>BTHU01000003.1:72088747-72688747 GCA_036184795.1 Tokudaia tokunoshimensis
ATTCCCAGCAACCACATGTGGCTTATGACCATCTATAATGTGATCTGATGCCCTCTTCTGGCAAGCAGGCATACATTCAGATACAGCACTCATATACATGAAATAAATAAATATTTTTTAATCCAAACAAATCAAGTGAGACTAAAACAAAGCAAAACAATACAAAAATCTGCAAAACACCATTGAGTTCCTGTTGTGTCAGCCAGCTACTCCTGGACAGGACCTACTATGATATGTGGTCAGTTACCCAGTGAGACTCCATTACAGTCTAATTTTTCCTTTTTTAGCAGGGATCAACTGCAGATAGTTTCTTAGTTAAGGCTAAGAGCTCATATCTACTTCTCCGTCCCAGTCCAGTTGTTTCTGGAAGGCACACTTGCAGTCAACCATCGCCTCTGGCTCTTACAAGCATACTACCTCCTTTTCCACATAGATCCCTGAGTCCTAAGGGAAGGGTTTTATGAGGACATCACACCTAGGACAGGATACGCCTAAGTCTCTCACTGTACACATTGTCCATTCAGGACTCTGCATTAGTTCCTACCTACTGCAAAAAGCAGCTTCTCTGTATAGTATAGCAGTATGTCATTAGAAGTCATTCTGTGGCTATGTTCCTTTCGCAGAATAGTATAAGGATTTCTCTCTAGTCCCATGTCCTATCTACTCTCAGTTCTTGGCCGCCTTAGCAGTGCCAGGTATTTCTTCAATGTTTTAAAGCTTTTATTACCATGGTTAGAGTCATCCTAAGATATATATGTTTAGCCTACTGTACACCATACCTTATTAATCACCACAGATCGCTGCCTCTTCATCTGCCTCTCCTGGGAGAACCCTGACATGTGTGCCGTTCTCATTATGTATTTAGATTCCATGGTGTGTAGCCACACAAGATCTCAAGTCTGTCACTTTGGTCTAATATCAGGGAGTTCTGTTGGCTGTGTTGCACAAGCAGCAGTGCCCCAACTCTGAATAAAGTACCCCTCTGCCTACTCTAGCTGAGAGGAAGAGTCAGTGTGGCTTGCTTTTAAAAGGTTAATGGGAACAGTCTGTTAGGAAAGAGTGCCCTCTTCTGACACAGTCGGGGTTCTGCAGTCTCAAGTCCTGCAAGCTGCCAAGAGGCTGGCCAGCTCAGGCACCAGCCCTTAGATCAGAGGTTCTGGGGGTCATGACCCTTTTTGGGGGGGGGGTTGAACAACTTTTTCACAGGGGTCTCATACCATGCCAGACATTTACATTATTATTCATAACAGTAGCAAACTTACAGTTATGAAGTAGCAACCAAAAAGATTTTATGGCTGGGGTCACCACATGAGGAACTGTATTATAAAGGGTCACAGCATCAGGAAAGGAAGGTTGAGAGCCATTGTCTGAGATACTTCTCTACTTTTGTCGCATCTAGCCTAAGTGTGAGGCCAATCAGATATTGGATTGTGGTTGAGTATAGCATCTTTATCTTTGATCATTCCTCTGCTCAAGTGTCCTCTCAGTCATCCTCTGTTTTATCCTCCCTGGAATCCTTTGGCCCAGGACCCATGTGGAGAGGCCCACATAAATCATTTCCCATCATCCTGAAGGACCTTTGTTTCCTGGAAGTTGACTTTTCTGACCCTCTTTCTCTCACCCTGCTTTCAGACATAGCTCCTCTCCATTCTTATTTACTGTTGCCATAAATGCTATGGTTTTAGTTCTGTCTGTCATAGGGATATGCTCCACCTGAATTGCTTCCCAGGATCCCCCCATGTTGATCTCTCAGAGCAGAGGTGCTGCTGCTATCAAGTGGGAAGCAGCAACTGGGAAAATGTTGACAAAGATGGGCAGGCACCTCTCCAGCAGCCATGGTCTAGATACAGCCTGCTCCCTGACCTGTGGGCATGAGCAGGTGAAGAGCAGACTACAACCCTGAAAAGAATGGATACTGTGGTCTATGACACCCAATCCTGACCACTTACAATGGCTCCATGGTGCAGGAACTATGTGGACACCGGGAGGGAGGGAGGGGGAGAGAGGGGGGAGAGAGAGAGAGAGAGAGAGAGAGAGAGAGAGAGAGAGAGAGAGAGAGAGAGAGAGAGAGAGAGAGAGAGAGAGAGAGGAGTCTGAAACTAGAAACCACAGTCTAGGCTTGTGTCTGAGTGGCTCAAAAAGTCGAAGTTACCTTCCCTATAAAAGCAAATGATAACTTTATGACAGATTAAGCCTTCTGAATTTCATAGTCAGACTTTGTAGAGCAAGTCAATAAATATCTGGCAAGCTGCTTCTAACCTGGTATCCTGTAGTTTTGTAGCAAATACCTATAAAATCTCAGAAAAAGATAAATCTAATAATGATACTAAACACTAAAATTGAAGACTCAGAAACCTACTGCCAGAAGATGTGATTTGAATCTGAGGTGTCCTACATAGCTCTTTGACTCATGTCTGGAGAGACTGTGGAACCTTTAGGCGTGAGGTGTCTGATGGAAGCCATTTACTAGGCATGGGCCTTAAAACATTGCAGCCTGGCCTCGGGTTCTTATCCCCACTCTGTGCTCAATGCTGGGATAAGAGCATGCTTGTTGCTATGCTCTGCTCTCACCAACACACTTAGCAGCTCTGCCGAGCCCTCCTAACAATGGGGAACTGTAACCTTCTGAGACCACGAGCCTAGACAAATTCTTCCTTCATTGATTCGGGCAAGTGTTTTGGTCACCATGATGCAAAGGTAACTAATATAGAGGGTAAGATGGATCTCCATAAACTTTAAGGTCTTTAGAATTGAAGAACAAGAGGACAACTTGGCTGTCAGAAAAGTCAGAGCAGACATATCTGTAAGTAAGCAGAAAAAGTCAGTTTCTTATACGACAAGATCCTCCCAACTCTCCAGTCTAGTGCAGAAGTGTAGAAGGCAAACTCAGCCCTGGGATCTCACCTCCACAGGGTGGAGAAATCTTGAAGAAATGAGAATGGCATCCTCCCACTGACCCGTCCAGCAGGTCTAGTTATTCAGGGTCCCGAAGAGGCGCTACCTGAGGGTCATGGGGGGGAGAGAAGAACGAGACCAAGCAAGATTCCATTGTCAAGGCCTCATTTATTGTCACACAGGCAGCACGTTTTAAGCAGTAGAGATGAGGAAGTTGGGAGGGGGAACTATGGGGAAGTGACCTATGGGCCAAGCCCTGAATGAGGAAGTTGGGAGGGAGAGCTAGGGGGAAGTGAGCTATGGGCCAAGCCCTGGGCCAGGTGCCTGGGACAGTCTACGGTTTTTCCCGCGAAGGTCAGATTTTTATCTTGGTCTTGATGTTCCATCAGGAACGTCAGGAGTTTCACTCGAGGGGAGAGGCGGCCTGTCTATGTAGCCAGCAGTTGGCCTGTCGGCCCCCAACATGTCCCCCTTCTTTGTATAATTGATGAAGAGTCTGTCTTAGGCTACATGATGTGCACCCACAGCCAGCACCTAGAAGAGAGGGGTAGAGCCTCTGTCTTAGGCTACGTGAGGTGCCTCCATGCCCAGAACCCCCAATAGGAGTTTGCTCCCTGGGCAATGGCCTCACGCTACTCCCGTCATGGAGTTACTCTACAGCCCTGGGATCATGCTCTACCGACTGAGTTATCCAAGCTCTCAGGTGTGCATCTGGCATGTGGCATCATGATACTCCCGTCATGGACGTCTCCATAGCTTTTTATACCAAGGGTTTCGGTAGTCTGCGGCCAGGATCGAGAAATCGAGGCCAGCAGAGGGGGTGCCCAAGGGCTCCTCATAGGCACCCGGGTCATTATCTCTGACCTCTAGACGATGGTAATGCACTGAAACCGGCTTGTTGGTGAGAGCGGCATCCACCTGTGACTTGACAAAAAGAGTTAATTTTTGGAAGGCCCATGGCCCAAAAGAAATGAGCATGAGAAGACCCACCAAAGGTCCCAAAAGACTAGGTAACAGAGTAGAGAGCCAAGGGGATGTAGAGAACCAGTTTTGATACCATGATTCTTTTTTCTCTTTCTTTCTTGCAGTTTTCTAGACTTTCCCTGACCTTTTTAAGGCTATCTTCAACCAATCCTGTCTTGTCTGCATAAAAGCAGCATTCTTCTTTAAGGGCAGTGCATAACACACCTTGTTGTAAAAAGAGCAAATCTAAACCTCTTCTGTTTTGTAACACTACCTCAGAGAGGGATGTAACAGAATCTTTAAGATTCTTTAGTCCTAACTGTAGCTCTTGTAGGTCTCTATCGACCACAGAGCTGAACTGCGCATACTGCTGACTGGAAGTGACCAAGGAGGCAATTCCTGTTCCGGCCACTGTGGCTCCCAAACCAAGGAGTATAGCCAGGGTGACTGCTGCTATAGGTTCTCTTTTGTCTGGACAAATGAGTTCCCCTTTCCCAAAAATTAAGGAGCTCATCAGAATCATGAATGGTCAACCGAGGGAGGAGCTTGATAAACACACTGTATTCTCTATTCTCTAAAAAGGCAGCTGAAACTATAAAAGTGGTCAATCCCGAGGAGCAAGCAAGATAGGGATCATTAGAAACAACAACGAATGTATTGAAAGGAAGCATTAATTACAATAGTTTGATTACAAACCTCAATCAGGGTCTTGGGGGGCAGCATATCAGGTCCCAGAAGGCACATGCCTAGGCCAGAAATTTGGCCAAGGGTGAGTCCTTGCTTCTCTGGAGGACTCTGCCGCAGAAGCGAGGTATCATTAGTGGGTAATAATTCTCCAAAGCTTGCAATCCGTTCGTAAAAGGGTGGGGAGGGTGAATAACAGACCCAACATTCCTATGCTTGGGCAATGGAGCAGTCGCGATGACCTCCCAGGCAGACATAAAATTCCCAGGGAAGGAACCTTAAGTGTTTTCGCCTGCCTTCAGTGCAGCACCTGGGGGACCAGTTAGAATCTGAAAGCTTGGGCGCGCTTTTTTGAGGGACAAAGGTGTCAGGGGTACCCCAATCCGCACTAGCTCCCTGAGCGAGCTGGTGAGCAACCACCTCATTGGGGCTATACATCATTGTCTCCATTTGAGAGAGAATGTCTCTCCCCCAAAGATTGACAGGGAGGCCCTCAACAATAAAAGTCTGCACAGTGCCCGAATTCCCCTCTGAATCTTTCCATGTCAACAACTTTGAACTTTGTAAGGTATTTCTAGACTGGCCAATGCCTTGTAAATGAGTCATCGAGGGCTGGAGAGGCCAGGCAGAAGGCCAGGAGCTCAAACTAAGAACTGTGGTGTCAGCTCCCATATCTATAACGCCATCAAATTTTCGCCTGTCCAACGTAAGGCACAAGGAGGGGCGCTCCTTAGAGAGTTGCTGGACCCAGTAGACATCAGGGGAACCAGGTTGGCTATCTCCTCTGAGCCCTCCCATGTGAGCACCAGAAGAATCAAGCAGGAGAGGGAGCGCCTGGGCTACTCTCTGACCAGGGAGAATGGTGACCGGGCCCTTTTCTGCCTTAAAACTTTTATCTCTCCAGTACAGTCTGCGTCCACAAGCGACGGGTGGACACCAAGACCCTGCATAGTAGCTGAGGCATGCCCTATAATGAGAAAAAATGTGCCAGATGGCGGGGGTCCAAAAATTCCTGTGGAGAGAACCTAAACACCATCTTGGGGGTTCAAAATTGTGTAGGAGGAGGCACACAGGTCCAGTCCTGCGCTCCCTGCTGTTGCCCTAGATAAGCTGGTGCCGCAGGAGCTTGGTGCTGTACTTAGGGGTGTGTGGGGCCCCTGGTGCGGGGGCCCCTTGGCCGTTTTCCTGGACCGCAGGGAGGGCTTGCCCATTAGCATCAGTTCTAGACCGACATTCCTTGGCCCAATGGCAGCCTTTCCTACGGCGAGGGCAAACTCTCTGCGCGGTAGGCTTAGGGGCCCCTTGGCCAATGGCGGGATTAAATGGCTGACTGGGGTTGAGAGCGCTACATTCTCTAGCAAAGTGACCAGGCTGCCCACATCTAAAGCATGTTTTGCCTCTAGGGCGGCCAGAATCTCCAGGCTTTTGGAACACAGCCCCAATAGCTAAACTGATAGACTTGGACACTTGATGTGAGAAGGAGTCAACATCATTGCAAAGTTTAATCATTCCCGTAATATCAAGATCTTTGGTCTTGCCTCGTAACGCGGCTCTGCACTCCGAGTTAGCGTTTTCAAGAGCAAGCTGCTTAACGAGGAGCCCCTCACTTTCACTTTGACCTAGGATTCTTTCTGCTGCTTCCTGTAACCTCCCCACAAATTGAGTGTAGGGTTCCTGGGCCCCCTGGACTATTTTAGTTAAGGGGGTGGTGAGGGCTCCTGTAGCAGGAACCGCTCTCTCCGGGCAGATAAGGTGGCCTGTGCTGTTTGAGCGAGTACGCCAGGGGACAATCCTAATTGTTTTTCCTCGGAGGCAAATGGGCCCCTCCCACACAACTTGTCCGCCGTCCAAGAGGCGGTCCTGCCTAGAGGGTTTTTTCTGTTCCTAGCGGCCAGACTCTCGGCCCTATCTATGAATTCAGATTTCCAAGTTAAATATTGCCCTCTGGTGAGGACAGACTGCACCACCTTAGTCCATTCACTAGGAGTCAGATATCCGGACCCCGCGAGTCCTTCTAAAATGGACAAGGTAAAGGGTACAGTTAAACCATAATTTTTAACAGCTGAGTGTAATTCTTTGATATTTTAAGTTTAAGTTTCTTGTATATGGGACGCTAGGTCTCATATTCACCTTGATTGGAGTCCTTCTCCTCAGAGAAGCCTGCAAGAAGTCCTCTGCTATAGTTAAGAGACGAGCATTCTCGCCCCCTTTCTCAGCATCTTGTATTATGTCTCTTATAATGCCCCAATAACTAAAATATGCAGCAGACACTGGGTCACCAGCTTTTAAAAGCTTATTAATATCTTTACCAACCTTTTTTTATGTAAGTGGGTGTATATCAGGGCCGCTTAAAACCAGCCAATGACATTTTTCATCAACAAAACAAAAGAACTTAATTAAATCTTTTTTCTTAACTCTTATTCCTCTCTCCCTGAGCAAACGCTTGATTTCTCCTATAAAACAAGCTTCCTTAGACAATTGTTTCCCCATGACAATTGGACGACAATTATTTGGCCAAACTCACCTCCCTTTCCAGCGACTCACGAGCGATGCGGCGTGAAAGGTCCTCAGTTCCTTTTCCCTGGGTTCCTCCGTCGTCCAGTAGTTGGCCGTGCTTCGGGTCCCTGTTCGGGCGCCACTTGACCCGTCCAGCAGGTCTAGTTATTCAGGGTCCCGAAGAGGCACTACCTGAGGGTCATGGGGGGGGAGAGAAGAACGAGACCAAGCAAGATTCCATTGTCAAGGCCTCGTTTATTGTCACACAGGCAGCACGTTTTAAGCAGTAGGGATGAGGAAGTTGGGAGGGGGAACTATGGGGAAGTGACCTATGGGCCAAGCCCTGAATGAGGAAGTTGGGAGGGAGAGCTAGGGGGAAGTGAGCTATGGGCCAAGCCCTGGACCGGGTGCCTGGGACATTCTGCGGTTTTTCCCGCGAAGGTCAGATTTTTATCTTGGTCTTGATGTTCCATCAGGAAGGTCTGGAGTTTCACTCGAGGGGAGAGGCAGCCTGTCTATGTAGCCGGCAGTTGGCCTGTCGGCCCCCAACATCCCACCATTCAAAGCATCAGCCTGAAGGCTGACCTCCGATCTCTCTGCCCTTAGTTTTCAATGATCAATCAAGAGTAGCATAAGAGTTGACAGTCATCCTGAGGGCTGTTCTTGACTGCTATTTGGCAAGATCTAGAAACAAGAGTCCAGGCATGTCTGTAGAGGATTACCTAGACTTAGTTAACTGTGATGCGAAAACCCACCCTAAATGCGGGCGGCACCATTCTGAAGACTGGGAAGCCAGGATCCATAAAAGTGAGAAAGCTTAGCAAACCCGAGCATCTATGGTCCTGTGATTGGATGTGATGTGCTCACTCCGCCTCTCATCCTGACTGCTGTGATGGAATGTGTCCCCTCAAACTGTAAGACAAAATAAACCCTTCCTTAAGTCAGGTGTTTGGTCTCAGTAGTAAGAAAAGTAACAGGTACAGGCACTTGTCCCCAAGACTGTGAGCCCGGTTTGACTGTTCCCCTTAAGAATCGTAAATCAAAGAGACCAAGCACACGCTCTCCCTGTACAGCCTCATCTTGGAACAAATTACTCCAAGCTATTTTCCAGCCAATAAAGAGAAAAAGCAAAGTAAAAAAAAAATCTTTCTTTCCTTAAACTGTACTCAAAACCAGAAGAAGCAATTGAACACTGTGGTATTAAATAGCCTTACCAGCCCGAGGTCAAAAGCCTACCTGGTATTTCTCAAGACTGTCTTACTTCATATTTCTTTTGTTTTCTGTCCCCCTTCTACCACCCTTCAAAGACCAAGAAACATGGTTTACAAATAATGTTTTTTCCAAGTTGGTGAAAATCTAGACAAAACACGACCTACTCCACTTCTGATTCGAATAGCAAGTACAGTCAGGTCAATGTACGACAACGATTGTTTATCTAAAGATTCCTACTCTCGTCTTTGTCAATCAAAGGAGCACAGTGAGGGCTGAGGAGGATTGTTAAAGCCAATCTGTATAGCCTAAGTCCTTCTTGTTTGCTGTTGCTGCTTTTATTTTTTGAACCCTATGCTGGCCAGGAACTCACTGTGTAACCCAGGCTGGACTCAAACTCATTTGCCTCCTTTCTGAGCATCCCAGAGTGTGGGGATTACACATGTGAGCTACCGCTCCTGCTTTTGGGATTACAGGCGTGAGCTCCTGCTCCTGCTTTTGACTTGTTTTTTTATATAAATCAAATGAAACACATAAACCATCAGGAGGAAAATTCATACCATCAAAACTTTTACTTAAAACCTACAACCCAAGTCAGGCTGCTCACAACCACCTATAACTCCAGCTCCAGGGGAATATAACACCTTCTTCTCATTTCCAAGGGGTGTTAGTGCACAGTTGCACACACACACACACACACACACACACACACACACACACACAGAGAGAGAGAGAGAGAGAAAGAGAGGAGAGAGAGACTTTCACTTAAAAATAAAACGCATCCTGCCCCTAAAGGCCTGCAGGTGTGGCTGCTGTGCAACATGTGCGTCAGTAGGTGGCAGAGGAGAGGCCATGCTATACTCAGTGTTCTGACTGTGAACATCTGAGTGATTAGTAGCCTAACATTCCCTGAAAATAGTGAGCCAGAGACTACCACTAGTCCAGCACCAGGGGCCCCAGACAGGGACCTAGACTGAGACTACCACCAGTTTGGTATACTTAGGTCCAGATTAGCTCCCAGAACGGGGAGCTAGCTGGAGACTAAAAGAATCCCACCTAGAACCTTAAACTCCAGGCAGAAGTAAGCCAGAGACAGACGGTCCTCATATAGGACCATTCAGACAGCCTGGCAGGGAGCATGCTATACACAACCACCAGACTGGTGCCATGTGCCCAGACAGGAAGCTAGCCTGAGAAGACCACCATTCAGGTACTTCACAGGCCTGGGAGTGGGGGTGGGGCAGACCATGCTCAAGATGACCTCTGTCGGGTGACACATGCCCTAACAGGGCATAACACTCCAGAGACCACTCATGAGACAACCCCAGACACTTAAAGACTCTGGGTGCCACGAAGAGGAACGAGTTAGCGCTGAAAAAATGGAAGAGAAAGAGAAACAGAAGGATGTGGGCACAATGAAGAGAGGCAGAACTGGAGACCTGAGGGTAGTGAGGAACAGCCTGATGTGAGTAGCTGGTGATGCCACCTAGGAGCAACTAAGGGTTGTACATAACTGGCCCCACCCATTGGACATAATCCTGTGGCCAGCAGTCACACAGGGCCAGGCCCGTAGTGTTCTGGCTGGGCTCCACCCCCACAGTCACCTGGCTACAGCCAGGATTTCCCCGCCCCACAGTTACCTGACAACAGCCAGGACCCCACCCACTATAAAAGGAGACTTCTTGGTCTCTCCTAGCTCTCTTGCTTTTCTCTCTTGCCCTTATGCTCTTGTCCCCCTGTTCCCCTTCTCTTCCCATTTTTCTCCCCTCTTTTCACGTGGTCATGGCCAGGTCTCATCCCTCTATCTTTTCTTTCTCTCTTTACTTCTCTATCTCCTTTTCTCTTTCTACTTCTCTGTAGTAAAGCTTTGAAACTATGTACTGTCTCTTCTTATCAAAACCCGCCGTGTAGGAGCATGGAACAGGCCTCCAGCTGCAGGAAAGGACCAAGACTCTTCCCAGCCAGGCTTCCTCTACAGGTACCAGAGGCCCATGCCTTCTGGGCAAGGACCTCCCCGCTAGCCAGGCAAGCTTCCCTCAGCAGGCACAGGGGTGCCTGCCATCCCCACACGGGTATGCTCGTTTTTCCCTACACCCACCCTCACCTAGGCATCATGGGAGACATGGCCCTGGGATCATGAGAACAGGAGAGCTACCCCTGCCTCTCACCAGCTGCAGCATTTAGGAGAGCTGGCCCTGCACCTCACCTGGGCAACAGGGTAGAGCTGGCCCTGGTTTTGGGGGTTGCCAGTGAGCCAGTATGAGGGCATGGTCAGTTCAGATACCTCTCAAGCCCAGATTTGAATTGGCCCAACCCAACATCTTCCCCAGGGATGAACTGCTGGGGGACATGAAGGACCCGATCCTACAGATCCAAAATTACAGGGTCTCCATGACACAGGGCACCAAGAGGATATCCCAGAGGGGCCCAGTGAGGTTCCAGTATTTATAGAGTAGCAGAAGCCAGAGGCCTCGAACCAGACCAACAAGTCATTGCAACGAACATTTGCAAGCAAAGAAATGTAGATAAAAGGGTACACTGTGTAGCACTCTCCGACACACTCCAACTTTTGCAATGAGATTGTGGTGGTTTGTATATGTTCGTCCCAGGGAGTGGCACTATTAGAAGGTGTGGCCTTGTTGGAGGAAGTGTGTCACTGGAGGGTTGGACTTAGAGATCTTCCTCTTAGATGCCAGAAGATGCCCAGTCTGTTCCTGGCTTCCTTTGGATAAAGTCATAGAACCCTCAGCTCCTCCTGCACCACGCCTGGATGTTGCCATGCTTCTGCCTTGATGACAATGGACTAAACCTCTGAACCTCTAAGCCAACCCCAAGTAAATGTCTTTTATAAAACTTACATTGGCCATTGGTGTCTGTTCACAGCAGTAAAACCCAAACTAATACAGAGATTTTTTTTTTCTGCTAGGAGGATATTGCAAGGGTAGAGGGTGGGCTCATGGGAAGGGGGAGATGAGTGGGATTGGGGTGTTGAGTATGAGATTCACAATTCATAAAGAACCAATGAGTAGTTAAAAAATAAAATATATTTTTGTCATCTAAATTATAATGACTTTCTTATTATGATTAAATTTAGGACAAATGGTATAAATGGTTCCATTGTATAACTCTGGTCTCTGAAGACACAGAGGAGGAGATTGTGTGTGTGTGTGTGTGTGTGTATGAAAATATGATCTTGTGAGCATACACTAAAATATAAATTAAAATACTCTCAGTTTAGGATTCTAGAAGTTACTTATTCCTTCTTCACTCTGTCTCACGTCTATAGGTCCTTTCTTTAATGTGTTGACTAGCTTACCCCTGTGTGTAAAATGTCTATAATTTTGTGTTTATCACTTGATCACAACTGAATTAAATTAAAATTCATACAATGGATAGGCTGTTGCTGTGATAAAATATCCTGAACAAAATTAAGTTAAGGGAGAGAATGTTTATTCTGTCTCCCAGTTCCAGAAATATTCTATCCTAGCAGGGAAGCTGCTAAGCTGGAAGGAGCTTAGAGCAGCTGGGAAGGCCCCGCCCACAATCGGGGGGGGGGGAGAAGGCCCCACCCACAATCCCGGAGCAGAGAGCAAGGGATGCATCCTGTGGTCCCACTCCCTTTCATCACTCACATACCCAGGGATACCCGCCACAAAATGGCGCTATCCACAGCAGGCAAGTCTTCCCACCTCACTTAGACATCAAGACAATCCTCCACAGACATGACTCAGCTGCCATGCTGACAACTCACATTCAGCATCGCAGAGTGGCAGAAAGTCATTACAGGACTCATTTCACTTATTTTCCAGAGACTAATCTTCTATTTCCCCCTAATTTGCAATATTCTTAAAAATCAATGTAATTAATATTGATTATTTTTCTATTCATAAAAATGAGGCTTTGTTTCTTAAATATTGTTATGAGAGCCAAGGAATAAAAAGGGGAGAGGGTGAAAAGTAACACCTTCCACACATCACCCTCTGAGTCTCCTGAGGGCAAAGCTGGGGATCTCTTCCTGGTAGCTTTGCGTGTCCTAGAATGAAGTCTTCTAGAATTTGCTTGCGTGTGTAGATCTGTGTAAATAAACCCCAGAGCAATTCTACACACTACCCTAACACTCAGTACTAAGGTGCAGGTAGGGACAGCCATCTCTGAGAGCCCTCAGATGGGTCATCTCCCCACCTGGATATCCAAAATATGATTCCTAGTATAGATAGCACTTCATCTGAATCTAGAAGGGTGAACTGTTATCTGGGAAAAGGTAGTACTGAACTAAAGTGTGAATTCAGTCGATCAACACAGGACTTAAAACCAGAAGCTAAATGGGCCTAAAGTGGCATGCAGGGCACACCCCATGCAGGAAAGTTGAGAGTTTGAGACCAGCTGGGATACATATAAGACTGGGGGGTGGTTCTGATGAGATGGCTCAGCAGTTAAGAGTACTGACTCCTCTTCCAGAGGTCCTGAGTTCAATTCCCAGCAAGTACTTGGTGGCTCACCATCTGTAATGGGATCTGATACCCTCTTCTGGTGTCTGAAGTGCATTCACATATATAAAATAAATCTTTTTTTTAAAAGCCTACTTATTTTATGTGTATGAATGCTTTGCCTGCATGTATGTCTGTGTACCACTTGTGTGCCTAGTGCCCACGGAAGCCAGAAGAGGGTACTGGATCTACTGGAACTGGAGTCACAAATGGTGGTGATCTGTCATTTTGGTGCTGAGGACTGAACCAGGGTGACTACCTTTATTCTGCTCTCTCTTTCCTCTCTGCTCATACCAACAGTAATTAATAATGCTGTGAGTGCCCTTTTCTTCTTAACATACTGGAAACACAGTATGACAAAAAGTTTGATAACTACTATATTTTTCACAGTGGGTCTGCCCTTGCTGGAAATTATGGTTGCAGGCAGTATTCTATTCTCTAGAATACAGAGAATGGAGTCTGGTGCCCTGAACACACTGTAACAGAGGAAAACACTACCTAAATCCTACTATAATTAGTCACTCTTCAACATTGTAACCAGTTCCTCTGGAAGAATAAAGGTGTCTTAGTTAGCGTTTTATTGCTGTGGAGAGACACCATGATCATGGCAACACTTATAAAGGAAAACATTTAACTGGGAATAGAATACAATTTCAGAGGTTTAGTTTATTATCTTCACAGTGGGAAGCATGGTAGAATGCAGGCAGACATACTGCTGCAGAGACGGTTGAGAGTTTGTTCTACATCTGGATCCATGGGTAGCATGAAGTGGCAATAATACACTGGCTGGGCTTGAGCTTCTGAGACCTCAGAGCCCATCCCCTAGTGACACACTTCCTCCAACAAGGCCATGCCCACTCCAATAAGACACCCTCTTAATATTGCCAACTCTCTGGGCCTGTGGAGGCTATTTTTATTCTAACCACCATAAAAGGTGACTTACACTTTAAAAAGTTAAATAAACAACCCAACTCCAGATGCACAAGTCCTGAAACAAAAGTATATGAAACATGAAAAGGGGGACAATATATTTCCTTCAAGAATTATTACTCTTGTATTAATGATTCTTAATTAGAGTTAGTGAATTAGATGAAATTCCAAAGATTTGTTTCCTAAATTATAAAAATGTTCAAAGAAGCAAACAGGTCACAAATAAACTGAGTGAATTGCAAAGGGATACAAACAGACACTTAAATGGAATAAGGGAGTCAATACAGAATATGAAAACGGGCCGCAGTAAGGAGATAGAACTATTGGTGAAAACTCAAACCGAAAGAGTGGGAAAAAGTTAAGAAGTCAAAAAATCTTAGTGTAAAGCCTCAACAATGGAAGAGATCATGGGGATTACAGGATACCAGAGCTTGGTAGAGGGATTTGAACATTCTGTCAGTGACAAGGATAAATTAATGAAAATGTACAAACAGAACCTATGAGATCATGGAGGACACAAAACGACCAAATCCATGAGTCATGAGGGGAAAGTATGTCATGTCAAGGCCTAGAAAATATTTTCAGTTAAATCATGGAAACTTCCCCAGTCTAGGAAAAGATAGACCCATTGTGATACAAGAGGCATTTAGAATACCGAATACTGAAAGTAGAAAAAAGAGTAGAAAAAAAATTTCCACACCGTATTATGATTAAAACAAAAGGAGTATATTAAGGCTTCAAGAGAAAACACCAAGTCACATTAGAGGCAAGCCATCAGAATAGTGACAGATATGGTGACAGAAAAGTTAAGAGCACAGAGGAGTTGGAGTAACATATTTCAAGTTCTGAAAGACAACAGCTGCTACTCAGATTTTCACTAACCAGCAAAATGGAGTAAGGTAAGTGAGGGAGGAGAGAGAGAGAGAGAGAGAGAGAGAGAGAGAGAGAGAGAGAGAAGTTAATGGAATTTATGGCCACTAAGCCAGCTCTTCCAATGACGCTGGAAGGAATTCTTCAGACTGAAGGAAAAGATAAATGCATCTAAACAGTAGAGGACAGAAGAAATGATAATAGAGCAATAGTTAAACAAACAGAGTAAGAAAACACCAAGTACTAGAGAATCAGTAAACTCACAGGCATTGACATACACCTTCCAATAATATGGTCTCGATGCTCCCCCCAAAACACAGAGACTAGTGGACTGGAAACTAAATCCATCCATTTGCTACTTCCAAGAAATGCACCTCACAGTCAAAGACAGATGCTACATTTCAGTGAAAAGTTGAAAAAGTTATTTTCAGCAAATAAAACTAGAAAACAAATGTATCACTATGAAAACACCTGACACCTTCGCTCTTCCCCCTCCCCTCCAATTCCAGTGCTCCAGTCTCATCCTCAGCTTCTAACAATCCAACTGCTGCAGTCTCTCTTTCCTCTCTGACCTCATTCCCAGCAGATCCCAGATCTCCCACGGCCTTCCTCCACCACTTCATCTCTTTGTCTCAACCACAACCTTAATAGATATTTCCTGGAAAACCTCCTGCCTAGGGAATCAGGTCAGTGATTTTTACCCTTCCTTCTCTCCACCAGTTCTAATCTCTTAGTCTTGCCCTAGCTTTGTAGCAGAAGACATGCTGTGTCCTCTTCTTCCTCTTTGACCCCATTTCCAGGGGCTTTTTAGATCCTGGTAGCACATCCAGATTTCCTCCCTCCTGCGGACCCTCATAGCCTCTCTAGCCCAACCCCCTTCCTTAGTGTCTGATCCCAATACCTAGAAACTCATTCTACCCAGGACCCCCAGTGACCAAACCAAGCAAGATCTCAGAAGCACTCCCTACCAGGCAACCCACTGCCATCAAACTCTACTAAGAAACAGAAAGGGCAACAGAAACCAAAGAATGAATGCCCACCCAACAAGCACAAGACCAAAAATCAGCACCAGGAATTACAACATCCAAATCCAGATGCCTAACTAAGCACCAGTGTACAAGCACCATCAATAACAAACAGAAAAATGTCTTCATTAGAGCCCAACAATCCTACTACAGTAGGCCCTGAGAAATGCAATATAGATGAAGCCATACAAGGACTTCAGAATAGCTATTATGAATATGATCAAGGACCTTAAAGAAGATATGAATAAATCCATTAATGAAATCTATGAAAATATAAACAAACTATGAGATGAAGACAAATGATTACAACATGAAAGTGGAAATGGAATTATTAACCTGCCCTGTGGCTGGTGAGGCTAAGTCTCCAAGGACTGAAGGATATTCCAGAGACCTTTGTGGGGAACCAAGGGACTTCAGGCTTTCAAGCTCAAGAGTAATGTAAACAAAGCAGTTTTCATTTTTATTATTAAAGTGGGTAAAACAGAAGGTGACATTTACAAGTACGACAAGAGAATACACCTGGTGTCATGTCTTATCATCTTTGATCATGTGAAAAGAGTCAAGAATATTCCTCTCAAGCTTTTGCCTTTCCCACAGAAATAATATAGACATGCCAGGGACTTCCATTCATGTCCTCACTTTTTAAGTACCTGAATTTATCATGGCTTATGTAATTCTTTCTAGAAGGCCACATTGCAGGAAAACCATCTGTCCTAGCCATAGTTCACAATAAGTTACAGCTTTCTTATACAGGCTCCCACATGGAATCAAAAAAGAAAACCTAAACTTGGGGAAAACTAGAAATGAAAAATTTAGAAATTCAAACAGGAATTACAGAGACACGGTTCACCAACAGGAACATAAGAGATGGAAGAGAGAATCTCAAGTATTGGAGACAAGATAGAAGAAATGGATACCTTGGTCAAAGAAAAGCTAAAGCTAAAAAAAAAAATCCAAGCATAAAACATCCAGGAAATCTGCGATACTATAAAAAGACCAGATCTATGAGTAATAGGAACAGAGGAAGGAGAAGAAACACAGGTCAAGGGCAAAAAAAAATATTTTCAGTAAAATTATAGAAGAAAATATCCCAAACCTAAAGGAGGAGGCTCCTATCAATATACAAGCAGATTACAAAATATTAAATAGATAGGAACTGAAAGGAAATTCCCCACAACACATAATAATCAAACACTAAGCATACAGAACAAAGAAAGAAAATTAAAAGCTACAAGGGAAAATATCCATTAGAATAACACTGGCTTTTTGATGCAGATTCTAAAAGCCAGAGAGTCTGGAGAAACTCTAAGGGACCAAAGATGCCAGCACACACAATTATACCCAGCAAAACTTGCAGTTACAGTAAGTGGAGAAAGAAAGACAGTCCAAGATAAAACCAAATTTAAGCAGCATTTGTCTACTAATCCAGCTCTACAGTATACGTGAGGAGGAGCAATAAAGAAACACCAACATGACTGCTCCACAATATCCAGAGGCTTCTAGAATAGACCAGAACAGAGAGTAAAAAAAGCAGACTGGACATGGCCAGGGCTAGGGAAGTAGAAGAGCAGGAGAGAACAGTAGAAACAGCAAGAGGCAGAGTCTAGTGAAACCTATAGCAGAGAAACCCAGAAAAGAGAGAGTAGCAAGATAGTGCTAGAGTAGCAAGATTGCTCAAGAGAGCACAGGATGGACACACCACACAGGTTATAAACAGAATAAGCACAGTACAGCTTGAGATTGTTTCCAAACATACAAAGGGCCTGAGACATAACATTCAGAAGGCACTAGAACAGAAACTTCAACATGCAGAGGCTAACCGCATAAAAGAAAACATAAGGAATAAGTAATATCTGAGCAGCAAATCAAAAGAAGAAAAGGAAACCCACACCATAACAAGAAACTACTCATTGATAATTCCCAACATCAATGGTCTCAGTTCCTTACTAACAAATTAGATTCAGAAACAGGATCCTTCTGTTGCATCCAAGAAACATGCATCAACATCAAGGATTGTCATCACCTAAGGGTAAAAGAGTGGAAAAAATTATCCAAGTAAGTGGACCCAATAATTAAGTGGGTGTAGTCATTTTAATATCTGACAAAATAAACTTCAAACCAAAACTAATCTGAAGACATAAAGAAGAATAAAACATACTCATAAAAGGAAAAATCTACCAAGAAGACATTGCAATTCTAGACATCTATGCACCAAACACAAAGGCATCTGAGTTCATAAAAGAAACACCAACTAGAACTAAAATCACATATTGACCCTCAAACAGTGATAGTGAAACTTCAATACCCCACTCTCACCAATAGACAGATCATCTAGACAAAAACCAAACAGAGAAATGATGGAGCTAAATGACACTTTAAACCAAATGGGTCTAACATATATTTATAGAATATCTCACCCAAACACACACAAAACAATATGCTTTCTTAACAGCTCATGGAACCTTTTTCAAAATTGACCACATACTGGGACACAAAGCAAGTCTCAACAGATACAAAAGTCCTATCTGACCACCATAGATTAAAGCTGGATATCAGCAACCACAGAAACAACAGAAAGCTTACAAACTCATAGAAACTGAACAATTCACTACTGAACAAAAAATTTGTCAAGACAGAAATTAAAAAGTTCTTAGAATTTAATAAAATTGAAAATGCAACATACTAAACATAAGGAACATGGTGAAGGCAGTTATAAAAGGCAGGTCATAGCACTATGTGCCTACATAAAAAATTGGAGAGATCTCTCATTAGCAAATTAACACCACACATGAACACTCTAGAAAAAAGAAAGAAAGAAAGAAGAAGAAACAAAAGGAGTAGACAGCAAGAAATAATAGAACTCAGTGCTAAAATCAATAAAATAGCAACAAATGATCAAACAACAAAACCCACAAACAACCAATGAAACAAAGAGTTGATCTTTGAGAAAACCATTAAGATTAAGAGACAATCAAATTAACTAAGAGGCAAAGAGAGAATGTGCAAATTAACAAAATTGGAAATGAAATGGGGGCATAGCAAAGCCATTGAGGAAATCTAGAGAATTATAATAACATGCTTTAAAAACCTGGACTCCATCAACTTGAAAAATCTGAAAGAAATGGGTAATTTTCTTGATATTTACCATCTTCCAAAGTTAAATCAATAATATCCAAGCAATTTAAACAGACCTATAGCCCCTAGTGAAATAGACACAGTAATTAAACTCTCCCAACCCCAAAAAAACCCAAAGGCAGAATTCTACCAGAATTTCAAAGAAGAAATAACACCAATACTCCTCAAATTATTTCACAGAATAGAAACAAAAAGAACATTGCCTATTTCTTTTTATAAGACCACATTTATCTTGATATATAAAGCACATAAAGATACAACAAAGAAAGAGAATTATAAACCAGTTTCTCTTATGAATATAGATGCAAACATTCCCAACAAAATACTTGAAAACTGAATTTAAGAATACACAAAAAATATACCCACCATGATCAAGTAGACTTTATTCAAGAGATTCAGAAAGGATTCAAAGTATATAAATCAATAAATATAATGTAGCATATAAGTAAGCAGAGAGAATGACAAAAGCCACATAATCATTCATAAAATACAGAAATGGTCTTTGACAAAATCCAACGCCCCTTCATGATAAAAGTCCTGGAGAAACTAAGAATACTGCACACATACCTGAAAATAGCAGAGGCACATTTATGTCAAGTCCACAGCCAACATCAACCTAAATGGAGGCAAGCTCAAAGAATCTTCACTGTACCAGGAACAAGACAAGATTTTCTACTCTCTCCATCCTTATTCAATACTATAAGTCTTACTAGAGCAGTAAGACAACAGAATGAGATCAAGGGGCATACAAACAGGAAGAAAAGAAGTCAGAGTATCTTTGCAAGTGAAAGACTTCTATGATAAAAAATTTAAGGCACTCAAGAAAGAAATCAAAGATTTAAGAAAATGAAAATCTCCCATGCACATAGATCAGCAGGATTAATGTAGTAAAATGGCCATCCTACCAAAAGCAATCTACAGTAAAGGATAATGTCAGCTTCACATGAAAACACACACACACACACACACACACACACACACGCACACGCACACGCACACGCACACGCGCACACACACACCCCTCAGGATTTCTAAAACAATTTTAAATAATAAAATGACTTCTGCAAGTAGCACCATCTCTGATCTCAAATTGTACTACAGTAATAAAACTATGTAAGAAAAACTACAGTAATGAAAATAGCATGATACTGACATCAAAAAACAGAGAAGTCAAACAATAGAATTGAGTTGAAGACCCAGACAAAAGTCCACACACCTATGGACACTTGATTTTTATAAAGAATCAGAAATATGCACTGGAAAAAATACAGCATCTTCAACAAATGTTGCTGCTCAAACTGAATGGCTACATGTAGAAGAATGCAAAAAGATCCTCAGGTATCACCCTGCACAAAACTCAATTCCAAATGGATCAATGTCCTCAACATAAAACCAGGTACATTGCATCTGACAGAAGAGAAAGTGGGGAATAGACTTAAACTCACTGACATAGAAAATGACGTTCAGAACAGAACCCTGATAGCACAGGCACTACAACAATTAGTAAATGGGACCAAGTGATACTGAAAAGCTTCTGTACAAAAAAGAACACTATATTTGGACAAAGTGGTAGGATATAGAATGGAAAATTATTTAACCAATTACACATCAAATAGCAGGCTAATATCTAACACATATAAAGAATTAAGCAACCTAGACCTCAAGAAAACAAGCAACCCAATTTAAAATGGGGGACAGATGTAAACAGAGAATTCCCAGGAGAGAAAACACAATGGCTGAGAACTACTTAAAGAAACATCTTTAATCATCAGGTAATTGGAAGTTAAGCACTTTGAGATTTTATCTTATACCAGTCAGAATGGCCAATATCAAGTAAACAAATGACAGCCCATGCTGGTGAGGATGTGGAGTAAGGAGGGACACTCATCCACTGCTGGCAGGAGTGCCAATTTGTATACCCACTATTAGAAGGAGAGAGGTGGTCCCTCAGGAAGCTGGGACTAGATCTGCCTCAAAATACACACACACCACTCTTGGATATATACACAAATGATACTCCATACTACTACAGACACCTGCTCAAACATGTTCACTGCTACTCTATACATAATAGCCAAAAATGCTCTCCACAAATGGAAGGTATGGCCCCATTACTGAAAACAATATCTACACAATTCAAGTGCCAGCCCTAAAGTCACATACATGCAAGCACACTAAATGGTTTCAGCAGGTTGTATTTGTGTGTATGTGTGTGTGCGTGTGCCTGTGTAACAGTGGTGAAAGCAAAAGAAGTCACAGATTTGAGAGCGAACAGAGGGAGACTTGAGAAGACTTGGAAGGAGGAGATGAAGAGAGTAAGGGATATAAATACAGCATTCACATGAGTACAAGGTGAACACATGTTCATTCAGGAAACTTGCTCATACACATAGATTTAAAAATAAATATCTTTTTTTTTAAGATAATGGAGTCTTGTGCTTAGTGGAAAAAAATTAATTCAGAGTAACATTCCATCTTTGACATGGTTACTACTTGCCACTCTTATCCAGGTCTGTATTGACAAAGAACAATGAGTAGGGCAGAAAGCTTTTATAAGTGCGATTTTTAAGAAAAAGAACTTGAGCAACTCTAAAGGTGTAGCCAAGGTGCATGCTAAAAGAGAAGGTGGTAACCTTTAAACAGAATCTGCTCTGTAGTGAACAAAAGAGAAAGTGCCCTAAGGGCAAGGCCCTGCCCACCAAAGGATCCAGCCAAATTGCAGAAATGCAGATTAATTTAAAAGAAGACAGCCTGGGAGCTGGAGAGATGACTCAGTGGTTAAGAGCACTGACTGCTCTTCCAAAGATCCTGAGTTCAATTCCCAGCAACCACATGGTGGCTCACAACCATCTGTAATGAGATCTGATGCCCTCTTCTGGTGTGTCTGAAGAGAGCTATAGTGTACTCATATACATAAAATAAATAAATCATTAAAAAAAAAAGACAATTTGAACTCTGCTACCTAAGGCAGTTCCCTCCTGGAAAAGAATTTCCTCCTCGGAATTAGCATACTCAGCCAAGGGGCAGGGCTCCACCTAAATCTCCTGTAGTTTTGTTTCTGCAATTGTGATCAAATACCCTGCAAAGAAGAAATTTAGGGAAGAAAGGGTTTATTTCTGCTCACAGTTCCAGGTTACAGTTCATCATAACAGAGGAATCAAAGTCATATCACATCTACAACCAAGAACAGAGAGAAATAAATAATGCATGCTTACTGTTCCGCTTGCTTGATCCACTCACATAGTTGAGAAGTCAAGTCTAGGGAATGATGCTGCCCACCTTTAGTCTGGGTCTTCTAACATCAAATAATATGATCAAGACAACTCTCTATAGACATGTCCACAGGCCATCCTAATCCAGACAATCCTTCATAAAGACTTTCTTCCTAGATGATTCTAGATTGTGTAAAGTTAATAATTAAATTAACAGCCCAGCAGTGGTAGGGTGGTGCACACATTTAATCTCAACACTCAGGAGGCAGACGCAGGAAGATCTCTGAGTTAAAGGCCAATCTTGTCTACAAAGCAAATTCCAGGGCAGCCAGTGCTACACAGAAAGACTATCTCGAAAAACAAAGGAGGGTGGGTGGGAAACAATTACTACTCCTTTTCAACTAGACTCATTAGTCTGAGTCATAACCCTTGACCCCCAGTATCTCATGTTTATCTCATAATGCAAAATTTAGTTTACTTAAAATCCCCCATAGTGTTTTAAAAGTCCAAAGTCTCTTAATTACAAGTGCCTATAAAAATCTAAAACAAGTTATATACTTCCAACTTTCAATGGTGCAAAGTAAATATACCTTTTCCAAAAGAGTTAAGGCCATAATACAATAATACCAAAACAAAACCAAAATCCATCATAGCAAACGCCAAATCCTGAAGCTCTGTGTCTGGATCTAGGCTACATAATATCATCTTCTAGGCTCCAAAGGCTTCAGGCAGCCCCATTCTTTCAGCCTTGTCTGAAGTATGCAAGGCTTCTCTCAAAGGCGTAGACAAGCTCTATTCCATATCTTCATCTCTGCATAGCAAATGTCCAATGGCCTGGGAATCTCCAATAGCTGGAGTTATGACTGCAACTGACTTATCACAGCTTCAGTCAATAGACCTCTCCAGGTCTCTGTACAAGGACTCTAACCCTGTCACACAGTGCCTGGTCCCAGATGCTCTGCATGATTTCCTCACTATTACATCCTTCATGCCTTCAAAATCAGTGCCACATGGACAATGCTTGTCTTAGTTAGTTTTGTCTTGCTGTATGTAAACTTATGTTTCCACATCACAGTCATTTATCAAAGGAAGCTAGCAAGGCAGGAATCTTGATGGAGGAATGGAAGCGGAGGACATGGATGGATGCTGCTTACTAGCTTGTTGCTCCTGGCTTGCTCAGTGTGCTTTCTTATAGCACCCAGGACCACCAGCCCAGGAGAGGCACCACCCACATGGGGGCTGGACCCTCCCACATCAATCACTAATTTAAAAAAATGTACAACAGACTTGTCTACAGACTTCTCTTACAGAGACATGTTCTCAATTTAATGTCCTTCTTTCCAAATGACTAGCTTGTGTCAAGTTGACACAAAAACGAGCTCGCTCAGTGTTTACGACATTGACACATTCTGCTCCCTGCTTGAGATGTAGCCCAGCCCCATTGAATCTCACAGTCGTATCTGCTTAAGTGTGCAAACCCTGTGGGAATATTTTTCTATTGCTCCAGTGAAGTACAGGAGTTCCTCTACAATGCTGCTGCCCTCCCCCCTTCAGCACCTGAGGAACCAACCTGGATGTTTTCTGATCCTGAAGTTTTCTCTGCCATGCAAACCAGTGCATTGTTTTCAAGTTCAAATTCATTCAGGCTCCCTGGACAAGCACACTGCAGCCCAATTCTTGTCAAAATTGTGAAATAACCTCCATCCAAATTCTTGATAAAATCCTTGATCCTAACCGAAACTTTATGAGCCAGGCTTCCACTGTTCACATTTCTCTCGACACTCTTGCTTCCTGGCTCCCACTAGAATGGTTCATTTAGCTGGACTCACAGCATTCCTCAGCCTTTCCAGCCCAAAGTTCCAAATCTTCCACACATTCCTCCCCCAAACAAGAAAAATCTTCAAAAATTTAAGTGACATGGTTAGGTTGATCACAACATCAGCACCTCTCCTCTATACTATTTTCTGTCCTAATTTCATTTCTGTTATGGTGATAAAATGTCCTGACGCACAACAATGTAGAGGAGACGCCCACGAAAGGCTTCACTCTGGGAAAACACAAATTCATTAGAAAGAGAACCTGAACGCTGATGGAGCCCAGCTCCTGGAAAATGGCGGCCTTGGAAAGCATTGCCCCAGGATCAACACACAGAGGCTCCCACAACTGTGACCCAAAGGGCCAGTCCTCATTTAAGGCTGGCAACTGAACTAGGCAGCATCGTCTCGGTGGTACTGGTTTTCTGGTAATGAAGAAACAAAGGATTGAGAGGGTACATAGAGCTTTGTTTCAGAGTTTTAGAGAGTTACCAAGACCATGTAATGGTTGGAATCACTGCAAGAATAAGAAGCTGTGGAGGTGGAGTTCAAGCTGCAATAAAAAGCCTGGGATGTTGGAGGGGCCGGAACCATTGGTCATCTGTGTAAGAAAATTTCATTCTCAATAGAGAGACTGTTTGTGCCATTTAAAGAAACACTGGAGGGGCAGGGGCAACTGCCTGAGCTCTGTGGAGCCCAGACTATTCCATCAGCAACCCCAGGTACCAAACTTAGAGCCGTAGGGTTCTGGGGTTTGTCCTGATAATTTTCTGTCCAATATTTGCTTGCTGTGCTTCTGTTTTTCTTTTGCAATGTAAATGCTTACTCTGTGCTATTATATGTTGGAAGTATGTAATTTGTGATTTGATTATGGGGGCTTCACAATTAAGAGATTTGCCCCAAGTCTCAGAAGAGAATTTAGACTTGGAACAAGCTTCGAACTGGTAAAGACTATGGGGGCTTTGGAATCTGGAATAAATGTATTTTGTGTAATAAGATGTCCATGACTCCATGGGTATCAGTTGCAAGATGTGGTTTTAATGTGAAATCTTCCCCACAGGTTTATGTGTTTAAATACTTGGTCCCTAGATGGTAGAGATTGGAACCTTTAGGAGGTAGAACCTTGCTGTAGGGCAAGAGGTGAGGTCTGGTGTTCTATAGCCTGACTCTGCTTCCTGCTCCTTCTCAGCTTCCTGACTGCTGATGCAATGTGACACTTGGCCTCCAGTTTCTGCCATCACACCTTGTTATTATGGAATGTATTTCCTAAAGCTGTAAACCAGAACAGACACCTTCTCCCTTAAGTTGTTTCTTGTCAGGTATTGATCTCAGCCATGAGGAAAATATAGAGAAGTAGGGGCGGGGTCTCTCCCCAAACAAGGCATCAGTGAGTCATGCACACACAGTGGGGACACTTAGGGAATCAAGCCTGGTTCCTCTTCCAACCACACGTTCACTGAGCTACAGAGACCCACAACTCACCCAGGCACATCCTAGGCAGGAGTCCTGGGTAGTGGGTGATTCTGAAGGTTTTTGGAGCTGATTTGATAATATTGCATCCAAGAAGGCTGCCTTCTTTGAGGAAAGGGCTAAAAAAAAAATACAGTGAGGGTCACCAGAGGCCAGCCAGTGGGACACCTGCATATGGATGTCCTCAGAGGCAGATCTCACAATAGCAAACTTGCCATAATAGAAGAGAGAAAGCTAACCATCTGAGCCTCAGCGAATTTACAAAAAGCAGCCACTAAATAAAAATAATTCATCCGTCTACCTCTGCTTCCAGGGGAGGGGGTGGCCAGGGAATGAGTGATCTGTTTCCCACTGTGGGGTTTCTGAGCCACAGGTCAGGCCTAAGACTGGAAGATGAGAGGAGCTTTCAACTGGATTTGAGGTTTAAGTTGTCAATTGAACTGGACTGAACTATTTTTTTTTTCAATGCCCAGAAATGACCAGAAAGCTATTATGTCTGCTCAAGCTGGTCTTCAGGGGCAAGTCGGAGGGATTGTATAGAACAAGGTGAAGAGCGGTGATTGAAGAAAGAGAAAAATGAAACAGCCTTTTGTTTTAAGTTCAGCCCATTTGATAAACCAGTGTGTATATAATATTTTTTAATATCCACAAATTCTTCTAGAGAGACACAAAAGAAAACAAGAGTATATTTGTGGGTAGAAGGGATAAATGAAAAGGGACTTTTGGGTTTTCTATTTTTACTGTCCCATGTTATCTGAATATTTCATTAAAAAACCTGTACCACGTTTATAAAGAACCACTTTTATAAAAATATAGATGTAAAACTGCAGTGCAAGTTAGAATCCTGTAGTCTTTTTTTTTTCTTTTTCAGTTAGCAAGTCATGGATTTGTTCAGTAACTCGCTATCTGCAAGGGTTGCAATGTGGTGTCTGCCAAACACTTTTGGTGTAAGTAATCTCACCACAGTTGGTTTCAAGACGCCTGCAGTGTAATAACTAGCTCACAAAAATCCTTGATATTTAACACTTTACAACTGGCTGGGCAAATTTCTGGATGTTTAATTATTGGTGTAAACTGGTACCCGTAGAGCACAGGACCTTGGAGGAGGCAATGACGAGTGTCCTTTCTCTGTCTGTGTCTCCAGACTGTGAACCGTCACCTGCGAGAAGCCAGCCTCTTTAGAGTAATATGGGGCACCAGTGTGAAAAACAAGCTCTTCAGGCATTCTAACAAGACCCGCCAAGCTCATTTGGGGCCAAGTGGGGAGGCCTAGGAGAGTTGACAGTTCAAAGACAGGTAGAAGCACAGGTCAAAAGAGACAGGGAAGCAGTACACATTCAAACTTTGGCCCTCGGTGACCTTCTGCGACCGGCAATCTCTCCCATTGGCGGATAAGAGAAAGTGGGACAGCCACAAAGTAGCCCACTCCAGCACAGTGTGCTGCCTCTAATAATGGTGCAGCCATACCAACAGCTGCAGATGATTGAGCATTCCTGCTGCCGTGCGTGTTTGTGCTGAGACACTTATACACCGACCCTCTGATTTCTTCCTCACCGCAGTCTTGCCAGGTAAGCACTTTCATTATTTCCACTTCTCTGCAGAAACTGAACAGATAGATAGGTGTGATGGAGAGAAGACTATCAATCTAGCCACTGCTGAAATCAAGAATCAATCTCTCTCTCTCTCTCTCTCTCTCTCTCTCTCTCTCCCTCTCCCTCCCTCTCCCTCTCCCTCCCTCTCCCTCTCCCTCCCTCTCCCTCTCCCTCCCTCTCCCTCCCTCTCCCTCCCTCTCCCTCTCCCTCCCTCTCCCTCTCCCTCCCTCTCCCTCCCTCTCCCTCTCTCTCCCTCTCCCTCCCTCTCCCTCTCCCTCTCCCTCCCTCTCCCTCTCTCTCCCTCTCCCTCCCTCTCCCTCTCCCTCTCCCTCCCTCTCCCTCTCCCTCTCTCTCTCTCTACCTCTACCTCTCCCTCTCCCTCTCCCTCTCTCTCTTCCCCACCTCATAGTGAAGCAACATCCCTAAGACTAAGCCAAGATTCACTGGCTGCTGCAGCCTGACCTCAATAGCACGCCCGATTGTTGTCTCTCTATCTCCATTCAGGAAAAGAATCCCGCTGCTCAAGGCTGAGCAGAGAGAGTACTGGCCCCTTGTAAATGAACTGTGTGAGCTCTCTGCCTACCGTGTTTCTCTGCCCCAGTCTCCTGTCTTACTAACAAAAGCAGAGAACCAACCAATCCCACACATTTTCTCTGCCTGTACAAACACCTCGAAGGTCAGGGGAATGTGAATCTTTTTAAGGTAACTGCTGTTCCACAAATGTGTACTATGTGCCAGGCACTATTTTAAAAGGTGCTGGGATACAGATTTTCATTAAAAAGTTAAATTCTACACTGTTGAGATGGCTCCGTGGTTAAAGGGTTAGTTGTGCCAGTGTGGTGACTGCAGCTCTGATCCTAAGAACCCATATAAATGCCAGATGGGCTTGGTCACCCACCTGTTAATTCCAGCACTTGGTAGCCAGACATGGGAGATCCTTGGAACCATCTGGCTATTCAGATGAGATGTATTGGTGAGCTCTCAGTACAACTGGAAGATTCTGCCTCAATGAATAAGGCTAAAAGCTGTAGAGAAAGGGTCCTCTACATGCACCCACACATACATATGTACCCATACATCAACCTTATACCTCTACATGCACCAACACATACATATGTACCCACACATCAACCTTAAACCTCTACATGCACCCACGCATACATATGTATCCACACATCAACCTTATACCTCTACATGCACCCATGCATACATATGTACCCACACATGTGAGCATCTAGATATTCATGCACACTTGCCAAGCACATGATGAAAAAAAGGAAGTTCTTCAGAAACCAGGAAATGGAAGAAGTCAGTGGAGGAAATTAGTAGTTCCACTTATATTTAGTACCTAGTATTTGCCAGTCATTTCATGAAGTACAGGAACATCACCCAACAATCGTATACAGCAAGAAAGGCAAAACTTGTCCCAGCCCGACCTGTGCTAGGTTCTTAGCTCTGTCTCTGTGTAGCTCTCACTGACCATTATCCTTTTTAAAGATAATGTCAAATTATCCGCCCAGCCTATGAGAAGAGTATAGTATAGCTCTGGTACACGGAGACAGCCATGCTTCTGAAGGACTGGCCTACTTTCCCAAAACCACACACAACTGTTCAGGAATTGGAAACTCCTGTGTGGCTACCTCAGTGGAGTCCAGGAATAGTTTATTTCCTGGGAGGTGGCACAGGAAGGCCATTTATAGATCTCGGCAACGCCCACACCCTGAACAGGTCTAAGCACCTGGACTATCCACAGCCCTGGCGGGGGAGGGTGAAACAGAGAAGGCATCGCCACCAGCTGCAGTAAGCACGGCTGTCCTCCCAGCCTCCCCACGCCTTAGCTCAGCACTCCAGACCTCAGAATGCTGAACTTCATCCGCGATGTCCACACCTCCGTTATAGCCAGCTCTGACTTGTTTTGAGGGAAAGACCTAAACTTTTCCAAGCTCTTCCCCCACTCTGCCAAGAGTTATGGATTCCTTATTCTTCCTCTCAGGAAGGCAGTGCTAGAGAATATTTGCTAACCAGGCTCTTCAAAGAACTGTGGGATCCATCTTGCTGCCTCCACTCATGGAGAGCAGAAAGCTCTCTAGCAGGGAGAAGTAGCCATATCACCCTCAAAGTTCTGAACAATGGCATACGAGAAATCTGCTAGGTGGATTCTAGAAGATTCCTCGCTTTCCTTATAAACAGAAGTACTGGCTCCATCGACACACATAGAAGACATTGTGAAGACTGTGATTCTTGAAGCTTTAGTAGTTGCCTTGTGACGTCCGGTGGTTGTCCTGAGAATGGAAAGATGCTGAACAGTGGTGCAGTCCT
The DNA here is from genome assembly GCA_036184795.1 of Tokudaia tokunoshimensis. Lineage (NCBI taxonomy): Eukaryota > Metazoa > Chordata > Mammalia > Rodentia > Muridae > Tokudaia > Tokudaia tokunoshimensis. The sequence continues at coordinate 72,117,849 of BTHU01000003.1, forward strand.
TGATGATACCGTTGGGATGGCACAGGGACTGCCCATCTCCAGACACTTGCCCACCATTTTTCCAAAAGCCATTGTCAGGTGACCGCTCTATTTCTTGCAATGGAAATACTTAAAACAGTTTAAACTGGGTAGGCCACTAATTGAAACTTAGCTTCTTAGAAAACAGGCTCAGGACCCCTGGTCCTGGAAAGACTGGATGTAGGGGAACGCCAGGACAGAGTAACGAGAGGGGGTTGAATGGAGAAAAGAGGGAGGGAAAGGGGCTTATGGGACTTTCAGGGAGGGAGGAAACGGGAAAGGGGAAGTGATTTGGAATGTAAATTAAAAAAATAAAATAAAATAAATAATAATAATAATAATAAAAAGAAAACAGGCTCAGAGATAGGATTGGCCAACTTGGTCAAGTCGCTCTGGAGTTTCCTGGCTTTTGAATGAAAGTCCAGTATCCTGAAGACTCCCTCAGTCTGAAGTAAAGACAGATGGTTGGGTATCACTTCACAGGTGACACTAATGCCTACGGAAGAAAGAAGCTTACCAAGATAAAACAGAGGATGATCAACCAAACCTGGGTAATACTCAAGGCTCTTGGTACTGAATTCGAGACTTTTAGTGACACTATAAACCCACATTAATCTGTTGTCCTTCTTCAGGAGACAAAGTTACCACTTTCAAGTTGCAGTTCCTGACTCCTGTGTCCTAAGTACTGACTGCCCATTATGGCATGCACAGCACAGCCATAATGCACCTGCAAAGACCAAAGCCAGGGGAGGCAAGACCATCTCTGCTCTTCCACAACAGCTGGAAAAGGTGTGGCTGCTGACCAGTAGCTGTAGAGAAGCAGTTAAGACAGGTTGGCAGTCACCATGGGTGAGGGCATTGTATACCAGACACCTGCTTTGCTCGATTTCATATTTGAAAGGCATTTGCTGGGAGCTGACTGTGAGCTGGAAGTTGTAGCCAGCAGCTTCCTTTTTACAACATCAGCTAATTTTTCAAGTGGTTCTATGAAGTATAAGCAGTCATTGTCGTCACGTTAATTATTCTCCCCATTGCTGTGAAGATACCTGGCACTCCATCTTCTCTCCACATGGATCTGGACCGTAGTGGCTTCAGAGCAACCTCCAAGAACTTACCTTCTTCCTCAATATGTGGACAAAGATTAGTCTGGGGATTCAGTGCTTCTGTTCTGTAGTGTGACTGGGGGTCAAGCTATGATTTGCATCCCAGACACATCCTGCATTCAGAAGGCCTCCCCTGCTTTCCCTTCCCCAGGCTTCTCATCCAATACTTTCACCACATACTTAGGTGAGATATACGTCACAATACCAACACACACTCTAAGGTGTATACTAAGTAAATTATTTACTAATGACCCTGGTTAAATGTTCACAGAGTGGGATGGCTATTCTTGGTTGTAAACTTGACTACATCAAAGGGACTAAACACCCAAGCATCTAGGCATGAGGGATTTTTCTTGACTGGATCATTTGAGGTGGCAAGTCCCACTGTAAACCTGAGCCACACCTTCTCATGGCAGCCTTTATAAAGTGCATGGAAGAAGGAATCTCGCTTTTTGCCTGCTTGACTTCATTCTCACTGCTGAGTTCATATGTTCTGCCACTGACATAAGAGCCTACTTCTTCAGGATTCTGACATAGGCTGAAGACCTGGTGAGGCATCGAGTCTCATGAGATGAACAACCATTGGATTCTCGGACATTCCACTAGAAGATAGCCACTGTTGGACTAGATGGTCCACAACCTATAAGGCACTCTAATACATGCCTTTCTATGTCTATGTGTATATACACATTCTATCAGTTCTATTCCTCTAAAGCACCCTGACGAATACTCAGATATAACAGATATTAAGCTGCAGATCTGTCAGAAAGTTCTTATAAGTGCATAAGTCTGTGTGTTCTTAATGGGTTTTTATTTTACTCATTGGTTTCCACCACTGAAACAGTATTGGGAGTTAAATCGCTGAGACCTGTCTATTTGCCATTGAGAATTTCACAGAGTAAGGTAAGTTCATCCTATCAGTAGGTAGATTCTCCAGGTGTCAGGCTACCTAGCAGAGCCCCCCAGAAATAAGGTTACAAGAAACAGATAACCTTTTCATGTCATCTGTGATGGTTTACATGAGAATGCCCAGCAATGGGTTCATATTTTTGAATGTTTAGTCACCCAGAAGTAGAACCATTTGACAAGAATTAGGTGGTATGGCTTTGTTGGAGAAGGTGTACCACTGGGAGTGGGTGTATTAGTCAGGGTTCTCTAGAGTCACAGAATGTATGGGTAGTCTCTACATAGTTAGCGAATTTGGCGATGACTTACAGTTTGTAGTCCAACTCCCCAACAATGGTCAGCAGCAGCTGTGGATGGAAGTTCAAGGATCTGGCAGTTTCCCAGTCCCACGAGGTAACTGTGGATGGAAGTCCAAGAATCTAGCAGTTGCTTAGTCCCATGAGGCAAGAAGGAAAGAAGAGTTCGAGTCTCTTCTTCCAATGTCCTTATATAGGTCTCCAACAGAGGGTGTGGCCCAGATTAAAGGCGTGAGCCACCTCGCCATTAATCCAGATGACCTTGAACTCAGAGATCTCCTTGTCTTAATCTTCTGGAATTCATAGCCACTATGCTTCAAGATCTCCATGCCAAGATCCAGATCAGAAACTTGTATCTCTGAGCCTTCAGATTAGGATCATAGGTGAACCTTCCAATTCTTGATTAGTTCATTCCAGATATAGTCAAGTTGACAACCAGGAATAGCCACTACAGTGGGCTTTGAGATTTCAGAGGCCCATGTCAGGCACAATGTCTTTTTCTTGGCCTGCAATTTGCAGATCACATATCTCTAGGCTCCTTCCCCACCATGATGCTTTCTTCTATAAGTTGCCTTGGTATCTCTTCATAGCAATAGCACAATAACTATGACATCACCTCACAAAAATGTGGAGTCAGATGTGAGCTAACCTGCTCTAACTCCTGATTTTATCCTACAGGAAAGTACTGCAAGTCTCCAGGGGTCATTTCCTTTCCCACATTCATTCACTGCAAATGTGGGAATACTCCTAGGTCTCAGGCTCCAAGCTATACACTAAAGGAGGCCAACACAGAAGTGTACCCTAAGGGAAGGAAGCAAGATGGAGGTGCATTGTAACTGACACCATGACAGATATTCCAGTTCACTATTGAAGTGGGACTTACAAAAGCCCACTTGGCTTCTTGAATCTTTGAGTAAAGGGAACACTTCCATTCCTTGTTTTGCTACCACAGCAAGTCCTGGAAAGTTCATGAGTTGAACTAACACCAAAATTCTAACCTGGAAGGTAAGAGAAAAGCTAAGAGAGAGAGAATAGTGTGTACAATTATACTGCTCTATTTAACTGTGAACTCACCAGCTTCTGTAGATGCCAAATCAGTGTGATCATGTTTAATGTGGAAATGACCCACTCTTTAATACCCAGCTTCCAGTGTCATTGCCACTGAAATACTGCTGCTGCTGCTGCTGCTACTACTACTACTACTACTACTACCACTACCACTACTACTACCACCACCACCACCACCACCACTACTACTACTACTACTACCACTACCACTACCACTACCACTACCACTACCACTACCACTACCACTACTACTACCACCATCACCACCACCACCACCACCACTACTACTACTACTACTACTACTACTACTACTACTACTACTACTGGAATAGGCTGTGTGCCTTAAGCTGGAAACAACCCAGATGCCCCTTGACAGAAGAATGAATATAGAAAATGTGGTTCATTTACATAATGGAATACTACTCAGCTATTAAGAATGAGGACATCATGAGTTTTTCAGGCAAAAGGATGGAACTAGAAAATATTATCCTGAGTGAGGTAACTCAGACTCAAAAGGATATGCATGATATATACTCACTAATAAGTGGATATTAGCCAAAAAATAATAGTACAGAATACCCAAGATACAGTCCACAGAACTCACAAAGGTCAACAAGCTGAAGGGCCCAAGTAAGGGATGGGGTTGGTATCCCACAGTCAAAACTGACCCATAATTGTTCCTGTCTGAAAGAACTGCAGGGATAGAAATGGAGAAGAGTCTGAGGAAAAGAAAGTTCAGTGACAGGCCCAAAGTGGGATCCAGTTCAAGAGGGGGGCCTAAGGCCTGACACTATTACTGAGGCTATGGAGCGTTCACAAAAAGGGGCCTACCATGATTGCCCTCCAAAAGACCCAAATAAGCAGCTGAAAAAGTCAGATGCAGATATTTGCATCCAACCAATGGACAGAAGCTCCTGACCCCTATGGTTGAATTAGGGAAAAGATGGAAGCAACTGAGGAGGAGGGTGACCCTGTAGGAGGACAGCAGTACCAATTAACCTGGATCCCTGAGATCTCTCAGACACTGGACCACCAACCAGACAGCAGGTATGAGGCCTCAAACACATATAGAGCAGAGGACTGCTGGGTCTGGGTTCAGTCAGAGAAGATAGACCTAACCCTCAAGAGACTGAAGGCCATAGGGAGTTTAGAGGTTTGGTGGGGTGGATGGGGGAGGAGGGAATGGAGATATACTCATGTAGACAAGGGGGCGGGAAAGAGGTATGGGATGTGGAACAGTTGGAGGGTGGACCAGGAGAGGAATAAAATCTGGAGTGAAAAAAAAATATATTTAATGAAAAGAAGGAATGTGTGTGTGTGTGTGTACACATATATAAGTATATATATGATTCCCTTCTTACCTGTACAAAGAGGCATTCCAAGAGACTGGTCATCTACAAGCCAGAAAATGTGCTCTCAGCAAAGATCAGCTTGTTCAGGTGATAGCATTTACTGTACAGCCTAAGTTAATCAAGACACCAACTGTATACCTGAGCCATATTCCTGAGCATCTTTTCTTTCATTTCTTTAGCTCTGAAATGGAGGTCACAGTAGTAATGAATATTTCAGAGGATTAAATTAGATGCTAGTGAATGCTCTGCAGATCTGCTGGCTATGGGAACCATCATCACTGTTGGTCGTGGTAGTAGAGGTATCCCAGTGCAAGTGGCTACTAGAAGCTGAATAGTAAGGAGTGAGTCAGGTACACCAGGTGTACACACACACACACACACACACACACACACACACACACACGTGTGTGTGTGTGTGCACGCTCCCCTTCACTGGCTAACATTTTCTGATACAGCATCCTTCCTTTTGGTGTCATTACCAACAATACCTTCAGCTAGAAGCAGGTGTTAGTAGCAGGTGGCATAACAGGCCTGACCTGCTACCATCTTCTATCCCCATGATACATGTGTACAGAGAGCGCCCTCCCAGTCCCAGGCTTCAGTTATCGACCTCAGGACCAGAGCAATGAATATATAATCTATAAGCTCAGAACTGAGCCAGGAACCTTTGATTCTCTTCCCAGGTGACCTCCTTCCCAGATCCCAGCTTCCCTGTATCAGCTCATTGAACTGGTGCTGCACAGTTCATGACCTAGGTTCGAGCAGCCAAGTGGGATAGTTTGATTGACAGATGTCCTCAATAAGCTTTAGGCATTTGAACACTTAGTTTCCACTTGGCGGGTGCTGTGTTTGCAGATTTAGGAAGTGTGGTCTTATTGGAGGAGGTACAATAACCAGAAGCAGCTTTGCGAGTTCATAGCACTGTTCTTCCAGTGTCCGGCCCATGCTTGCGGTTAAAGGTGTGAGCCCTCAGCTCCCTGCTCCTGTCCACGCCTGCTGCTCACAGCCAAACCTTTCCCTGCATCACGACTGGTTCTTATCCCTCTGGAACTGTAAGACGGAATAAACTCTCTTTTCCTTAACGTTGCCTTTGGTCATGGTGTTTTATCACAGCAACAGAGAAGAAGAAATACACGGAGGAGGAAGGAAAAGAGCTAGAAATGGAGCCGGGGCCTCTGCCTCCTTACCAGAGGCCAGACAGACATGTTCCTGTGTTCCAGAACAAAGCAGGAGGAAGAAAGTCAGGTAGGATGTGTGTCTCTGGAGGACTCTTGAGGTAGAACCCAGCTGCTGAGCACATGCCCTGAGCTGCTTGTCCTAAGGCCCCACGCCTCTTTTGTAAAGAGTTACATGGGGTTTATAAGCGCAATGAGCTGCTTCTTGTTCAAATTGTCTAGAGCAGTGATTCACAACCTTCCTAACCCTCTGACTCTTTAATACAGTTCCTCATGTTATGATGACCCCAACCATAAAATTATCTTCATTGCTACTTTATAACTATAATTTTGTTACTGTTATGAGCTATAATGTAAACATTTTTTTTGAGACAGAGATTCGCCAAAGACCCACAGTTTGAGGAGGTCTGGTCTAGGACGGGCAGTTTCTGGTCCCCAAGTCACAGTCTGGCTTTCTCTGCCTAAGTAAGCCCTAGGTGGGGGGAAGAAACAGAAAACATGATTTCCTGCCTCATACTGGAAGCAACTCGCACTTATTCACACCTCGGCAAGACTTCAGCACTGTGCGAACATCAGTCAACTTTTCGTTCAGTTCATTCAACAGTCTCTGCCAGGAGCAAGGCCGTGCTAGGCAAACAGGTGCTCGGGCGTGCTGTGCGGTTCATACCATCTGGAAACGCACAGACAAGTAGGCGGTAAGACAGAAGCGCTGCCAGATGATAATGTAAAACAAAAGTAGATGCTCATTTATGGGTGAGGATTGATGGGAAAGTAGCCGCATCTCAGTGAGAATCAGAAGATGAAGGAAAGGCTTACGGAGGAAGGTGGCCTTCGGTCCCTTTTCATCCTGCTTCTAGCTTGGAGATGATACTTTGTGAGGAGGTTGGGATGTTTACTGCAGAGTAGGGTGAACTGAACGATGTGGAGGTTAGAAAAGCATGATGATGACACTGTAGTCATGAGCCACTCAACTGTCCCTAGTGTGTTTCTGGGAGCAGAAAGTGGAGTGGTAGGACACTGGTCAGAGCCTAGGACACCAGAAGGAACAAACGGCTTTCCTTCTCCTGTGCAATAATTTTGATATCAAACTCACAGCAGATATTTGCTGTTCGTTGTGCTGTGCTCTGCACTGGGATTTTTGTGCTATTATTTTATTCCTCAGAACAATACTTTTCTTTTTCTTTTCTGCTAAAGATATTACTTTGACAATGCTCAATACTTTTAGTTAGCAAACTGAATTGTAGGCTACAAATTGTTAGAAATTGCAATGAATAGTAGAAGATTTTTAACTCGGAGCTTTTACATATTTGATTGAAATGATTTAAGAATTTAATTTTTTATGCATGCTGTAGGAGCCTGGAAGACAATTGTGCCAAGACTTCTGCAGACCAGGGGGTGCTTCCTTGCTCAAAGGTTTCAGAAGGAAACAGTGGTGGGAGCTAGGCTAGAAGCCATTCTTGTGATACTTTGGCAAAGAATCTGGGTTCCTTTTGCCCTCATCCAAAGAACTTACCTGAGGCTAAATTCAAGAGTAACAGACTAATTTGTTTGGCAGAAGTAATGCCAAGTCTGCATGATACTGAACCTGTGGTGGCGGTTGTTGTTTTAACCTTTATTTTTATTTTATGCATGTGAGTATTTTGTGTATCTGTCTGTGCACCACATGTATGAAATGCCCTTACAGTCCAGAAAAGGCATAAGATTCCTGGTATCAGAGTTATAGACAGTAGTCAGCCACTGTGTGAGTGCTGGGAATCAAACTTCAGGTCCTCTGGAAGAGCAGTCAGTGCTCTGAACTGCTGAGCCCTCTTTCCGGCTCTGACGTAGTTACTGTAATGGTTGTTGTACAGGTTTGTAGTGAGAAAGAGCAAGTGGGTCAGAAAGAAATGCAAATTTACTAGGGTTTTTTGTTTGTGTAAAAGAGCACCAGGAAGTTTAATGCTTCCAGGACAAGGCTTCACCCAGCCGAGCTTAGGACCAGGAACCTAAGGCATTTTCATCGCCTAAAAAGAAACTGAGTCAAAAACTGCAGCTGCTAAGATTCTGGGGTCTGAGCATCTATGTAGAACCAGCAATAAAACCTGGAGGGGTGCTTCCCTTAGACCCACAGAAGATGCAAGCCTAAAGAGGACCACTGGGGCCAGGCCAGGTGTGGGAGGGTAACCCTTGTGTGAAGACCCCAAAAGGGCAAGAGGTCGTGAGACGTCCGTGTGGGAAGCTATGAAAGTTAAGTGTGACTTACAGCAGAGACCCCAAGATGTTCGAGATGCCAGAGTCATGAGACATTTGCCAAGGAGAGCTGCAGGCTGGAAGTGGAACCAGCCCAGAAAGGGATATGTGTGGCAGGCAGCAAAGCTGGTGGAGGAGAACTATCTAAGGCCCTTGACATTGAAGTCCGCAGCATCAGACACGGAGCCACAGGACCGATGTCCACCTACTGGGGTCTGGTCCTGTTTGGATCCAGTATTTCCTCTATGCTCCCAATACCTCAATCTAGAATAGTAATATACAATTTGTGATGTTATAAGTATGTACATTTTTTAGTTTACAGGAGTTAAAATTATGAAATTGCCCTTAGTTTCAGAAGAAACTTTGAACTTGAAACTTTTGAATAGTGTTGAAACTATGAAAGACTATGGGCACTTTTGAAGTTGGACTAAATGCATTTTGCATAATGATACTGCCATGAGCCTGTAGGAGCTATGGTGTGGAATGCAGTGGTTTAAATGGGAAACCTTTCTTCTATTCTTGGTATTTGAACACTTGGTCCTCAGTTAGTGGTACTGTTTGAGAAGGTTTAGGGGGTACAGCCTGGCTGGAGGAAGTACATGACTGGAGATGGGCTTTGAGGAAGAAAGTCTTGAAGTATCTCCAGTTTGCACTCTCTGCTTCATGCTCCAGTTCAGTGACAAGCTCCCGGGCTTCTGGTCCTGCTGCCCGCCACCATGTTACCCACCTGTAAAAAAATATATAAATAACCACAAACCAAAGTAATTTCTTTCTCCTGTAAGTTGCCGTGTTCATGATGTTTTATCACAACAACAGCAAAGTAGCTAATGTAGAATAAAATTATCTAATATAATAGATGAGCAAAGATCAGAGAAGGGATTGATCCATGTGCAGCCAGGTCTTCTCAAGTGTCCAATCCCTCCACCCCTACCTTAGCTGTCTTTAACGAGTCAGCGATGGTTAGGGTCTTAAAATACTAATCTGATTATGTTGATGCTGAGCCTCAAGCCTTGGAATAGTTTCTGGATCCTTAATGTATTATTATACAAGTTCTCTGCGTCCGGAAGCTTCTGTCTCCCACCCCCTGTCCCATCAAGCCCTGGTTGATTTTATGCACCTGGAAGAGCTGGTATTTATTGGGCCTATGCTATGTGCCAGATGTTGTTGTGCAATCTATCCACGTATTGATTTATTTTCTCTGCATGATAACCTCATGAGGCCAATGTCATTGCATCTCCACTCTGTGTTACAGGAAGCTGATTCACACAAAAGGTTAGCTGCCTCCCAAGGTTGCATAGGTTGCAGAGTCACACTAAGACAGTTCCACTCCAGACAGAGAAATGATGAATCTTGCCACACACAACGGGCCGTCTCCATCTTCCATGGTGTCTTAATGTTCTACCACTGTGAAGAAACACCATGACCAAAGCAACTTATAGGGAAAAGAATGCATAGAGGCTTACAGTTCTAGAAGGTTAGAGTCCATGGCTATCTTGGTGAGGACCATGGCAGCAGACAGGCAGGAATGGTGCTGAAGCAGTAGCCGAGAGCTCGCATTTTATCCACAAGCACAAGGCTGGGGAGAGGCAGGAGGGGAGCGGAGTGGGGCGGGGCAAGAAAGAACTGGGAATGACATGTGTTGTTGAAACCTCAAACCCTACCCCCAGTGACACACCTTCTCCAAAAAGGCCACACTTTGTATCCCTACCTAAACTTTTCCACCAATTGGGAACCACACATCCAAATATATGGGCCTTTGGGGGTCATTCTCTTTCAAATTGCCCAGTGTAGTTTGACTCAGTCCTCCCTTCTGTCTGACTCAGTCCTCCTTTCTGTCTGATTCAGTCCTCCCTTCTGTCTGACTCAGTCCTCCCTTCTGTCTGACTCAGTCTTCCCTTCTGTCTGAAACACCACTGCTCCTTTTCTGCTCTGAATAAACATCATTTTGTCCTTCAAGATTTGATCTAGAACTTAACTTTGCAGAGTTACTGCCCCCTAAATTCTCTTAAAAATATTTAAACCTTTTCTAGAATGTAATCCAAGTAACCCTGTGTCTGTTTCTGAGTTGTTGGCTCTGTCTGTGTGTAGGCCTGAGATGATTAGAGCACAGATTACACCGTCTTGATCTTTATCTGACCAATCGTATTTTTTATTTTTTTATTTTATTTTATTTTATTTTGGTTTTTTGAGACAGGGTTTCTCTGTGTAGCCCTGGCTGTCCTGGAACTCACTCTGTAGACAAGGTTGATCTTGAACTCAGAAATCTGCCTGCCTCTGCCTCCTGAGTGCTGGGATTAAAGGCCTCCACCACCACTGCCCGGCTTATCTGACCAATCTTAAGAAAACAAAACATAACAAAACCCTACTACTTCCTTCCTTCTTTCTTCCTTTTGTCCATGTATTTGAATGCTTTCTTCCTTTGGTGGTGGGCCAAGTTTAAGAAGGGTTAGAAGGTGTGGCCTTATTGGAGAGGTATGTCATGGAGGGCAGGCTTTGAGGTTTCAAAATCCTGAACTATTCCCAGCTCGCTCTCTCACACTCTCTCTCCCTCTCCCCCCTCCCTCTCTCCCTCCTCTCTCTCTCTCTCTCTCTCTCTCTCTCTCTCTCTCTCTCTCTCTCTCTCTCTCTCTCAGTCTCTCTCTTATAATCTATACAACTTCTTGAATCATTCTCTACCATACCCACTGTTTCTCACGCCTCTCCTCACATCTTTTCTTGAACTCACCTACCCTAGGCCTCTGCCAAGAAGTTAGCATCAAAGTCACCTGTGACCTCAGTTGCTTCCCTCCTGACCTACCAGAGCCTTTCTCAGTGGCCACTCTCTACCCCTTGAGGTCCTCTCTTTTGTTTAATTGCTAGGACACCGATGTCTTTTGGTTTTCTCACTCTGCTTTTCTTCGGTCCCCTCTTATCTCCTTGTCCTCTAAACATTAGGCAGAGCACCTCCAATTTCAATCCATGGGCTTCTTCTCTTTTCTTTTCCTTTTCTTTTGTCTTATTTTGTTTTGTTTTTCGAGACAGGGTTTCTCTGTGTAGCCTTAGCTGTCCTGGAACTCACTCTGTAGAACAGACTGGCCTTGAACTCAGAGATCTGCCTGCCTTTGCCTCCTGGGTGCTGGGATTTTAGGCGTGCCACCTGGCTCTTCTTCTCGGTTCTTACTCACATACACTCATGTCCCAGGTGATCATCCAGTCTCAGAGCTGTAAATGCCACCTGTGTGCTAATGAGTCTCAAATATATGTCTTCTGCTCAGAACATTGTTTTGAGCTGTCACCCAACAATTTACTGACTTTCTCCATTTGGGTGTCCTATGGATGCCTTAGACTCAGCATACCAGTAGCTCCCCTCTCTACACTCTTTTCTGTCTCAGGAAGTGACCGAGCCCTCAGCCTGCCAACTTCGGGAAGCCGTTCTGGCTCTGCTCTGTCTGATACACTTCACACTAGTCTATCAAAGAATCACTCCCACACTATCTTCAAAATGAGCCCAGACTTAATCTCTCTCTCTCTCTCTCTCTCTCTCTCTCTCTCTCTCTCTCTCTCTCTCTCTCTCTCTCTCTCTCTGCAGCAGTTACCTAGGAACAAGCCATCTTAACTGAAAGCAAACATCTTTGCACTGGTTTTCCCTATTTCTACATTCTCAAATCTCAGTCTGCTTCTTAACAGGGCAGAATACCATGGATGCTCAAAACCTCCTACTGGCAGCCAGAATCCACAATACCTTCAAGGTCCTGCATTCTCTCCTTTCCTGGATGCTGATCTTTTCGCCCTCCTCCTTGCTGCCTCTCCAGTGCACACAGCATGCTCTCTCCATGCCTCGTCTCCTGTAGAATGCCTCACTAGATTTCTGCGTTTCCAAGTTTCTTATCTTTTCAATGAGCCCTTTCCTGCTCAGCGCATGCTCCTTATAGTAGTTATTTGGCTCATTGCATTGACAATATTATCATACAATAGAGGCTAAAAGAATACATTTTCTGGTTCACAATTCCAGGGGATACAGTCTCTCATGAAGGGGAAGGCATGGGGACAAGAGCAGGAGGCATCTGGTGACCCTGCACCCACAGTCAGAGAGCAGAGAAGAATGAATGCTCACTTTCCGCATTTTATTTTTGGGTAAAAACACATCCCGTAAAGTGGTACCAGACACAATTAGGATACAGTTCCCACCTTAATTCACTCAATTTAGATAATCCCTCACAAACAAGCTCAAAGTCTTATCACCCCAAACTGAAACACACCAGTTTAAAGCCTTAACTTTCCAACTTTTTTCTCCATAAGCTCATAGCCATCTTATAATGACAACTGTATTCAGTCCAACTCCTGAAGTCCCCATAGTCATTGACAGTTCCAGCTCTGAAAGTCCAGAGTTGGCCAGTGAGATGACTCAGTGTAAGGCAAAAGGACTTATGCAACCTTGGCAATCTGAGTTTGATCCGCAGCGTCCACAGTAGAAATAAGAGGGAAGTGACTCCTGAAAGTTGACCTCTGACCTCTACCCATGCACTCAAGCTCACACACACACACACACACACACACACACACACACACACACACACACAAATAGAATAAAATATCTTATAACAAGCATGGAAATACACAACTTTAATCTTAGCACTTTGGAAGCAGAGGAGGGTGGATTTTTGTGAGTCTGAGGCCAGCAGGGTTTACATAGTGAGTTCTTAGTCAACTAGAACTACATACTGTCTCAAAAAAATAATCTTAAATGAAATTAAACAAAACAAAAGTCTAAAATCTCTCCAAAATGTCCAGGCAATCTCTTAATTATGAACTCCTGTAAATTCAACAGCAAGCTCCATGCTTCCAATGTACAATGACACAGAATAAAAATTCCCATCCCAGAGGTAGGAATTGGGGGCAAAGTGAGAAAAGATCAAGCCAGAGCACAAACTGAAGCCCAGCAGCCTTGCATGAAAAATGCATGCAAGCTCCATGATTGGCATTTGGCTCATGGCAGAATTGTCAGGACACCAAGGGCTCATGCAGAGCCACAACCCCAACACTACCATCGGAAACTCTCAGTGCCTCCTTCTTGAGATGTCCTCACTCGGTACTTATAACTTCTGTCAGATGTCCCGTGGTCCTGCCATTGCCAACATCCTGCGGTCTCAAAGTATCTTAGGATTCACAAACACAGCTTCATGTAGTGGCCTATAGGGACTCCTTGCAAAGATCCTAACCTTGCTGAACATCAGTTGGACTCAAAGTTCTGTGGAATTATAAGATTCCATGATCCCCTCAATCTGGCATCTTTTATATCTGAAAAAACCAATACTCTGTGGGCAATGCGGCCAAGTCCTGCTGATGCTTGGGATGGAACCTGGTCCCCTCACTTTTACCAGCTTCTGTGTGCTGACCCTGAAGAGACACTTCCCTTGGTAGTTACTTTTAAGGAACATGCAACTGCTTCCATTGTGTTCTCATCTTAGGGTCTTTCCTTTCAAAGGGACTCGGATTTCATAAGATGGAACTCTGTGTGTGGGATCATGTCTTCAGAACACCTTTCCTGTTGTCCCAGGGCTAAATGTCACATTTTCTTTAAATGGCACTCACCTTAACAATTACAGCTCCTTCCCAGCCTGGTTCATCTGCAAAGTTAAACTTGCTCGCTCCATTTCCTCACCAAGCAGCCCATCTCTCCTCTTTCTGCTCTACTTTTTTGCTGGTTCAGTGCAGACCTGACTGTGCCACAGCCTAAGTGCTATGCTGTCTTGAGATTTCCTCCACCGAACAAATCAGTCGATTTCTCTTACATTCGACCTCTTTCAAGCTCTGGGGATGCAGGCAGAACGCACCCAGCTTTGGGGTCAGGAAGATGGTTTAGCAGGTAAAAGCACTTGCTTCCAATCCTGATGCCCTGAGTTCATTTTCCAGGACTCACATAGTAGAAAAAGAGAGCAACTCTGTGAGTTGTCTTCTGATCCCCACTCACATGCCATGACATACATGTTTAGGTACATATACACACACACACTATATGTGTTTCTTAAAAAAAAATTCAGCCAACTTCCATTAGAGTCATTTTTCCTCCATAACCTCCTTGTTTCTCTGCATTCTTGTCTTCAAAACTCCCACCAGAATGTCTTTTTTAAAAGAGTTATTTATTTTATGTAAATACACTGTAGCTGTCTTCAGACACCCCAGAAGAGGGCATCAGGGCTCATTACAGATGGTTGTGAGCCACCATGTGGTTGCTGGGATTTGAACTAAGGTCCTCCAGAACTCAGGACTTCTGGAAGAGCAGTCAATGTGCTCTTAACCACTGAGCCATCTCTCCAGCACCCCACTAGAATGTCTATCAAGCTCTGTTAATGGCGTGCTAGGGCTTTTCAAGCCCAGCGTTCCAAACACTTTCTCCTTTATTCCACAAATGATTTCCAAAGGTGTACGAACAACACAGTCCAGTTTATCACAGCAAAGGCCCATCTTCTCTGTACTGGTTACTTACGTTACAGCTACAACCAACACCTGTCAAAAATAGCCTCAGGGAGGGAGCAGTTATTCTGGTTTATAGGTTTGGAGAACAGTCCATCATGACTGGCAAGGTACACTAATAGGAGAAGGAGGTCACTGGTCTCAATGTGTCCCAGTCGGAAAGTGGAGAGGAAGAACCACTTATGCTCTGCTGTCCCCAACATTTAAAATGCTATCTCAGACATTAGGATTCCCATCTCATTTAACATAATCTAGGTAATACCTCATAGACATGACCAGAGGCTTACCTCTTCAGTGGTCTCATCTAGATCTTAGCAAGTTGGCAATCAATGATCCATCACAACTCCAATATTTTTTAATTTCTCTTTCTCCTTAGCTCTCATCAAACTATGCATATATATTTGTCATTTTGTCTAGTGTGCATTATCCACAAATGGAGTGATTATTTATGTCTGTGTTTTTGGTCTGTCCTTAATCACTGGATGAATGAATGAACTGTGACTGTAGCACCTATACTTTATGAGCCTCGGTTCAAGCTGATGTACCATCCAAATCTACTGGAGTGAGCAGTAAAATTTCCAGGGCATTAAATGCTACTCAATTCACATGTACATACAGAAACACAGCCCCAGTCCAAAGTGAAATTGCTGTATTCTTCCATATGTGTGGGTTGTCTTGGCTTCAGCCCATCTATTAGAATGGGGAACAGACACCAAACTGGAATGTGGTTCACTTGCAAACAGAAGAACTGACTTGCAAACAGGCTATAGGATGAGCAAAGTTCCAGAAAAATTCTCTCTTCAAAACATTAAAGAGTTTCTTGCTCACCTGGGAGGAAATTTCTGGTTTATTGCATCCTCTCCAAAGTTACGGCTTCCCAATCCTGCCAGAAACCTTTCAGAATAGGAATTCCAACTCTGAAAATTGGTTTTAAATAGAGACACATTACACCTCCCCACAGAGCACTTACCAGGCAAGTACTACTTAGGCTCAGCTCACTTGCCAGATTCCTTCAGGCTGGGATATTGGTAGGGTGTGCCCCTTCCGGTCCCCAAGCCATGCCAATTGGCCCAGACATCTCCCAGCCCTTCCTCCCTTCCGAGTCTCCCTGCTTGGTAATACTTCTCTTGCTCTTCATCAACCATTTGAATTCCACAGATGATTCTTGGGTGTCTGCCTTTTTGACTTGCACTGTGCAGCAATAGGTATTGGGAATGACAGTAAAGGCAGAACAAACATTTCGATGAGTGGAGACAGGTGAGGGCGCTTCATCTCTCTCTGGTACACTGTAAATGTTATGCTCGTTAAAGCACTGTTAGAATCACTACTAGTCAGGCTGGGAATACAGTTCAGTTGGAAAAACATTTGCTGCACAAGTTTGAGGATCTGATTTTGGTCTTCAAACCCATGTAAAAATACATTTGAGTGGTACACACTTGCAATCCCAGTGCTAGGAAGGTGAAGACAGGCAAATTAATCCCTGGAGCATGATGGACAACCAGATTAACCTATCAATGAGCCACAGAGCCTACTGTGCCACCCTGCCTCAAAAAACAAAGTGAATAAAACAAATAAAACAAAACAAAGTACTTATTGGGAGGAATAGACTACACACATGCACTCGTGCGCGCGTGCATGCGTGCGCGCGCGCACACACACACACACACCCCACACTGTATATATACACAACACACTATGTACACATGCACACCATGCACACACATATATACACACATCATGCACACACCATGCATACACATATACCATGCACACCTACAACATGCACACACACGTGTATGCACTCATGCATGCTTACATACATGTGTATAGCTCTACATGTACACACCTGCTATGCATACACACACACACACACAACTCTGCTATCTACATTTCTGCTACACAATTCAATCAGTGCGTTGCTAATGATAAGCTCTGTAAATTTGCATTCTGAACACTCTTCATAGTGTTTGTTTTCCTGTAAATAAGGAGAGATTAGTGGCTAGGCCAATGTGATTGCCTAATTAGCAGCTGTTGGACTCTCCTTTGCTACCAGAGCTGTCTTAAGCAAAAAGATTATCTGTCTAACAGCCAACAACACTTCCTTTTTATGGAAACACCAGCTATCTTGAACACCCCTTCAATACCTTGAGACAGCTTCTCAAAGACTGAAACTGATTGCCCTGGCTTTCTGGCAGAACCCCAGCCTGGGCTTTTTAAAACAGATTTTACTAAACTTTCTGCTCAGTAAATCTAGATGCCCTTGTAACTATGTCTCCCTTGGTGGAGAGTAAACATTTCCCCTGGTGTTACAGCAGAGGTCCTGCTGTGATTAGCATTTAGAGGCCAGGCCATTTTTGATCCAAACTCAATCCTCAGTCACTTCAGTTGGCAGTAATAGGGAAGGCTGTGGTTGTCTAAATACTCCTTCTCTGCCCACATTAGCAGGCTTCCAGGGATTGTTCAGTGAGTCAGCTGGGAGCCACTCCCCTATACAGTCTCCCCTCACTTGAGGATTTTTTGGTGAGTTGGTTGGTTGGTCGGTTGGTTGGTTGTTCCCTACATTCAGTACAGGCTGAGCTGGTAACACCAAGCAGGAAGCAGTGAGGACAGTTGGCATGGGAGAGACAGCTTAACTAAATAACTGCTGAGGAGTTTGTTAGACTTGAGCAGTAAGGCAGCTGATTGCTTGCTCATGAAGAGGTACTAGCAGTATTTGTGATGATCCTGGAGGTGACAGACATACAAGTGGTCCTGTGGTGTTCCTTGGGCTCCCACGTGTCCCCACTTAGCACCCCAAATAATCCCAAAGGAGAAGATACTCTGAATATTCCTGGAAACAGATAAGTAGGTGCTGTAGCAAAAGAGGAGACAGAAAGGAGAGATAGATAGGTAGGTAGGTAGGTAGGTAGATAGATAGATAGATAGATAGATAGATAGATAGATAGATAGATAGATAGATAGATAGATAGAGATAGACAAATAGACACGCAGACACAAAGAGACAGACAGACAGACACACACACACACACACAGAGAGAGAGAGAGAGAGAGAGAGAGAGAGAGA
Source organism: Tokudaia tokunoshimensis (assembly GCA_036184795.1). Classification (NCBI taxonomy): domain Eukaryota; kingdom Metazoa; phylum Chordata; class Mammalia; order Rodentia; family Muridae; genus Tokudaia; species Tokudaia tokunoshimensis. The sequence continues at coordinate 72,135,513 of BTHU01000003.1, forward strand.
GAGAGAGAGAGAACATGACAGATTGAAGAGCCAAAATTAAAATACAAAGGGAGCCAGAAAGGAACCTACAGGCCCTGATCACTAAAAGAAGCTGTCAGGTCTTCAGACTCTGGGTTGAGAACTACAAAACTGTCTGTGCCAAGGGCTAAAAACACTAATATCCAAGACCTCTGGACTGTGTTGCTTGTAGGGCTAAGGGCCCTGACACTCAAGGCCTACGTGGAGACAGAAGGCTCTAGTTGCTGCTGCTTCTGCCAAGTTTAGAGGCAACCAAAGGCTACCAGAGTACATGGAGAGCTTCTCCTTGTTTACCCATAATCCCCACCACTTGGTAAAGAAAGCAAAACACAACTATTGGCCAGATAATTGGTGACAACACCATCCATTAGCATTAGAGCTGGTAGAGGTGAATATGTGTACAAACACCCTGCAGAGAGCCTTTTTGGGGTGCCACTTGCCAGGAATCTGACATTGGCCAAGGACAAGGAAACAGGTTTCAGGCAGGAATCTGACATTAGACCGTGACAGGGAAATAAGTTCAGGCAAGAATCTAACTTTAGATTATAATAGGGAAGTAGGTTAAGGAAGGAATTTTAATCTTAGGGTGGAACAAAGGAAGTAGGCTTCAGTCAAGATTGTGGGCTTGGGCAAGGACATGGGCTCAGGTATTTTGGCCATTCTGACAAGTCCTTGAAAACAACTGTCACAGACTTTGCTTATTGCCTTGCTTGTTACTTGACTATTTGTGTTTATTGTCTTGCTTGTTCCTCATTGTACTACTATTGCCCTTAATACTTGCATGTAATTAAATGGTATAAAAGTGGATTGGAAAAAATTAAGCCTACCTTCAGTCCAAGAATTGATTGAGGCCATGCTGCAGTTTTGTCTAATTGTCTCTTTTCACTCCTTGACCCCGAGCTGGAGACCCTGTTGACTGACTGAGCTGGCTTGGTCGACACCCACACACTAAATACATGAAATATGCTAAATATGCTAAATACTAAAGAAGGCTTGAGATACAGGGATAGGTAGAGGTAATCTGTGGCAATGGCAATATGTCTTTGGTATTCTGACAAACTAGGGCCAAAGGCCCACTGTGGTTTGGCGGCTGAGGCAGAGGGAGATGGCATCTGTGGGCACCAGGCACATGTGTGGTGCACTTACATACACGCAGGCAAAACATTCATACACATAAAATAAAAATTTTAAATGTATTTGTTGGACATTTTGTGAGTTATTTGCTTCTTCAAGGCCAACAGGAGATAATTCCTGCTGTGTTCAGACTCTTCTCCCAGGGCAGAAATTTCCTCTTCTTTAAGTGGGTAGGCAAGTTACTCGGAATAATCCTCCTTTAAGGGTCTCAAAATTAACTGAACTAAAATCAATTTCAGACCTTAATTATATCTACAAGTACTACACTAACAATGTGTGATCTGTCCCTGTCACTACCTCAGCTATCCCCCAGGACCAGCCAAGTCCCTTCTCCACGCAGGAAAAGAACTCATCCCCACTCCTTCTCTTCCTGGATAATATGGCTTAGAAATTGGCTGGTTAGATCCCATATTGCATCATCTCCCTTAGCCATGGGATGTATCTCTTCCACCACATGACCATATTCCAACCTCCACATCTTCCTAGCAGTCCAAAATTCCTAACCACAAAACATGTAGTAAATAATTTTTTAAATTTTATTTGCTTTTATGTGTATAAATGTTTTGACTGCGAGTCTGTAAGAATACCACATGTGCCTGGTGCTGACAGAGGTCGGAAGACTACATTGGATCCCCTGGGACGGGCATGTGGGTGCTAGGAATTAAACCCAGGTTCTCTGAAAGGATAGCAAATGCTTTTAACTGCTGAGCCATCTCTCCAGCCTAAATTGTTTTTGTTTCTTAAGCTATTAGATTTGTGATATTTTGTTACACAGTGATAGATATTAGTTTGAGGGGGGATGAGGAATGGCCCATGAAATGTTAGATTATAGATCCTTTAGTTGCCTTCCTCTCTTTCTCAGAAATCAGACAGTGGCCTGACCAATCAGCTGACAGGTATCTGCTGTGGAGATTAGAAGACACCGGTGAGGAAGAATAGGGAAAATAACAGTCGTGTCATGTCCAGCATGAGAGAGAAGAGAAGCAAGCCCAGCCTGTCTTCACTGGGACTGTGAATATTTATATTCTTACCCAAGGCTTCTCTTCCACATTATAAGTCATCTACACTAAGCCAAACCAAACTGCGTGGTGTAAAACTTCCTGTCACCCTCTGAAAACCTATAAAAGCCAATGAAATTGCAAATGGCTGCCAATTTCCTGATGTAAGTGCTGGATCCAAACTCTAGTCCTTTGAAAGAGCAGCAAATGCTCAGAACCCAAAGCTACTTCTCCAGCCCTGGGTCTCAACCCCTAAGGGGAAAAAAATTACTAGGTAGCTAGAGAGATACCAGTAGACCTAGAGGCCACTGATGGTGAGTCCTCCCTCCTGATTCAGGATGCTTTCCCTGACATCCAGGGACTTCGTGATTATCCTCCAATGCTGCCCTGCCTTCAGCAATGTGGCTGACAGTCACTGAATCTGCTTCCTTTCTTGGATACTAACTTAAAGAGCATGTTTTTCTATGGTGTTTTTTTCAATTGTCCAACTGGCTTTATATCCCATAGACTAAACTCTTATTTAGAACACCACCAAAAGACACAGCAACAGCATCCTTTCCCTATAAAATTTCCAGTACTAGAGAGCCCGAGACCACCCACCAGACTTCCTCCCCATGAGAATGTCTCCCTTATCCAGTCAGAAAGAGTTGTAAAAATGATACCTACAACCCCTTCTCCAACTATCTAATAAAAGAAAAATCAGAAATATTAGACCAGACCATGCCATTTTGTAAAGCTCTCTATTTTGGTTAAAGTGTGATAATTCTCCAAATGACAGTAATTTGGTTTCCAGAACTAAAGTAATTTGTTTTTCTAGTTTCTCGCCTCTCCACCCTCAGTCTGGTTGTAAGCACAGACTACAGGCTAGTCATCAATTATGTGCCATGAATTAGGTTTCTATTGCTGTGATAAACATTATGATCACAAGCAACTTGAGGAGGAAAGGGTTTATTTCATCTTATGCTCAGTTTGCTTTCTCATACATTCCAGAGCCACCAGCCGAGGGGGAACAACACCCACAGTGGGCTGGGATATCACACATTAATCATTGGTCAAGAAAATGCCCCCACTGATAGAAGTTGTGATGGTTTGTATATGCTTGTCCCAGGGAGTGGCACTATTAGAAGGTGTGGCCCTGTTGGAGTAGGTATGGCCTTGTTGGAGTAGGTGTGTCACTGTGGGTGTGGGCTTTAAGACCCTCATCCTAGCTGCCTGGAAGCCAGTTTTTTCCTAGCAGCCTTCAGATCAAGATGTAGAACTCTCTGCTCCTCCTGTCCCATGTCTGCCTGGACGCTGCCATGTTCCCACCTTGACGATAATGGTCTGAACCTCTGAACCTGTAAACCATCCCCAATTAAGTGTTGTTCTTGTAAGAGTTGTGTTGGTCATGGTGTCTGTTCACAGCAATAAAACCCTAAGACAGAAGTATTTTCTTTTCTTCCTCCTCCACTTCCTCCTCTTCCTCTTCTAGACAGGGTCTCCCTGTGAATTCCTGAATATATAGACCAAGGAGGCCTCAAATTCACAGATATGTATTTGCCCCTGCATCCACCATCCTGGGATTAAAGTTGTGCACCACCATATTTCTGAGTTGAGGTTCTCTCTTCTTAGATGATTCTAGTTCATGTCCAGCACAGCCAACCAACACCATCACCTCCTCTGAAGCCTATGAGAAGGGATGTCCACTCTGCCACATTGGCCTGAACTCTTCTAAGAACTCCTACCATGCTGCTGTCTGCCTATGGCATGAATAACTTTTCTAGTAGACATATTGCCCCAATGGGCAATCTATCCCAGTGTTTCCCTTGAGCCTCAAATCTAAAACCTTTTGTCTGACGCTTCTGAGAAAGCTGGAATGTGTGAGGCAAGAGGGAGGGAGATGCTTTACTTTGTTGACTTTCCCTACTGTTCACCCTGAATGGGTACCAATAACAGGGCAAAGAATGATTTATTGAAGTCCAGGCTGATGAGACTAATGAGTTTACTGGGCTTTCTTATACAACATAGGGGAAGAGTTACTTAAAGGAGCAAAGTAAAGGATGCTACTCCAAAACAGCTGCATCATCACAAACTCCCACCCTTCAGGGATGGCAATCTCATGAAAGCTACACCATGGAGTCTCCCTTCCAGCTAATTCACAATACTTTACCATCTACCAATATCACTTGGACCTGGCTGGGGATGGGTGGTAAAGATGAGGGTGACTAGAATGGGGTAGGCATCTAAGAACAACAGCTAGAGTCCTGGATAAAGATCCTGTGACCCTCTCCTACTTCCTTCTACTAGGAAGTATCACCAACTCCGTTGCCATTACCATAGATATGACTATCTCTGTGTTCTCTAGTTGATAAGGCCCCCAGCCCAAGTTAATCCCTACTCCAAGATGGTATCACGTTATGCCTGGAGAAAGAGATACACAACAGGTACATTTGTAGATGTCAGTCTCCAATCTGGAGTTCACCCCACAACCTGCAGGACTTGGCAGTAGACTGGTCTGTATACCTGTAATAAATAGCCTGATGGGCTGGAGAAATGGCTCAGAGGTTAAGATCACTGACTGCTCTACCAGAGGTCCTGAGTCCCAGCAACCACATGGTGGCTCACAATCGTCTGTAATGGAATTTGATGATCTCTTCTGGTGCTAGCAGCCGTGTACTCACATACATAAAATAAACAAAATCTTAAAAAAAAAAGATCCTGATGTTAGCTGACTTTGTTCAGTGGGATAGATAGGCAAAGCACTGGCTGTCTGGGAAAGACAACAGACTCAAATGCAGAGAGCAGAGGGTAATGGAACCACTATGCTCAAGCTGACAGCTCCTGTTGGGATGGAAGGAAACACAGAACACCCAGATTTGGGAGTTCTTAGGATGTACGTGGGACTATGCAGTGGGCCTCTGGGTTAGACATTCTAAAAGACTCTCCTGGATATCTATCTCCGAGTGAGCCTTACTCTTCCTACCTTTCCCATGAGATGCCTCTTACGAATCCTATCCATGTTCTCCCTGCCTACCTTTTTAACCTCATTCACACTGAAGACATCATGGGCTGAACTAGGGCCCTTTAATTCATATGTTGAAAAACAAATCCCAGCACCTCAGAATTGACTGCAATTAGAATAAGGTCTGTTTTGGGGTAGGGGTGGGTGTTCACACAACCCTTCGGTTGTGGTTGGCTAGAAGATCAGAAGTTGAAGATGAGAGCATTCAGACAGATAGAACATCATACGAACTCTGACTCTTCTTCGCTTTCTCAGGGCGGGATAAGTAAGCTCCACACCAAATCATCTAGCGTGGGTGTGGCCTGTGCGCTGGGATTCATTCAGGAAGTCATCAGCAAAAGCAAAGTTATAAATCACACTTGTCCTTGATCCAGGAATGGAGTGTGGGGGGACTGGGCCTTCCTATGGCTACAAATGGGAAGGAACAAACTAGCAGGGAGAGAGGCTGTAGAAGGTCATAGTCTGATTTCTAGGAGAGATAAAGAAGGTCAATTAGTGAGTCTGATCTAACAGAATTCTTTAAATTCTGTTAATGTAGGACTTTAAAGAAGTCCTACATTAAATGAAGTCAGTAGAGTGCACCTTAACCCAGAATATGCAGCATAAATTAGGATCCAGGCATAGAGGGATGGCCATGTGGGTACTGAGAAAACAGATACCCAGATGGTTCATAGCAGTAGCAAAATTACAGTTATGGCTTAGTGATGAAAATAATCTTATGGTTGGGGGTCACCACAACATGAGGAACCAACTGTATTAAAGGGTCTCGGCATTAGGAAGGTTGAGGACTACTGCTCCAGAGAGCCCTGACGGATACAAATCGATTGTATTAGATTGTTTAGACCCCATTCTGTGGAAATGAGCTAAGGTGAGTGTCACAGACCGAGAAGAGAGCTAGAAACATTGCACATGGTAGAGGCGGAACCGGGGACCTCCCTGGGTCACACACTGTGTCACTGCTCTACAGGAAGCACACTTGGCTTTAGGGAAAGGACCACGTAAAGCTGGAGCTCTCTGGCTGAGAGTTCTCTGTGGGGCCTTTTCCCAGTTTCCTGGCCTCAGCTGCTGGGAACCTTCCCTCCAGTCCTTTTGTGACTTCATCTATTTAAGTTAATAAAATGGAGGAGGCGAAGTTGCTGCTATCCCCAGAGGCACAAACCTTCTATAGGCTTGTTCCGCTGGCCTCCAACCTGCCCAGCTGACCCCAAGCTGCAGTGACCGACATCTGCCTTAGCAGCTGCCTCGAGCCTGGGTTTGGGTCAATCCTGGGTGGTACCGGAAGGGAAAAGTTTGCAGAGTGCAGGTCTAATCCCGCTGCTTCCATCAGCTCTGTGACTCCTGGTGAGTCAGTCACCTCCTCTAATCCCTTTGATGTGCCCTATAAAGCACAAGCTGTATGAAGTCTGAGAATTTTGTACTTGAGTCTAGAATCAAAGAAAGAAGAGGGAATGGGGTAAATAGTGGCATCTGGGTGGCCCCAGACTCTGCAACCTCCCTGCCGAATAAAATTGAACAGGTTACCTGGCACCACCTATCAGTCCTTCTGCAAAATGGAGGAAATGCAGCTGTGGAGGGCCAGGGAAGGAAGGTCTGCCGGCAGCTGCAGGCTCACAGCTTTGAAGCGAAGTGTGACCATCTGTGTGTTGGGCTCTCTGGCCCTCAACGCTGTGGTTGGAGCAAAGTCAGAGTTTACACTGGTTGGGAGTTTCTCCCATACACAAAAAGACAAAACATCAATTCAAAATTAATATGGAAGTGAAATTTTATTCTTAAAAATGGCTACAGGAGTCAAAACAAGTTATGAAATTTTTAAGCAGGCAAATCAAAATTATTAAAAATTCAGGAAAACCGTACACATTTGATTAATCAACCGTTCTGCGTGCATATGGCCGTCCTACTTTTTTTGGCTCCACACTCCAATTTTTCATAATGATTTCATAGTTTTGTTGAGGGGGGGACAGAAGGATAATTCAGTTTCCCTGTAGCGTTGGTGATCAAAACTTGACAGTCATTAAAAGTGCCTCTCAACTTTAGAATTACTGCTAGTAATAAATAGCATGTATTTGGGGGTTGTTCAATTAGGGCAGGAAAAGCTTCTACTGGATTTTTTTTTTAAATGAACTAAAGATGTCTTTCATGGTTTTCTTAAGCAGTAAGTAATCTTAAATACGTAAATAATCTTTGCTTAACGGATACTGTTCAGTAACTAGCTTGCGCTATCGGGAGCAATCCCTTTGGGAGTTATATGCTTGTTTTCTTCATGAAATCAAGAAATTTAAAACTTTTTCCAGCGTGTGCATATGAATTCCTCTTTCAATATTACTAAGCAATCCAAGAGCCTGTTAAAAACTCATCTCATCTTCTTGATGCCGTATCTCTCAGGGGATAATCTGAGTTTTATGTAACAACTCACTTCTTAATGTTAGTAATTTCACATAAAGGTGCGGGGAGCCCTGTGTACGGGGTGCCCGGGACAGCGCTCACTGCCTTGCTGAGCAGAGCCTCGCTTGGAGGGAAGCACAGGCACCTCGGGCGGGGGCGGGCAGCCTTGAATCCTGTGATGAGCACCTCCACTGGCGCCACGGAGCCAGGACCCTCCACTGCAGCCGCTGCACGTAGAATCTAGCACAAGGGGCCGTATTCCCACCTCTCTGACCTGCCTGTCACAGCACCGCCTGGCTGGAGCTGTAGGAGTCAGTCTGGAAACCATTTACCCACCACCAGAGTTGGCAACAACTGAGTTCTAAACGGCTGGGGACCATTTCATAACAAGGGACAGCAGTTTTAACCAGCAGTGGCCACAACATTTCTCTCTGGTATCTTCTCCCAAGAGCCACCTAAGCATGCAGGCAGCTCCTCCCCCTCCCCCCACAGCCCGAGAGAACCTGAGAGAGTCCTGTGGGCTTTATCCGAGATCACCCTGCAGACCCTTGGACTAAGCATCATTTCAAGGGCTTTAAAATGTCTTTCTATTTTGTTCCCCAGAGGCTTCCTCCTTATGTAAGAATTTGTTCTCTTGGCTAAGGCATTGTCCCAATGCTAGCCGTAGTCCTTTTTGATTTTTCGAGACAGGGTTTCTCTGTATAGCCCTGGCTGTCCTGGAACTCGCTCTGTAGACCAGGCTGGCCTCGAACTCAGAAATCCGCCTGCCTCTGCCTCCCAAGCGCTGGGATTAAAGGCGTGCGCCACCACCGCCCGGCTGCCGTAGTCCTTTTTAAAAATGCATTTTTAAAGGTGAGGTGGGCCGGGAAATGAAGTCCCTCACGTGTTGTATGAATTTATTTCCCAGGCAAGTTTGAGTAAGATAATTCTGAGGACTGGAATAGAGACTCAAATAAAAAGGAAAGGCGGGAGGGAGCCTGGCGAGGTGGCAGGGACCAAGACCCAGTTATCAAAAAAACTAAAGCCCGGCCAAGCTGAACTCAGCTTAAACATCCAAACACACAAACACGCACAAAGGCCAGTCTCTTTGGATTCTTTTCTGTGTGGAGCGCTAGAAGTGGTGCTCACACTTGTCACAGCAGGAGGGAGAACTAGGAAGATGAAGCAGGGGGATTGCCTTGAGTTTGAGATCATACTGAGCCACATAGGAAGTACTAGGTTCAGTCAAGGCAACATAGGCAGACTTTGTCTCCAAAAGGAAATTAAAAATATATTAATAATAGTAATATTATCTAGAACTGATGTGTTGACTTGTGCCTGTAACCTCAACACTCAGGAACCTGATCAGGACAATGGCAAGTTCAAGGCCAGCCAGGGTTATACAGAGAGCCACTGCCTCAAAATAATAACTTTTCAATGCTGTCGCCCGTCCTCACTGCTTCCTCTCCTTCCTCCTCCCCACTGCCGTATGTGTGTGTGTGTGTGTGTGTGTGTGTGTGTGTGTGTGTGTGTGTATGTGTGTGTGTGTGTAAGAGAGATAGAGTCCCACCCTGTGGCCCTGGCTGGCCTAGAACTTGCTATGTAGACCAATTTAGTCTCAAGCTGTTCCACCTGCCTCTGCTTCCTAGGTGCTGGAATTTAAAGCATTTGATTAATCACTTTTCTTAATGGTTTGGATTTTAGTGAGTGCTCAGGGTGAACTGTAGAGACCTTATTTTTACCAATTTATTATGACACTCCACTTCACTTCACCCCAGCCATCTGCTACCAGTCCCCACATCCCAACTATAACTTAGGAAAATCCAATGGAAGGCACCCTGGCTGACTCTGCCCATATCCTGGATGGGTGACCTCTAGTGCACACTTTCCCTGAGTTGAACATTCTGTGGCCTGTGGGTGAGAACGAGCATCTCCTTTGCTGCTTCTCTCTCCTCCCAGAGCAGAGATGGTGGGAAAAAATAAGCAGGGAATATCTAGGGCAGAGGGCCCCAGAGCAAAGGGGATGGTGCTGGGTGCACCAGCGGGTGCTCTCCCCTACCTCTGTCAGGCTGACAGGGAAAGGAAGACTCAGAATAGCAGAGTCTGGGGCTGCCGTTTTTTTCTAGAAGTGACTTTCTGATGGGCTTCCTGTGCTTTGAGGACCCCACTGCTTGAGCTACCTGCTCAAGTCACACCCGACCGACCGACCGACCGACCGCTGTGAAGAGGCAGCTTCCGGTTAGTTGAGAAGAGAACAAAACACCTAGGATGCTGGATAGAACCCAGGCTCTCAAACCCACAGCCCATGGAATCCAAGAGTAGAAGGGGGTAGTAGTGCTAGAATCCAACAGTCACATCCACTCAATGGCCCCTTTGGGACGCTTCTGTCTCAGTTCCCCTATACAGAAGTAGAGAAGTATGCTCCTTGGTCATTGTAATTACAGAGACCTCTGTGTTGCCTTGCACAATACCAGACAGTTGTGGGGGCTCCAGGGGAACAGAGACAGGAATAGACAGGTAGCAATATTTCTTTGAAATAATTCTCTGAGATTCTTTCAAGTACCAGACCCCAAAGGGTTCATTCAAATGTATGAAGAAAAATTGAGGGGGAGATGAAACACACACATAAACAACTATAATACTAAACAGGTGGCCTTGAAGTAAAGTACTACCAGAGCAGTGGTTTGAATAAGAATGGCCCCCAGGGAGTGGCACCATTTGAAAGGATAAGGAGGTGTGGCCTTGTTGGAGGAAATGAGTCACTGGGGGTGGGCTTTGAGGTTTCAAAAGCCCATGCCAAGCCCCAAGCATCTCTCTCTCCTTCCCCCTCTCCCTATTCCCCTCCCCCTCCTTCTTCCCCCCCTTCCCCCTTCCCCTCATTCCCTCTCTTCCCCCTCCCCTCCCCCTTCTTCCCCCTCCCCTCCCCCTCTTCCCCTTCCCCTTCCCCCCTCTTTCCCCTCCCCTCCCCCTCTTTCCCCTCCCCCCTCCCTGCTGCCTGTGGGTCAGGATGTAGCTCTCAGCTACTACTCCAGCACCTTGCCCTTGTGCCACCATGCTGCCCACCATGATGATAATGGACTCACCTCTGACACTGTAAACAAGCCCCCAAATCAATGTTTTCCTTTATAAGAGAGCCACAGTCATGGTGTCTCCTGCAGCGACAGAACAGTGACAAGGACAGCCAGTGGCATTGGGAAGGGTGCATTGTCCCATCAGAGCTTAGGGAGAACATTGCCCCTCAGCTGGGCCTTGCAGAAAGTAGGGGTTTGGGCGGCTTTTGTCATGTTGCTGTTGACATAGAATCTTGCCCTGTAGTCTAGGGTGGCTTTGAACTTGTGATCCTTCTGTGCCTGCCTCCCAAGTGTCGTGGTTGAATGTGTGTACCACTTTTCTAGCTGAAGGATACATTTTGATTAGGGGCTCTAGGGGAAACAAAACAACAACAACAACAACAAAAACCTCGCCTCCATAGAAGGGAAAGCAAGGGAGCAAGAGGCAGAAGCCTGGGGTTGCCTAGACTAAAGCTAAGGGGATGGAGAATAGGGGCTTCTTGGCATGTTAACAAAGCTGCCCATGAAACCAACAGGCAAGTGGAGGCTTTGCATGTTTGTAATGCTGACGTCTGTGTTCAAAGTTCACCTGGGTAGGGAAAGAATTCTGAATGATAAGTTATCTCCTCTCCTCAGACCTTGCAAATATCTTAAGCCCACCTGGCCCAACCTACCTCCTTATCAAAAGAGGAAGGCTGGCTGCTTCTCTTTCCCTGAGCATTTCTTAGTGGTGTGGTTCTTTGTGTAGGGTTGAGGCCTCCGGGGTTGCCTCCCACCCCACCCAATCCTCTTTAGCATGTCTATTGTTACCCAAGTGATCAGACCTAAAAACACACCCAGGTAACTTTGTGTGTGTGTGTGTGTGTGTGTGTGTGTGTGTGTGTGTGTGTGTGTGTGTATGCGCACTCAACAATTAATGAAAAAGGAAGCTATGGATTTGAAAGAGAGCCAAGAGGAATATATGGGAGGATTTGGAGGGAGGAAAAATAGGGAAGGGAGGTTTAACATAATTATCTTATAATCTCCAAAAATAAAAGAAAAATAATTAAGAGCAACAACTATGGTCACCTCTGAACAGGAGGCTGAAGTGGGTGTTTGTTAGTGGGCCTTGTAGAAATCCTCTTGAGTTACAGCATTGTAAATTCCCGCAGGGCCGTGTGACATGGCTGTAAATTGCTGCTCTGTGCTCAGGTATGTGATCCTGCACTCAGCTGTATTTATCACTTTGCTCACCGCTCCCTGGGATTCTTCTTTTCTAGCACATTGTGGGTAATATGTGTCTCCCACACATATTCTGAACAACAGAAGATAAACTTATATGCCATTTCTGCTCCTCTGTTCCAACCCCGGGGAAGAGTAATTTCTTGATGTTTAACAAATGTCTGCGGAATGGAGAAGTTCCCCTTCTAATCTAATTACTAGGTCTCTGGCTTGGTACCCTGCACGATGGAGCCCAGCTCTCTAGACATAGTAGGAGACATTTTAAACAATGTGCAACAGAAGTACCTCCCTTTCCTCCAAGTTCTAGGTGCCAGGTTCTAGAGGCAGCAGACTCCACTTATATTCAAGGCTTACCAACCAGCAGAGAAAACAGACAGGGAGTATCTAATTACAAGTGTGACTGATGCTGCTGGTAGGAATGGTGAGGGTTTGATGACAAAGAGGGAGAGAGCCACTTGTTTGGAGGCATTAGGAAGGATTCTTAAGATCTGAGGAATGGGCAAGAGTGCTTGGGGTAGGGCCCTGGTGGAGAACACTGAAGGGAAGGGAGCACTCGAATCACCCAGAAGAAACCTGGTGGGCAAGAGGAGTGTGGGGATCCGTGAGGCTGGGGCGAAGGCATATCTACCCATCAGGCTCTGGAAGCTGGGGATAGATACTGTGCCTGACCGAAAGGGCAGTAGAGATCACCCAGCAAGTTCTAAGCAGTGGGGGGGGGGGCGGGGGGGGCGGGGGGGGGAAATCTGGTTAAATCTGAGTTTAAGAAAGATCTCTGGAGTTACAGAGAAAAGAGTCAGCCGGAGGGGGTGAGTGGAGGGAGAGGTCCCATACTACGAATGGAAGCAGTTGACAGTTATATCAGCTGAGGTGTATGGAAGTAGGTGAGAAGGGGTAGGAGGAGTTAGGAACAGACCAGCAGAAGTCTGCCTTGGACAATAAGATGCATGTATATGCCACGTGCCTGTGTGTAGGGATGGGGGGGGGGTACATTCTTGACCAAAGACCCCTGATAATACTGTGTAACTTCCTGGAGAGAAATTAATAGAAGCCTCTTCAGCCATTGCTGCATCCACTACAAACCAATGAAACAATTTAAGCCGAGTTTAGCTAAGTGAGTCGGGAGTTTACTAGGGTTATTGACAGGAACCCGGGTGGGCCGCTCAAAAGCAGGGGAACCAAGGAAAAGGCCTGCCCCTCCCCAGCTACAAGGGATGAGTCACCGAAGCAGCGTCCTTGGAGCCTTCCGCACAGCTTGCAGGCAGCCTGGTCGTGGTCAGGCTCCTCACCCCAGCAGTTTTTCTTGCTTTTATAACCTTTGGAAGAGGTCTTGTGAGTCTTGGTTTTCTTAACTACTTGAGTTTCACTAGCTTCCTGAACTGGGTAAGTTTAGCTTCCTGAATCTTTGGAGTTTTTCCCTCTCTAACCAAGAAAGAACATGTCAGTTTGGAGGAAATAGCCACACAGTGGGGGTGAGCCTGACAGAATGTTCTGTTGTTCCTCTTAGTGGAAGGGCTGCATTTTCCTCAGAATTTGCACTTCCTTGGATCTAGTCCCGAAGCCTAGACTAGGGCTCTGCTCTGGGAGGGCTGAGGGCCAGGGCCAGAGGAAGACTGCAACTGGAGTACCCCTGCCAGGAAGCAGGGGACTTGGTGCCAGAGCCTTGTTTCTGTGTCTTTGAAGCTGAAACAAGCACTAGAGGGACATTAAACCAACATCCTCCATCTATGTGTTTAGACAATGCCGCCTGAGCCGGCAGCCAGACTCTGCCTGGCAGGAATGGCGTGGGTTGTTCACTGACATAGAAATGGGTAGTCAGCAAAAGACTGAACAGTTCTCCTAGCCAGTATGGCTGTAAGTAAGACACCCCATCGAGTCACAAACAGGAAACAGCAGTTAGGAGATGGAGTCTTAGCTGGAAAAATGGACCCGGGGAGTTTTAAGGAATGATTCTCCAAACCATAGACTACCTTACCCACAACGGCCTGAGAACACTCCACAATGGGCATATCCAGGGAATAGGCTTCCCTCGGTATGACAGAGAGAATAACAGTGTATGGTGAAGTATATGAGGCCAGGAGAGGGGCGCCATCTCATGCCAGATCATCCTTCACACTGGTCTAGAAAAACTTTCTGGATGCCTCCAAGTTGAGCTCAATAATCGCTGTTGCAGATTTTTAAAATGCAGATGTTTTTCTTTCTCTGCATCGTCCCAGCTTTGTTGTACTCCTTTGTCCATCTTCCCGTGGACTCTGAGTTCTTAGAATTCAAGGAATTTTCTCTTTCTATCTCAAGCTTGGCATAAAGGAAGCTTTTAAAATATAGGGTCGAGAGATGAATAGGTGGATGAAAAAAAATCAACAAACTGGATATTGAATGATCTGCTTCCAAAATCATCAGCAAGTCCCTATTGGGCAGCTGTAATAATTGAGGTGTTTAGGGGGTCATAATAATTGAGGTGGCATGCATAGCCTGGGCAGCACAATAGAGCTAGCCCTGGTGGTGTGGGTGCTGATGAGCTGCCCCAGGACACGAATGCGGGAGAGCTGGCCATGCCCCTTGGCAGTTGTGTGGTGGAGTAGGTGCAGGAGAGCTGCCTCCTTGCCCCCCCCCCCACCCTTCCCTTCCTCCCCAGAAGTGTAGGAGAGCTGACCCTGGTGGCACGGGTGCAGAAGAGCCAGTTCTGGGGGTGTGAAGCCAGGAGAGTTGGCCTGGCTCCTAGTGGTGGCAATGCTGGAGGGCTGGCCCTGGTGACGTGAGTGTAGGAGAACTGGCAGGCTGACCAACCCAGCCACCACGCAGGCCCACATCCATGCTGTTGAGTCGGCCCGCCCCAACTTTTACTCCCTCGATGAACTGTTGGAGCATGTGAAGGGGCTGGATGTGCAGATCCAAAGCTGCAGGATCTCCATGACACAGGGCAACAGCAGCATATCTGAGAGGAGTCCTGCTGAGGATCCAGTATTGATAGAGTGCAGCAGAAGCCAGAGGCCTGAAACCAGACCAACGACTCATTGTACTGAACAAGTAAAACTGTGGGCAGAAGGGTATGCCATGTGACACACCAGGACACTGCAGCTTCCATAATAAGATATTTTTTGTTTGTTTGGTTAGTTGGTTTTTGTTTTTATTTTTTGTTTTCTTTTGCAGGGGAGGTTGCAAGGTCAGGTATGGAGGGACTGGGAGATAAGTGAGATTGGAGTGTGTGAGGTGAAATTCACAAAGAATCAATAAAAAGAAAATAATGGAGGGGGGCATCATTAGGATCTGTGGTTTAAGATAACGGTCATTCTCATAACTATGGTTGAATAACCCTAACATGTATACATAATGTGTATGCTGTGTTTTGTTTGTCTTTTCAAATGTCTTTCTAAAGTTCTATAGTTTTGTTTTCTCCACCTACAATTGTTTTTTAAACTATATTGTAAACAATTTATTTATTTATTTATTTATTTATGTACATGTATGTACATGCGTGTACTGTCCACTGAGCATACTCCTCCTATGCCTATACCCTCCTCTTCCTCCCTCCCTTATTGTGTCTCCTTTGTCTTGTGGACAGTTTTACTTCCACTCTCATGTCATTTACATAGATAGAATTTTATGTAACTTTCAGAATCTAGGAACCCCAAATGAGACATAAGCAGTACATAAAATGTTTGTTTTTCTAGTAAGCCTAACCCTTTTATTTCCATTTATTCAAACCTTATTCAATTTCATTGGTAAATCTACCATGGAATTCAGTGTGCTTTGTACTATTTCAGGCAGAGAGCGTAGCTACCTCCTCAATGTCAGCTCTACCTCAGATAAAAATGAAACCACAGCAATGAAATTCAATCCAGATGCAAATGGATCTAATGATGTGTGAGTTTAGGTCTTCAAAGAAAGCATTTAAAAAAACTAATGCTAATTTACAGGGACTCGGCTGGAAAATGCTGCAGACCCTACTTTCTTCCTTCCTGTGGGTACCCTTAGCCCTTCCCTCTAGCCTATACCCATTCCTTTGGGCAAGTTGCCAATACCTAGAAAGACTTTCTAACCCCCCATCCCCCAGTGACCACACTGGATCTACATTCAAGTAGGTGATTTTCACTCTCCTTCCTGCTCTCCGCTAAGATCTCTCCAGCCTCATTCCCAGCTCTATAGCAACCTTCTTGCAAGTGCTTCTCCTCCTACCCTACCAACCTCCATTCCCTGGGGACTTGGCCAAATCTTGGTGTGGACACAGTTTTCCTCTTTCTTTCCTTTGACCCTCTCAAACCTCCCTTCTAGGCCATCCCTATACCTTTGTGTCAGTCCCCAATACAAACATGCAGAAGCACTCCGTAATCAGGTAACCCATGGCCACACTACACTAATATCCAGAGAGGCAACAAAAAAAACCAAGGAAAGGAACACACACCCAACAAAGACAAGATAAAAACATCAGTACCTAGAATAACCTTAATCATCCTCACCCCAGATGGCTAGACACCAGAGCAAAACCATAAACATCAACAGTCAAGACAGCAGCATCCAATAGAACGTAGTAACTCTACTACGATAGGGCCTGAGAAATGCACTATAACTAAAAACACAAGACAAGGACTTCAAAGTTGCAATTATGAATATGGTCAAAGATCTGAAAGAGATATGAATGGGTCTTTTAGTGAAGTCTGTGACAATATAGACAATAAAATTACATAAGGAAAACAGTTGAAGGCATGAAAGCAGAAACAGAGTCACTAAAGAAGACCTGAACTGAGATAAAACTAGAAATGAAAAATTTAGAAAGTCAAATAAAGACCTCAGGAGTAAACCTCACCAACAGAGTATAAGGCATAGAAGAGACTCTCAGGGACTGAAGTGAAGAGAGATGAAATGGATGCCTCATCCAAAGAAAGTATTAAATTTAAAAAATTCTAGGCACAAAATATCCAGAAATCTTGGACACTAGGAAAAGACTAAATCTATAAATAATAGGAACTGAGGAAGGAGAAGAAACCCAGATCAAAAGTACAAAAAATATTTCCAACAAAATCATAGAAAAGAAAATAATCCTAACCTAAAGAAGGGGGATCCTATCTAGAACAAGAAGCATATATAACACCAAATGGACATTACCAGAAAAGAAATTCCCTACAACACATAATAATAAACACACTAAATGTACAGAACAAAGAAAGACTATTAAAACTGCAAGGGAAAAAGACCAAGCAATATATAAAGTCAGACTATTAGAATAACACCTGATTTTTTCAGTGGCGATGCTAAATTGTTACATGTATGCAGAAGCAGTCCATAATCAAGTAACCCATGTCCACTACACTTTCCTAATATCCAGAGAGGGCAACAAAAAAAATAAAGGAAGGAACACACACCCAGCAAAGACAAGATAAAACATCAACACCTAGTATAACTTTAATCATCATTACCTCAGATGCCTAGACACCAAAGCAAAACCATAAACATCAACAGTCAAGACAATGTGCTTCCAACAGATCCTAGTAATTCAACTACAACAGGCCCTGAAGGATGCTAAAGTCAGAAAAGTCAGTTGAGACAACTATACCCAGTAAAACATGATTACAGTAGACAAATAAAAAAATTCTATGGTAAAATCAAATTTAAGCAGTATCTAGCTAAAACTCCAACTCTAGAAAAGACTCTAGAAGGAAAACCTCAATCTGAAGAGGTTAAATATACCCCATAAAACACAGGAATACATAATTCCAGAACAGTAGATCAAAAGAAGGGGAAATCCCATACCACCACAACAAGGTAATGGGATCTGATGTTCTTTTCTGCTGTGTCTGAAGACAGTTATAGTGTATTCATATACATAGAATAAATCTTAACAATAACCCAAACTCATGGGACACAATGAAGGTGGTTCTAAGAAGTAAGTTCATAGCACCAAGTGCATACATTAAAAAAATTAGAGAGATTTCATATTAGCAATTTAGTGGTAAACCTGAAAGCTCTAGAAGAGCCACTCTCAACCTGTGGGTCACAGTTCCCATAGAGGTTGCAGAGCAGATATTTATAGTACAATTCCTAACAGTAGCAAACTTATAGTTATGAAGTAGCAGAGAAATAATTTTATGACTGGAAGTCATTACATGAGGAATGGTATTAAAGGGTCACAGCATTAGAAAGGTTGAGAACCACTGCTCTAGAATATAAAAAAGAAATATCCCAAAGTTGGTAGCAAGAAATGATCAAACTCAGGTATGAAATTAATAAACTAGAAACAAGCAAAAACACTGCAAAGAATCAAAAGAATGAGTTGATTCATTAAGAAAATCAACAAGATTGACAAGTCCTTAGAAAAAGTAACTAAAAGATGAAAATAGAAGATCCAAATTAATAAAATTAGAGATGAAAAGGGGACATTACAACAGACACCAAGGAAATTAGAGACCCATAAGAATACCCTTTAAAAATCTGTACTCTGCCAAACTGAAAAACTTAAAATACATGGGTAAATTTCTTGATATATAATATGAAATAATATGATATGATATACATGATATCCCTAATTTAAAGATAAATCAATATCAAATAAGCAATTTAAATGGAGCCACAAACTTTAGGGAAATAGAAAAGAATTAAAACTCTCCCAACCAAAAATAGCCAGAGCCAGGTGGATTCAGCACAGAATTATACCTGACCTTCACAGAGAAAGTTATACTTGTATTCATTAAATTATTCCACAAAAGAGAAACAGAAGGAACTTTGCCCAATTCATTTTATGAGGACACAATTACCCTGATACCTAAATTACACAGAGACCCAACAAAGAAAGAAAAGTACAGACCAATTTCCCTTATGAACGCAGAAGCAAAATTTCTCATTAAAATACTTACAAACTAAATGCAAGAACACATCAAAAAGACAGCTCACCATGATAGAGTCAGCTTTATCCCTGAGATGGAACAATGGTTCAACATATATAAATCAATGATATACTCCATCATATCCACAAACTGTTAAGACAAAAAAACCAATATGAACAGCTCATCAGATGCAGAAAAGGCCTCTGACATAATCCAACATCCCTTCATGATGAAAGTCCTGGAGGGATTAGGGATGCAAGAAACAGACTTAAACACAATAAAGGCAATTTACAGCAAGCCCACAGACATCAACCTAAATGGAGAGAAACCAAGAAATTCTCTAAAACCAGGAATAGGACAAGGATGTTTACTCTCTTCAAGCCTATTAAATGTCATACTAGACATCTTAGATAGAACAATAAGACAACTGAAAGGGATCAAGGGTACAAATTAAAAAGGAAGAAGTCAAAATATCTTTATTTTCAGATAATATTGTTTTATACATAAATGACCCTAGAAACTTCATTAGGAAACATATATATCTGATAAATGGTTTCAGCAAAATAGCAAAATACAAAATTATCACTCACAAATCGATAGTGTAAAGAAATCAGGGAAAGAATTCCTTTCTTAATAGCTTCAAAACTTTTTCTTGGGTAATTCTAGCCAAGAAAGTGACAGATGTATACTACTACTACTACTACTACTACTACTACTACTACTACTACTACCTTTAATACACTGAAGAAAGAAATTTGAAAAGATATCAAAAGAAGGAAAGCTCTCTTGGGCTCTTGAATCAGTAGTATTAATGTAGCAAAATGGCCATTCTATCAAAATCAATCTACAGATTCAAATTCCCCATCAACATTCCAACATGTCTTTGTAGAAATTGATTAAAAACCAATTTTCAGCTTTAAATAGAAACATAAATAATTTCAGTGTAGCTCAAACAATCCTGAACAATAAAAGAACTGCAGGAAGTTTCACCATTCCTGATTTCAAGTTGTAAGAGGAATAAAAGCAGCATGGTATTGACATAAAAAAAAGATATGTTTATTGATACAATTCAAGACCTAGACATAAGTTCATACACCTGTAGGCTTAGATTTTTCAAAACCTACTTTAATAAGGGTTCTTAAATGCTTTAACCTCCTTTCTAGCTCACCACCCACCAGAGGTAGTGGAAAAGAAAGGTTAATAGGGCAAAGGAAGATGTGCACTTGTTTAGAAATGGTGCTTCGGGGTGATTCCAATCTTCACTGTCAGGATATCAGCTGTTCAGTTCACACAAATCAGCAGTGGTAGCTCAATTCACTTGCAAACACCATTAGCAATGGCTGTTCAATCCAGAAGAAATAGCAAGTCTTTGCTTATTGGCCAGAGTCCATGGAAGCAGCAAGAAGGCAATGGAATATCACAAATTCTTTGATGCATTTCTCTCTATGAAATCATGACAAATAATGATCAACAAAGAAGGCGAGGCAAACCAGTGCCACACTGTCATCCACTGTCTGTTGGGTTATATTTACACTTTCCAAACATCATGTATTCTTACAAGCATCCGCTCTAGCAAAACATCATATGCCCTTTTTTCAGGCAGCTTCCAGAAAAACACCACATGTATGTTCTCAGAAAACATCCTCTCTTAATACAGTTTCCAGAAAAACATTGCATGACACAACTGAGTCTCCAAAGAAAGCAGAAACTTTTACTTCACATACCCATGGACACTTGATTCTTGACAAAGAAGCCAGAAATACACACAGAGAAAAAGATAGCATCTTCAACAAATGGTGCTCATCTAACTGGATGACTCTGTGTAAAAAAAATGCAAATAGATTCATGTTTATCACCCTGCATAAAACCTAATTCTAGATGAATCAATGACCTCAACATGAAGCTATCTAACCTAAATTTGATAGTTAGAAAAGAAAGTGGGAAATAGTGTAGAACTCATTGGCACAGGAAAAGACTTTGTAAGCAGGACACTAATAACACAGATACAAAGATCAACAAATAATTAATGGGAACTTAGAAAACTGAAAAGCTCTACTTAACAAAGGACACTATCATTCCACCAAAGCATCAGGATACAGAATGGGGAAAGTTCCTTCTCAGTTACACATCTGATAGCAGGTTAATATCTCAAATATATAAAGAACTCAAAAAAGTAGACATCAGAAAAACAAATAACTCAATTTTAAAAATGGGTACAGAACTAAACAGAGAATTCTTAATAGATGAGTTGCATGTAGATGGCTGAGAAACACTTAAAAGGAAATTTCAACCTTCTTAGTTCTCAGGTTAATGCAAATCTAAAGTACATTAAGATTTCATCTTACATCAGTCAGAATTCCCAATATAAATAAAACAAATGACAGCAAGTGCTGGCAAAGATGTAGGAAAAAGGGACCACTTATCCATTGCTGGTAAGAGTGCAAACTTATACAGCCATTATGGAAACCAGTGTGACGTTTCCTCAGGAAGCTGTGGATCCAGCTATATTACTCTTGGGCATATACCCAAAGACTCTATCCTACTAGAAATACTTGCTCATCCATACTCATTGCTGGTCTAATTATAATAACCAGAAACTAGAAACAGCCTAGATGTTTGTCTATAAATAAATGGATAAAGAAAATGTGGTACACTTAACACAGTGGAATATTATTTAACTGTTAAAAGAAAAACAAAATCATGAATTCAGGTAAATGGATGGAGTTAGAAAAAAAAATCATTCTGGATGATCTAATCCAGGTCTAAACAGGCAAATCTGTTATATGCTCTCTTATATGTGAATAGTAGCTCTTAAGCCTTTGATAGGGCATGCTACATGATAACCACAGAGGTTATGTATAAAGTAAGGGACTTGGAAACTGGGATCTCCTATGGAAGGGGAAATAGATATATAGTTATGGTGTGACCTGAGTGAAACTAGAATGGGAGGATTAAAGGGGAGGAGAGAAAATAAGGGAGTGATAACAGGGTTACAGAAGGGATAACCAATCCTATGGCCACTTGAGCATGTGGGAACCTATTTCAGTAGAAACTGCTTAAAATACACATATGAAAGGAATCTAAAGGAAGTCAGCAAATAATGAAGAAATAATGCCTCAACTAGATATGTGTTGCCACCCACTAAAACTTCCAGTGGCAGGAATAAATTACACAAACTTGAGTGGTTGACCAAAAAGGTGCCATAGCATCTCCCAAACAACTTAGGCTACTGTCAAGGCTACATGGTTGCTCTCCAAAAAAAATGATAGTAAGGCCCTATTGCTGTAGACAACACTTACTTACCTCACTGAACACAGAAGTTGAGTTGGTGACCACCTAGAGTCTTGGCCCTCTACTGACTATTGTGCTTGGTCCTGGAAGGTACTCTGTGTGCCATCAGAGGAGAGATGTAACTACCACACAACTACAAAGCATGACAGCTACAGTGGTGACCTTCATGCATGATACATTGGTACAATAGTGGCACAGTCACTGGAAATAACCAATCACTCTCTGGTTAGATTTAAGGCCTACCTCATGAGATGGAACCCATACCTGAGACACTGCTCTAGTGACCAAAAATCTGAAACTAGATGGTACATGGGCCTAGGGAAAAACCAAATAGTATTGTTCTGCTAAAGGAAGATAGTAATAAAACTCCTAAAAACATTTTTCTGTAGCATAGATCAATGTCTCTTTCAGCCATCTTCAGAGAAGCTTCCTCTTGCAGTAGACAGGAACTAATAAAAAAATCCACAACTGGACAGTGTGTGTGTGTGTGTGTGTGTGTGTGTGGTGTACCTGTGGAGAGAGGCTACCTGGCTAGGGGGGAATCTGGACTTGATCCTGGGGTGTGGAGGCCCGAGTACCTGTAGAGGAAGCCCAGCCAGGCGGGGAAGTACTTGGTCCTTTCTGTTGGCTGGGAACACTACAAGGCCTGTTCCATTACTCCAGCACTGAGGGTTTTGATAAGAAGAGACAGCCCATGACTTTAAAGCTTTATTGTAGAGAAATAAGTGAGAGAGGGGAAGTAGAGAAGTAAAAGCCTGCCATGACCACATGGGAAGAGGGAGAAGATAATAGAAAAGAGAAATATAAGAGAAAGAGAAAGAGAAGAAAAGAAAAGAAAAGAGAGAAGACAAGACAGAAGGGCGAGAGTGAAGGGAGAGAGAGCTAGGAGGTGCCAAGCAGCCCCTTTTATAGTGGGGTATTGCCAGGTAACTGTGGGTTGGGGAAAACCTGGCAGTAGCCAGGTGACTGAGGGGGTGGAGTCCAGCCAGAACACTAGGGACCTGGTCCTATGTGACTGATGGCCACAGGGTTATGTCTAACAAATGTGCAGAGAATGGGAAGCTTTGGAATATCCAGTCCTTAGTGGGATGTCTTCATCAAATCCATTCCCTGAGTGTTCATGGAAGTATGCAGAAGAGGAAGCCAAAAGACTGTAAAAGCCAGAGGAGAGGGAGGACACAAGGAAGTAGTGTCATCCAGACACATGACTGATACACATACGAACTCACAGAGACTGCGGCAGCATGCACATGTTCAAGCCAGACTGCATCCCAACATTGAGAAGGGGATACTTGTGCCCACCATAACCAAAAACTTATTTGTAGTTGGTACCTACTAGCAAAAAAAAAAATGTTTTTCAGTGAAGTCTCATTAGATATATAAACCACAATAAAGGGTAGGTCCCATGCCCAGCAGTAGGTGGCCAACATAAAACAAACTCAATGCTATTTCGGTAGATTATTTTGTCCCATATTGCTTTGTTTGGGCACTTTTTTTATTCTTACTGGGTTTTGGTGGTGAGGTTTTTTTTTGTTGTTTGTTTGGTTTTTGGTTTTTTTTTTTTGCTTTTATATTATACTTTGTGATTTTGTGTTTTTATGATGTATGTGTGTGTTATCTGTCTGCTTGTATGTGTTTCTTAAGACTTTTTGTTCTTCTTGTTTTTAATTCTTCCTGGGTTCTTTTGCTTATTTGTTTTCGAAAGGGGGGGGTAGGTGTGGAGTTGGGTGGTGGGAAGTGGGGAGATCTGGGAAGAGACAGTTAAGGGGAAACTGTGATCAGAATATATTGCATGAACTTTCAATAAAAATAAAATAAATACAATTAATGCATTTAAAGTGATCGTAAGAAAAAATAACGAAAACTAAAACCAAAAGAGGATGAGGGAAGCAGAGTCAGGTGGATCCCTGAGTTCAAGGCTAGCCTGGTCTATAGAGCCAGTTCCAGAACAGCCAGGGCTACACAGAGAAACTGTGCCTTGAAAAACAAAGAAGAAAAAGAAGAATGGAGGGGAAAGGAGGAGGGAAAACTTCCCTAATATTCCTTATTTCCTACTTACTTGATTCCCCAGTTTTCAATGACCTGTCAGGGCAAAGTAATATAGGAGCCAATGTTGTCTGCACACAAGGACTATTTCTGCTGATAAAATATTCAGAATAGGGGCTGGAGAGATGGCTCAGTGGTTAAGAGCACTGACTGCCCTTCCAGAGGTCCTGAGTTCAAATCCCCGGCAACCACATGGTGGCTCACAACCATCTGTAATGAGATATGATGCCCTCTAATGGTGTGTCTGAAGACAGCTACAGTGTACTTACATATATGATAAATAAAATCTTTAAAAATATTTAGAATAACACTTGGATAGAGAGGTGGGAAATGGAGAGGTAACAAGACCCCTGGACAGGTCCTGAGCTGAGAGGCCTGGGTTCTTGGGCCAACCTCCCTTTATGCTTTATGACTTTCAGCAGACCAGTTCTCAATCTCATAGGAGATAAACTTCAAGGTGTCTAAGTCTCATCCTGTCTTGAGGTCTTGTGTTTGAGTCCTTAATCCATCTTACTTTCTACATTTTTCCTAATATGTCTACTTTCTACTCCTCCCATAGTTCCTCTGCCTGGGATCCCTGAACCCGTTGTCTCTCTTAGCAAGTCTTTTCAATGGACCAATTACTGGAAGCAGAGCTTCTAATTCCTGTGAGCTTAGACAGTGAAATCATTATTACACCTAATAAGAGTTAACTGGTCCATTTCCCACAAATTGTCTTCCTGTGTGGAACTGAAATGTAAAGCACTAAAAACAAGAGGGGTGGACTGGAGGACAGGGGGAATAAGCTTTGGCCAATGTCGTCTTTTAAAAGCCAGAGTAGTTTCAACCCAGTCACACCATCTTTTCCTAAGTATTTCAGTCTTTCACAGTCAGTGATCCCTTGCAATGTTTTTGTTTTATTGTTACTGTGACCAAACACCTGATTAAAAAGACTTAAGGGGAAAGGATTGATTTTTCTAGTGATTTCAAATGTTTCCATCAATGATGCTGGCTAAGGCAGATAATATCTAAGAATCACAGCTCACATCATGGTAGACAGGAGTGTAGTAGATCATTAAAGGAATGGACCAGAATCTAATGCCCCAAGGACACCCCCAGTGACCCACTTCTTTGAACCAGGTTCTCCACTTTCCATAGCTCTCCTCTCTGCCAAACCATTCATTAGAACTCATGGTCTAATTGTATCTGAGAAGGTCTACTTCACCGATCTTGTAGGCATTTCACATTCAAATCAGGTTAACACAGACTGGGCCTACCTTGAGTGGCCTCCAGTATCCATGCTGCTTCCTCCCTTGGGCTCTGACAGCCAACCTCCTTCCATGGTCTCTGACTTCTTCAGGAGGCTGAGCAAAGATGGCTGCGTACAAACTGAACAAGTAGGTCTAGCTTCAGCTCAACTTCCTCCTGACAGCTTTATGTCTTAATGAACCAGAAAGCTGGGCATTCACAGGATGTCTTCTTTGCTTTGCACACATATAGAGGGCAGATACCATTTCAACTGCCAGACCCCCTGGTCCTTGGTAAGATGTCAGGCACAAGGTGAGGACATAGCAGTTTTTATCCTTAGAATTTCTATTCCCACTCCTTTTGCAGGGCCCGGGACTCTTTACAGAGAGGCTAGGTCTATCTGGACTTAGAGCTTCTTTGCCTCTAAGGAATGGTTCGGGATGCTTCAGTGGATGCTTGTTTTTCCTCTGCTCATCATGTTTCTGTCACAGTGGGGATTGGAGTGGCTTTGTGCCATTTAAGCAATTCCTTGCTCCTGTGCCATTGTTAGACATCAAAAGCTGGCACCTTAAGGAAAATGAGAAGATGAGCAAATGAATTGTTCGAGCATCAGGAAACCCAGGGCCTAACATCTGGAAGGATATGTGCAGCTACCAGAGATACAAGGCACGGTGAGAGAGAGACAGCTGCCGCTGCTTGGAGGAGTTTGGAGAAAGGCTTTGTCTCCCACACTGTGGGCTGCAGTCTCTCCATGCACTTAGCTCAGCAGAGGATGGTAGAGAGGAGGAAAGGCGTGGTGCTCTCTGAGGCACCATCACCCTGAGGGACTCTAGCAGAGGGTTCTGTTAGAGCAGAGGTTCTTGACCTGTGTGTGTGTGTTTGTGGGGTGTCAAACAACCCCTTCACAGGGGTCACACATCAGATATCCTACATATCAGATGTTTACATTACGATTCATGACAGCAGCAAAATTACAGTTATGAAGTAGCAACAAAAATAATTTTCTGGCTGGGGGTCATAATCACAACATGAGGAGCTGTATTAAAGGGTCACAGCACTGGGGAGGTTAAGAACCACAATGTTAAGAGTTGTGATTTTTTTCCAGGCGGAAAAAAATGAAGATTTTAGTCTCTCTCTCTCTCTCTCTCTCTCTCTCTCTCTCTCTCTCTCTCTCTCTCTCTCTCTCTCTCTCTCTCTCTCTCTCATCTGTAGTAAACATCGGGGAGAGAATCTTCCACTCTCTCTGACTCGGCATCCATATTTTCCACTTTCAACTATGCTGCTACCTCAGCGCTTAAGATGGATGGCTAGCTTCTTTACTCTCAGAAGCTCTAGACTAAAGAGACATAGACAGTCCTTGCCTTCAAGGAACTCAAAGTATGATGAGGAGGGAGCTGTTCTGCTAAGGAAGCAGTACTTGTAGTCTGTTGGGACATGCTAGGTTTCTCTTCATGAGACCTCTTCTACTGGAGGACTCAGCCTCAGGATGGGTCTTTTGATGAAGGTCGGTGATGAGACTCCAGGAGACTCAGTTAACCGGATGAGACAGAACAGTGAGTGTTGGTGTTAGGGAGATGAAAATGGAGCAGAGTTGGAAAGCAAGAGTTTTCTCAGCCCCAGTTGCTCACTCACATGGGGTAGCGTTTGAGATCCACCTCTGCAGGCATTGGAGGACAAAACATAGCAAACAGACAGGCACAGATGCAGTTCCTCAGGTCAAGGAATTCTGGAAGTGAACTGAAACTAGTAGTGCTAGTTGATGCTTTGAAACACCCCCAGAACAATCCATTCTTTCAGGACTGGGTCTCAGAGCTGTTCTAGAAAAGTCTATCAGGAGACCCTAACACATCTGGTGTCAGGAACTGTTAGGCAAAGGGGCATAGGGCTTTAGGAACTGTGATCCTGAGTAATTTGTAGGAGTCTGGAGCGGAAAGAAAGCCTTTCGGGATGAGCTGGTGAAGATTTGTCTTTAAAGGGAGAGGAGGAGATCAGCTAAGGCATAGGGAAGGGTCCTCTGGCTGCTGGGAGTGTAGGTCTTCCTGGCATTTTCTTTATCTGTGTTTTAGGGTCCCCTCCTAGTGTGAACTCATTCAGAGCAAAGGGGAAAGGCTGTTTCACTCCCAGAATTCCCTGACCTGAGGAACTTCATCTGCACCTGTCTGTTTGCTATGTTCTGCCTTCAGATGCCTGCAGAGATGAATGTCAAATGTTACCAAACAGGACAGATTTCCGTGACCACTTATAGGAAAAGCCGCCCCTTTCTTCCTTCTCTATTCCTTTATTTCATTTTGTTGCCCATAACATTAAACATAAGCCAGTACCTTATACTTTTCATGGACCAACCCCCCTCTTTGAGTGAAACTTTAAAAGGAAGGAACTTGTGTGTATCGTGTGTGTCTTACTGTGACAGGGTGTCATTATAGAGGCTGAGTTCCTGGGTTCTCCTTGAACTTACAATTGAATTTGTTTTTGTTGTTTGTTTGTTTTGTTGTTGCTGCTGTTGTTTTAAGACAGGCTTTCATTTAAGCCCTGGTTGTCCTGGATCTTTCTAAGAAGACTGGGTTGGCCTTTACTTACAAAGATAAGTCTACCTCCTACTTCCCAAGTGCTGGGATTAAAGGTATGAACCATGATGCCCAGTCAATTCTCCCCCAGTGTCTCCTGAGCTAGCCCTACAGACATGTACCACTATACTCAGATTTTATTCTTTCTTTCTTTCTTTAATTGTATTCTGACTGGTTTTGTGACTGGACCATATCAAGTACCAAAGAAATATCTGTTGAATGACCAGTTGATGAATGAATAAGCTAAAAACGCTAGCATGTCTGAGTGCATGTGTTTGTATGGGTGCTTCTCTCTGTGTTTGGTGGTATTCTTAATCTCTAGATTAAGGCATCCCCATTTTTAAATTGTGGTTTTGCCTATGCTTGCAAGTATTTTTTTTAACATAAAGAGAACTCGGAGTCTTTACATATTATACTTTTGAATATGAACTTATCGGGGATTTTTTGTTGTTGTTGTTTGTTTGTTTCTTTGGTTGATTGGTTGGTTGGTTGGTTTTGACTATGTTTCTCTGCCCTCTAGTTATGTGAGATTGTGTCTGGACCACTCAATATAATCGTCAGGATTTTTGCAGGAACCGTGGCCATTTCGTATCAGCAGAGGGCACTAGAGCTGTGTGCCTTCGTTCCAGACCTGAAGATCAAGCTATCTTGGCCAGGAGCTTTGAGGGACTCAGGAGATCTAGAATCTGAGAAGGAAGCGGTGGAGACCTCTCCAAATCGGCACAACTGGAAAGTTGTGCAATTCCTGTGATTTCTCTGTTGTTTCTCCCACACTCTCTCAGCAGCCCAGCGAGCAGGATTAATTTAGGGATTGGGAAAGGAGATGGCTACTACACTGGGTTCTGGACAGGAGCACCCTCCTAAATGCACGTCTGCTCCAATTCTCCACTTCTTCACCCCAGTGCGCCTCAAGTTCCCGAGTGCTTGGAGACCGTTCAGTGGCTGCCTTCTGTGGCAAGCCTTCGGGGAGGCACAAGAGAAAGCCACCGAGTTCTTTGGCTTTCCCTCCGGATAGATAGATGGCTGGGATGAACAAAGGAAGAGTTAACTGCGCCTCTTCGTGGCTGCTACGGACTCCATCGCTGAGGCGGGCCTCAATGTGGCTGGCTGAAGCCCCTCAGAAGGGGCTCAAAGATTTCTCCAGTCTGAGATTTGTAAGCGAGGAGAACTTCTCCCCCCTCCAACACTCTCGAGTTAATTGAGAATTCTTAATTTAGGCATCTAGGGTTAGATTATGGAGTTTGGGATTAAAACGAAAAAGAGATCTTAAAGCTTTTACCCCCCCTCCCCCCAGACGCATAAGAAGCACACCCCTCCTAACACAGTCACCCAAATTGATGAAGGTTCGTCCTCAGTCCTGGCTGCCACCCCATGCCCGGCTCAGTTACACCACTGGGGGTAAAAGTAGGTCTTGCACCAAGCACGGGTGGGCCAGGACCCAGCGATCCTTGCTCCAGAGTCTGCGACGCCGCGTTCTCCCCACCCCTTGCCTCTGCCCTCAATTCCTTTCTCTTTGCTCTCCTCCCATCTCGGTTCCAGCGAGAGGAGCGAGTGTGTGCGCGCGCGTTGGGGGACCAGGGGAGGGCAGTGGAGGGAGGCGCCGTCGGAGGGAGAGCAGACGTCAGGAAGAGAGGGAGGGAGCCGGAGAGGGAAGAGAGGGAGAGAGAGAGAGAGAGAGAGAGAGAGAGAGAGAGAGAGAGAGAGAGAGAGAGAGAGAGAGAGAGAGAGAGAGAGAGAGAGCAGCGCGGAGGTTGAGAGAGGCCCCGAGAGATAAAGCCGGAGGGCAGGAATTATTAGGGGGCGCGGGACGAGAGGAGGGGCCAGGGGAGCGAGCCCGCGGCTAGAGAGGCAAGCGTGTGTGCGCCTTGTGTGCAAGGGCGGGAGCGAGGAGTGAGAGCCAGCGGCGGCCCGGCTCGCGCCGACTCGGGCCCAGCGGCGGGCGGACAGCATGCTGAGCCTCCTCATCTGGATCCTCACTCTCTTCAACACTTTCTCCCAAGGTAAGCCCCAGCTGCTGGCCAGGGAGTCCAGGGAAAGGGCGCGGAGTTTCCCGGAGAACACCGAGGAGTTCTTGGTGAAGCGGCCCAACTTGCTTCCTCTGGCTGCGCGGGAGAACAGAGAACTTAGGTCGCAAAAGCCGAGATCCGAGTAGAAAAGGGATCAGAGTGCTCAAATCTTTCCTCCAGTTCCTGGCAGTCCTCCCTCCATCTCTCCACCTCCTGAGTCCAGGGCCGAACTACTGGGTCCTGGCCAAGGGAAAGGCTGGGAGGAGATGGGATTTCAGATTTGGGGCGGCGGGAGGCGGGGGGGGGGGTAGAGTGCGTAGAAAGCACAGACGCAGGCTCCCTAAGATGAGGCTGAGGAATCCTGCTACCCCAATCCAGCCTATAGTCACCTTCATCTGAAGTGCGGCTGCATACTGCTTGGGGCTGCCCCCAAAGGAAGGCTGTAATCGGTCTCCCGCCCTGGGGGCTGTGGGTGAGAGGTAGAAGTCCAGATAACAGGGTTGTTTGGGTTCAGGAGAAGGGGAGTTGACTGAGCCAGGCACTCACTTTGGGTGAGAAAAGTGCAGATTTCTGAGGCTCCTTTGGAACTAGCTGGGCAGCGCTAGAAGGAAGAGTGGGAGAGAGATGAGTGTATTCAGGTATCCTCGGCTGCATGCACGCGAAGGAACCAAGGGTCCAAACCCCAGTCAGGCCTGGGCTCTGCAGGAGAAGGAAAGGTCTTGCCTCCTGAGACTGACTCCAAGGAAGATTTAATACTGTCGAGCCCCTCCTCCGAACTGGAAAACAGAAATTGACACACAGATAGCTTCCAACAGAGACACTGAGACAGACTGCTCACCTAAGGAGACATCCCCACAAACATCCCCCACACAGAGTCAGACACATACACAAAGAGACTGACACCTCTGAAGAAGGAAGCTTGCTCTTCTAAGCTGACATACACTTGCCTAGTTAGACCCTGGCATCGAACTTAAACTGTACAAACATGTTTGCTACATTCAAGGGACATAGCATCCACTCACACAGAATTGCTTCCACATACCCCAGCCATAGAGCAAACAAAGAAACTTGGGCAGACATTCTCATAGGCAGGCGCCTACAGAGATGTTACAGTCTTCAAAATGGAGGAGGTGGTCTTTCACTGGGGTGGGTGAGTGATCTGGAAAGAGGGAAGCCACAGAATGGAAAGAGCCTCAGGCATTGGCTATCTCTCTTCCTCTCCTGAACGGTGTGTGTGTGTGTAGGGGGGTGGGTGTCCCACTGGACCCCTCCTCTCTTTGCTAGCCCTCTGCTCCAGCTCTGAAGGCGAAGCCTGGCTTAGTTTAGGGGTCTTGATTCCCTTTCCTTCCCTGGAGCCCCAGGGCCCTCTTAGAACATGAGAAGGCACACATCCGATGTGTGAGAGGAGTGGCATGAGGGGGAGGGAGAAAAAGAAGGCCTGGTCTCAGGTTGGCCACCTGACAGAAAGTTGGGAAGATAAGTTAAGTTCTGACTTTGTTCAAGCCAGGTTGCCAGAGAGGGGGAGGGGAAGAGCATGGTGGGTGAGGGGCAGCTGAGTCAGTTCTGCGAGGTGTCAGAAGCAGGCATCTATCTGCCCCTTTCTTGCAGCCCTCATATTCCAACGAAATAGAATGAGCTTTAAGGAACAGAAGGGGCAGTTAGCAAATAGGAGAGACATGTAGCTTGAATCCCGACTGGCTGGAGGTCAGGAAAAAAAATGCTTGCTGTGTGCCTGTCCATCATTGTGGGTGGGTGTGGCTAGGGAAGGCAGTTGAACCCCAGCCTACTTGACTCTATCAGAGGTAAAAGAACTGCAAAAGGGTGCAGTGTGTGTTTGGGGTTGTTGGGGTGGAAAGCAAAGGAAGAGAGGAGTCAGGAGAGACACTCGGTGGTGAAGGGTTTGGGAGGAGACCCTTAGTGGTGAAATGGGGACCTGGGAGCTCTGACATGCTAAGGCTGAGGCAGGGAGAGAGTACACAGTGTGGTTGGCTGCGAGCTGGAGGAGGAGGGATGGTAGTGAGAAGTGAGGAAGAGGAGAGGCAGTCTGAAGAGCAGCAAAACTGAGAACAGAGAAGGGCTAGGAAGGGGAAATTCAGCCTCACTGAGAAATATCAACCGTATCCTAAAGACTTTCGATGGGCTTCATCTATCTTCATTTTTCACTAAATAATTTTCTGTATCTTATCTAAATGAAAACCATTATCTTCCCCCTCCCCCGCTGCTGCGTCCATCACGCCCCAGCTCCCCAGACTGATTGCGCTGAAAATTGAAATATTTATTCATTTTCTAGGAGATTTTTCTCCCTCCCTAGTCTCAGGGAGGAGAAATTGAAAAGGAAGGATTGTAGTTAATCAGAGCAATGTGGGATGACAGGATGGCTCCTGAGGGAGCTGCCTCCTGAGGCTGGTGGCTCTGGCTATAGGAGGAAAATCTCCTCCTCTGACACCCCCTCACCCCAAGCTCCTCCTGTCTGTTCTGCCTTTGCTCCAAGGAGACTAAGGGGTAAAACAAAGAGGCCCAAGGGTCTCCTATGTTTCCAGCACTTAGCTCCCTGTGCAAAGTTATATCCTGGCAGAGAACTGTGAGTCTGGATTCTATAGCTCTGTTCTGCACACAGATGAACGCCATGCACTCCGAATGTCCTACTTCTGCCCAAAGCTGGGTATTGAGCTGGGCTAGATGTAGGGGAAGTGGGTAGAAACCAAGCTATGAGGTCTTCCCTTGACTTTGATTGGACTCCATCTTCAGCCTTCTACTCAAACGCAAAGGGAAACGTGAAGCAAATACTGGGTGCCACTGGCATACATCTGCAACACCCAGGCAGGGCAGGAAGGAGGTGGCACCCAGTTCTTCCAACCTTAGCTCCTTATTACCTCTGGGTGCCTGCTGCCCCGCCCCCTGCTTGGCCTTTCTAGAAGGGTCTGATGATGAATCTGCCAGCTTACCCAATGCTTGCAGAGAACTGCATTCTGAGGAAGCCTCCTCCAAGATCCCTTGGGACTCAATCTTCACTTCTCCCTTACGCTCTAGTATGGGCACAGTGCTGTGCATATAGTCAATGCCCCTTAATATCCAATTGGTGAGTAATCTGCACTGCAGAAGGGAGGGCATAGAAATGGTGATGATGTCACAGTCTCAGCCTGGTGTGCTCGAAATCCTAGTATTCAAGAAGCTGAGGCTATGAGTTCAAGGCCTCCCTGGACTACATATACCAAGTTTCAGGCCAGTCAAGGTGAATTCTAAGTCCCCAATAAATAAATGTATAGATAAATAAATAGATAAAATCAGAGACTTACATTCAGCTCCTCCATGTTGGTATCCTGAAGAGGTTATGGGCTCCATGGGTGTCTCAGTTTGCTTATGTGTAAAGTGGGGATGGTGATATGTATATGCATATGTGTATGTATATATATGATAATCCATGGGTTATTAACATATTAATCTATGAAGAGTGCATGGGTGTTCGGTGACTGTGTTAGGAGTGTGTGTCTGAGCTCATGTGGACAGATGTTGAGAGGCCTGCCCCCTCTTTTCTTCCTGCTTATGGTTCTTTTTGCTTTCCAATTCCCAAGTCCTCTGATTCAGTCAGTCAGGGCTTTGCCTCTCTCACAGAGAGAACCTGGGCAGGGTAAGACCTACCTAAAAGACACAATTCAGCTTTCTCCCTGGTTGGTACCCTCAGAAAAGGCCTGCAGGAGAGACCCGGGGGGGGGTAAAGCGGAAAAATTTGAGCTTCTGTGTGAAATGAGAAGGTGGGGTGTTTCAATGTGAGAACTAACACAGATCATTTAGCGAGCTCTCATGTTAATGACTTTAAGTGCATATTAACTTAAGTTGTACAACGGTCCCCTGAGATAGGCTGGGCAATTAATTCCTTTTTTCCTAGATGAGAAACTGAGGTTCAGATGCATAAGGTAGGCAGTGATGGAAGCTAGCTGATTCAAAACCTACACTATTCTTCTCCAGAGACCTCTCCGTTAGCAGGGACTGATACAGGTCTGGGACAGGATCTCTTCCCCCACTCCCACCTGTAGCCCATGGTAGAGTAAGTGGGGAGAAAAAGATTGTTTCATTAAGGTAATAATAGCATTTAAACATTTAAAAACAGTCTTTTATTTTGAGATTCTGCCCTATAGTTTTGGGTTACTCTTTCTCTATGATTCTGCTGGTTATTTCTTTAATAGGCTTTACTTGCCAAACAGGATTTATACCCTTGTGTTTGTTTCCTAAATGAAACCTAGCCTTTCTAATCCATGGATTTATACATGGGAGCCTTCTTCCTGTCCCCTCCAAGCTGACTCTATAGTGTTGTAGGACCATGCAAGGGCTGATGCTCTGAGTGGAGTCTGGAGACAGCCTGTGCCTCACGCCCTTAGCCTCCAAACCAGCAGTAGAAGCTGAGGACTTGTCTTGTTCAGCTCACCTGGAGGGGCTCAGTTTTGCTTTGCAGCTGGTTCCCTAGGGCTCTGCCTGGCCTCGGGTCCTGAAAGGGATCATGGGAGGTCAGCAACATACCAAGGTATCAGCATTACCTTTCTCTGAGTTCCTGCTGTGTGCTTTTCAAAATTGATGTTCCTGCGGTTTCATAGATAAGAAAACCAAAATTGAGAGGTTAAACAACTCACTGAAGGCCATCTCCAGAGTGTTAACACCCTGATCCAAGCCCTTTTATGTCTCCACAAAGCTTATCTGTGTTGGCAACCTCTATTAGACGAGAGGAGAACCTAGGCCTGCTGTCTTGTTCCGTGCAGCAGTCCTCTGAGATAGGCTGCATAATTATCTGTAGTTTTGTAGCTAGGAATGCTAGGACACCCTTCGTTACCCTGGGCTTGATATCATCACACAGAGGTGGGAGCAAAATACTAATGCCTGTCAAAAAGAGGTTTGTGTTACCCCAGTCTCTTTCCTCCTGTGGTTTCAGGTGTGTTTTGGGGGATGGAGGTGGGGGATTGGGTGGGGGGTTGTGGGATGGAATCAAGCCCAGGGCTAGGCAAGTGCTTCATCATTGAGCTATAAGCCTAGCCCCCCTCCTTCCTGTCTTCTCTGTCTGTCTTCTAGCTTTGTAACTATGTAATGCTTTCAGATTTTAGTAGCTGTCACATGTGCCATAACATTTGATAGATTATCATGTGATATAGGCAGGATCATTGTTATTTTTCCATTTAGTAGAGGAGAAAATGGAGTTCCAGAGAAGTTAGATGGCTTGTGAAAGGCTGCGAGCTGAAATGGAGGAAGTGGCTGGGAGGCCTGGTTCTTAATCTCTTCTGGGCCATGTTCCCTCTGAAGGCAGGGAAGCCACTCAGTGGGCATCTGACAGAGCTGCACCCTCCTGCCTTCCGTTTGCTCTCCAGCTCTTCCCAGGGCTCCAGGCCAGTCAATCTGGCAGTCTCTCAGAGGAGGTTTTGACCTGGAAAAGGCTGGGGGTTTCGGTGGAGGAGAAAGAGGTTGCTGTGTTCTTGATCTTGAAATGTGAGACCAGGGAGTAGAGAGTCCTAGAAGCCCAGATGCAGAATGGCTCTCAGAGCAGAGAAGAAAGCCATGCATGCTTGGGGAAGGGTTACTCTGTGTTTAGCATGGAATAGTAATATTAGGTGTTATTCCATTTTGTAGATGGACAAGCAGAGGCCTACATAAGTTAAACAAATTGTCCAAGAGGACATTGCCTGTGGTAGATAGGATGAGAAACAGACAGTTATGTGGGGATAGTGAATGGGAATAGATCTCAGAAAGACATCTCTGAAGGCAGTGGGCATT
Organism: Tokudaia tokunoshimensis; assembly: GCA_036184795.1. NCBI lineage: Eukaryota > Metazoa > Chordata > Mammalia > Rodentia > Muridae > Tokudaia > Tokudaia tokunoshimensis. The sequence continues at coordinate 72,170,999 of BTHU01000003.1, forward strand.
GGCCTCTTTAGTAGCATCGACACATGCAAGCCTGTAGGTGTGGTCCCATGTCACATGAGCATACACTGCTCTTCCCCAGGCACAACTGGACAGAAACATCTGTGACTGTCCTGGCCCTTCCGTTCACCACACCAAGGTTGGAGTGAAAGCATTTCTAGTCCACCATTTTTCTTTGTGGCTGTAGCGGCCCTCCTGACTCTGGGAGGGCAATATTCTTGTGTTGCGTGTTCTGCGTCTCCTCTCATAGATGTGCACGCTGCCAGTCTAGGAAAGTGGGAGCCCTTGAGTTCCTGCTCCCTGACTCTGGCCCCTCTGCGTCTTTCATCCCCAGCTCTCTTCAACTTTCCATTCTTGATTTTCAGACAGCGTGAACTTGATTGAGTTCTTACGGCACCCAGGATGAAAGCTTTGGTGACTCCTGGGTGCCGCTGAAGATCATTTTTCTTTCTATCTACTCTCCCTCTGTCTCTCAGCTTCTCCCATGTGGAAGGGGCTCCCAGTGTCTCCTTTCTACACATTTAATTTCTTCAGCAACTTTTATTAACCTCGCTCGTCTCTGGGGACTGCAGTGCTCATCCGTCTCTGCCCTTCCCAAACCCATTCGACAAAATTGGGATGGTATTGAAATAAATGGGCCCCGCAGCCAGCCACCCTCTTCAAGATGGAGGCTCTTAAATCTGGGCTAGAAATCTCTAGCAAATGCCATTAGTTTTCCAGGAGATAATACCTACTGTTTCACTCTGGGTCTGAGCCCTGGGAAGGTGCTGTCAGAATCTCCCAGAATGCCATGGGGCCTGGGTTTTGAGTCAGAGAAGGGATAGCAGAATTCTGAGTCTCATGTAGCACTCAGGGCCCAGCGGGGCTATTTCAGGAAGCTATTCTACGTGTGTTATCTCTTTCCCCAGCTCCCTAACTTGGCTTAAGAATAATAAATTCTTCTTTAGGACAGGATTGCTTGTTCTCTCTGACCTGCATTTCCTTCTGAGGCAATATGAGGAGTATATCCTAACTGGAGGCTGTAGAGAAAATACAGAATTAGTTCTTTCCCTCACCAGAAATGTTCAGTCATGCATGGCTTAATGATCAGAACTGTATAGCCATGTATGGGATAATGGTGGCAAGGCCTTCAGAGGGATGTATCATTAGGTATTTTCCTTGGCTGGGTCAACATCACAACGTGGATTTGTTCATAGTCCGATCCTATTGCTAGGTGGTGGGATCGTGTGCTTCCTTAGGTGTAGGTCTTTTCTCATGGGCCCCAAGCATCACTATGGGACTGGTATGAAGCCTAGTGGTTGAACACAGGCTAATGTGCAAGCCCCTTCTGAGCTCAGCCTTTAGCACTACCAATAGAACCACACTGCGAGAGAGCAAGCACATGGATAGACCATGTACTGTAAGATGTGGAAGATACTACTCCTAAGGATCTTTATCTTTTATGTGAAACTATTCAACCACATTGGCCTCAGTTTCTTCTTCCACAAAATGGGGACAACTAATTTTTTTTTAAATCTCATATAATTATTTGGAAAATGGGTACAAATTATGTGGAATAATAAGAAAAAATTATAATATATAGTTCCTTCTTTCCAAGAAACTAAAACCCCCAAAACACACTAACAGACTGATTGTGTGTGTGTGTGTGTGTGTGTGTGTGTGTGTGTGTGTGTGTGTGTGTAGATATTAAGGAGCTGCCATAGTAGTGTGAAGGCCAGAGCTGGAGGATTCAGGAGAGAGAAATTTGCTGTGATCCCGACAGCTCCCTGGGAGAAGTGGTCTTAGAGTTAGGGATGGATGTGTATGTAGCAAGCAGAGAAAGAACACTCCACAGGTCCACCTTCCCAAGTCAAGGTGTGTGGCTGGCAGGCAGGCAGGTGCAGGAAGACTTTGGAATGAGATGGGGGCACAGAGGATATAGTCTGGGAAGAGGCAGACCTGCTCAGATGAACTCAAGCAGAGACTACTGTCAAAGCCCTGGGCTTACTTAGATGGTTCAAAGACAGCCCTGAAGCCAGCTAATTCTGGGCTTCCTTCCTTCCTTCCTTTTTTTCTTTTTTTGTTATTGTTTGTTGTTGTTGTTGTTTGGTTGGTTTGTTTTGTTTTTCAAGGCAGGGTTTCTCTGTAGCCCTGGCTGTCCTGGAACTAGTTCTGTAGACTGGGCTGGCCTCACACTCACAGAGATTTGCCTGCCTCTGCCTCCTGAGTGCTGGGATTAAAGGCAGGCACCACCACCACTGACTGCTTTGTTCTTTTGCTATGTCTCACCTGTAGTTCAGGTAGGCAGCAGACTCTAGAAGCGTCTGCCTCTGCTTCTTGCATCTTGGGTCTTCTGAGTTTTAAACAAAGAGTGTGTTGAAAACAAGTCATGGTCTTTATATCTCTCTCCATCAAGTCTTCCCCTCCTCTAAACTCCTAACCTGGCAGAGCTGCTGTGGAGATTTGTGGCCCCTGTAGTAAAATAAAAAGTAATAAAGTAAAATGTGCAAATGCAATAAAGATCAATTTGGCCAGGCAAAAGTGAACAGAAACCATTATGAGAGTGTCATTGGAAGTCCCCAATCTGTGACCTGAGTTTGGAGACTGGGAAGTGGGGGTGCTCTTCGAGGGTCCGCTGGCACTTGATAAAGCTGCCTGGAAGCAGGGTTCAGCAGAGAGAAGGTAGAGGGCCTCCTTACCCACATACCTGGAGCTGAGTGAGTCAGAGCCATTTGTCCTTGTCCACTCTGAGCCTGGGCATCGTCTGTACTGTCCAGGCTTGAGAGAAACACCAGGTGTAGCCTTTCCTGCCAGTCTCAGACTGTGTCTGCAGCCCTAGCTCTCCTTACTTAGGGATAGAGTTTCTTAGAATTTCTTAGGGCCTCAGTTGGGAGGTGAGCTGCAAGATTTCAGCGGGAACCTCCTCAGAGGGGCCCTGGCAAGGAGAGGGAGGAAAGAAGCACTAGCTGGTGTGTGTGTGTGTGTGTGTGTGTGTGTGTGTGTGTGTGTTGATCCTAGGCCTGGGGATTAAAAGGTGAGATTTTGTCCGAGTCCTTGAGGCACTCCAGCCTGCCGTGGGAGGAGCATCTGTAAACACACATGGACAGTCCCGTAAAGCAGAGGTTGCAAGAGAAGTATGTGAAAAATGTTGGGAGTCTGACTTTCCTGGTGGATGCTTGAAGCTGGGAGTACACGGGAGGAAATGGCTGTAACGCTCGCTACTCCTGTGTCTGCGCTGGGGTGCTGGATAGCAGGACGTCCCGGTTCTGGATAGTCCTTGCGCCCCTGCTCCAGATGGAAGGAGCCAAGGAATCCCCAGGACTGAACCTTCCTTCTGCCTGAGGATTTTGATTTGTAAGAACAAAGGCGGTTTATGGAAAACACCCTTTCCTCAAGTCTCCCAACCTCTTGAGTCCACTTTCCTCTCCCCAGCCCCCGCTCCTGCCCAGTAGAGCTGATTTCTAAATTAACTTTCTCCTCCTAATCAGCTCAGCTGAGGTTTTATTATTATTCCCGCCTCCCCGAATTCTCCATGCACAGCCTGGGGCCCTGTGTGCTCCATTACCCAACATTGCCCCACCATGAGGCCCTTTTAACTGTTTCTTCCCATTCTGTTCATTTAACTGGGAGCTTATTATAGGGAAGGAAGAGATGGCCAGAGGGACTGCAAACTGAGTGGGGCAGGAGAAGGCATTCTCTAAGCATCGAAAACCCAGGGCTGGGCGTGCTGACTGCTCTTAGAAAAATGGACGTTTTCTTCATCTTCATCTTCATTAAGCAACTGAGGACTTCCTGTCTAGACCGAGGGATTCCTCCCCTATGATCTCCAGCCACGTTCAGTGTCAGCACCAGCTACTTTGTGGATGACACTGGCTCGTGGCACCGCTCTCCCTGTGCACACCTGGGGACATCTCTCCTCCACGGTCAGTTCGTGGAGTGAGAGAGTGCAATCTCATTTTAGTGCTAGTATGAGTCAGAGATAACTAAAAAGGAATACCCACCTTTGCAAAATAACTATTATGACGCATGGCCCAGGCAAGTGGAAATGGCGTCTGGACTGTCTGGACTGCTGTTATGATCTGTTTATGGTAATATTTGCATCTGAGAGTTTTGCACACACTTTCAGTTCCACTCTTGGGTCTTGATGTAACACAGCTTACTCTGTAAAAACAGGCAACCACGAGTCTCATAGTGCCCCCACCCCTGCTGCCGCCAACCGGGGCACTATAGGAGTATTAGTCTTTTTGCCAGAGTTGCCACTACGTGCCCCTTAGAGCCTATAAAGCGCAGATGGTTGTTCCTGCCTCCCAGAGTGATTGTGGCATTCAAATGACATGGTGTCTGGAGCAGAAGGGTCTGGTGCTTACTAACCCTTTTTAGCAATGCATTGTGCTTGAGTGCTTGATTTTTCAGGGTTCACAGTGCAAGACAAATCTGAGGAGGGGAACAGCAAAAGAGGAACCGTGATGAGCCAAATGCATAAGTGGTGCCGTGCGGGCGAGCAAGGGAGGCAACCAATGATGTGACTCCTGCACTTTTTACTCTGAGCTTTCAGAGATGGGGGACCCTGGGGTGGGGCTTGGGGTGGCACCTTACTTTAGAATTCAGTCTGTAGTCTGTGTCTGGAGACTGAGTGGTCTTTTACCCATTGTAAACCACGGTTCCCTCATTTTCGAGATGGGGAATTTGTTATCCACATACTTGTAGGTCATCTGCATCCAAAAGAATCTGCAGGACAGTAAGCTTGAGTATTAACTTCAAAAGCCATCTCTGCAGAAGCATCGGCTCTGTGTTAGGACAAAAAGTCTGTAGCTTTGAAGGACCCTGGGAGCAGATTCTGCATTGGCAAGAGATTCCCTGGTGTTGCTGTTGCTATAGGACCCTGTTGAGGTGTGATAGGGAGGATGCTTGTTTGTCTTCTGACAGGAATCAAGAGTGAACAGCATTCCTTTGCAGAGCTTGCTTTCAAAACAGTTTGCATGGGCAGCTGATTTAAAGGCATTGATGTGCTAGTTTTAGGACAGCAGAAGTGGGAGCTTCCTTATCCCTGAGGCTGATCCCCTCCACCCCACCCCTGGTTCCTCTGCCACCTGCCCAACTCCAGCCCCACCTCCTCGCCAGATCTTCTGTACTTCCTGCTTCAGAGCTGAAAGCCCCAGACTGCATGTTGCTGGAAACTCTCCCATGCCTGAATCGTCATCTATAACCTTGACCCTTACTGGCTTTAGCTTGAAAATTGGATCGTGAACAAGATGTGTGACTGAAAAGGAAGAGAGTCTGTGGCTTACCTGGATGTGGCTGTTGGGGAGCGTGGGTACCATCTCTCTACAGGACAGTCTCTCACTCCTCCAATAGAGGTGCTCAACCTACAGACTCCACTCAATTGTTTTCTGGCTTCTTTTTGTTTTGTTTTGTTTTTTGACAGTGTTTCTCTGTGTAGTCCTAGTTGTGCTGGAACTCTCACCCTATAAACCAGGCTGGCCTTGAATTCAAAGAGATCTGACTGCCTCTGCTTCCTGAGGGCAGGGATTAAAGGCATGCACCATCACCACCACCACCACTGCCGAACCTCCCACTGCCTCTGTGGAAGAGTCCTGTGGACTAGCAGACTGGCACCCCACTGATTCTCTTGCTTCCTCCTATACCTTTGAAAAAAAGTTCATACAGTGCAAGGGTAACTAGCAGCTCAGCCTAGGGAGATTGAAAGATACAAGGAGGGATCAGAGCCATCAGGTTTGGCTTCCTGGGACAGAAAGAACTTGAGGTCAAGAATGCAAAACAGTGATGTGGTGCTCCTCTAAGAACACTGTCTTCGTTCGGATTCCCAAGATGCCTCTCTTGAGGCTGGACTGATTGAATGAATTTGGAAATCAGGGTTTGGCCTGTTTTTTTGAAGAGAAAGGAATTTTATTAGCAATGTCTGTTTTTTTCCTTCTCAGACCTGACAATAGCTAATAGGAAGTTCTTTGTGTCCAACCTGAGTCTTTACTGCTCTTGCACACAAACTATACAATTAGAGGTTGAAACCGAATGCATCCACAGCACTCTCTGTATCAGGATAAGTAATTTTCCCCTAACAGTTCATTTCTTCAAACGTCATGGCATGTTCCCTTTATTTAGAAGTGATGCCCAAGAGATCAGAGGTAAGACTCTCCCAGGCTCCACGGACACCAAGAAGTTCTCTTTAAGGGACTGACTGAGGTTGTCATTCTACGGGGTCTTTGGCCAGGGCTGGAAACATGAGGCTCATAGTGCTAGCACCTCCCACTAACTGTAGGTATAGATAGCTTGAGGGCCTCTTCATCTTCTTCTGAGTGTCCAGGCTGAGAAAGGAACTGTGTGTACTACCAAAACCTGACTATTAGAAAACGAACCTGGAAAGGTGGGACAGGGTGGGCCCGTTCATGGTCAGGTCTCCTGAAATCAGGAGTGTCCTCAGCCCAACTTTGCCTGTGTGGATCTCCCTTGTTACTGATGTGGGCAGTGTAAGTCTATTGAGCATGTATAGGGAAGAAGATGAACAGAGATGCTGGAGCTGGGTCATGGCCAGTTAGGAAGATGGCCCTGGGAGACCTGGAGGGAAAACACAGCTGGAAACAGTGGAACCAGCTGGGACAGGAGCTAGAGGGCAGGACTTGAGAGAGAGGTAAAGGAACCTGACTACCTGGTAGGAGAGTCTAGTGGGAGAAACGAGGCCCAGGGAGGTCTGCCTGATTAGGGGTGTAGAGTTAGAACCTCTGAGACCTGACCACTGTGGTGAGGTCATGTCAGCCCTAGCCCCTGAAAGCATCTTTACCTGCAGCCTGTGTGATACACTTCCCCACAGCTGCAACCCCTGCTCCTTTAAGAATGCGATTAGATGGGATGTCAGTCCTTCAAGAGGAAGGGCTGGGTCTCTGAGGAAGAGGAGCACAGTGAGCCCTAGGGCAACCTGGTTCCCTTTTTCAAGGTTAGGAAAGCCTGACAGTCAAGGCCTAGAGTCCCACAAACATTGCCTGTGGCCTGGCTTGGGACAGTGTGCATAGACTGCTCTGTGGCTGTCCTCCAGCGACCTGCTAGCCCCAGTCTACAGCTCAGCATTCCCTGTCCCTGGATGAGTGTTCTCAGCTCTCTTAATCCTGCTGTCCTCTGTCTGTCACTAGGCAAGAATGCATGGCTCTCCTGAAGCATTTGGTGCTTAATAATTTGTGGATTACAGCTAACTCTCGATAAAGATTCCCCTAATTGCTTGGCTCACCTCAGGTTCTATCATCAAAGCGAAGTGGCGAGGCCCCCCTCTCACCCTCCTTTTCTTTTTATTATCTCTTAATTAATCACTCTGGCTTTCACACTTAGCAGATAATTACAGTCTCCTGGGCACGAAGCTCATTTTCATAACCTCCTGCTCCAAGCCTGCAGCAGCTTCGTGGAGGGGGGTGGGAAGGAAGAGGGAGAGAGGGGAGAGTAGATAGACACATGCTGGAGGAATGTGGGGGAGGTGGCAGCCAGTGAGACAGGTGAAGAAAGGGACAGGGAAGGGACATGTGGATAGGTGAGAGAAACACAGGACCAGGGCCCTGCCAGTGTGCCTGGGAAGGCGTCCTGTTGTGATAGACTTTCTCCATGGAGTTATATACTATAAGCCCCTTCCGTTGCTCGATGTCACAGCGGAAGAAGAGATGCACATTGTTACAAAGCTTGGGGGGGGAGGCACTGTAGAGAAGTCTGAGTGAAGGGTGCACACCCTGAAAAGTGGGCACAGTTGAGATGGCAGCAGCATAGCTGTGACCGGGAACCCAGAGGTGAGAAGCAGGACATGCCCCAGGGTTTAGAGCTATGGGAATGAATAGCCAATGGCCAGTGGATAGTGTAACCAGATGGAGGGAAAGGTCAGGCATTCTCCCATTGCCTTCGCTTGGGGGCGGTGCCATGTGGGTCACAATGTTTTTACTATCCCATTTTTGAGATGAGAAGAATCTTGGCTGATATCTGGCGAGTTCTGGATGCATAAGTAGTTGGCCCACGCAACATCAAGTTAAATCCAGTTGTGACCAGCAGGGTTAGAGCATAGACAAGAAGGGGAGGCTCTGTGCCTCTTGCAGCCTCCAGACCAACATGGCGGTGGGCTGGTACACAGACCTCTGTCATGTGTTCTCTGTCTGGCCCTCATTTTGTTCCTTAGCAGGTCTCATGCTTACTGCTGCTTTATCCACTACAGCAGAGAATTTCAGCCAACCTAGCTGCCCATAAACAGATGAACAGACAATGAAAAATTGTTATCTATAAAAAAATAAAATACTACTTAGCCTCAAAGAAAAATGAAGCTAAAAACCTTTGTAGTAGAATGGAGGACACCAGATGTATAATATCTAAGTGAGGTCACACACTTGCATATACATACATACATACATACATACACGCATGCATATATATAAACAAATACTCATGCAGGTATAGTATAACTGAAGAGAGCAAGAAAGACAATGTGTAAGAGGTTGAAAAGGGCATCAATGCAGGTGATGAGCACTGGTTATGAAAGAGAATATAAAGTTAATGTTTTTCTTGTTCTGATTCTGTTGTGCACTTTTTTGGTTTTGGTGGTGGCTAGGTCCATATTAGGTCCTGAAGGTGTAAGGTTTAGCAAGAAGCTTCACAGCTTCTGCCTCAAACCCAATCCAAATGTATACATTCATTAATGGATCTGGTTAATTTTGGTGTGTGATGTTTTTATTTGTTTGCAAGTCTTTTATATAATGAAGTTTATTTAAAACAAATCAAAAATGCAAAACAAAAGGAACCATGAGAAACAAGTCTCTGTGGCTTGGGTTTCAGTGGATCGGATCCTGAAGGTCGGCTACCCTCGGTCTGTCAGATGAAATGCATGGGTTTCTACTCCGTTGCTATTAGCCAGCATTAAGACTTCTCCAAGTCTCAGTTTCCTTTTTGGTAAATGAGAATCTTGAAAAATTTGAGAGTGTTTTGCTTAACATCTAAAGTAGAGTCTCTGGCACGGCCAGGCACTGTCAGCAAATGGCATCTGCTGCTTGTCCCCTTGTCACCACCGACGAATGCAGCTAGCCTGTGCCTAGCAAAGGGCAGTGAGGCCCATTCCACTTCTTATAAAGCTGGTAAGAGGGGGCCTTCTCCTTTCCCTGGCTGGAGGGTGGGATCACCACCGACGAATGCAGCTAGCCTGTGCCTAGCAAAGGGCAGTGAGGCCCATTCCACTTCTTATAAAGCTGGTAAGAGGGGGCCTTCTCCTTTCCCTGGCTGGAGGGTGGGATCAAGAGTCCCCCTCGGCGCCACCTCTGGGTGTGCCACACGCAGAGCCCTGGCAGCTCGGTCACTCTGTCTCCATGCGGTTTTCCATTTCTCTCCACACATCAAACTGTTTGGCCGGGGCTGCTTCCCACTCAGAGTATAAGGGCATCAGCTTCAAGCATTAGGGCCTGTATAGCAAAAGGCTTATCTTCTCCAGCTGAAGAAGGCTTGCAGCTTCTAGTTTCCAGGGTACTATAATAAGAAAAGCTACATTTGGAGGCACTATGGAAATAGTGCTGAACTGTGACTACATATGGAAAATTTAGCCCCACTGTGCTCATAACAGAATGACCTTAGTGACTTGGATTTGCCAAGCATAAAGCAAGAAGATCATTCATTCTCTAAGATACTTTATGGATGCACAGTTTTCCAATGGCCATCCAGTGGGAGTTCTTCAAAGACTGGTCCTGGGTCTTCTGTTTTATCTTGTGAGCCACTGTTAGAACCAACAGTCTCAAAGAGATTCAGCTAGGGATCTAGGAGATACAGCTTTTGCTCAGGACCTAGAGGGGCAACAGATATGTTAACACATTTTTAGATCTGATATGGGCTTGGAGTAAGACATGCAGGGACTACTCAACATGTATGCATGTTCACCCCCCCCATATACACACATAAGCTTACAGAGACATACATGCATGCATTTATACCTATACACACATACACACCCCACACATATAATCTCACACTCCCCCAGGTACACTCATACATATACCCACACTTACACTTCCGCCACCAAAAATACAGATGTATATAAATGCCTATTACTGCACACTCACACACATACACACACACACACACACACACACACACACACACACACACACACACGCACGCACGCACACGCACACTGCCCTGGGGGTAGATGCCCTGGCCTGTGTGGGATGTGGGGACCTCACCAAGGGTGTGGGTACTTAAGTATTCATGTTGATAAAATTTTCTCCCTGAAGAAGCATGCTCTGGCTTTTCTCTGAACTTTAGCTTTGGTCTATGAAAAGGTTTTGTAGTCTTGTGGGAATATAAACATTTGGCAGATTTCTTTCTCTGAAAGCTGTTTCGGCTCTTTTCTTTTTCTGGGAATTTTAACCAGCAAGATCAAGGTCCCTCCACCCATCTTTCCTCTCCCCCCTTTGCTTGAGACCCCCAGCCCCCCTGTTCCTTCACCTCCTCACCCCCCCAATGAAAACAAAGTTAATTGGTGTATACTGGGAGTCATCTCAGAGCCAGAAGAAAGGGGTGAAGCAAACAGCTCTCCCAAGAGGAAGAGCTGCAGGAGAGAAAAGGAAGCCAATGGTGAAAAGTGGATTCCAGACGCTGGAATTCTTTTGGTTTTAATCATCTCAGAGGGCGACCAGAGCTGAGCTGTGGGGGCGGGGAAGAAATGGAAACCAGGGCCATCGACTTCCAGCACGCAGGCATCTGTAAAGACTAAACTTTCCCGATGGAGGGAGGCTTCTTGTCCTTCTCCACCTCGACCCTCAGGACCTGGCATCGTCCCCTGCGTGGAGTTTGCCTTCCTCACTAGGCCCCCCATGTATCTGTTTACAGGCTAAGGATTCTCAGTTTTAAAGGACTGACCTTTCCATTTTTCAGCCAAATTGCAAGTTCCCCAAGGCCCCGGGATTATGTGCTGTTCAAAACAAAACAGCAGCGAACTCCAGGCCCGTTCATGGGGCCATAGCGTCTCTTCATGTTCACTGCTGGAAAAGTGGAGCGGGTAAAGCCTTGAAGGGGCTGAGGGAACCTACTCTGGTAGGTAGGGAAGGCTCAAGGATGCCTATGGCAGAGGCATGGGTCAGTAGAGGCCTCTGGAGTGTGTGTGTGTGTGTGTGTGTGTGTGTGTGTGTGTGTGTGTGTGTGTGTGCATGTGTGTATGTGTGTGTATATGTGTATGTGTGTATGTATGTGTGTATGTGTATTTGTGTGCATGTGTGTATGTGTGTGCATGTGTGTGTGTGTGTGTGTGCGTGTGTGTGCATGTGTGTGTATGTGTATGTGTGTGTTCTTACATTTCACCAGGATCAGTGAGATGACAGCAAGGAAGCTTGAGAATTACATTGGTGTTTGGGGGAGGAGAGAGGAGGGGTGGAGGAAGGATGAGGTGATGGAGTGAGTCAGGAAATCTTGTGACCAAGCCCACAGCGATGCCCATGGGAGGTCACCAGTCAGGCAGCAGCCATGTCTCCTTAGGACCCCCTTTCCTGTGTTCAGCATCTTCTTTCCCTCTGCTCTGCCCCCTCCCCCATTAAGTTCACTTTTCATTTGAAGGCAGCTCCTCATATGCTCACGGCTGCCAGCTAGCTGTTTCCCCTTCTCTTCCATTCTTTCTCCCACTTTCCTAAAACTTTGACTCTTGGGTCTCTGGTCCTCCTCCCCCTCCTCCCCCTCCCCCTCCTCCTCCTCCTCCCCCCTCCTCCTTCTTCTTCTTCTTCTTGATCTTCTTCTTCTTCTTCTTCTTCTTCTTCTTCTTCTTCTTCTTCTTCTTCTTCTTCTTCTTCTTCCTTCTCCTCCTCCTCTTCCTTCTTCCTCTCTCTCTTCTCTTTCTCTCTCTCTCCCCTCCCTCCCCTTTCTCTCCTCTCCCGTCTCTCTCTCTCCTCTCTCTCCTCTCTCTTCCCCCCTCCCCTCTCTCTCCTCTCTCTCTCTCTCTCTCCTCTCTCTCCCCTCTCCCCTTTCTCTTCTCTCTCTCTCCCCCCTCCTCTTTCTCTTCTCTCTCTCTCTCTCTCTCTCTCTCTCTCTCTCTCTCTCTCTCTCTCCCCTTTCTCTCCCCTCTCTCCCCTTTCTCTCCTCCTCTCTCTCTCTCTCTCTCTCTGGTTGCCATCTCCCCCTGCTTGCTCAGAGTGAGTCAGATTGCCTAGGCTGGCCTAGAACGCGGGATGAGACAGGCACCTGGGCTTTGACCTTCTCATTGTCTCTTCTACCTGACACAGCTGCTTGCTCTTTGGGGGCTTCAGGCTGACCAGTGTGGCACAGGAGGAACTTGTCGGGTATTGTGTATGATCCAGAAGGAATATGGCCTTCCCTTATTTCCAGAAAAGAGAGGAAGATGGAATTTGGACTGCTGGAGTGAAATCCAGAGACTCCTTTCAGGATGACCTGTGCAGAATTATGCTGTCATCATAGGGCGACCATTGAGAGCATGTGGATAAGCTCCGTGCCGTCTCTGAGATGATTTTGCTGTTCGTGGGTGGTCTGTGCCAGTCTATTGTTTTATTGGATCTTAATATTCAGCTGTGCAGAGAACCCAGGGTTCTGACTGTGGCTTTACACAAGTCCCTTTCCCAGCTTAGAACATGAGTTCACTGCCCCTACCTCACCCCCACCCAAAAGTATAGAGAATATAGGTGATACAGTCCTTCTTTGTCTCGGTCTTGTATCTGTCTACTCCCCAGTGCCTGACATCAGCATTCAAAAATGTGTGATAGTATAAAATGTGAATTTAGAGGTAAGGAAATTTGGGCTCAGAATGCCACAATGACTTTCTAGTGGGTGCATAGCTGGTTGTTGATTGAAGGCCCTTCCCTGTACTGCTTTCCGCACTGAAAGCCTGTGGTAACCCCTCTCCAGGTGTGACAGAAAATGATCCTTCAAATGTTTCCAGAAGTGTCTTGTGAAGCGAAGTTGCCCCTACCTGGGACCCCTGAGTTTGCCCGAGGAGGAGCCGGAAGGAGAAAGGCCTAACTTCCCAGTTGTAGGGTTTCTGAAATCATCGTATGTCTCTCCCTCCCTTCATACATATATCCTAGATCAATATTTCATAAAATGGAGAGGTTTTCAGTTAATGATAATGAGGAAATGTTTTATGCCCTCATCCATTTTGGAAATGGTAAGCTTCCTGTTTAAGCCACGATTTATCTCTCCATCCAAGGTGTGGGTTAGAGTGACAAGCACAGGGCATCTGGTGAATGAGGCTCAGATTCTCGGAAAAGGTATTGGAAGATCTACCACACCTCTGCTTTAAACAGGCAAACACTGACTCCTGGGGATGGCAGATAGCAGATGCTTGCCTCCATCTTACCTTTTTACCTGGCACCCTCCCATCCCTGGAATGTCTCAGGCCTCGGACGCCTTAAGAGTAAAGTTTGAAAGCCAAGATTTCATCCATCGCTGAAAGATACAAATGAAAACACGGAGAATGGGGAGGCCCCAGAGTGGGGAGCAGAGCTGCAGGCTCCACCATGGCCCCCCTCCTGGCCCCCCTCCTGGCCCCGCTTACCCTCCTTAGCAGTCACCACCACAGGCTAGAAAACTCCTGCCTCCTCCAGTTCTCCACGGATTGCCTGGCTTTGCCTTCCCTGTGCAGATCTGAAAGGCCTCTCTGGGTGTTGGGTTGTTGGCTGCCTGTATCCACTGGAGGGTTGTGGTCCCCAGAGAGCACAGGATGGCCCTTCCCCAGGTCCTGGACTGCCAGCACGTCCCCTATTTTCCCCAGATAAGCCTTGGCCCCCATGCCTCTTCAGGGGCCCAACTCTTGCTGTCATGGCTACCAGGAGGTTAAGACTGATTTGGAAGCCCAAAGATAGAGAAGAGGGCTTAGACAGGAGGCTGATGCAAAGAGAAAGTGAGGAACTTGATAAAGAAACAGCCGGGTGTGAAATGGAAGGCAGCCAGGAAGGTGAAGGGAAGAGGAAACGAGACAAGCCTCATCCCTAGAAAGATGAAAAAGGAGGAAAAAAAGAGGGGGAAGGGAAAGAGAGAAGTCTCAACTTTTATTTAAAATCCGAGAGCAGTTATATGCCTCGAGTTGTTGCCATAGCAACAGCAAAGAAAAGGAGATGGCTTGTAAAGGGGGGAGGTAGAAGGAGGAAGATTATTCAATAGAGGTAAATGTTTAAAGACAGGAACAAAAACCATTTACAGATAATTAAGTGACACACTGAGGGCTCTTTAGTCCTGCGAGTGTCAGGGGACTGGCCTAAGATCTGGCCTACTTCTGCCTGGTGTCTTCCTTCCATTCCCCATCCCTAGCTCACCAAGAAAACTTCAAAGAGGCAGCCAGGAATGCCAGCCACAGCCATGTCTGTCTAGTCCTCTGCCCTCCTGTAGTCCTAGCTCCTCAGAACAAGGTAGAAAATAAAGAAAATAAAATCCTTCTGGAGGGCGAGCTTGCCCTAGCCTTTGGATGGCAGGGCCCTTGCCTCATTCTTCCAAAGGTCCGAAGGACCAGCATTCTGCCTGGGGCAGTGTTGGGGCTATGCTTAATGCCACTTGGACTTTCTCTGTGAATGCTCACTCCTAGTCCATTCCTGGAAATACTGCCAGTTTTATCCTTAGAGAGTCAGGCACCAGGGCAGTAAGTTGTGAACCAAGACCAAATACTCTTTGCCCCTTCAAGATCTGCCTTGACTGAGCTGAATGAGTGCTTGGCATGGTGCCTGTAGTGTGCACTGAAAGATGTTGCCCATGCTAGGGCTCTACCTGAGAACATCTTTTCATGAGGATCCATTGGTGAAATGTCTATAGTAGTATTTCTGGTTAGTTCTTATGTATCACACACACACACACACACACACACACCCTCAAGTGCCTAAATCGAGTTGGAGAGACGACTCATGGATAAGAGGCTGTTCTTCCAGAGGGCTTTGGTTCTGTTCCTAGTAACCACATGGAGGCTCACAACTGTAACTCCAGTTCCAGGGGATCTGGTGACTTCTGACCCCTGAGGGCATGGTGAACTCATAAGATTTACAGACATACATGCAGACAAAACAGACATATACATGAAATATTTTTAAATGTGTTAATTATTATGGTCAAGGATTTTGAATTTTCATTCTTTATATTGGCTGCTTAAAATCTAGAGCTGACTCTCACAGTTTGCCTCTCCCTCTCCCTCTCTCCTTCCCTCTCCCTCTCTCCCTCCTTCTCCCTCTCCCTCTCTCTCTCCCTCTCTCCCTCCCTCTCCCTCTCTCCCTCCCTCTCTCCTTCCCTCTCCCTCTCCCTCTCTCCCTCCCTCTCCCTCTCCCTCTCTCCTTCCCTCTCCCTCTCTCCCTCCCTCTCCCTCTCTCCCTCCCTCTCCCTCTCCCTCTCTCCCTCCCTCTCCCTCTCTCCCTCCCTCTCTCCCTCCCTCTCCCTCTCCCTCTCTCCCTCCCTCTCCCTCTCTCCTTCCCTCTCCCTCTCTCCCTCCCTCTCCCTCTCTCCCTCCCTCTCCCTCTCCCTCTCTCCCTCCCTCTCCCTCTCTCCCTCCCTCTCCCTCTCTCCTTCCCTCTCCCTCTCTCCCTCCCTCTCCCTCTCTCCTTCCCTCTCCCTCTCTCTCCCTCTCACTCTCCTTCCTCTCCTCCCTCTCCCTATCTCCCTCCCTCTCCCTCTCCCTCCCCTTCTTTCTCTCTGAGGCTTTCAGTATCTCCTCTCTCTCTCTCTCTCTCTCTCTCTCTCTCTCTCTCTCTCTCTCTCTAACAGACACACACACACACACACACACACTTAGCTTTACTGCAACCTAAGTGGTCCCCCCCAACTGTCACCATTCCCACTTATTGTTGTTCTCTTAGTTTATTTTTTATATTACTGACCAGATGTGTCTATTTATGTTGCCTCAAATCTTTTATGGAGCAAATAAACTAATTAAATGAGTTAAGCTGTATTAACACAGTGTAGCACTTGGCCAGTAGTAAGAAAACAGAGAAAATGCCAACTACTGTTTCATGGAAACAAATAATCCGAATCATCTCTAGCCTTCCATTAGAGGCTCTGTAAAGATGGACTGGAGACCTCAGAGAGCTGTTCAGATTAAAGGTCACCTGCAGTTAACACCCTGTTGACTGTACCAGACAGCACCTCAACATTTTAACACCCACTAACCTGATTCCTTTAATGTTTTACACACACACACACACACACACACACACACACACACACACACACACGTGCGCGCACACACATATTTCGGAATGCTTCGTGTCGGTATGAGGATATTAACCAGGCTTGTTTGCTTTTGTGAATTGACTTGGAAGCTATTTAAGCAAGCTTCTAATTCCTTGCTCACACTCAAACATTCTGGGTGCAAAAGTCTGCCCAGGATTAAGATTTTTCCACGGATAATCTTCAGGGTGAGAAACTTATGTATCACTGAGAACTGGCAGCATTTCATTGATTCTGTTTTGCTTTGCCAGACAGGGAGAGAATGGCATCTCAGGAAGACAGAGTAGGTGGCTAAGAGCTGCCTCTGAGAGGCCTGTTTCTCAGCTGGGAGCCACTTGCCTTAATTCGGGGGGGGGGGGGTGCTCTATCTAGTTCAGTTTCTTTTGTGTGTGTTGGTTTGCCACCAATCCTTCCATTCCTCCTGGGCCAAGGTAAGAAATAACCCTGGAACCCTGTTTGGTTGAATCCCATAATCACTCACGACAATTGCCTGTGGGATTCATCAGTTGGGCTGGATGGACAGAGGCTCGCCAGCTTTCCTGGGGGAATCCAGTTTTCTGTCTCCTCTGAGCTGGAGAAGCTGCTCAGTGGATACGTGTCATGAAGGGCATCTTGTCTCTCTCCTTTGCTCGAGGAGCCTGCGGGATTCCCTTGTTTTCTATTCCTCCTTTTGCCTCCCCTCTCCTTCTGAAGTCCTCTTTTCCTTTCACATTTTCAAGGCCTCCCCCTTTGTATTTTCATTGATTTTTAAGAAAGAAAATAATTTCAGAATTGGTCCCCCCACACACACACCGTACTTGTTTATTTATTTTTATTTTTAGAGGAAGAATTTTATATAGCCCAGAATTTTATATCCACCTCCTCTATTGCCCCCTCCCTGAATTCTTTCCCTATTGGTAACGAGAGAGAGAGAGAGAGAGAGAGAGAGAGAGAGAGAGAGAGAGAGAGAGAGAGAGAGAGAGATCCAGCCCTCTCAGTCTGAGCTATTTGACTCAGAAGACAAAAGACCCTTCAGAATTAAGAGAGGAAGGGGGAAAGGAAATGCAAAAAAAAAAAAAAAAGCAGTTAAGAATCTTCATCAGGGTCAAAACCTGACAGGAAAGCTTTGTTTGAAGGGAATGTGAGGGCAGGGTAGGGGTGGAGGAACTGGCAATTGGCCTTCAAAAGGCAAATATCTTGAGTTGGAGGAAATGTGTAGATCAGTGGATATTCCTACTGTAGTAGTGGAGGTTTTCTGAGTCTTGTTCCTCTGTGGCTGGCAGAGTATGTTGAGAGCAAAAACTCTCAACAAGAGAAGGAAAGGGAAGCAGGAAGAGGCCATTTTGGTTCCATACTGTATCAGAATTATAAAGAATCCACAGATACTCCAGGGGCGGGAGTTGGGGTGGGGTAGAGGTCTTGAAAGCTGGCTGTCATCCCAACCTTCTGTTTGTGGAGAGGGAAAGAGAAGCCAGTGAGCAGAGCTGAGGTCTGGTAAGGCTTAGGACTAGGCAACATTCTTGGTCAATCAGCAGGGAGGTCACTGTCCCATTGCTGCAGTGGATTAAGATGGGTGAGGGCCATGGCGTTGTGGGCAGAGAGGGAAATCGTTGAGTCACTCCAACCTTAGCGTTTCTAAGACTTTGAGCAGACAGATCTCAGAGGTGTCCTCTGAATGTATAAAAAGAAACAGGAGGATTGAAGGCTACCAAGAGACAATTAGTGGATGGCTCAGTTGTTCAGAGTACTGGTTGCTCTTCCAGAGGACCCAGGTTCAATTCCCAGCGTCCACATGACAATACATAGTTGTCTATAACTCCAGTTCCAGGGATTCTGACACCTGCACACAGACACATGCAGGCAAAACACCAATGCACATAAAATAAAAATAAATACATTATAAGAATGAGACGATAAATCAGGCAGTGGTGGCGCATGCCTTTAATCCCAGCACTTGGGAGGCAGAGGCAGGAGGATTTCTGAGTTCGAAGCCAGCCTGGTCTACAGAGTGAGTTCCAGGACAGCCAGGGCCATACAGAGAAACCCTGCCCCGAAAAAAAAAAAAAAGAACGAGACAATTAGCTAGGTCTGGTTCTCACTCAGCACTTGAGCTGCTGAGGCAAGAGGATCAGGGGTTTCAGAATAGCCTTTCTGTAAAGTGTGTTCCATGTAAGCTAGGGCCTGGAGACAGCCCTATGCTGTGCTATGAGACAGCCAGAATGAGGAAGTGCTCCCAGCAGGACCCTGGACTGCAGGAATCTTTAGAGTCCACAGGGGTAAGGACTCTGCAGCAGGAGGCCACAGCAGGCCTAGCAGGCCCTGCTGAGGGATTGGTTCCCCAGTTTAGGAACTACTTGTGGCAAGTTTTTAAGTCCCAGGCTGCTTTTGTACCTGGAATCCAGCCACCAACTGATATGTCATGAGAGCATATGAACTGATGATTTCAATGTTAGCCAGAACAAGACGTAATTAGAAGGGAAATTTGCTTCTGCTACACAGCTGCTGCAGCACCCAAGTAACCTGTGTGTGGTTCCCGACCTGGGAATGCCTTTCTTCTTCCTGCCTCTCTCTCTCTCTGACTTGAACCAAAATATAGAGGTTCTATACCTAGAGGTTCTTCTACCCTGCCTCTTAGAAATCCCTTAGACAGACATACAGCCTGGGGCAGTCCTGTGACCAGCTCCCTGGAACAGACACGTGACAAGCATGTGGGTTTAGAACGAATGACAATAGTCTGGAGAGGATGGAGTAAGCTGCTGAGGAGCGCCTTAACTCCTGTGGTGTTGGGGGGGCGGTGGAGGGGAGAAACACTTGAGTTACAACTGCAGAAAAACAAGATGGCTTCAGGAAGGATTACAACTCTTCCCGTCCCTTGCTGTTACCACTCTCTCAGGCAGACAAAGGAAAAGGTGTGATTGATTGGTGAGAAAGGAAGGAGAGAGTAACCTTGGGCACAACTGTCTCGGCTGCAGAGCCCCACAGATGCAGTCCTCTCCGGCCCCTCCACCAGCCTTTCACTCAGTCACACAGGCTGTGGTGGAGGAAAGCAGGAATGGAAACTGGAGGCCTAATTGCTAGGTCTCTCTCAGCTCTTCCAGGGAGCACAGGGCAGGAAATTCCTCAGATTCCAGGCTTGTAGGATCATTGCTGAGCGTTAACCGCAGAGCTGGGGTAAGAGGCTGGAGGCAAAGAGAGCTGCCTCCTCTCCTGATTCGTTTCCCTTTGTTTTAAAACAGGCTCAATTAAAAGGGTTTAGAGGGGCTGCCGGCCAGAACAAAAGTCCCCACTGTAGCAATCCTCTCGAAGAAAAAGTCCCCAGATGTGGGAATCCCAGAAAAATTAGTGCTGAATTGAGTAATTTTGAAGTTGAAAATAAACTCTTGTGGACTCGCACAGGAATTTGTTCCCAGGGTGATTTTTTCCCCCCCAGCTCTCAGTGAGAGGAAAGGAACTGGCTCGAGAAGAAGCTCACTAAGAGGAGATAAGGGCGGCTGTGTAGAGTGGGCAGGAGGGGACTGTCTGTCCCTAAGGCACTTGTTTTACCTCACTCGGGGAGATTCCTCCTAAGTCACCAGGCTATAGGGGTCTGTTTGCATGTCACCCCTTGGTGTCCCGGGCAGGGCAGTCCAGGCCACCTCTGCCTGCTCTGCCATCCAGATGCATTTTGCAAGCCCTCCAGGGAGCCGGCTCAGTTTCCCAAAGAATAACTGCTCCATCCCCTCGGGCCTCCAGAGTAACTGCTTGTACCTCGGTAGATTCTGTCCCTGCTGAACTAGAGTGAGCTGTTTACTGCCCCGGCGCTCTCTGTTCTTCAGGAGACAGAATGTGACTTGGTTATGTTATTCACCTCGTAGTGGAGTGACAGAGCAGCTGCTACACAGTAAGTACACGTACACACACACACACACACACACACACACACACACACACACACATATATTGGGAAGAATAGCAACCTTGTTGAGTAAGCGTCCCTGTCCTGGGGGGTTAGATTATCCATTTGTCAGGTCTCTGTAATGGATGTTCAGTGCACAGTCTGGTTTGTCCTCCAGCTCAGCTCTTCATGCTGTCATGTAACATGTACTCTGAGAAGATGAAAACCGTGTGTGTGTGTGTGTGTGTGTGTGTGTGTGTGTCTTCCCTAGAGCATAATAGTTGCTGCTAAAAATTCACCACCATGAGTTCCAGTGCCAATCAGAACTGACCTCAGTGTGGCCCACACCCCTGCTGGTATGGCGTGATAGACGGTAGATGACTGAGATCCGTGTTTCATTACCGCTGATGATAGGGCTGCCTCAAGAGCGGAGGGATTGTGGGTCTGAGGGGGAAGGAGCAGTGAACCGTATCCACTGTGATTCTTGCTGTTGCTACACATTCTGGAACTTGGACTGAGCCTATAGTGTTGTGGACCCAGCCTCAGCGGCCTGAAGATGACCAGTGTGGGCTAGCATCTCAACCAAAGCCTCAATCATTGAGTCAAAAATGCTGTGTCCCAGAGCTGTCCATTTTGGGAATGAGAGTATGAGATATTTTCATTCTTCAAACTGCTGCGTCCCCATTCTCAGGGTGACCACGACCCAGGGTTCACTGAGAGCAGAAGCCACCCGACTGGCTCCGTGTTGTTAGCTTTCTGCTTGGCCGCTTCACTCCTCTGGCTTGAAAGATCTCCAGAGTGTGGATGAGGTATCCTGTGTCTTCTTTTTCTTTCTGAGTCTGCTACTAACTTTGTAAAAACTGTCTAACCTCCTTGGGCTTCCAGAACTCCTGACATGACAAAGTTGGGCTAGGCAAAGACCTTTTTCTTTTTCTTTTCTTTTCTTTTTTCTTTTTCCTTTCTTTCTTTCTCTCTCTCCTTCTTTCTTTCTTCTTTCTTTCTTTCTTTCTTTCTTTCTTTCTTTTTTTCTTTCTTTCTTTCTTTCGAGAGAAGGGCTCACTATGTGGCCTTGACTAGCCTGGACCTCTGTATGCTGACCAGGCTGCCTTTCAATCCCACGCAGACCTGACTGCCTCTGCTTCCCTGGTGCTGGAATTAAAGGTGATGATTAGTAGCTGAAGCTCTTTTTACCTGAAACTTTTTTGTGTAAGTCTGTGAGTGGAAAGAAGCATTCATACACATGATTTTCAACTGAGTACCATTTCCTTTCCATAATAAGTTACACTTGTATGTTTTTACCTTTCTATAGTCTCACCTTCTGGAGACGATCACAAGGCCCTTAGGAGTTTTATAGCACGACAGTAGTGGAAGGAATGTGTGGGACTTTCCTTAGCCAGCTGTTAACCTGCAGCTTTCAGAAGAATGCCCATCGTTACATAGATAGATGATAGATAGATAGATGATAGATAGATACATAGATAGATAGATGATAGATAGATAGATGATAGATAGATAGATAGATGATAGATAGATGATAGATAGATAGATAGATAGATAGATAGATGATAGATAGATAGATAGATGATAGATAGATAGATAGATAGATAGATAGATAGATAGATAGATGATAGATAGATAGATAGATAGATGATAGATAGATAGATAGATGATAGATAGATGATAGATAGATAGATAGATGATAGATAGATAGATAGATAGATAGATAGATAGATAGATAGACAGACAGATAGATAGATAGATGATAGATAGATGATAGATAGATAGATAGATGATAGATAGATAGATGATAGATAGATAGATAGATGATAGATAGATGATAGATAGATAGATGATAGATAGATAGATAGAGAGATAGATAGATAGATAGATGATAGATAGATAGATAGATAGATAGATAGATAGATGATAGATAGATAGATGATAGATAGATAGATAGATAGATAGATAGATAGATAGATAGATAGATAGATAGATAGATAGATAGATAGATAGATAGATAGATAGATAGATAGATAGATAGATAGATAGATAGACAGACAGACAGACAGATAGATAGATGATAGATAGATAGATAGATGATAGATAGATAGATAGACAGACAGACAGACAGATAGATAGATAGATAGATGATAGATAGATGATAGATAGATAGATAGATAGATAGATAGATGATAGATAGATAGATAGATAGATGATAGATAGATAGATAGATAGATAGATGATAGATACATAGATAGATAGATAGATAGATAGATAGATAGATAGATAGATAGATAGATGATAGATACATAGATAGATAGATAGATAGATGATAGATAGATAGAGAGATAGATAGATACAGATATAGATATAAATATGCTTACATATATGTATATAGGTATGATGCATATATAATTCAAACCATACATTATATGCAGCATATATAAATATACTGCAGATACATATAATGTGATTCAAGGTGTTAAACACTGGAAAGACAGGAAATGGGATTGGCTGTGATGTGGATGGTGCTGGTTTGGTTAGGTTTTCTGAACAAGGTTAAATTCACAGCAAGGCTCAGAGGAGCCAAGAGTTTTGGGTTGCAGGAGAAGAAAGAAATCCACCCCAGGTGTGTGAGTGACTGTGGCCAAGGGGTGGAGCTTGGGAAAGCCTTATGCACCTGGCTTCTTAGTGGGCAGCTTCTGTAAGTTCTTGAACAGCAGGCCAGCTAGGGAGGCTACAGTCCAATTGCTAAACACCTGGATGGGGGAAGGTAAGAATCAAAGAAGATTAGAGAGGCCATTTCCCACTAAACTCGGAGCTAGAAGAGTGGAGAGATGTGGAGAACGTTATAGATATCCAGAAGAAGGGAATCTTGCTGCAGAGAATGTTGTGTTGAATACCTACCCTGTTCCAGGATGTCAGTTCTGGAAGAGACCTTAGAGGTTATCTGGTCCCTGGCTTAGAAAACTGAAGACCAGAAAAGGAATGCAACCTGTTCAAATCACACAGCTTAACCAGGCTGAAAGATCTGACTACTGACTTCCATTCTAGCAAAGGTTCTTCCTGCTATGGCTAAGTGCTGCCACTGTTTTGTTATGCTTGTGTGTGTGTGTGTGTGTGTGTGTGTGTGTGTGTTTCTCCTAGTCTTTTTTGTAGCCTTGGCCTCAAATTCATTATGTAGTCAAGAATAAACTGAATTTCTGTCCATCATCTGCCTCCTGAGAGCTGGCATTAAAGTCCTGTACCACTGCATCCAGTTTATGTGGTACTGGAGACAGAATCCAGAGCCTCTTACACACTAGACAAGCACTCTATCCACTGAGCTACATTCCTAGGCCCACCTACTGTCTTTGGCCCCCAGAGCTGCACTGGCTGGAGTGAGCTTAACCACTCCTGCATCTCTGCTACAGATGAGCCGCCTCCTCAAAGTCAGGACTTGCCGTAGATCTTTCCTTACCACCAAAATGGAAGGCCCTAGGAAGAAGTGAACTAACTCCTCGTACAATCTTAGATGAGATGAGACAGTGCAGTAACCTGATGGGGAAGGAGGCCCAGGGCCATGTGTTCAGGCAGGTTCTGCTGGGCTGGGCTTCTTCCACCCCTCTACCACATTCATCACTGTCTGTCTTGTGGGAGGGTGTCTACAGGGCTTCCGCTGCAGTGATGTGGGCCTAGCTGACTTCCAGCTTGCTCCTTCCCAGGATTCCTGATCTATATATGCTCAGTGTGGGTCAAATGAGGCAAGATCTTAAACCTGGCATGGGAAGGGTGGAGAAGAGCCAGTGAAGCCCACTCAATAATAGGGTTCCAGTGGGGCCCGCTCAATGATAGGGTTCCAGGGTTCCAGGTGTCTTCTAAAGTTCTTTTTGGTTTGGCCTGCAGCCATGAAATGTTCCACCCAGATGCAAAGTCCCTGGCCTGGATGGTCACGCCATGATCTTGGAAAGGGCAAAAGTGTAAGTGGTGGCCACAGACATTCCTTCTGTAGCCAGGCTGTCCTTTGAGAAGCTGGTGAGTGCGGGAGAATGCTGGCTCTGCCTGGACTGTGCCAGACTTTACCATTTCATTTCCAGGACAAACCCCCTTTACCCTCCTGTCGATGCATATCTGTTGTTTTAGATATCAACACCATGTTTCCATTTTACTGTCAACTTGGCAGGCCTTTGCAGGGTGCCCGGTATGGTTAGCTGTGGAGGAAACAGGTGAATACAATGTGCTTACTACCTTCCTAGGAGCTCACAGTTAAATAAGTTTTTGTTTAACACCAACCACAATCAAATATAGCAGAGAGATTGAATACATAGAAAGGCACTTTAGGACAGAGGAAGGCATAATAGTGAGAATCCTTACCCACCAGACAGACAGGGCCATCAATTGTCCCTTCTTTGAGTAGCAGGCAGCTTGGAGAGAGAGAGAGAGAGAGAGAGAGAGAGAGAGAGAGAGAGAGAGAGAGGAGGGAGGGGGGAGATCAAGCAGAAGAAGACTTACTTGGATAACTTCTTTCAGTTACTTTCATATTGCTGTGGCAAAATACCATGACCAAGGTTGTTTGTAAGAGAAAGAGTTTTAATTGGACTTCCAGAGACTTAGGGTCTGTGATGGTGGAGTGAAGGCAAGGAGAGAGGCAGCTGGAACAGCTGCTGAGAGCTTGTGTCTTGATCTACAGGTAGGAGGTACAGAGGGAACACTGAGAATTGTCTGAAACCTCAAAGCTCATCCCCAGTGACATGCCTCCTTCAACAAGGCCACACCTCCTAATCCTTCCCAAACAGTTCCACCAAATTGGGAACCAATTCTTCAGACATACAAGTCTATGTGGGCCATCATCTTTAAACCACCGCATGGACTGAGCAGCATTTATCACTGCACTGGCATGCAGGGTCATATGTACAAATAAAGATGGGATTAAGTAGTTTCTCAGATTTATGGTCAAGTTTCCAAGAAACCTTTTGAAAGAGTGCAATTTTAGAAAATGGGAAGGAGATGCTCAAGTTATACTGTTAGGAAAGATGCCCCTTCCTTTAGGGCCATCTTAGAAAAATGGAGCTTGGAAGTAAAGAGGGAGGAATAAAGACAAAGGCCTGGAACTCATGTCCATGAGGAAGTAATGTGGGAGCCACTGAGGGAGACTGTGGTAAGGTCTTCAGTGCCAACTACAGAAAACCATAGAGGAGAGTGGAAGTTTCCAGAGGACAACTGAATAAGGAGGCAGCCTGGGAGAAAGAGGTCAGATGTTCTCCCCATGGACAGTTCCCTCCCTTCGGCTCCACTGACCTCAGGATTGAAGCCAGAGGTAGTGCAGCCAAATGAGGCTAATCAGAAGTTGGAATTTCTGGCCCTAAAAATGAAGAAGCCATCCCAATTGGGTTCTCTCTCCCTTGAGGCTTCCTTAACAGTAGCTGTGGTCAGCCGAGGTGTGGCTGGCAGGCACCTGTCACCAAGCTGACCTGTAGTGCGTCTCCACAAAAGCTGGGGTACTGCCTCTGGGTGGACACAGCATCCTTAGCCCTGACTCCACAAACTTTCCTTGGACTTCCTGTTCGGTGCTTGCAAGTAGCTCTTGGGCTATGCTAACACTAGCAGAGTCCTCCCGGACGTTTCCCAAACTCTCCCACCAGGGCAGAACTGTGCACAAATACCTCTAAAGTGAGTGGAAGAGTGAGAGGCAGGAGGGTGGATGAGAGCAGGAAGGGAGGAAATCGTGAGAAGGGGAATGTGGGAAAAGAGGAAAACACCAGTGAAGGAGGGCTGGGTGGGGCTGAGAAAGGGGTGGAACAACACTGCAGAAGCAAGGAAATGAAACCGGCAGCCCAGCCAGCTAAGGTTGCAGCAGGAGAGGGCAGCCAGGCCTGAGAATAGAAACAAAGGGAGATGGAGGTGGGGGGTGGGGCTCTGAGAGGGAAGCTGTGGAGAAAAGAAGTGGAGGTAGTCAGAGGAAACTGGGGACAGGATGAACAGAGTGAACAAGGTAGACAGAGGAGCCATGAACCTGAGAACCTGGGGGGAGGGAGAAGAAGGGGCCAGGAAGGTATGGGGTGCGAGGGGAAGAGATGGAGGAAAATGGAAGGCAAGAGAAACATGCCTGTTATACTCTCTAGTATGTCTCCACCCTCCTAAGCAGGAGGAGGTAGGTCTTGAGCTGCCAGGCAGTAGGGCAGCAGAAGCGGCTGGGCTCTAGGATGGTGCAGGGCAGGGCAAGGTCTGTAGTCAATTGTGGTGCAGGGTGAAGAAGGGTCCCCACCAGGACTCCCTGAAAGCAGACTCGCATTTCTGCTGCATGGCCTGGCTGCTATGATGGAATGATGTGCTAGTTTGCTTGGAGTTTGGGGCCCTAATATTCTCTCAGGTGAGTCCTGGATAGTCATAAGGAGGCCAGAAGCCACAGGAGAAGCCAGAGAGAGGAAACGGCCAGTCAGGGCTTTCCTCTCCAGCCCCTCTGTCACATGGCCATTGGAGAGGGGAGAGGTTGACCCCTGGAACTAAAGTATTCTTTCTCCCTGTTTTGGGTCTCTGGCTGATGCCCTAGGGTCCTATGGAGTACAGAAAGGTGGTTTGGAGATCCTGCTCCATGAGGGGTTTATAGCCCTGTGCAAGTCTGTGAGAGCTGGAAGGCAGTGTGCTTTGAGAAATGTGATGACACCAAAGTTGGGCCGAACATAGAACTTTCAAGTCAGACAGACTTGGTTGTAATCACCTGCGAGGTCTTGAGTAAACTTCTGCGTGTTATTTCCTGCATGCACTAACCATGCGTTGGTACCTTCCAAAGTGACAGCAAGTGATTTTGGGAGATTGCTTAATTAGCCCATTATTTGACACAGGAGGTATCTAACACACAGAGACCTTAAGCTGCCATCCAAAGTCACAGATAGGATGTGACAGATAGTGGGCTTCAAATCAGACAGGCTGCCCTAGAGCCTATGCTGGTGGTTGGTTATTTGTTTGTTTGTTTGTTAATATATAGCCGTGGGGGAGTGGGACAGGCTGGAAACTTAGTGCATAGTAGGTCTCCTCAGAGCAAGGCTGGAGTTGCTGAATTGCCCTGTGGGCAGCATGACTAGGAAGCCTAAGCAGCAGAAATCAGGTCTTATGAGAAAGTCTGGAGGAGGTTTTACCTTCGGGGTAAGTTAATAAATAGGATTTCAGTCTTTGGGACAGGGGAAGCCCCAGGAAGTACCCTAGCAACTCCAGAAAAGACCAGTACTCCCATTTCCACAGTACATTCTCAGGAGGGCTAATGCTATTCCTGTTACTCTCTCTGGTCCTCAGGATGGGACCTGCTCACTTCTGCCACCAGGCTTGTAGCATAGCAGATAACTGTTCTGTCTGCACTAACTTTCTCCACTACTGACCCTTGACCTTTGCCTTTTGTAAAATACAGCCTTAGTACCCTGGCCAAACTGTGACTTGGTTGGCCTTGTCTGCTTGCTCAAGGTCTCATGGTCACCTGTGTCCTCAGAGTGAACTGCACAGTAATTTGCTCTAACTACTCTGTTATTTAAGCCTACGCAATGTTGGGGTGGGGTGGCGATACGGACCTGTGTGAAGAATCCCTTCCAGAATGGCTAGAGATGAGTTGATGCAAATTTAATGGAATTTGGGGAAAGCTTGAGCTATTCCTTTCCTCTTTAATTGCTCCCAAGCTGGGTCCAGCAAGCTCTGGGACTCTCTCTAGGGTATTTCTCTCATTTGCTGATGTGCCAAGTTTTATGTAAGGCACAGGGACCAGGATGAACCAAGCAGTTTCTGATGCTGGGGATGCAGCATCCAGGAGTCACTTCCTGCTGGAAGTCTTGGTACTCCAGCATCTTAGGGGTTTGCTTGCTTACCTAGTTTTAAAATTTATTTTTCTCCTTGCTTTTGTCCGGATATCAAACCAACGACTTGTGCGAGCTAGGCAAGACCATAACAGTTATATGCATCCTTAGTGTCTATTCTCCTTTTTATTGATACATTATGATCTTCCATTTAGTAAGGAATTCACAGTTTCTATGTGTAACTTTCACTGCAATTCCATGAGTAGATATTATCTTCATCTTCCAGTAGGTAAACTCATGACAGAGAGGCCAGACTGCAGACCCTGACCTTCTCCAAGAGTTCCCGTATGTTTTACTGTATAACACTGAATGCTGAAACTTTGGGCCTTGTTTACCTTTAAGTTAAAATAAATGATCCTTGTCTTTGTGGTTATCTGCACAAGCCTTTATTTAGCACATAACTGTGTCTGGCTCAATGTGGACATGGGAAGAGATATGTATGGCCCACCCGTGCCTGCCTTGGGCTGTGGTCCAAGCCATAGGCATTGACCTGGATTGAATGCATAGGGCAGTAGACAGCGGAATTAAAGGAAGAATCTACAATATTTACAACACTATGTGAGGCAAGTTACCTGGGTGGGTCTCCATGCTGCTAGGGCACAGGACGACATGTTCAATCGCCGTTCTAATTCTCCCTTCCTCTCTCCATTAAAAAAGCTGCCGCCATCTGTCCCATGTGTGTACATACAAAAATGCATATTTAAGGGTCTAGATTTATTATTTTAAAAACAGTTTTCTTCATGCAGCCAGTGGGCAGTTGAATGGGTTGTGTAAGGCGAATAGTTACAGGATCCTATGTTTAGATAATGGTGGGGAAATCTCAGCCCCCTCCACCCATAGCAATATAGTGAAATTTATTCTTCAATATATAGCAATTTCATCTCTTAACACTGAGCTTTTAGTATAGAATAAGCATATATAATTAATATAGAATAAGCATATATAATTAATATAGAATAAGCATATATAATTAATGTCGGGAGGAAGTATGAGGTTGCTGCTCTGAAATCAGAAAGATAAGAATTTTTATCCTAGACCACCGAATAGTTAGCCACATATCTGAGGCCAGCTGACTTATCTGGTGTTTGCTGAGCCTCCATTGCTTCATAGGCAATTGAGAAAATTATCTCTACCACACAGGACTGCCCAGAGAATTCAGAGGGATTATATGTGTAAAAAATGTATAACCTGGGGGCTTAAAGTCGTCTTGTGAAATTTTAATTTATATTTTTAGGAGCTAAATGCACGTGGCGCAAACATTTGAAAATGTAGGGTGATGAGCTGTGAAAATCTCTTCTCATTGTGGGCCTGTGGCTGCTGTCTCTTCTCCCTTATGCATATTGGACCTCGACAAATCCTCTGTATTGGGCAAGGCATGGTTTGTGATTCTTCTTCTTCAGGCATAAAAATAGAAGCCTGGGCAGGGTGCAGAGGTCCCCTAAGGTCACTCAGATGAACACTGAGATTCCTTTGACAGTCCTTTGAGAGTTCCCCACCATCCCCCACCCTCACTTCAAACTCTTACTATGATTTTAAAATTAATGGAACTTAGAATTTTAAGGCACATTTAAAAAAGTGATTTGTGTGTGTGTGTGTGTGTGTGTGTGTGTGTGTGTGTGTGTGTGAATGCAGGTGCCCACAGAGGCCAAAAGAAGGCATCAAATCCCCTGTATCTGGAGTCCTGGGCAGTTGTGAGCAGTCTGACATGGGTTCCGGGATGTACTCTTGCTGGGAGGACCCAGCAGCATGTACTCTTAACTGCGGGGCCATCTCTCCAGCCCTAGATATAATTTTAGATGGTTCCTCTCTCACCGGAAGCTGAGGCTCACACCTTAATGTCTTTTCTGCATTCATCCCCAGCAGGGCTTTAGGAATGACTCTGGAGAGCCCCAGCACACGTCTAATGACCTGTCAATCAAGCCTGCTCCCCGAGAAGCCCAGGTTTCTGAGTCAGAAGATGTGGGCTCCACACTTAGTTGTCGCTTATCTTATCTTTGTGACTTTGGGTGAGTTCCTCCATTTCCCTGAGAGTCTTTGTGTGTTAAACAGGGTTGGTCATTTGTTGTTTCCAGAAACTTGTAAGCTGACATTTATAACAATGCATCGTGTTACAAATTGTGATGTCATGAACAAATCTGTGATGTTCTTTCTCTCTGCAAGGCCTGGCGAGGCTGAGGAATCCAGAAAGAAGTGGATTTATGCTTGCAAGTGTAGTCAGCAGAGGGTAGCTCAGAGAGAGCCTTGCTAGTCATGTATCCCTTCCCTGGATGAGGGTTCCAGAATCAAGGTCCCCAGCCGTGGGCTGAGTGCTGCTGACTCATGTACTATTGACTCTCCATTCCCTAGCTGATCTCAGCCCCATTTGCTTCTTCTAGTCCAAAGGGAGCAATAATCCCATTATGAAGACGTGTCTCATTAAGACATCTCTAAGATAGAGCCAACCCTGTAAACTCTGGGTTGCTGCCTGCAAAGGCTTCTCCTCCCTTCCCCCATTCATTAATGAATATGGGAGGTTTTATTCCCCCCAACAAAAGTGTTAATTAGACATTGCTCTGAACAGGGATATTACACAAATGAATTAAACTTAAATCAATCAGCAAGCCGGCTCTGGGCTTCAGGTCTCCTGAATGAGGAGGGAATTGAAGGCTGTGATGGGAAACAGGTGGCGGGATGTCTTCCCTAGTGGAGAATGAGAAGGAAGAAGCTTCCCTTTGTTTCCGGCAGATCCCTCAATTCTTACACTTCCTCTGCCTTCTCCCCCTCCCTTTTATTATTTCCCCCTTTCCACCATATACATACATACATACACACAAACAGCCTTTTGTATATAGTGCATGAAGTTTTGAGAGTCACAATTCAATTTTTGTAACTGAAGTTGGTCTGGATTTGCCACTGGTACTTCCTGGGTACCTTCTAGGGTCCAGGGTCGATAGATCAATCAGAAGTCACTGAATCAAATCACACTGTCTCCTTTTCCTGTACCGTTGAGTCTTCTGGAGCCACTAGTTTTCTCTTCAGAAAATGGTGCCTGTCTTGCAGATGTGTAGCAGGGAGGGCTACCTGTTCAGGGAATTGGCATGGTGGGTGATTTCTGAGCTCTGTGAACTTGTAATACTGAGTGTTCCTTGTTCATTGACTGCAAAAACATAAAAAGACTCTGACCTTGCCTTTTGAGGATACCCAGTGAATTATGAAGAAGATGGACAGTGAGATGGCTCAGCAGGCAAAAGCACTGAATATTGTCTGCTAACCTGAGTTTCTGCCCTAGAACTCACCTACACAGTGGAAGGAGAGAATCAACTCTTTAATAAGTTGTCTCCTGCCTACATGTCTACTGTGTCAGGTGTCGGCATGTGTGTGTGAGTTCGAGGCCAGCCTGGGCTACATAAGCAAGTCTCCCCCCAGCATATACATTATGAACACCTCAAACACACCACACACATCACATATACCACACACTTACCACATACGAACTCCACAAATACCACACATAATACTGTACACCTTCATATGCAAAACATATTAAGTGTGTAGTTGGCGACTAGGTCTGTTGAGAAATTGGAGCAAGGATTCTTATGGCTCTGATAAGGAGGCCAGTTAGGGGCAAGAGATGTAGAGGAACAGCCATGAGTTGGGCCACCAGGGTTATGCGAGGTAGAAGGTGTATGTGCCTCCATCTGGCAGAGGAGAGTTTGAACAAATGCATAAAGCAGTATTTCTTCCTTCTTCCTTCCTTCCTTCCTTCCTTCCTTCCTTCCTTCCTTCCTTCCTCCTTCATTCCTTCCTTCCTTCCTTTTTTCTTTCTTTCTTTCTTTCTTTCTTTCTTTCTTTCTTTCTTTCTTTCTTTCTTTCTTTCTTTCTTGGTAGTGTGTGTCTCTGTGTGAGTGTGTGCACACGCGGTTGTGCAGGATGCCAGAAGACAGCCTCAGATCCCACGGAGACGAAGTCAACTCCCTGACATGGGCACTAGGAAGTGACCAGCAGTCCTCTGTGAGAGGAGCAAGTGCTCCTTGCCCCTGATCCATCTTTCTAGCCCCGCCTCCTTCGCTCTGAGGGGAGAGCTTGCAGTTCTGGACCAGGCAGGAGCTTTGGGGTGTTGTTCTCTGCAGTGCCTACTCTTCCTTTGCTTGAAGCTCACTCGTGGCCTTCGCTTATTACCAGCCCACGAGTCAGTTGTTCAGTCCTTCTCTGGAGTTCTGCCATTGCTGTCTTTTCTCCTGTCAGTCCTTTACCACACACCGCTGAGTTCTTGCTCAGAGATAGACTTTTGTTGTTTGTTATTTTGGTCTTTAGAATCAGGAATTGAAGCTAGGGCTTTGTGCATACTCGCCATGTGCTATACCACTGAGCTGAAGTCTCAGCTAGCCATTCTTTTTCTATTTTAGTTGCCTCGGTTTCCACAGACACACCTTTCCCAATTTCCATTTTACTTTTACACCTATCCGAGCACTTGGCATTCCTCATATTCCAGAAGTTTATAATTGGAGCTGAGCAGTGCTTCAAATTAAAAAGTTGTTCTCCAATATCTTAGCCATTTACCTAGTTCTTTTACTTTCCAGTGTGATCTGACAGGAAAAGAATGTATCAGTCATGTTACTGTTTCATCGCTATAACAAAATGGCTATGATTATAAAAAAATAAAATAGGGAGTTTGGAGGTTTCAGTCTATGGTTGGTTAGCTCTATGCTTTGGGGCTTTGGGTGAGTCAGTCTGTCATAGCAGGAACACATAGCATAGGAAGGCACTCAGGTTATAGGAGATAGGAAACAAATAAGGTAGCAGAGGGGAGCCTGGCAGGCCATCGTCGTGGCTCATTGACCCAGCTTTCTTCCACTAGCTCCGTCTCCTAAAGGTGACGCCAACTTTTCAATAGTCTTACAAACTAGGGAGCACACTTTCAACACATGAGCTACTAGAGACATTTCAAGTCCAAACTATTGAGAGGAATTGAATGTGGGTTCTGGCGTATAGACTCTGATCAGTAGTGAGGACTTGGGTTCACTGAACATCTCTGAGATTTTATGGGTCATAAGTTACAATGGATGGGAAAGTGATCCGAGAGTGCTTAGCTGCTCATCAATGCGAGCAATTATTTCCTGCTCTTTCTGTCCATTTGGTGCTGAAGAACGGGAGCTCTTCATGGATGACCTACGCCATAGACTGCTAAAGCAAGCATGCTTATGGGTTTGGGCCTATCCAGTTATGCTAGAAAATCATATGTTTGTTTTCCATCCCACCACATATAAAGGGATTCTTTTTCTTTCATTAAAAAAAAAATCAAAGCAGACTGGAGAAATGGCTCAATAGTTAAGAGCACTGGCTACTCTTCCACAGGACCCAGGTTCAAATTCCCAATACACATACAGTGGCTCATAGCCACCTGTAACTTCAGTTACAGAGAATCCTGTTCCTTCTTCTGGCTTTCATAGGCATCCAACATATACATGCAGGCAAAATATTCACACACCTTTAGAAAAGAGAGGGAGATCAAGACATGCTAGAGAAAGAAAAATAACGTTTAAATTATGTGTATATTCTAGTTAATAAACACGAATTTTAATGTGTGTGATGTGGTGATGTGGTGTGTGTGTGTGTGTGTGTGTGTGGTGTATGTGAGTGTGTATGTGTGTCTGTGTCTATGTGTGGTATTTATATGATGTAGGAGAATATGTATATGCTGTTTGTGTGGTATATATGTGTGTGTAATGTATGTGTGTGGTATTTGTGTAGTGTGTGTGTGTGTGTGTGTGTGTGGTGTGTGTGTGTGTGTGTGTGTGTGTGTGGTGTTTTATGTGTGCACTTTTCTTTATTTCTGCTTTTCATTTTTAAAATTGCTTTTGCTTTGACCTTTCTTTTCTTTCTTGGGTTTGTGTCTGGTCTGAGACCCTTAGAACAGAAGCAGGAACTTTTAGCAGCTGCCTGCCATTGTCCCCTGTCTAGGCAGCTCTTAAGTATCCTCCTAATGGGTCAATTACTTATCATTTGGCAGTTTCTGTTTTTCTTTCAAAAGACACCTGTTGAGAACAGTCCCCTTGAGACTAAGCCTGAGGCAGTGCGCTTCAGATGGAGAACGTCTGTGTGCTCTGTGGTCACACCTGCACACACAGCTTCACAGCAGTTTCAGACAGGCCTGCCATTGACTCTGCGGGTTTTTCCTCCACCCATGGAGGGAAGGAACCAGGACTAACTGTAAGAATCTGCCTTCCAGTGGAAACCAAAGGTGGGGGAGGGGAGCGTGGATCCATAGGGACAAAGGAGAGAATTCCAGCAAAAGAGAATGAAGTTATGATTTTTTTCTCTGTTGTCTGTACCAGGCACTGTAGATTATTCTATTTACTGTTGACTGGTTTACTTTAATTCACACAGAGTTCTGTTAAGTAGGAATTAATAACCCCATTTTCTATTTTCTGTATAAGCAGTAAGATCTAGAGAAATGAGGGAATATCTGAAATTCAAACTCATTTCTCCAGAGTTCTGGCTCCTTTTACCACAGCCTTTTAGGCTTCCATGTAATTGTCATGATGAAGGAGCTAGACTGTGTTACCGCTAGACAGAAACCACGCGGCTAATTCACCAACTGGATGTTTGGGTGGCTTGTTTTATTTTTGAGACAGGGTTTTACCCTGTAGCTCAGTCTATCTTAGACCTCACTGTGAATCCCAGGCTGGGAGCTTGAGGTTATCCTCCTTCCTCAGCCTCTAAAATGCTGGGAATTACAGGTGAGTGCCATCATGTAGATCTTGTTCATATCCCAGTAACTTGGAGGGACATGCTGCTCTTCTTGCCCCTTAAAGGGACACTTAGAAAGCTAAAGCATACTACAGAATTATACCGAGCCAAGGGGTGGATTTATGCCCTGGATAAGTTTCCAGTTAGTCCTCAGATCCTCAGGGATACAGGCAGCCAAGATTCTGAGAGATACTTCCCTAAAGCAACAGCCAGGCTGAGAGATCCGAGGGATAATCCAAAAGCCAAAGAGCTTGTTTGTTTTTTCAATGTAGAAGAAACCTTGAGTCCTGATTTTACAAATCAAAGAACAAAAATTTATATACTACAATGCAAAAGGAACTCCTTGGAGCATAGAATCAGATTGAGGAATTTCAAACTGTTCATTCATTCATTCATTCATTCATATTTTCTAGTGGAACTCCTTTAGATGGATACTACAGATCAGAGAGAGGACACAGTGGGACAGGGTTTACAGAGCTGCTCTGGGGTGAAGAATACAAAGTTCCTTTGCAGGCTGGCACAAGAGGCATGATGTCCTGTATTTACCGATGGCAGACAGGATAGGTTCCTGAAACCCTCCAGAGAGACAGGATCTACAAGAAGGAAAATAAATAACAGGCTCTATGGAGAGCAATCCATGGGTTCATGGATAGTGTGAGTTGTCTAGGGTAAGGCCCTAAGAAGAAGGCCTTGATGGGCACTTTAGAGTCCTACTTACTAGAGAGACTGACATAACCTTGATCAATCTACAGAGGGCAGAGGTCTTCTGTTTAACAGCAAGAAGGTAAGCTGGCAGATGAATAAGCTGTCCCAATAGCTGAGAGCTTTCCTACTCTCTGGCTTTAAAGAGGAAAGAGAAGACAATTTAGGGTGGAGAGCAAGCTGACTAAAGAAGAAAAACTCTGTTTCCTTAAGAGAGACCAAAAGGTACATCAAATGGGAGTGAGGGTATCCAGCTCAAGGGCTTTGTGGCTTTTATCTGGCTGAGGCATCTTGGTAGGTCTACCAGTAAACCACAGTGGGGTCTGTGCTAAGGTCTATTTTAGCTATTCCCTTGGGAACCCCATGCATCTCTTGGCTGTGGGGCCTGCTTCTCCCAAGCAGTGATGCTCAGATAGCAGCTACTAGTACTGGGCCTTGACCAAGTTGCCTCATCCCTTGGATATTTCTCCCTGGTGTGTGTGTGTGTGTGTGTGTGTGTGTGTGTGTGTGTGTGTGTGTGCGCGAGAGAGAGAGAGAGAGAGAGAGAGAGAGAGAGAGAGAGAGAGAGAATATCTCACTGTGTAGTCCAGGTTGACCTCAAATTTATAGCAGTCTTTTTGCATGCCAGGATTACAGGCATGAGCCACCACGTCCAGCTGGGCTCCTCGGTTTGTGAAAGGAGTTAAACACCTTGCCTTCTCCAGGCACTGTAAACGTGATATGGATTTTGTGTTCCTGAAGTAGTTAGCAGAATGCCTGGTATAGACATTTATACAATAAGTGACCATGGTTTTCATTGTTGTCAGCCATCATGTCTCAACTGTCCTTCTAAACTCTGGATGGAACCCCCTTCCAGGGAACACCACCCTCTGGTGGACCACACAGTGCTCCCAATCACATAGCCTCCCTTTGGGGTTCTCAGGTAGCTGCTGGCTCATCTCCAGTGCTCTAAGCACCTGGTCTCTTTCCCCAGGGCCCAGAGTAGAGCCCAAGAGTCTTACAGTAGACCCCAACCACTTGAACCTTCCTCCCCACCAGGAATCAATACTACTCTGTCAGCTAGATCCAGAGCAGGACTGTCATGGTAGTTGCTGCTGCTGGGTCTAGCTGAATTAGAGTCTGGCTCTGTGTCTTCCAACTTTCTCAGGAAGTTCTTCTTAGACTCAGCATCTATCTATCTAACTGCTAAAGGAGGAAACTAGCCATCTCTTTCTGGCTGATGTAGAGAATCTGTCTGTTCTCTGGTTTGGGAACTGCATCCCCTGTGCCCATCTGCTTTGTCTTCATGTGTTTATGTAGCATCTTCCACTGTGTGCCTCTTATCGTTGTTGGATTGGTGTTCGGCTGAATGGAGGCAGAAGGGTCTGGTCTTCCAAGAGCTGGAGGGTTCAGATAGTGGTGGCGGGAGTGGTCAGAGGACAATCAGGAATCGCAAACCTGTAACTAGGGATAAATGTTGGGATGTGCAGACAAAATGTAACAGGAAGGAATGGCATCTCCAGATTCCTTTACACTTTGTCTTCTTCTTTTAGGGATGCTTCTTGGTATGCTATAGGAAAATAAATCGATCTGGTCCCATAGATCTCTCATACACTGAAGATAACATAAGCAGTATTTCAGACGACCTGGACAGGAAAAAAAATTCTAGGTCACGTGAAAGGAGCATTAAGTTGATGGACCCTTGGCTATGACTACCAGGGAAGGATTCTGTTTTGTTCACCAATTCAGGATCTAGAAGCATGACACATAGTAGGTCCTTAGTGAATATTCTCTAGCTCCAATGCCTAGCCTAAGACAAATGGAGAGGCAGCATCCCACTGACCATAAAGAACTGCTCTTCAATAGCAAACTATCAGGAAAAGAGGAAGTGTTAGTGTTGTTTCATGAATGAGTAGGCCCTGCTGCAGCCAAGCTCAGGAGAAGAAGACATATGCTGGGCATGCTGGATGGGGACTTCTGATTGTTGAGGGAAAGGGGACAAGGTAAGCACCACCATCCCTTCTAACGCTGAGGCTTCCCATCTCCCCTCCCAAGCTCAGCCTGCCTGGTCTTGCATCATAAGTGCTTGGGCTCTGCTGACAATGCCTGGGTCTAGATTGCCTTGGAACCATCTACGAGAGAGTGAAATGGAACTGCTTAGATATTCTCTTACCTTTATGACCCTACGGAGTCCTCGGTTAGTTTTCTGTAACCAATTGCCAGTGGTAACACTGCTGGATGCACAGCACATGCTTTTTGCTCTCTTTACTGCCCCCAGCTCCCACCAGGTGGAGAAAACAGCAGCACTGACTTGTGACTGGGATTAGAAGACAGGAGAGTGACAAAGGACAGATGGGATGAGGTGGCATATCTATCGGAGCCCAGCAAACTGGGGAAGGGGTCTAGGGCCCCAGGACAAATAAGCCTCTGTGTTCCAATGTGCTCACATTTCTACTCTGCCCCTACACCCAGGCTTCAAACTAGGTTGTCCCCTTGGATCTCCCACGATCCCCGAGGCCACTCTCTGGAGGGAACCCTATGGCACATTTGTTTTCTTCTTCCTCATTCCATGTGTAAATATGCCTATGATATAAAAACTGTCTGGCCCTATGAGATATGAATTGCCTCTTTCAGGGCATTCTTTCCAGATGGCCTAGAGGTTGCTACATGTGTTCATACGCTGAGCTCTGAGGGAGGTCCCAGAGGTAGGGACTGAGTCTGTCTCACTCTTGAGAGAGAACGGTATTTGTCACTTGTGGGTAGTGTTGTTATGGTGTTTTTTGTTGGTTTGTTTTGATGTGTTTGGTTTCTGTTTTTTTGGCAACCATGCCATCTCCTCACGGCTGTTGATGTGCTTAAAAGCAGAGCTCCAGAAAAGGTGACAGTTGATGCACAAGAGGCTCCCTGCTGGGAGTGTGGGACTAGGTCTCTCTGCTGTGTTTTCCCTCTGGGAAGCTCCTCTGCTCTTGCCTGGGTCTGGGGGAGTTATGTCATGCTCAAGTTCGTTCTTTCAGTCACTTGTTTACTCCCTTAACCAAATTTACTGAGGCCTTTCCGGTAAGCCAGTTTCCAGGTTCAGTCTTCTGGGATAGATAGACTAGGAGCTGGGCTTCCACACTGTGTCGGACAGCAGACCCAGCCCTTGTGAGGCTGCTCGCTCATATGAGTCCAGTTTGTACTCATTTGAAGACATATATGAGCCAAGGTCTACTGAAACGGCAGTGTCCCTCACTGTCAGCAGAGAAAGCAAAGATAGCTTCCCACAACCCTGAGAACAGAGGGCAGTCTGGACCGCCAGGAGCTCCTGACAGTGACCTGTGACCCTTCCCCTGGGGAAAATGACTCAGATAGGAGAAGCCACGGAACAAGGTTACCAGTGACCTGTTGGTAAGGAGGTCCAGTCTGGAAGTTCAAAGCACGGGGTGAGGCTGACCTTTGTACCTTTCTCTTGCCTCCTGTTTCCTTGGGAGACAGCTAGGACCTTACTCAGAATCTTTCACAGACATTTCCATCACTCCATTCTGTTACTGGTGACTTCAGCTTCCTCATGTGAACCAGGTGAGATGATGGGATTGGAATCACTTGGTAATCCCATATCTTCATACTGTACTGGTCGCTGAGTCCCTGCTAAGAGCAAGACTGTCTGCGTACTGTGTACACGAAAGCCTTTACCACTGAGAGTTGGTACAGTGTTCCTGCTTCTGTAGGGAAGGAAGTGCATAGCAGCCAGCTGCAC
Organism: Tokudaia tokunoshimensis; assembly: GCA_036184795.1. Taxonomy (NCBI): domain Eukaryota; kingdom Metazoa; phylum Chordata; class Mammalia; order Rodentia; family Muridae; genus Tokudaia; species Tokudaia tokunoshimensis. The sequence goes on from BTHU01000003.1 coordinate 72,209,949, forward strand.
ATATTCAGGCAACCTGCTTTAGCCTTTGCTCCTCTTTGATTGACACTTTGTCTTCTGCCTGTAAAGGACTGAGGTCTCTCCTCTTAAGGGGCATACCAACACAACACCTACTACCAGGGAGTGGGAAGGAGAGGAAGGATGAGAAGCTGTATACACAACTGAGATGTGAGAACCACACTGCAATATCTGGGCAAAGAGACACATGAAAAGTTTCTTGGAAATGTGAGTTGTGACAGCATTGTGAGATTTCGCTTATATCCCCACTCATGGTGGGGGTGGAGGGAATAAGAACACTGATGCCAGTGGCCCCTTCCCTTTTCCTCCTCCTGTTCACCCCCAGCCCCTTTCTTGGCCCCTTCTTCCAGCTTCCCTATCCCAGCTTGTGGTCTTCAGGCTGTTGGAATCAGATATGGTCTTTGTCTTTCTGCCTGGATGCTCCCTTTCAGGGAGAAAGGGCTCCGTGTCTGGGAATGCTGTAGCTCAGGGAAGCCTGGGGCAGCCTGGAGACCTTTTCTCTGTATCACCTTCCCTGAGACCTCGGGCTCCATGGAGGTGGAGAAGGGGGAAGCAGGGCAGGAAATGTGGCCCTCGGAGAGGCCTGAGAGCAGGCAGGGGTGGGGATCAACGGGGAACTGAGCATGGGTTGAGACCCCTGCGCCCTATCTGCTCCACTCAGACCAGTCACGGATGTCTGAGACGACCCAGACCGGGCTAGGGGGTGCTGCTCCTGTGGGTACACTATGTGCTGCATTCTGTTTGCTAGCTTAATGTGATCTGAGAACCATGGTGTTGGCGATAAAGGGGCTAGTGAAACCTCGTGTCATTTTATAATCATGATTATTACCAATAGCTTCATTTGAATAGCATGTACATGGCTAAGTACTTCATATGCTGTGCTTCATACACTCTGGGCAGACATATTTTATAGATTAAAAAGAAAACCCCAAGGCTCAGAGGAGTTAGCTGCATTTGTTCATAGTGATAGTGGGGACCCTTCGAGGCAATCCATCTGCACGCTTGTATGCTTTATGGCTGACCCTGCAGTTAATCCTGGTTTTTCATCCCAATAGCTTTGTGAAGTGTAATTGTTTAATTTCTCATCACCTCCACATTTCCATCAGTACACTGGCACTAATGATGCATATTTTCATGGTGGATATTAGGATTTGCTGAGACAACTGCATAAAAACGTTCACTCAGAAGAGGTGAACTGGATAGCAGAGGCTATGCTGCATAGATGTAAGACAGTGAGCAGGGTGGACATGGTCCTTCCCCGTGTGCAAACCAGCCATGTCTGCAATACTTACGTTCCATACACTGGGGGCACAGCATAAACAAGGCTACTCAGAAGTGACAGAGCAGAAGGTAAGACCACTGCTGCCCATCTCCAGACCAAGACTGAGCCTCTTGTGAAGTCCTTCCCGGGGAAAGGCTAGCCCTGTGCATTGTGCTGGGAGTCCACATCTACAGAGAGCACCCACCCTTTCTGGACGCACACTTTAATGAGAGGTAGATGGATACAGGGGGACTGGAGAGATGGCTCAGTTGTTAAGAGCACCGACTGCTCTTTCAGAGGTTCTGAGTTCAATTCCCAGCAACCACATGGTGGCTCACAACCATTTGAAATGGGATCCGATGCCCTCCTCTGGCATGCAGGTGTATATGCAGATAAAGCTCTCATACGGTAAATAAATAAACAAAAAGACTTTAAAAAAAAACTTACAGGAGGACAGAAGGCAAGCTTTACAGTCTAATCTTTCCACTTATCCATTTAGTGCCTTAAGGTTTCCAGGTATGTTTTCTAAGTGCTGGGTTGACAGTAGTAACTAAGATGGGAAAAGAAAATGCCTGCCTCTTAGATCTACACATGAAAGATCCCACAGATAAATTAATAACACAAGTACGTAGGATAATGGTAAGGGTTACGAAGGACAATAAAGCAACAGAAGGGGAATCTGGGATGTGGCAAAGTTGCTCTACAGTTTAAGTTAGTCAAATTTCTGTTGCTGTGACAATACTTAAGCAACCTAAAAGGAGGAGAGGTTTAGTTTGGCTCACGGTTCTAGCAAACCATGGTTGCTTGGTCCCATAGCCTTGGTGAAGCAGAGCTTCATGGCTGAGTGTGTGTGGCAGAGCAAGCTGCTCATCCCGTAGCAGCCAGGAAGCAGAGAGAGGAGAGAGTGGAATCCCAAGATCACCTTACCTGCGGGGATCTTACTTCCTACCATTAGGCCCTTCCTCCTAAAGATCTCACTGTCTTCCAATAGCACCATGGGTTAGGGATCAAGACTTTAGCACGTGGGCTTTGGGGAAGACATATAAGATCCAAACCATAACAGGCTGGAGAACTTACTTAGAAAAGATAACTTAGAACAGAACAGGTACACTGAGAACAGCAGTGCATACGTCTTGAGGCAGGAATGTGCCCACAGTCGTTGAGGTAACACTAACGTGGATGTAGTAAACTGAGGAAAAGAGCAAGGGGTTGATGTAATAGGTGGACGTGTGCGTACATAAACTCATTGTGCAAATCATGAAGTCTTCAGTACCAGAGTTTGAGCTTTTGCCTTCTGACACTCACCACCCTGAGCTAGTGCAGAGTTCATAATGAGGAGAGCACATCCCAACAAAACCCCTGCACTTCACTTGGAAGTATCTGCCCTAGTTCAGGAGTTCCCATGACCCTTTTGGACTTGATAAATTAATAAATGACTCACAGAGTTCAGAAAAGTACTATACTTACAGTTTCTGAAGAGCCCTGCGGGTAGAGATCTGAGAAGGATCCAGATGGAGCCCTCGTGTCCTCTGCTTGAGGAATCAAGACTTCCAGCCTTCCTAAGTCATGTTGTGTTCACTAACCTGAGTGTCTGGGGTGTTTACCTGAGTGTGCAGCCACTAGCCTTCCTACTTCTCTGTTCAAGTGCACATCTGTCCAGTTTAGTCACCTACTTACTATCTACCGTAAACCCAGGTGTGGAGTTGGGCACAATGGCACACTCCTTTAATCCTAACACTTGAGGAATAGAAAGAGAAGGGTTAGGAGTTCAAGGCTGTTCTTAACCATATTGCCAGTTCAGACCATTTTAGACTACATGGGACCCTGTCTCAAAAAAGCAAAAACCAAACCAAACCAAACCAAAAACCTGTTGTAGGTCTACTCCTGTCACTGAAGTCCCGAGAGTTTAGAAGTTCTGTCCCAGGAACCAGGATAAAGACCAGCAAGCTTTTCAGTGTAAGACTTGGCTTTGAAGGAGTCCTCTGGGCCTGAACTTTCTTCTGAATGATTTCAGCAGCCATTTGTAGGTCAGGGGAGTGAGACAGTGGGCAGAGGAGTGATGTGATAGAATTTCTGTCTGAACAACCCTTTTTTTTTTTTTGGTTTTTCGAGGCAGGGTTTCTCTGCATAGTTTTTTTGGTTTTTCGAGGCAGGGTTTCTCTGCATAGTCCTGGCTGTCCTGGAACCCGCTCTGTAGACCAGGCTGGCCTCGAACTCAGAAATCCACCTGCCTCTGCCTCCCAAGTGCTAGGTTAAAGGCGTGCGTGCACCACCACCGCCCGGCTTAAGATTTCTTTTCTTTTTCTTTTCTTTTCTTTTTTTCTGTTTGAACAACCCTACTCTGGATGCTATGTTAAGAGAAGAACTAGGGGCTGGCTCAGTGGTTAAGAGCACTGACTGCTCTTCCAGAGGACCTGAGTTCAATTCCCAGCAACCACATGGTGGCTCACAACCATCTGTAATGGGATCCGATGCCATCTTCTGTGTGTCTGAAAACAGTGGCGGTGTACTCATATACATAAAATAAATAAATCTTTAAAAAAAAAGAGTAGACCTAGGAAGAAAGGGACAAGGACTCCTAAGTGGTCACTCTTGTCCAGGCAGACAGTTTGGTGGGTAGTACAAGGGACAGGTAGCACCAGGAGCACCCATTTTTAGAGCTACCTTAAACATAGAACTAGCAATGTTGACTGGTAGTTCGGATTCAAGGTAAGAAAGAGAAGTCAGCTGCTAAGTTTTGCCTTAAGCCCTGGAGGAGTGAAATTATTGTGTCCTGTCAGGGTGAAGATCAGGGCATCGCTTTTGCTTTAGGAACTGGTGCTAGAGATGAGATCCAGGTCCCCTCCCATGCTGAGCACATATCCTACTACTGAGCTAAATCTCCAGCCCAGGAACTTAGGTTTGGATAAAAGTATGAGATGCCAATTAGATACCCAATTGGAGATTTTAAATAGGCTCTTTGATAGATGCATCTGGGACTTGAGGGGGAATTCTGAGCCAAGATAGGACATCAGAAGAAATGGTGTCTAAAACTGTGTCTAAAGGCTCAGGAATGGCTCAATCTAAAGGTTCAGTCAGTAAAATGCTTGCCACACAAATATGATGACTGAGTTCACATCCTTAGTACCCATGTAAAAAGGCAGGTGTGGTGGTACATATCTGAAATCCTAGCACTAGGGGGGAAAAGATAGCAGGGTCCTTGGGTTTTGCTGGCCAGCTAGTCTTGTGAATATGTAAATAATAGGTTCAGGGAGAGATTCTGTCTCAAAAAATAAGGCAGAGAACAATAAAGAAAGATACGCGATGTTGACCTCTGGTCTCCACTTGCAACTGCACACATACGTACACAACTGTGTACAAAGGTACATAGACCAAAAGATCAGATAAGCAGCAAAAGGAGAAGACAGGCCCAAGGCAAATCTTGGAAACACAGAGAAGCTCAGTCCTCACCCCTTGTCAAGGAAGCTCTTTGTAACAGGCAGAGAGGAGTAGAGAAACTCACAACTAATCAAACTGAAAAGTGGGGCCCAGTCTCAATGGATCTACAGAGCAACTCCAGAATCAAAGGCTGGGGACAGTGACAGAAGATGGGGTGGGAAGACTGTAAGAACCAGAGGAACAGGGAGTTTTGCTGTGAGATTGTGTCTCCTAGGAGTGTCAGAAGCCACACTCATTAAGTGTCACCAACATGACTGCCTAAACCTGAGGGGATCAAGAACAACAGCGAGGCATGCTAATGTGAACGGAGGAAGTCCAGGAGGCCTCAACTCTATACAAAGGAATGCAGGCAGCTCAAGAACCCTAACTGTTTACCTGATAGGAAATGGTCAGCCCTGGAAACATACTTATAAGTAACATTATACAGACTGAACAGGTTGTATTTAGGAGTATTTATGTTACACACACACACACACATACACGAATGTAGCAGCAATCAATGGATGGGGCCTGGGGGCGGGCGGAAGCCGTGAATTTGAAGGAGAGTGATGAAGAGTCTCTGAGAGGTTCGGAGGGAGGAAAGGGAAGGTAGAATGACCTAATTATATTATAATTTTTAAAAAAAGATGAAAAGGGTAGAGAGTCACAGAAGAACATATTGGTCCTTCAGGTCCAGTGAGGAAAGTCCCAGCTAAGTCAGTGTTCAACTAGAGTTCTTCTGTGGTTCATGAGGCAAGAAGGAATAGGGGCAGGCCCAACAGTAGACTACACACATGCATGGTCTATGCACATCCCTAAGTCCAATTTCAAGCACGGAAAAATGGTAAATAAACACCGGACACCCCTCTCCTTAAGAGGGGGACTAAGTTGAGGCTGAGGGGAATCTAACCCTAGTGATCTTAGTGAGAAATGTTCTGGGATGATTTTGTGAGGGATGGCAGGATTGTGTGCCCAGTTCTGCCTGAGTGTTTTTGCTATGAAGAAAACAGGGGTTAGGCATTTCACAGTGGCTGGCTGGGGTCAAGAGAGGAGAAGATGCATCGTATTTACAGGAAGATGCCTGAGGGAGCGGCATCAGTGTTAGAAATGAAGGATATTTGGTCAGAAGTAAAGGAGACTCTCGGGGAATGTCATAACTTTCCTCACATGCTTAAAGGACTATCGTGTGGAAGAGAATTAGATTCATTTTATGTGACCCCAGAGGAAAACCTAGGATTGATGTTTAGAAGCTGTGAAAAGAAGGATTACAGTACACACTGGATTAGAATTCTGTGCGGGTATTATTTTCTCATTTGGTTAATCCCCACTCAATGCCCACTACAAAACCAGCACTGGCCGAGGCACCAAAGCGGAGCTCTGCTAAAAGCAGGCACAGCCCTTTTCAGATAGTGGAGAGGAACTCAGACAAGTGGTGTAGTGTGGGGTGGAAGTGCTGACCTGGCTGGGGTAGGGAGTGAGGATTTGGGGGGTTCTATGCTTCTATGAGCCTTGGCATAATTCATGGCTAGGGATATTCTGCTGTCTGAAAATGGAGGCTCATCTCAATCAAGGGCAGTAAGTTTTCTAGATGGCGAGGCTACGTAGGTACAGCCTTCATAAAGACGATGTCTGATAGACAACAGGTGATGGTATAGCATCACTTGCAGAGCATTCTGGATTCTCACTCCAGCCCTGTCAAAGCCAGTCTATTGTCTTCTGCCTGGTAGCTGGGTCCAGGACTTGGGTATCAAGTGAATCATCTCCTGCCTTGTGCCTCTGTCTTCCAGCTTTGCTCCCTTAAACCTGCTCTCTGGCCAGGTCATTTCTGTCCTCTGACCAGGACCTTCTTCTGGGCTGCTCCTGAACCCTTTTCTATTTCCTCAACATATTTCATTTTTCTTATTTCAAGATGTTCTGGAAATCAAGGTCTTGAATCTGTGAACTTCTTCGTAATTCCTGGTTCAGTGGTCCTTGGATTTCTCAGGTGTATTGTGAGACAGGTCTGATTTAACATGGAGGGTTGGTCCTTAGAACACTCTAAATAAGGATGAAAGAAGAAGGAGAAGGAGAGGAAGAGGAGAAGGAGGAGGAGGAGGAGAGGGAGGAGGAGGAAGAGGAAAAAGAAGAAGAAGAAGAAGAAGAAGAAGAAGAAGAAGAAGAAGAAGAAGAAGAAAAAGAAGAAGAAGAAATGGTTCTAGTTGCTTGCAACTTACTTGAAATTAGTATCATCTTCATTCTACAAAGCATGACATTGCCCCAGGATGACTGGTCCAGTAGGCTTCCACAAGGATACCCTTGAGCACCTCACTCTGCTGCCTCTCAGAATGGAAAAGGAAAGAGCTAAGACAGGATAGCCTTTATTCAGCCTGGATGTTCTGAGCTTTAACTGCTGAACCTGTGAGGGAAGAAATAGGCCTATGCCCTACCCTCCATGAGTCCACAGCTCTAGAATCACAGAGCACCTAAGGAGGGACATGGGGAAATGAAATGGAATGACCACAAAGGAAAAGAAAATATGCACCTTTGTGTGCGCACAAGAATAACAGAATGTTTGATTTGTCAACTCAAGGAAGGTCCCTGAACAACCACAAGTAAATCCTTTACAGTGAATCTCTGTTCTGGATGCTGCTGTAAGATTGGAGAGACATACTTGCTCTCCCAGTGGAAGAGTAATTACAGGGCTAGGAAGTGGTATGCTGTTAGGCAAGCATAAGAAGTGTTTCAGTATGTTGGGATGATCATAGACAGCACAGTCTTATGGGGTCAGCATCACTCCTCAGAGAATAGAGAAAGACAGGTTGGATGTATTAAGGGGACATAACACAGGTAAGCCCAGAGATTCCAAGGAGCAGTCTGGTGGGTCTTGTCAGGGAACGTTTCCTAGAGAGAAGGAAGGCATTTGGGTTGTATTTAGGAAGAAAAAAAAACTTGGACTAGCAAGCAAGAAGTCATAATGAATAAGATATTTGTAAGATGCTGGAAATGGGGGAGGGAACTAACGTTGAGGTTTTGCTCAGTTCTACAAATGCTACTTGAGAGTCTACCAAGACCAAGATATCATGGCTGTGTGCAAAGGTGAGTTAAGACACCTGTCCTCTAACAGCACACCAAGGTTTTGCAGAGTAATGAGATACACATGATCCCCAGGAACTGCGAGGTGGTCTTGGCCCAGGTTGAGTGTTAGAAAGGCTCCCAGGCACCAAGCCAGAACTGCATCTTGAAAGATAAATAGGAATGAGCAAAGGGGAGGGCAGGGATCTTCCCAGGCTGGATGCTGGAGTAGGATGCTTCTGGTTGGGCAGGATCCAGACAAGTCGAGATTCCTCAAAGGTGAAGAAGTGGACACTGGGAAGCGTGGAAGAGGATGCTGAAAAGGTAAACAGCAATAGCTTTGGGTAAGACCTAACCTAGGCTGTCCTTCATCTGAAGTCAGTGGGGGACCGCTGAAGGATTTTGTACTGGGCAATGATGTCACCGGGCTTGTGCTTTAGGAAGATCATTCTGGCAGCTGTGTGGAGAATGGATTTAAGAGGAGCAAGCTGGAGACAGGGCGCCATTAGGAATATGTCGCAACGGTCCAGGAAGCAAGGGAAAAGATTTTAACCACCGCGGTGTGGGAGGAGATGAAGGTTTAAAATTGGAACCTATTTAGGAAGGGCAGTGATACCTGTCATGAGGTAGTCTTGGGTGAGCCTCAGGCGTAAATGAGGGTGAAGCAATCGTAGGGTCTTTGCACAGAAATATTAAAGAAATGAAGCTGAGAATCATCTCACATCACAGACGTCACGGCCCTTGGTAAATGAGGGAGGTCTTCAAAGATGATGCCCACAACCTCTATCGACCGAGGCTATGTGTTAGGGAGCAGTTCCCGAGAGTCTCTGGCTGAGGATCAAGGGCTTGGCAGGTCTTCAGGTCTAAAGCCAACATCAGCATCAGGAGAGGGGAGTGGAAGCTGAGGGGCATGTGCCTGTGTTGGAGGGCATCTGCATCACATGTTTCATGCAGGTCTCTTACAGGGACAGAACTGCAGGGTGTGGTTGGCATGGAGATGACACTTGAGCAGGATTCTAGTTACTTACTCTACATGATCCCTCAGAACTCCTTGGTGGCCTTGGCCCAGGCTGAGTGTTAGAAAGGCTACATTTCTGGTTTTGTGGTTAACTGGTTCTGTGACTTGAGACTTCTGGAGATTCAGGTCTCCTCTTTTGACCCCTGATTTTTTTTCTTTGTACACTAAAAGGGTCAGATTAGATTAGCAGGTTTTACCTAATGTGAAGTTTCACAATTCTGGAGAATACTGTCAGATATTCAGTCTCAGGTAGCTGAGGCTGGCCTTGAGCTCAATGCTTGTTGGAAAGTGACTTTGAATTCACCATCCTCTTGCTTCCACTCTTCCAAATACTTTTGCACAGGTAAGTAGTTCCATAGGTGGCTCTAGCACAGATCTTATTGGGGAGAAGGAACGTCTGTTGTTCCCTGTAATTCCGTGCTCCCCCTTGCAGCTCTCACCATCTATAAAAGTAGACAATAAGCTATTGTTTTTAATGGTTCAGGGTTACATAGCAAATATCTATAGATGATAAAGTGGATGTTAATGAAAAAGAAGCAGTGGCTATTTTATTACTTTGCATAATCCCTTTAAACCCTCATAACTCAGCACTGCCAATAATCAATACATGGCCACAATAGCAGCAGCAGTAGAGGAGCGGGCGTTGGCTTATCTCCTCTGGGGCGGAACTCGGTGAAGAGGTGTGTCCTTCTTCCTCCATTATCTGGCTTTTCCTAATCCATCCTCTCTTCTTGTTGACTCTTTTCCTGGGAAAGAAAGAAAAGCAACTTAATAAAACCTCTCCTTTCCTGCATCAGCTACAAGTTGAAGTCCTTAGGTGGCCACCAGGCCACCCACACATCAACCTCTGCCTGCCCTCCACCACCCCAGGATTCTTGTAAATGTCTTCACCTGCTGTGTGGTCCTGCAGGCTGGAAAGGATTCCTTCCTTCCTCTCAGAGTCTACGTTCCTCCAAGCCATGAATGCTGACGATTGATATATGTCGTGTTCCTTCTACTTCTTTGTAAACTGTCTTAGTTTTACACTCCTATGGATTCTACATGAGGTGGAAGCAGGAGGAAGCTGTGCCTACTTCTTTCCCCAACTTACACCAGGTTATGTCTATTAACCCCCGTGATGGAAGTCCAAACTCGCTGCCCGGCGTGTGAGAGTCCATGCGCTCTGATCAACACCTGTGGTCTAATCAGCGCCATCTCCTCCGCCCCATCCCTTGCCCTGTCTCTTTAAGTTCATCGGAACCTCTTGCAGGTGCCGCAGTCCACCATGCACATGCATCCTTCCGATGCTCGCATGGAGGTTTTGCTTGGGGAACAGCCCCCTCCCCTGTCATTTGTGCGCTTTGTGAGCACATCCCACACTTTACATCTTTGACTGGCTCCTCTCTGCCAGCCTTTCATTCTTTGTCCTTTCACCTAGTGCCCCATATTGTATTTATATGTGAATGTCTGTATTTACCTGTAAATCCCTGAGAGGGAAAGATATGGCACTCTACCTCTTATCTCTATTCCATAACAGTGCTGGACATACACAAACACACATGAATGCACGCATGCATGCACACAACAGTAAATGCTTTTTGTGTACTGTCGGGATGGCTCCATTAGTAAAGACTCTTGATGCCCCAGCCTGGGGTTTGATTCCCGGAACCCATGTACAGGGAGATGGAGAGAACTGACTCCACAAAGTTGTCCCCAGACCTCTACATGTGTGCTGCGGGATGCCTCCCCCCCCAACACACACACACCGTGTATACCCACACAATCTGTCTTATGATAATGATACAGTTTTACATTTCTGTTGTTGTTTTGGTTTGTTTATTTTCATTCGTTTTGTGTTTTGAGACAGGTTTCTCTCTGTAGCCCTGGCTGTCCTGGAACTTGTTCTGTAGACCGCAATGGTCTGGAACTCACAGAGATCCACCTGCCTCTGTGTCCCTAGGACTAGGATCAAAGGCGTGCGCTACCACCACCCGGCACACTTACTTTTTAAGTAGGTTTTACTTTGTGATTTTGTGTGCCCCAGCCACACCTCACTATTCTCCAGACACCAATATACTTGCTGCCCCACCTGCGTCTGTGTCAGAAGGCACATACTGTGTTACATGTGCTGGCTCGAGGAAGAAAATCCCATCCTTCGCAAAATTCTCAGGCTCACCTTTTCCTGTTTTCTTTTTACATCATCATCATCATCATTACTATTTTGAGATTGCAGTCAAAACTGACTTGAAACTTTTATTTTAAAATCTGTTTTATTTTTGTATGTATGTAGGAGTGTGTTGTATGAATGCTTGAACCATAGGCGGCAAAGGAGGGCGTCAGATCCCCCGAGACTGGAGTTACACAGTTGTGAGCCACCACATGGGTGCTGGGAACCAGGATCCTTTTCAAAGAGCAGTAAGTGCTCTTAACCACTGATCTGTCTGTCCAGCCCTGGCCTCCAGCTCTGTGTAGCTAAGGCTGGCCTTAACCCCCTGCCTCTACTTTCTGAGTGATGGTATTACGCATGCGTGCCATTATGCCCAACTCTTTTTTTCTTCCTCTTTTCTCACCATCGAAATTAATTTCTTTGAAGGTTTCGTTGTCCATGTCTGTCATCCCAGCCCTCAGAAGGCTGAAGCCAGGAGGGAGGATCACTGGTGTTTAAGGCCAGACTAGGTTACAATGAAGCTCTGTCTCAGAAACAACGGGCAACCAAGCCAAAACAATTTCTCTCCTACATACCAGAGCGGATGCTTGACTAGAGCTTCACTGTTGTTACTGCCTGGAGGCCATGCCTTACTCACTCCCTGATCTCCACGGCACTGGCCGTAAACGCCTCATGAAGTGGCCCCTAGTGGAAGAGCAGAGTAGTTAGATCCACCTGCTTAGATTTCAGGGTTGCTTTTCTTTTCCTTTTTCCTTTTACTGGATCGTGGGCAGAAGGGATGGGAAGAGTGGTCAGCTGGGTTGAAATGAAGGTGAAGGTAGAGCTAAACGGAAGACTGACTAAATTTGACAACAGAAGTTATAAACAGGAGTTCCCACTACTGAGTCCTGTGGCTACTTATGTAAGCATCCACACCATTATGGCATTATTACTCAAGTTCTGATGATCTTAAACACATGCCAGCTGTGGGGGAACGTGCTAAGCCTGTGTTAGTTCCAGCCATTCTGCACCTCAGAGCTTAGGGCAGTATCCCTTCCCCTCCCCTCCGGGCCACTAATATGCTTGAGGACGGGTTGTAATATTCATAATGATTTTCAGGGTGTCTCCTCTGACTTCAAAAATACTTTGGCTCCTGGGAGTTTGAGGTCATTTTCAAGATCTGTCCAGCGCATGTACTTAACAGATGAGGACGTGGGAGCTGAGGAGTGTTGCTGGCCCTTGTGCCTACTTCTGGCAGAGTAGGTTGTCTAATCCAGGTCTTGCAATTCCAATGAAATTGTTACTTTTGTTGTTGATGTTGTTGTTGTTGTTGATGATGATGATGTTGATGTTGTTAATGTTGTTGTTGAGGTGTGTACAGGGATGGACTCCAGGCTTTTGTGCACTCTAGGCAAGCACTCCATCACTGGGACTCACCCTTATTTCCCAGCAGACACTCCCCGCCCCCCCCACACACATACTCTTTACTAAAATCTGCCCCAGTAATTTGTCCTTAGATTTCCTCTTGTCTTCATCAATTCTGTTTATTCAGCAAATGGTTATTTTATCAGATATCCATTCCTGCAGAGACAACTGTGCTGGGGACATTAAACGAGAGCAGTGAGGTCAACAGAGATGCTCTTACTTGTCTTGGCAAGGTCACCTCCTATCTGGATGTGGGGTCTTACATACATGAACCTTCCTTTCATGGACCATTTCACTGACTTCGGTGGCTTTTCTGCCACCAGTTTCTGGAATTATTTGTCATACCTGTTATATCAGGGATAAAACTGAAACCCAAGAGTCCGAGCCTTCACTTGGCTGAACCTAAACCTAGATCCAAGCACTTACAACTCTGCCACCCTCAAAAAAGCAGGAAAGTCAAAACAGCCCTCTGTTGCCTAACCTTGGTAGGCAGACTGAGGAAGGCAGACCCATAGAAGAGCAACAGCCAGCGAGGGGGAGGGGCCTCTCCTCAGTGCCTAGAATCAGACATTTGCTGTCGTTACCCACAGCTGTTTGAAGCTCCTTGGTCCCCTGAGGTTCCTTCTACTTCGTTACAGAAGAAACATATCTTAAATTGCCTTTGCAGCTCTGTCAGAGATGTGGGGCTGTCTCACAGAGATGCCGGCAGAAAGCAAGAGAGAGCTCTGCATTTGTTACAGCTGTTCCTCACCTCAGAGGTTTGGGCAGCATACCCTCTCTAGACCACCGTCTAGGCACCATCTGGGGAAGGCCAGCATGCCAGTAATTTGTGTGCCTCAAAACCACTTTATTGGCCTCTTGTGGCATTGAAAGTCATGTAATTATGAGCAGAATTTATATGTTTCCAGGGCTGCCTAGACACCCTCCCTGCGTCTCCTTCCAGGCACTGCAAATATTGAAGGTTGGCTAAGGAAAGAATCAAACATACCCACCTTTATTATCTGTGCACCCTGTAGATAAGGTTTTAATTGAAAATTGGTTCATCTGTTCTCTATACCTAATTACAAGCTGCCTGCAAGGCCCGTGGAGCTCAGGAATCGGAGCTCAGCACTGGCAAACAAGACCTGAGCTTGGGGTCTTAAATGCAGCGTATCTACGACTGAGCTCCACATCCAGGACTGAAGCCTTCTGACTACCTGTGCATAAGCAAGCCCTGGGTTTTCCTAACCGCCTTATCCCAGTCTCCATGTCTAGGGCTTCTTCCGTGAGGACAGGATGTAGCTCATGCCTGCTTCCTCTCTGCTACTCTCCAGGGATACACCCCTCCCACCCCAGCCTTTGCACTTCTTTCCTTCCAGGCAGATGGGCCCAGCCACACTATCTATCATCACCTTCCCCTGTGCATTTCTGGGCTTGTCTAGCGGCCACCCATGCCTTTCCAGGGTTGCCCTTCCCCCTGGCTCAACCCTTCTTCCCTGCCTCTTTCTCTAATAAGCCATTGCAGTAGTAATGGCAGTTCTTGGACCCTTGTGTCTCCTTGTTTCACTCACCAGGCTGCCCTGTCCTTGGACCCTTGTGTCTCCTTGTTTCACTCACCAGGCTGCCCTGCCCTTTGCTTTCTCTGACTCTTCCTTCCGGGTCACAGGTTCTGCATTCAGAGAGGTGTTCAGTAGAGTGGGGAGCCTGGATTTCAGGCCCCTCTCTGGATTCTGAGAGTTGATCGCCAGATGGCAAAGCAAGGTAGATGAAATTGACTGTCTTGTTCAGGCACCCAGGACCTACCTCTGTGGATGCTTCCTCCATCCTGGCCTGCTCTGTCTTGGCCCCACTCACATATCACTGCTGCCATGTTTGACTCCAAGGATAATTCTCCGGCCAGAGAGCAGGAGGAGGAATTCATCTTCTGGTTGCAGGCGGGCAGCTGTGAAATACGATTTCTAAAGTGTTTATAATGCACCATGTTTAGATAGCACTTTACATCTTCCAGAGCAGCTGGCTGAGCAGCGGTGCTGCCCAGTTGGGCCAGGGACTCATCTCAAACACAGGAAGCCTAGCTTTAGTGCCTTAGCTTCTCCTTCTGAAACACCGAGGAAATCATTGAGTCTTGGCCTTCTGCTAGAATATGAAATATGGCCTCTCTTCCCCGACCCCACCCTCTTTGTTCAAACCTGTATTCTCCTTAACTCATCTTCTGGAAAGTGCCAAGCATTCTTCCTTTACCCACCAAACCCACGGAAGTGCCTGTAGGTGGCCTGTAGTGACCAATGTCTAGATACAGAAAGCCTGCTGCACTTTTGAGCTCTCGGAAGCCGATGGACCGGGCGTGTGAGGCTCCTGCCTCTGGCACTGTGGCCTCAGAGAAGGCAGCCGACGATGAGTCCACTGATGCTCCCTGTTGTTTGGGATCTCCTGTGGATTGTGGATTCCCAGTGGACCCAGCTAATATCTATGGACACAGAAAAAATACTTACCCTGTTCATGGTGTTCTGCGCAGGGCCTTCTTAGCCTTTGACCTGAGAACTAGAACCTTTCTTAGCCACCACACTTTATGAGCCTTTCGTATATGTCTGAAACAAATACACTTATCTCCCTTATCTCTTTTTAAATTTTCTTATTAATTCTTTGTGAGTTTCACATCATGCACCCCAATCCCGCTCATCTCCCAGTCCCTCCATATCTGACCTCCACCCTAGCACCCTTTTAAGGGGAGCCCTTAAAAGAAAAAAAAAAATAAAAATCTCACCATGGAAGCTGTAGTGCATCACACAGTACACCCTTCTGCCCAAACATTTACTTGCAAATACTCTTTGCAATGAGTCTTTGGTGTGGTTCGAGGCCTTTGGTTTCAGTTACACCATCAATACTGGCTCCTCACTGGGGTCCTCTCAGGTGCTCTGTTGTTGCCCTGTGTCATGGAGATCCTGAAGCTTTGGTTCTGTGGGATTGGCCCCTTTGTGTGCTCTAGCAGTTCATAAATGGAGCAGATGTTGGGGCGGGCCAACTCAAGGCCCTGGATCTGAACCTGGGTGGTAGCCGAGTTGTCAGCCTGCCGGCTATCCCACACTCAAGTCACCAGGGCGAGCTCTCCTGCCTCACTGAGGGGCAGGGCTTTCTCTCCAACAAGACCAGCTTCTGCACCCACACCACCAGGCTCAGCAATTCCACACTGCCCAGGCAAGGGGCAGGGTCAGCTCTCCTGAGTGCCCAGGGCCACAGCCACCAAGGGGCAGAGGAAGTACCCTCTTTACTCCTTCAGGCCTTTTGTCGGATCCAGAATTCTTCCCTACTTATGAACTACTGAGTACTTTCCTGCCATCTATCTAAAGGCCAGTGAAACCCCAGGGTGAGCTGGGGAATAAAGAAGGGATTGAGATGTTTCTATAGCTGTTCCAGTTTCCCTGTTGTTCCTTCCCAAAAGTTAGTTGCTCCAACTGTGACAGTGTTCGCCTCCCATACTGCCCTCTTTGACAGCCCCCCTCCCCAAGGCCACTGCAAGGCCCACGATTATTCTGTGTTTGTCCGGACAATCACATTAATCTGTATGCAGTCTGGGGTTCTAGGAGTCCTGCCTTTGGCAATAACAGTTCAGAGTCTCAGAACCTCAACGTACCCGATGCTGTTAGTCACCAGGAGTGTACGCTAACCTTTCGTGGTGACTGTTAGTCACCAGGAGTATATGCTAACCTTTCGTGGTGACTGTACTACTTCAGACAATCCCTCAGTGAGTTATAGGGGAAAGAGAAGTCTTGGGCTCACAGGGCAGGTTGGGGAGGTGTTTTTTTCGGGAGGAATAGATATTTCAGCTGTCCCAGCGTTCTTCATGGAGTATTGCATGTCGTTAGCCGTGTCTGTGGCACCTGTGTCTGGACAGAGTGGAGGCTTGCAGTAGAGAGTCAGGCCCATGGCTTGATTGCACTTTGTGTCAGCTTGCTGCTTTCAGGTTTTGTAGTGCCTGAGGGATGGATACTTCTTCCCTGCCCTCAACCCTATTAGTCCCTTCACTTCCCAGGAGGACAGTTTCTTACCAAGTTTTACCACTGGGTTGCTTTTGTTCCAGTTGTTTTTTAGATGACACCATAGCTGAAGAATTATCAAGAATTCTTCCTTATTACTCTGAACTTTCTCACTATTCTCTCCTCCCTCCCAGTCCTGCCCTGGTCTTCCAGGGCCCACTTCTGTCACTGAGGAATGCATGGAGGCCATGAGCCAGGAGCAGAGGCACATGCTCTGCTCCCCTCCTCCTAAGTGCTCCTCATTCCATCGATAGCTGGCCAGAGACTAAAGCTCCCACCCAGGGGCTGGAGACTTCGAGCTGGCTTTTGATCCTGCTTGCTTCCAGACTCAGAACTGAGTGCAGATGTCTGGGCTCAAAACAGTTTAGGTCAGTGAACAGTTGGGATCTAGAGATGGCTCGATGGTTTAAACTTCTGGCTGGTCTTCCAAAAAACCAGGGTTCTAGTCCCAGTACACACATGTTGCTTAGCAACTGTCCTTAACTTACTCTCAGGGAATCTGACACCTTCTTCTGGCCTCCTTGGGCACTGTATACACATGGTGCACAGACACACACAAGGAAAAATGTTCATATATATGAAAAAGAAAAGAAACTGTTGGAGGCCAGAAGTGATTTTTGTTTTTTCAGTCTCCTTGAGATCTTGCTTAAGGAGGCATCTCTCTTGAATGTATATTCCAGAGGACATCTGGATGTCTCTTTCCCTAAAGAAAGAACCATAGCTGACTCCTTCACCCCATTCCATGAGCTAAGGACCCAACCTAGCACATCTATCACACGTCCCAGTTATCAGATCCAGCTGTGACACGAGCAGAATATAATACTCACCTCCTTTCTCAGTCGCCACAGGGACAGTTCCAGAAAGATGTGGAAAGCTCTGCGGGAGATGTCAGAAGGAAGAACGGGTCAGAGGGAGAAGCCTGCTCCTGAGTCAGGCAGGATGAGGTGGGAAAAGACTCTAGAGCAGCTCAGTACCCTGAATGGCTCTATCTCCACCACAGCCTTCCTGCTAGCACCCTGTACATCACAGGGCTGGAAAGCAGTTAGAGGCAGGAGATCTCAGGTTCTGCCAAGTCAGCTGGAACTGACAGACTTCTATCTGTTCTAACTTGCCTCTGTTTGCCTACCTCACTCTCACTGCTATCTATCAACACCAGATTCCTTTGTCCTGAGCCTCACATCCTTCTAACAGATCTCCAGACCTCTCTTTACTCCCAGTTTTTAGGACCAAACTACTGGGATCTGGGATTGGCTGGTGTTTGGTGAAGGCACTGAGATAAGAAGGAGGGTCAGACTCCATATCAGGGTTGTTTGTAAGAGTGAAGGTAAGGCTTAGGACTTTACTGACTCAAAGATCATTTGGTAACTCAAGCTGTTCTTGGCACTAAGGTGACTTGAGACGTGTTGCCTTCAAAACAAATATATTCTACTTAAGATTTGATGTTCAGGTGATTGCTACGATTGGTTTAAGATGATTTAGTGCTGGGTTGAGGTTGGGTTAGGGGGAAAGACTCAAGCAGGAATACGTAGCCATAATGGTGGTGTTGATGCGGTTTCTGTGTAAGTTCCTTCTTCCAAAGCTTTGCTTAATTCTTTTCTCCCAGTGCTTACTCAAGCTTGTCCATGCTGCCTAAGGCTTGCAGGACTTACTGAAATCCTTTTAATGACAGTGACCATCTGTTACCCCTCCCAGCTATCAGCCCTTTCCCCTTCTCCTCTCTTCCTCTGCCTCCCCCAGCAGGGTGTCTGCATTCCTGGGGTTATGGCTGAGTCTCTCTGACCCTTATGTCTTATTTTTAATCTGCTTAGAATCTGTAGGATGACCCATTTGCTGCATACTCCCCACCTCATTCCCCAGCCCCCACTTCCCCCTTTAGTTTCAGACTGTTGTAAGTCTACCTCTTTACACACACAGGGTTCTTTTGTCTTTATTTAGTTTGAGTTTTCACCATGCTTGGGGGAGCTGGTCTCTCCTGGTTCCTCTTCCTGACTTTCCCCCTTTCTTCCATTGCTGAAGTCCTACAAGTTCCCCGTCTCTGAGCGTCACTCTGCCTCTGCTCCTGTGTCTGTTCCTTCAGCACAGGCTCCTACCTCATCTATCCTCACTGAATCTGGGGAGACTTCCTACCATCTCCTTCATCAGCCTTTGAAGGCAAACCCCCGGAGGAAGCATGTGCACCCCAGCAGGAGCAAGTGGCTCTGCACAGAACCCTCACTCCTGGGGATACAGGTGAGGGGGATGCTAGTATGGGGGCTCAAAGGAGAGAAATCTCTCTTCTTTCATTCCCAGGGAAGTAGCAGGACTGCATTAACTCTTCCTGTGTTCAGCATGGGAAAGAGAGTAGATGAAATATCATTATTTCAGGAGAAAGAAAGTTTGTTCCAGAACTCTCTGAGCAAAGGCCAAACGGCTTCTGCTTTCCATTTCAGAAAACGCTGTAATCTACCAACTGAGAGCCCGGGTTAGAGGCATCTCTCTAACCAGCACCTCCCGTAGCCCTTTCCTCTTCTCAGAACCATGCTGTGATCCTGTGAGAACTTCACCTCCCTTGGATTTAATCCGTCTACCCATTCACAGAGGGCTGTGAGCTCGATTGACTCTGATGTCAGGATTAACACGGGCTGTTTGTTGGAAGGCACTGTCCCCACACTCCCCCAGTCAAGAGATAATTCAAAGGGAATATTGGCTTATCCAGGAAATATGGTGCTAAACTTGTGAGATGCCTCTCACAAGCAGTAACATGGAGCATGGAGTAGCTAAATCAAAAATCCACTAGGTTATTGCAGGGATCACAGACTATGAGGGTGGAGGAAGAAGAGACCGCCCTTTCCTGGGACAACAGAAGGTTATCAAAAAAAAAAAAAATTAGTAGGAAAAAAAAATCAGAGATGCAGAGAACAGATGTGAAGGAAGAAGTAGGATGCTTCCCGGAAGATGCTCCGAAGCCTGTGTCTGCATTTTATCGGCCATAGGCCCCTTCAGGCTCACATCTGAAACCGTCTATGAAGTAGAAGCTCATTGGAACACTGGGTTTAGAACACAAGCAGTTTCAGATCGATGACTTGTGACACATACCCGCGATGGGTGGTCCCCATGTCCCCATCGTGTGGTAAGATCAATTATTGTAGCCTTCTTCATTTACCTTTGCCCTTGGGACATGTGTGTCCCATTTAACAAGCAAACTGAAACAAACAGAGGAAGAAAGATCAGGAACAAATACAAAAAGTTCCCCACGTGGCTCCCTGCTTGGAGTCATCAGCCTGTCTCCGACCCTTCTCTCCTCTGTACCGGCTGCTGCTGCCTCTCGGGTGCTGCCATACTGGGGTTTGGTCTACAGTGGCTGGTTTTAGAGCCCCCACTCCAAGATCCCTTAGCTCCCTGCAGCAAATTAACATCCCATGCCTCTCATATGTGTAGAATGGATAGTTAGATGGATCAATTCCACAGCCGGTTGGCACTGCTTTCACTTTACGAAAGATTGATCCAGATAACCTCAGCTTGGGGCTTCTGGAAGTGCCTTTGTGGGAAATCTT
The DNA here is from genome assembly GCA_036184795.1 of Tokudaia tokunoshimensis. NCBI lineage: Eukaryota > Metazoa > Chordata > Mammalia > Rodentia > Muridae > Tokudaia > Tokudaia tokunoshimensis. Next base: position 72,229,807 of record BTHU01000003.1, read on the forward strand.
TTTAATGGAGATTAATTGGAAAAGCTTACTGTGCCTTGGTTTTATTTAGGAAGAAGGTTCTGTATTTTCCCTTTTGGTGAAGACCTCAGTGTGTGGTGCATGCGGGTATGTGGAGGGTGTGGTATGAGGTGTACATGTTGTATATACAATAATATATGTTTACCTAAATTGGTAAATGCAGATCAGTATACACACACACACACACACACACACACACACACACACACACACACACACTGTCTCTTCTGAGTCTTCTCAAGCCTAGTCCAAACCTTACTATGTTGGCACATGGCTCTGAATCTGGACCCCTTCTTTCCTTCCTTCCTTCCTTCCTTCCTTCCTTCCTTCCTTCCTTCCTTCCACAATTTTCCTTCAACAGCATGAAAGTGTTTAGAGAGTAGATACTGAGAAAGAGAAAGTGTTAAATGTCTAAGGATGCCTGATCTGGACTTCAGTTATTTTACATGCCCAAATCCTGGGCACTGGCAACTGTTCACTGTACTTATACCTCCATATTTGAAATGCCCATCCCATCTCCAGTTCTCTGGCTGCTGAAGTCCTCTTCTTCAAAGTATAATGCCATTCTCATCAGCCTATGTATATTTATTGAATGCCTACTGTGTGCTGCGCATGGCCAACTATGTTCAAACTGTGTGTCTACAGTTATAGTAGACCTAACAAGTGTGAGCCTTGTCCCAAAGGAGGAACAGGTCAGGTCATACATTAAACAAAACTAGCTTTATTTATCCATTCAGTACATATGGGATGGGCATGCTAGAGAAATGGGAGGTTGTCCTTGCTATCACATTCTACCAGGGGAGCTAAAGGAGGTGATAACTACACACCCCTTAATGGATTAAAGTTCTTAGATCACACACCTGTGCTTGCAGGGTTATAGAAGAAACCACACTGCTGTTCCCCTACCCATGCTCTCGTCTCTTCTCCATTGGTTAGTTACTACAGTTTAACACTGACACTGATAGAAATCACCTCCTTTAGCTCCCCGGGTAGAATGTGATAGCAAGGACAACTTCCCATTTCTCTAGCAAGCCTGTCCCAAGGCCTGGCTTCCAGGACACAGTAGCCAGACTAAAGTATTTCTAGGATCCTAAGTGGAGGTGCTTTCCAAACTGCTCACTGCTGCCCAGCCTACTGTCTTCAGAGAACACTTTGTTCCCCCTTCTCTCCTTGCTGTTCTCCTTGCTCCTGAGCATCCCTCCAAGTCCAGCATCGTTATCCAACAGTTTTCCTGGATTCTTCCTCTAACCCCAGACTTTTCTCCATTTTCCTTTACACTATAGTGTCTGGGCACTCAGGGATGTCTAGTGTGTGAGGACAGACCTACCAAGTCTGTCTTTGAATCCAGAATCTAGGACAGTGCCTGGTAGGTAGTAGACCCTCAATAAATATTTGTTACATGAATAAATGCCTATTTAATTGAGATAATCATTAATGAAGATAACTGGATAAGCATTTACTGAGAACCCATGGTATGAGGGGCTAGTCATTTCAGAAGACAAATAAGATTATATCTGTTACTCTGAGCAATTTTCTATCTTGTCCTCTGAACATGAACCCAGAATAAAACACAGAAGGGGCATAGGTGTAAGTCAAGGTGAGACTTAATGATATTCAAGTCCCAACACTTATGTTTTCTTTCCTTTAAATTTCAAATCTACCTTGATTGAACTATGATTGGTTGTTTGATGGGTGTGCATCTAAAGAAAAAGGAAGACAGAGATCGTGAATACACCCAGAGTTCTCTGGAACTCTAGTGAGAGACGGGCATCCTGCTTCATCACGGGCACCCCTGTTATGGCAGGACACTGCTTCTAGACAGCTTGCTGTGGTAGTGGTGGTGACACAGGTCTACAATCCCAGCTTCTTAAGTATTGAGGCTGGAAGACTGAAAGTTCAAGGCTTACCAGGGAAGTTGAGTGAGCTCTTGTCTCCAAAGAAATTCAAAAGGCTCTCATGAACTAGAATGCTCTGCTCTCTATCTACAGTCATTATGTGTTTCTGTGTCTGTAGTGCAGTCATAGAGGCTCGGATCACACCCGGGTTGTAAACATGCACAGTACATCTGACCTCATCATTTAGGTGAAGAGCCAGGCGCTCATGTCATTAAGACCCATGCCCTCCTCTATTGGTTGATCATAGACTCAGATGATCCCTCTAAAACAGCAGTTCTCCACCTCTGGGTCGAAGCCATCAGAGAACACACATTTCCAATGGTCTTAGCTAGGAACTGAGACATTGCTCAGGAGCAAAATTACAGTTATGAAGTAGCAATGAGAATAAAAGTATGGCGGGGGTCTCCTAAGACCATCAAAAGTATGTGTTCTCCAATGGTTGTGACCAACAGGTTGAGAATCACTGCTCTAAGAGGTCTAGAGACACACCTGCGAAGGGCATCAGTAATGATGGATTGCAGATTCTAGGAGATTAGATCTGCTGGGCCATGGGGGTCAGGGAGTGGGAATCTAATAACTCTCATTAAACTCAGAAACAGGGATGCAGCCTCAGGAATGCTAGCACAGTGTCCCGAGTCCTGGATTTTCTTCTGGCTTTTTCAGTGCCTAAGAAAAGGAAAACTTCTTATTGATGTCTAGATCTTTCCAGGCCTCTGAATTGAGACTAATTTTTTTTTTCTGGAGAATGTTACTAAAAGCTCCAGAAAGTCTCTGTGGGAGGGACCTAGCTCACATTTTTTCCTAGGCTTCAAGCCTGTGAGGGGGACGGGGTACCATTCCAATTCTTCTTAGGCTAAAAGTTCATAGCAGCAGTAACTAAGAGTGTTCAAACAGGTAGAAGATGGCTTTCAGGGCAGAACCAGCACTTAACTTGGTGGGCCCAGAAGAAACAGTTCCCATGGAGAGACCATGAGGTTAAAACCAGGAAAGTACGTGGGTACCGAGACAGGGTCAGGAAATGAGGTAGAAATGACAGAGAGCCAGGCTTATAGCCTCCCGAATACCTTTTTGTAGGAGGGTGCCAGGTTTGAACCCTGTTAGTCAGGGGCCTCCTGAACTGCCTCAGATATGACCCACCTCCCTCTCCTCTCCTCTCCTCTCCTCTCCTCTCCTCTCCTCTCCTCTCCTCTCCTCTCCTCTCCTCTCCTCTCTTCCACTTACCGGCTTCACTGCGCCATCTTCGTTCTCCTCTCTTCTCCCCTGTACCAATAGCCTTCGGTATTTGGTTCTTTTCAGTACTTGGTTCTTGGGGCTCGCTTCGCATTGTTTAACCTGACTGCTGACCTTATTTTAGTACCTCAGTGCCTACAACCGGATTCTCCAGCCCCATCTTGCATTAGCACGGGGACAAGCACACCCTGTGGTGTACCCAGCTCTGGAAAGGGGACTCTGTAATTGGGAGGCTAGCTCCTAAACCACGGGGGATTTGGAGATTTTCCCCGTGCCCCATGATTCCCACACCCCTCTGTCGGTTTATTTCTTCAAAATACAGGGGTTTGGGTTGGACTTTACCAGTGCCCTTTCTAGTCCTAACCTTCAGGCTATGGTTCTTCCGTTTTTTTTCCCCTTTCTTTTTCTAGCAAATGGCCTCGGGGACCTGGGCTTTTTATTTTTGGATCCACCCCAGGGGCTATGTATGTTCAGGGTTCTATTTCTGACTTATTTTTCTCTCTTGCCCTTTTCTGTCCTTATGTTCTTTTTTCTCTTTTGTAACATAGTGTCACATCAGCTCCATTCTTCCCTACCTGATGTTAATTTTTTCCCCCCGAAATATTCTCATGTAGCCCAGGCTGGCCTCAAACTTGTTATGTAGCTGATGCTGGCCTTGAGATCCTGTGATGTGTCTATGCACAATCACTCTACGGACTAACTAATCCACTGAGTTTTAATAATCTTTTCTAGTTCACTCCAGCTCCTCCTGCCTTCATGGCCCAGATGGAGTGTGGAGCAGAGGTCTCCTTCCTTCCCTGCCTACATTCCACATCCCGTGCTTTCTGTCTTTCTTCTAGTCCCCCCTCTTCTCTCTCCCACTTCTTTGTCTCCTGTCTGAGCTGGGTCCTTGCTTGCCATTAGCCTAGCCTCCCTCTCTCCCTCCCTCTCTCCCTCCCTCTCTCCCTCCCTCCCTCCCTCCCTCCCTCCCTCCCTCCCTCCCTCTCTCCCTCTCTCCCTCCCTCTCTCCCTCCCTCCCTCCCTCCCTCTCTCCCTCCCCCTCTACCTCCCTCCCTCCCTCCCTCTCTCCCTCCCTCTCTCTCTCCTTCTCTTCCTCTCTCCCTCCCTCTCTTCCCTTGCCCACTGGAGCCAAATGGAAATTCAGGTTTTTTGTTTTTGTTTTTGTTGTTTTTAACAGAACCAGACACGGAGCCCTGCCAGCTCCCTTCTGCTTCTGCCTGTTGTACTTGCTACAGCCAACCCTGCGTGGTTCTCCATACTGTTGTACATTCTATGAAACATTGTCATGGCCTCCTGCCAGGCCATATCTGCATAGAGCTGTCAGATCAGGTCTGGCCCGGGTACCTAGGGGCTGGAGGCCAATATGGGACAGGTGGGACTGTTTCTAGGCACACCTGCCAGCCCTTTTCATTTGAAGGGCAGTGTCCCTGTGAGTTGGCCCAAGCTAGCAAATGGCTTCAAAGCCCCAAGTCTGCCTTTTCTCTTCCTTTATGGATTCACTGTTGGAGGGGTTGTAGGAACTCTAATGGGATTTCCTTATAGTGCAAACAAGGAATGCCTCTGCCTCCTAGGTGGGGTACCCCATTTGGGTCTTCTCTGCCACTAGCCTGTTGTCACAAACCCACAGCTGTCCCCTATGTTCTGCTGTGCAGGAAACTCTAGCATAGGCCCAGGTACCCAGGCTCCCTGTGGTCTAAAAGTGACTGGGCATATCCTCAAGGCTCGACTAAGCCTTGGCAAACAAGAGGCAGGGATAGTAGACTCTTAGAACCTCAGAGTCAGGAGACTCCTATGGTCAAACTACTGAGTCCCTTCCTGTTACACCCAAAGACGCTACTGCCCAAAGGAGTGGTGTGTCAAAGCCAAGACCAGATCCATGTGAGACCAGATCCACCCATACCTCTTCAACTTCTGGTCCATGGGTTTTCTGCTTCTCTCCGGCAGAAGTGTGTGGAGCCTGTCCCTCATCCCTGTCCTGCCCCTTATATTTCAGGGCTCTTCCTCTTTGGGAGACTGATCTGTTGGTCCAGACCCATAAACCTCCCTTCCCATCACAGCAAATACCAGCCGGCCTCTGTAGTCTGCTCCAATGCATGGAAACAGGCCAGGCTGTGGCCATTTGCAAAATCCCATCTGGTGCCTGGAAAAAGTTCCCCTTGGCTGTTCTCTCCTCCCCAGCTTTGGAGATAGACATTGGCGTTCTGTGTCCACACAGGTTGCGGTGAAGGAGAATGGCCCGGAAGGAGGAAGGTGGTGAAGAGGGCATTTGAGGTCCCTATCACTTGAGTTTTTGTACTCGGAGGGGGAGGTGACACTGGGGGCTCTGGGGGCAGAACGGTAGAGGTTGTAATAGTCCTGAGTGTTTGGACATGAGTCTGGGGATGGGGTCTGTTGTTTGTGCACATCACTGTCTACACATAGCACCCGTCTATAAGTTCTCTGACTCCCAAAGCGAAGCCTGCATCTGTCAGAGGAGGAGGCCATAGCTCCTCAAGGCACTTACACCCATTTTAACATTTTAGGACTCTAGGCAGGGCTCAACACTGGACAGAAACAACAAACCTAGATTCTTTCTGTCAGCTCAGTTGAACTGACACAGAGCCTCTCTATTCTGGAACTTCCAGTCTGAGGGTCTGCCTCAGGGTGTCTGACCAGGCTTTCTTCTCTTTTCCATTATCTGCTCTCACTCTGACCTGCCTTGGCCTTGTCAATGACCTTCTCCTCCATCACAAGTACAAATCTTTCTTTCTTTCCGCCTTCCTCCTTTGCTGGCCCATCCCAGAGACTTGAAATCCTCTTTTCTCAGCGAATCCACTGTGGAAGGCTCTGTGGTGGTTGCATTGAGTGAATGGCTGGGGTGGGGAAGGAAGTCCAGTCAGGGAGAGGAGAGGGAAGGCAGGAGAGGGAGGGAGAGTAGAGTGGGGAGATTTAGTTCCATCTGAAAACTGTCAGTGTGAATCAAAGGCTTTCCCTTGAACAGTAGCATGGTCTGGAGTGATGAGCTCAGAAACTGCTTCGGCCCAGGGGCTTCATTGTTGCTCTTTGATAAATCCAGGGAGACAGGGCCCAGCCTCCACCATCCCTCTCTCCTGCTGCTTAGCTCTCTGGCTCCCATGTGCTTGGCTCCACTCTCTGGTTCTGGTCCTGTCAAGCCAAGCTTTGGGATCATGACCACTGGGGCATGTGGTCCAGAACACGGAGAAGACTGGTGCCCATGGGCACAGACAGATGTGTCCTCACATGCAAGGATGCAGAAAGGGCGTTCACGTGGGCAGGAAAGTGAACACATGTGCTCGCTTGTTTCTGCCATGTGTGATCGTAAGATGCTTATCACTGGGAGGTTATAAACATGTCTATCATATCATAGATTTAGGGGCCAAGTCCTAGTTCTTCATCATAAATACGCTTTCAGGGCTGGGGATGTAGTTCAGTGGTAGAGCTTTGCCTAGCATGCATGAGTACTTGGGTTCAATGCCCAGTGCCAGAAAAAAAAAGGCAACAACCAAAAGAGATTTGACCCCTTTGTCCTTGCTAGGCTCAGCAGAAAAGGAGATTGGGAATTTGTTCATAAACAAAGACTGTCCTGGCTCTGGCCCCCAATGCTCTAATGATAATGGAGAAATGGGCTAAAGGACAGGCCTGGGTCATGATAAAGGGGAAAGAATGTACTAGATAAGGGGATAGCATCAAGAGGAGGTATAGAGGCCTGAGGATCAGTGTCTGGCCTAGGAGGGGCCCAGGAGAGGACAGCAGCCAGACTACCAAGACGGCATTCCAGGGAGAGCTTGGTTTCTTGAGGGGTCTGCGTCCTAGCCTTAACATTTGTGTTGCCAAGGGAAGCTTCTTGGCATCTTTGAGCTATGATTTTTTTTACTACCAGCAGGAACTTCCTGAATCCTTGATCTTGGTGAAACAGTACCAGTAGGTCTTAGTACAGCAGCAAGCATTTACCAACATCCACTCCCCCACCCCCCGTCACATCCCTGCAGGCAGCCATTGGTGGTTTAGAGACCACCAATTTTGGGCTATTTTGTTTGTCACTGAAACTCCTGGTCTCAGGAAAGATGTTCTGGCCTTGGGTACCACTCACTGTTGACTTCACACATTACACCAACTTCTCCTGTGTTGATTGTAACATGCAAGGCGAGTAAGTACTGAGGACTGTGGGGCCAAACCCGAGACCTGAGTCTCATTGTCTGTCCAAGAGGTAAGCAGGGTGGAGATGGAAGTCGAAGCTGTGAAGTAGGGTCAGCTATGGCAGACAGGCAGGACAAAGGCCTAAATCCATTTCATTTACAAGACCCGATGTTCCTGGAGTGTGACGGTACCAAGAGAGGACACTCTGGAGCTAGGGAGCCTGTTTGTCCCTCATATCTTCCAGACTATAATTCCCCTTTCTTTAAAATGCAGGTAATAACTACCACTGTGTAGCAGGTTGTAATGCTAGAAACAACGTCTGTAAGGCGTCAGTGTGGCACGCAATCAGCATTTTATAATTGGAGGTATTTATTATTGTGGAGCATGGCTGGGACTGAATGGACAGAAATGGTAAATCAAAGCCTCCATTCTCAGAGGCTCCCAGGAGAGTGGGGAGACAAAACACACATGAGTAATTTTTAATCCACGGCAGGTTGTGGTATGTGCTCTACCCAGACGCCCAGACAATGCTGTGAGAGAATTAGGGGAGGAGCAACCCTGAGTCTGAGGCTAGAAGAGCTTTGTGTCTAGCTGCTGCTGGCAGCGCTGGGAAGGAAGCAGAGGGAGGTGGGGGCGGGGGGGCTCTCTAGCTCTCAGTCTCTTTTTAGGTTAGCTGGGAGTACAGAGCTCTCCAGGATTCTGCTGCACCCCCAAGTTCTTCTAGGGTCCCTCTGATTCCCTTACCTCTCCAGCAGGACTCTGTCTTTGTTAGCCCTGTTCACTGTTGCCCTGAGGGAGAACCCAAGCTGAGTCTCCAGAAATCCCTGTGGAGCTAGGAGAGAAAAGGTTGCTCAAACAGTGGGTCCTTTCTAGGTACCTTATTCTAAAGAAAAGGCTGAGCCAACCTCACCTCTGTAGACTCCGAGCCTCTCTGCTCTTGATCTTTCTTGGTCAGTAGCTCTCCTCTGCCTTCCTTTCTACCTTTATGACTCTACGGACATCTTTGTCTTAAGGGTCTTGCCTTGTTCCTTGGCTTGTCTCAGTACTTCTGTTAACGTCCCCTCGTGTATGTGTGTGTGTGTGTGTGTGTGTGTGTGTGTGTGTGTGTGTGTGTTTGTGTGTGTATGGGTGTGTGGATGTGTGTGTGGATGGGTGTGGGTGTGTGTGCGTGCGAGTGTGAACACAAGCATAGGCATACATGTGTGCATACATGCATGTATGCATGTGTGTGACGATCTGTCTTTGTGGCTGCTACACTTCATCTGTGCTTGAGTCTGAAGTCTGGGAGGGAGCAGAATCAAAGTGGGAATGCACTTTAAAATACCATTGGAAGCATGAGGCTGTTGTTTTGATGCTAGCAAGAGGCTAGTCTGTGCTCATCTGTGTGTGGCCAGGTCCTTTCTGGTTCTTCCTCTGCATTGCAGTACTATACTGTCTCTGTTCCTGGACATGGATGAAGACATGTACATGGGCCAGACGTATGGATGGGACTGTGATTTCCCTCTCAGTTTTGAACAGGCTCCACTAGGCTTAGCTGCTAGCTCAGGTACCCAGTACTTCAAAGGTGTGCCTGGGTTATGATGTGCCACTTGCTAGGCCACATGTTCTAAGTTTTTGGTCCCTTCATGACACTAAAAGACATCAACACCTTTAGGACACTTTTACTGCTCACAGGCTTCCTGGGCTTTCTCTTCTATGGTCACACTTCCGTTCGCCATCTGCACCGGAACTTTCTAGACTATCTTCTTATCCAGCTCTGTTCTATATCCCACTTTTCAGAGTTCCTCCTCCCCCAGGGGAAAGCACTGCTCCTTCCACGTCCTGCCTGCTTCAGTCTCATCTGGATGGGGCAGGGGTGCATGGTGAGGGGGAGATAGTGCCCTGCCTTTTCCTGAAGAAGTTCCACAAGTCTGGGCTTGGGTATTTCCCAGACTTACTTAGAGCACCCTTGTGTGCCAGGCAGTCAGGCCCTGAGCCAAGTGATGTGGCTTAGGGCTGTGAGTGACACAATCCAGACTCAAAAATGGGCCCCTAGACTGTGCTCAGATAGGTGACCTGGGCGGTGTAGTCCTACTTATAGCAGAACAAAAAGAAGTCAATGAATAGGTTCCTAGGTAATGTAAGTAAGTCATGGAAGGCATCTCAGAAGAGGTGACTCTGGATCCCAAAGGAGGGAGCGGTGTTTTCCAGGGACCTGTGTAAGGACATGATGGGTGATCTAAACCCAGTTTATCTACAGTTTAGAGAGTAGAATTAAGTTAGATCAGACTTAGAGTTTTTCCTAATCATAAGTTGATTTAAGTACCACCCACAACATCTGTTCTCTCTCTCTCTCTCTCTCTCTCTCTCTCTCTCTCATGCTGTCTTGGCTGCAGGGTTGTTTGGGGACACCAAATACTGCCTGTGACTTTGGTACAGAAAATGGTCTTCCTGTGGATTCAAATTCTTTGACCCCCCTCCCATTTCCTTCATCGTTGGACTTTGCTGGTCATTGCTTCCATTCTGTTTTTAGACTAAATTGCTTCCACTAGAGCTAAATTTAAAAAGAAAAAAAAAATGATTTTACTTCAAACATCACAGAAAAGCAGACACCACCCTTCTGTTACTCCTTCTTGGGTTCCTAAAAGGGTCTCCAATGTGTACCTCTGGATGTCTAACTGCTCAGGGGTAAATAGTGGTCACAGCTATTTAGTAGGTACATGCACCTGGCAGTGGTGGTGGATGCCTTTAATCCCAGCACTTGGGAGGCAGAGGCAGGCAGGTTTCTGAGTTTGAGGCCAGCCTGGTCTACAGAGTGAGTTCCAGGACAGCCAGGGCTACACAGAGAAACCCTGTCTCGAAAGAAAAAAGAAAAAAATAATAGGTATGTGCAAAAGACTTTGATAGGCCTGGCATACCCTGCACCACATTCAATTTCACAGAAACTCAGGGAGTAGACATCACTATTCTCATGTAAGGGAGTGAAGTTCGGAGGGAAGCTTGGTTAGGGCCACTCATTGGGAAGAGTTGCAGAGAGACCATGGAAACCTTGAGTCTTCTCCTAAGCTGATTCTCCTAGTATTTGAGTATAAAGGGTGTTTGGCAGTCTAGTCCAGACTTGTCATTGTGCAGTGAGTAAGTGGAGGACCAGATAAGGAAGCACCAGGCCCGGGTTGCCTGTTTCTCACTCTAGTGAGATCCATGTTTCCGGGGGGTATCCCACCATGATCCAACTGCAGGCCCACTGACCTTCTCATTGCAAATAAACGTGCCGCCAGCTGCCCACTGCCCTCTGGAGATGCCAATAGGAGACCATCACTCAGGCTTCATGTGGAAAAGATATAAATATCAATTCAGACTCTGATCCAGGTTCACAGGCCATGCTCCTCACAAGCCCTTGACTTAGGCTCTAGGGTCCATGAGGAAGAGAAACAAGAGTACAGAGTTTGTAGCACATAGCTGCACTCAAGAACGTGCAAGGATATGAATAAATTTAAATAATCATATGTGCAAATGCTTGAGAGGATAACACTGGCTGTTCACCTGACCAAGCCTTCCTCCCGGATCTCAACACCTGCTATCCTTGTCTCAGGAAGTGTGGATGAGCCTTATCTTTTTCTTCTTTAAGAGACAGGATGGGGAACCAGTTCTGCAGAGTTGGGGAGCTATTTACACACACACACACACACACACACACACACACACACACACACACCCCTTTTTCTAACATCCTGGCCCTCTCAGATCCAAAGAGATGCATCGTCACACTTAACCAAGGGCAAAGCCTGCTTCCTTTGTCCTATTCTGGCCACCAGATTCCAGGAGACCCAGGATGAGGAGGGAGGTTCCATTCTAGTGGAACAGATAGGGCAGACACTTCCACCAACAAGCTGCCTCCCACCTCAAAAACATGCACATAATCCCTGACAGCTTTGGACAGGAAATCCTGTCGCTAGAGCTGCCACAGCAAGGCTTGGTGGTGGGACAAGCTGTGCCTGCACAGGGGCTGTGGACTCAGCCTAGGAGGATTTTCCAGAAAGGCACTAGGATCTCTGGGCTGGGGTGTTGTTCAGTGGTAGAGTGCCCTGGGTTTGATCCCAGAGCAAGAACTGGATAGGAGTCTCTATACTGAGTGAGAGGAAGGTCTTGAAATGGAGAGAGGGAATAGGGAGGCTGGGTTTGGAAGGAGTTGCATTGCGGCCTCTATAGACTCAGGGAACTGGAGGGAGAGGTGAACCTAAGAAGTCTAAGCTTTGAAGAGAGCTTATTTTGACTGCCTGACCTGACCCATTGGAACTGTGGCAAAGAACTTAACCCTTTTGCTGGACATTCACAAGTTTCTCTGCTTCCCAATAGCCCAGTGTAGGATGCTAATGCCCACACCGTGCCGTGCGCAGTGTGCAGGCCTGGCACACCACTGGGACCAGCCAGTGATGAAGCAAGTCTGTTGGTGGGAGCAAGAGAGAAGAAATCCGCAAGCCAATTCCCTACTCCATTTAGGCTCCACAATTAAAGGCAATTACTCTGCAGTTCTCTAATCAAATGCTCCCGGCCAAGCTGCCAGCCAGGCAGCCATGTGTAGCTCCTGGAGCCAGAGGGAAAACAGAACAAAGTCCCACACTGTCTCCGCTCCCATGATGCAGGGGGCTGTGTGCATGCAAGATGTATCAGCGTGCACATCCCCTGGCCCCAGCCCTTGGGTCAAGGGTAAACACGTGGAGCCGGGCCAACGTTCCATGAATCGTATTCAGGGCTATTTGGCTTTGGATAGACAATTGCCTAGGAATCGTCAATGCACACAGTAGATGTGCTGTACCTGGTGAAGCCCACACGGCGTGGGGAGAAAGGGATTGTGGCCTCACAGTCTCCTTCGTTGTGAATGTGTCATCCATGAACCCGCAAGTGTCTGAGGGGAGGCAGCGGATGCAGAAGGAGTTGTAGAGACCTAGGACCTGGACAGTGAGGGCTTGAACTCTAACCTAGCTCTACTGTTAATGCAGCGGGCGGTCATTAGGTCAGTGCTGCTCCCTGGATGTCAATGATAAAAATTGGGTCAGGCCCAATCCAAAGACATTTAGGTGATGCCAAACCGTTTCTGTGACTGCTAAGCCCTCCGGAACCTTAGGCCTACACCTGGGGCCCTGAGAGGGAGATTATGAAGTAAAGGGATGACGTGGCACTGGATGCAGGATAAGAATGGACACAGCCCTCCTCACTCATCTTCTTCCCACTGCTAGCTTTGGCTTTGCCTGGGACCCAGACTCGCTTCAGCCAGGAGCCAGCTGATCAGACAGTGGTGGCCGGACAGCGGGCGGTGCTCCCATGCGTGCTCCTCAACTACTCTGGGATTGTACAATGGACCAAGGACGGGCTGGCTCTGGGTATGGGCCAGGGCCTCAAAGGTGAGTGAGTACTGGGCTGGGACAGCACCTTCAGTAGAGTGCACTAGCGTGTGCAAGGCCTTGAGTCTGACCCCCAGCACAGCAGAAAGGAAGGTGTATATGTAACTGCTCAACCCCCAGCATCCAGAAATCCCATTCGCTACTCTCAGCCTAGATTCCTGGATTCGCTCCTCCTCCTTCCCTGTGTCCTGTGCTTGACTTCTGAGGTCTGTCACTTTTACCTGCCAACTCTTCCTTTCCTCAGATTGTGAACTGGCTCAGGAAAGGCAGTGTGCAGCCTGGAAGATCAAGGGAAATGGAGCTTTGCATTGAGAGCTTTAGGCAGAGTCAGGGACACACCATGGGGTGCTGCAGACAGGTCATGCAAGAGGCACTGGGCTAGCAAAGTCTGCCCTGTTCCATATAGATGGTCCGCTCGGGCACCGTCTGCCCTTTCTGGTTTGTTTTTGCTTTTTTAGTTATCATTACAGCATTTCTCCCTTTCCTGTCTGCCTTTCGAGTGCTTTTCTTTGCCCCCTACATAGACCATGTCATCGGCCTAAGCGCTTTCTTGTTTAATAATTCCATAAGCATTTGTTAAGCACAAGCTATATAGCCAGTGCTGAAGAAAGCACACAGATTCAGTTGGAGACAAAAAGCACTGACCCTATCCCACAGATAGCACAGAGACCCTTGGAAACACCTCTTGGTAAAGAGTCAAGATACCTGGCTCTCATTACAGCTCGGCCGCTTGCCCACTGAATGAGTTGAGGAAAACCACTTTGCCTTGTTCTCTTTGCCTTGGTTAGCTGATTTGTGAAGCAGGTTTAACAGTCACAGCCTGCCTGTCTTACAAGTGCACCCTTGGCTTTTGTACCGAGTGGCAGAATGTGCTTTATGAGGATAATATTGTTAGCTATGAAGCACTGCAGTGATGTGAGTGGGTTGGGGGACTATATATTTCTGGTCTTATTATTTTTGAAGGTGGTTAGATTATTTGCTGTGTGTCTAGGTTGAGGAAATCTGCATGGCACAATCTATAAAGAAAAGAGGTGGATTTGACGGATCTATTGTTGATGAGGGAGAAAATGAGAAAGACCGAGGTCGATAGATATGCAGTCAGGGGAATCCATAGCCTCTGAAAGAGGGAGACAGTGAGGGGGAGTCGGTAGGTATTTGGGTGGGAGTTAGCGGGAGCCCATAAACAAGGCAGGCTGGGCGCAGAGACCCACCCTATGTCTTAGAGAGGAGTAGAAATCTCATTTGGATCATCCTTTGAGAAGCCAGTAAACCTTGTTTATTCTCCTTTTGTGGTGAGGGTGAGGCCTTGTGAGCCATACAGATGCCCTGTAAGTACTGAGATGTCCCCCATTTACCAGCGCCCTCTCTCTTCTCTCTGCTCTCCATGCTGGTTACTTTTTCTTCTCTTCCTTTTCCTTGGCTATTGTTATTAGAGACATTTGCCAGCCAACCGCTTTGCAGATTTCCTCTCTCTCTCTCCTCTCTCTCTCTCTCTCTCTCTCTCTCTCTCTCTCTCTCTCTCTCTCTCTCTCTCTCGCTCTCTCTCATCACCCCTCCTCTTTTATGGTCCCACTGCTATGGAGTCTGTGTCTGGTACGTCACAGTCTCACCTGCCAGTGGTACCCAGGAGAGGAAAGGAAGGCAAGCTCTCCTGGAAGGGATGTGGGTTCTGCTCTGGGGAGGATCTGAGGAGTCCTGGGTGGAGGGCCGGGTGGGCTAGGCCTCAAGACTTGGCCTGACGTTAGTCTTCCCTTTTCTGTCCCTGCAGCCTGGCCACGGTACCGGGTCGTGGGCTCTGCGGATGCTGGGCAGTACAACTTGGAGATCACAGATGCTGAGCTGTCCGATGATGCTTCCTATGAGTGCCAGGCCACGGAGGCTGCCCTGCGCTCTCGGCGGGCCAAACTCACCGTGCTCAGTAATGACTCCCAAGCTCTGTTTATCAATCTCCAGATCCCTCTTCAATGTTCCAAACTTTCCCTAGCCTCACCTTCCTCCCAATGTCTCTTTTCTCTCTGCTTTTTTTTTTTCTCAACAACTCCTTACATGAACTTCTTCAACAGCTAAGGTCATGAGACTAAAAGGATGGCCAGGTGGTTAAAATCACTTGCTATCTTTTGCAGAAGATCTGGGTTCAGGACCTGACACCCACATCCGATGGCTTAAAACCACTAATAGCTCTAGTTCCAGAGGATTCCACTGCCTTCTTCTGGCTTCTGCAGGCACATGCATATAAAGTGGTACAGGTGCATGTATGCGTGCACGCGCGCGTGTGCGCGCACACACACACACACACACACACACACACACACACACACACACACTAAATTATACTTTTTAAATAACTAAAAGCAAGTTCCAGAAAAGCTATACAGAGAAACCCTGTCTCAAAAAAAAATTGTAAAATAAGCAAACAAACCTAAAAGCACGTAAAGTGTGGAGGAGGATGTGCTGGGCTAGCCTTTACTGGGTATTGTAGTTTCTGTAAGTTTGATAGCCTGTGCTCCAACCTCTGTCCAGATCACACTAAGGACCCAGAGCCTCCTGTGGAGACAGGGCCCTCTGCACTGAGAAGTGTGGTGATGGAGACCTAGCCCATACTTCTCCTGGTTTACGTTGCAGTCAGGTTTGTTTAGCGAACTTTGCTTGCTCCTCTCAGCTTTCTGCTCTCCCTGAAACCCAGACCTTTTCCCTTTCGGCCCAGCCTGACTGATCCTTCCTTCAGCGTGTTCCTCTCCTGTTAGATGGTCCCTGGAACATCAGGGAACAGGGGAACAGGGCCAGAAGAAACAAGCCTGGGGGGGCTGGACCCAGGAGCGAGTCTGTTTGCAACTATTATGACTTGTCTCTTGGAAGTTGAGCTCCCAGTAGTAACCCACAGAGGACAGAGTAGATGTCACCATGGCAAGCTTTGGGCCATCTAAATAATGAGAGGATGATCCTCCACACAGAACAGAAGGGAAGGCAGCAGTGGTCCATCTTCAGGTCTTACAATCCCCTCAGCTCAGTGGTCTTGGTGCTTCTGTCTCTGCTGTTCTCTCTCTCTCTCTCTCTCTCTCTCTCTCTCTCTCTCTCTCTCTCTCTCTCTCTCTCTCTCCTGTCTGAGAGCCTCTCTGTCCCTTTCTCTTTCCTCTGGTGTCTACTTCTCATCCTTGCCCTCCCTCCAACACAAAGTCTTTGCAGTGGGGAGAAAGGAGGGAGGAGCTAAGATAAGGGAGTTTGTAAACCAAGTCCCTTCCTATTTGGGACTGGGGGTTGTGGGAAACTTCTAGTAACAAAAAAGAGTTCTAGGCTGCTGGGAATCCCAAACCCTGGGTTCAGGTTATGACTTTGCTATTTTTGTACTGTGACCCTGAAGAAGTCCCAACCATTGGGCAGGGGTTCTCTCTCTGGTGTTGTAATACATACCATAATGCTATCAGGCTACCTTTCTTCTTCCTTCCTTCCTTCCTTCCTTCAATTTAGTATTTTATGCTAAGGGTTAAATGAAGTCATATGCACAAGATGCTTTAGCAAATAAGAGTTAAACTCTGGGTAAATGGTAAAAATTATTGTCAATTGACTTCCAGTTTACAACTGACAGTTGACTTCAAAGACCTTGGGAAGTGCTAGAGAAATGTGGGTTGGTGACAGGGGTAACAGATGGTCTTTGCCTGAGTGTAGGGAAAAGAAACAGGACAAGGGCAGAAGGCCCAGTGGGAGGAAACACTTTGTCTTGCTCTCTTTGTAGCAAGAACCCAACGTCTCTGGGCAGATTGGCACTCAGTTCATGAGTGTGGTAGAAGGTAGAGAGCCAGGCAGACCAGGGCAGCCCTCCCCATTTCTCCTCTTCTCAAATTCCTCCCACTTTTATCCACAACCCTGCCCCTTGTCACTGGAGTTGTGTATATCAGGAAGCAGAGACAGGGGAAGAGCCAGGACTGAGGGAATAATTAGCTGACAGAAGCCTTAGAACCCTTTCATCATAGTAAAAGCAGCTTGTTTTATACATGAGTACCCTGCATGCTGCACTCCATGTGCACACCTCACTGACCTCACACTGGCTCAGTGAGGAGACCTCGTTAGGGATCTGAGGGAGAAGCAGGCCCAGTGCCTTTTGGGGCTCAACCAAGACCATGTGACAGTACAGGGAGGGGCCGGGATCTGAAGGGCACTGATCTAAATTCCACCCCTTCTCCACTCTGCCACTCCACATGTACAAATTGAACAGATAGCTGTGTCAGCAACTGTGTCTGCAGCGCAGAAACCTCCATTTCACCCACGCCGGGACAGCACTCTTTGCCTCCAGCTCTGGGGACCTCCCGAGATCTCCCCTCGAGAGTCTCTCTAGGAGTTTCCTCTCAGTTTCCCTATTCTTGTTTTTCTCAGAAAAAAAGATGGATTCAGTGCAGGCCTAGACTACATAATGAGTCTCTGTCTCAAGTTAATTAAGTGAATAAATATTTTATTTAAAAAAAAAGAGGAACCCTTGTCCTCTGGAACTTTAGGACTCTTGGCCTTGGGGACACAGGCTTTGGCTCACCTTGACATTTAGAAGCCTATGACCATGGTATAAGAAAAGACACCTTATTTCTTAAAACCAAATGTAGCGCCAACTCAGCTCCTTAAGCACATAGCAAAAGCCTTTTTTAGCCATGCATTAGGCAGTGGGGATTCTTTTTAAATGCCAGTAAGACCTGCACCTGCTTTTCCCAGGGGATTGAGGTAGGGGAGACAACCACCAATCGTAACCTCTGGGCAGGCAACACTCAGTACTGCTGCTGGTGGACTCTTGAAGCTTTCTGCATCCCCCAGGATTTGGCCAGGGTGATAACAGCAGCTCTGAGAGAGGGTGTGCCCCGTGGCAGAAACAAAGTGAGGAACTAAGGGTCTGCAGGGCGTGGCTCGAGGACCCTAAACCCGGAGGCTGTCGCGTGAGAATCCATGCCACTGACACTTGCAGCCTCTGGAGGTGTTTGAGCAGGAGAACAGCACACCCTTAACTGCTATGGAGAAAATAACCTGCCAACGGTGTGTAGCGGATAGAGTTGACCGTTCCAGGCAGATGGAAGAGGCTAGATGTAAGGACACCCTTCCTTCCCCAGGGAGTGATCTGACCTCAGGACCTTGAGATAGCCCTCTATACTGTCCTTGGGCAACAGTGGTGAGTACAGTAGTGAGACCGTAGGGGCCGCTGTGAGAGAGTAACCTGCGAGCTGAAAAGGCGTGTGGCCTTTGGGTGAAGCCTCATTGCGAACGCTGTGTATAGCGATCGTAACTTGACCTCGGGTGGCATTTCCCTGCCGAGGGGGACACATGCCGATGGAAGGACGCCTTCGTGGCAGGGGGCACAGTTAGCTGCATCCTGAGCTGATTTTGTTCTCCTCTTCCCTCCAGTTCCTCCAGAGGACACAAGGATTGATGGGGGCCCCGTGATTCTGCTGCAAGCAGGCACCCCCTACAACCTCACGTGCAGAGCCTTTAACGCCAAGCCGGCTGCAACCATCATTTGGTTCCGGGATGGGACACAGCAGGAGGGGGCTGTGACTAGCACGGTGAGAACCCGCCTGTTCCCCTGGCCCCTCTGAGGCCCAGCCCCACGTTGTCTCTCCTTTCCCTCATTCAGGGGCAGATGTGACAAAGCCCTTTAAGCCATCTGACCCAAGTCTTTTGTCATACAGCTGTGAAGACTGAGGCCCAGAGAAGATAAATGAACTTGCAGGTTCACTGTGCCATTCCATAAGTACTTCCTGTACGCTAGGTACTACGCATGGTAGACACTTTAGGGGCAATTTCTCTTAAACCTCAGAAGAGTCCCATAAAGTAGGTACTGCTTCCAACTTACAAAGGAGGAAATGAATGGTCAGAGACGTCAAGGGCCTAGCCCGGTGTCACTCAGAGAGCAAGCAGTAAAGTTGGCATTCTGTATTGGAGTCTGGCTGCACTGTGGATGCTTTACCCTCTTCCGTCAGCATGGCAGAAAGGCTGCAGAAGCCGGGGTCGTGAGCACATTCTCCGGGGGCGAAGGTGTGACAGGTGAAAGATGTTAAGTCACCCAGAATGACACGGCAAAGCTGATGGCAGTGGCCAGCATGTTTGTGCGCCTTGCCCTGGGCTGGGCACTATGAGAGGCACTTCCCGGTAGGGAGAGAAACTGCCCACCTGTGCTCCTAGACTGTGGGGATGGAGAGCTTAGATTCTGGCTGTAGCTCATAGTGACTCCACGGCCTTGAGCAAATATCTTCCCTCTGACCAATTCGTAAATGATTATTTGACCCCAATGGGGCCCAACTTTTTTTTTTTTTTTAACCATCAAAAACTGTTATTTTTCTCCTGGGGGTGGGGAAGCTACATGTTTTAAAATATATTGGCAACCAAACAAGTTGATTTGCTAATTGCATTTGTTGTCTGCTCCTGTCTTTTGCTCATCCTCTTAAGACTGGTGATTCCAAATAGCACTGTGTTTTACATCAGTTGGGTGCTATTGTGGTCCCCTAGAGATGTATATGTGGCTGTCTGGATGAGAGGCCTTATAGTGTGGTTTCCTTAGGTGGGTGACAATATGGAAATGGCTGCAGTGTCACTGAGCCAGTAAGCCTCTGAGCTGTTGAATCTGTCTCAGTACTCCAAGACCTCAGAGGCACCACTGAAACACATGGTACCCAGGGTCAAGTGTAGGACACTCTCACTGTAGGTGGTTCAGGCAGGAGAGCCCAGAGGTCTGGACAGGCCTGAGAAGGCTTTCTAGAAGCGGAGAAACTCACTGTGGGCTTAGAGAATTCCAGGAAGACGCAGAGAAAACGATACTACAGATGAATGCTATGTGCGCCTTAGACTTCAGTTAGTATTAAGTTATCAATATTAGAGTATCTGTTAGGATACGATTTCCACACTCTTGTAAGATGCAATAACGGGGGCAGCTGTGATAGAGAGGGGAAACTACCTTTCCATCCGATTTTTCTGTAAATTGCAGAAAGCTTTTTAAAACACCCGACTACTTAACAGTACTGTGAAGTTGGAATAGGGAGGGAGCTGCTCTTTAAAGGTCCACCCCTTGGTTTCTCTGAGAGCAGAGGAGGGGCCTTTAGCCTGGACTCCATCTTCCCCCATCCCCAGGAGCTGTTGAAGGACGGGAAAAGGGAGACTACAGTCAGCCAGCTGCTCATTCAGCCCACAGACCTAGACATTGGCCGCGTATTCACCTGCCGCAGTATGAATGAGGCCATCCCCAGTGGCAAGGAGACGTCCATTGAGCTTGATGTGCACCGTGAGTAGGGCACTGGGTAAAGGGTGAGGTGGGGACAGAGAAGGCTTTACAGAATGAAGATCCTAGGGACCCAGGACTAACGCTCCCACATTTCCTGGTTTGAGCCACGGGCAATAATGGTTGGTAGGTGGAGCATTGAGTATGGCATTGTACCTGCTTGCTGGAGTCGTGAACCTTAAAGTTATGGCATGGCTAAAGTATACTCTCCTGCCAGATGTCCAAGCATTCCTCCTTGTTAGGGGATGCTCTTACCCTAGGCCTTCACCGTGAGCCAAACTAACCCACACCGCCACCTAGTGGTCATATCAGGTCATTACGTCCATTAGATCATTCCTTCTCTATCATTCTTGGCCTGAGCCACCGGAAAAGACTCTGTGTAGAAAGGGTGAGGGTGATAGCTGATTTTTGTAAACTTGAATCCTCACTTCACACCAAAGTGGTATGAATATACATGTTACAGAGGGAAAGGGAGAAACTCGGGAACAGAAAGGACCCTGACCTCCCATCCTGTACTTTGCAGACCCTCCTACTGTGACTCTGTCCATTGAGCCCCAGACGGTGCTGGAGGGTGAGCGTGTCATCTTTACATGCCAGGCCACAGCCAACCCGGAGATCTTGGGCTACAGGTGAGAGGGTTAGGGTTTGGGAGTGCTATGCGCGTGATAAATGGAGAGGCCCTTGAGACTGGGGTGGGTGTGGTGGTGGTGGTGGTGGTGGGTGGGGCTATGGAGGAGGCTAGTGCCCTTGAATATAGCTGAGAGTCCCAGGTCCTGATCTCCCATCCCCCGGCCTCATCTTCTAGGTGGGCCAAAGGGGGATTCTTGATCGAAGATGCCCATGACAGTCGCTATGAGACGAATGTTGACTATTCCTTCTTCACGGAGCCTGTGTCTTGTGAGGTTTATAACAAAGTCGGGAGCACCAATGTCA
Organism: Tokudaia tokunoshimensis; assembly: GCA_036184795.1. Lineage (NCBI taxonomy): Eukaryota > Metazoa > Chordata > Mammalia > Rodentia > Muridae > Tokudaia > Tokudaia tokunoshimensis. The sequence goes on from BTHU01000003.1 coordinate 72,250,644, forward strand.
GCACTTTAGTGAATGTTCACTGTGAGTAGCTGGGAGGGGAGTGGCGGGGGAGGGGGCAGAGAGCAGGATCCTTCATGGGTCCCTGGGTACAGGGGTGGAAAATTCCACTGAGCTGGTAGACAGGGGTAAACATGGGAGGTGGGGGCAAGAAGAAAGACAGCCAATCAAAGTTGATGACTCTCAGGAGCCTGAGACTCTGACCAGCCACTCCTCTCTCTGTCAGTTGCTCCCCGGATTGTAGTTTACCCAAAGCCCACCACCACAGACATTGGCTCCGATGTGACCCTCACCTGTGTCTGGGTTGGGAATCCCCCCCTCACCCTCACCTGGACCAAGAAAGACTCAAACATGGTAAGCCTCTCCACGCCTGTTCTGAGTGCTGGGGCCGGGGGAGGGCACGGACTTCCTGGTGCAGTGAAGAGAACAGGAGGGATCGGAGTTGGTCTTCCACATCAAAACTGGAACGTTTCTAGGTCTTGGGGTTTGGGAGAGAAGAGAATCCCTGCAGTCAGCCATACCTCTTCTCCTTGGACTTGCATAGAACTCGGGGTGAAGTGAACGAAGGGAACAGGCAGTGCTTCTGTGGTAGTCAGATCTAGGGCATTAAGGAGGCGGAGGCGGAGATGGAGGCGGCGGCCGGCCCAGGGGCGGGGGGCGGGCGGGGGAAATTTCAGACTAAACTGTCTTACCTGGCTTAGTAGTAAAAGCATGGGAACGCATCATCAGAGAGGGCTGTATCCTTCTGCAGTTGTTGTAGCTGTTACCTGTGCTCTCTTGGACAGGCGCTTATCGCCAGCCTGCTTAGAGTCTTAGGGAGGACTTAGCCAGACTCAGGAACCCATTTACCTTCTGGGAATTCACTTGTGGCCCTTCATGCTTTCTTTCCCATGCCTCCAATGCGGGGGCCCTCACCGACCTAGGGGCCCAGGCTTCCTGGATCCCCACCCGAGGCTAATCTCTCTGCCCAGGTCCTGAGTAACAGCAATCAACTGTTGCTGAAGTCAGTGACTCAGGCAGATGCTGGCACCTATACCTGCCGGGCTATCGTGCCTCGAATTGGAGTGGCTGAGCGCGAGGTACCACTTTATGTAAACGGTGAGTGTCCTAAGTGGGCGAGACCTGTGCCCCAAGCACTGGAGCTGTTGGCTCGAGATCTGACTGACCTGACTGGGTCTTCCTGCCTGTAGGGCCCCCTATCATCTCCAGCGAGGCGGTGCAGTTTGCTGTGAGAGGTGATGGCGGTAAGGTGGAGTGCTTTATCGGGAGTACCCCACCTCCGGATCGAATTGTGAGTGCTGGGTTGGCTTTGACAGGCAGTCCTTGGTGTGTCCCACCTGCCCAGATTCCTTTCCCCACCCTTCTCTGCTCTCATGATCCTCTGCCTTTTTAGTTGCTGTATCATTGTGTGATGCTGACCAGATTAGTGGTTTGAACCTATTTCTCATCTGTGAAGAGGAGGCCATCTCCTTTTCTAAAAGTCATTACAGCTGCAGTTGTGAGGAACCTAGTAGAGGGCCAGGCAGAGGTGGAGCATGCCTTTAATCCAAGCACTCGGGAGGCAGAGGCAGGTGGATCTCTGAGTTCGAGGCCAGCCTGGTCTATGGAGTCCAGGACAGCCAGGACTACACAGAGAAACCCTGTCTCAAAAAGAAAAGAGAAAAGAGAAAGAATGAGCCTAGTAGAATTCATTGGAGTCAGAAGGTCCTCATAAGCATCTTTCCTCTCTCCCTCCCCATCTTCCACCCTTGCTAATACCTCCCAGTCTTTCTTTGTACCTCCCTCTCCTTCCTCCCTCCCCTCAGCTCCCCCTCCCACCTCTCCTGCTCCCATTTCTCCTGCTATCTTCCCACAATCCCTGACCATCCCTCATTCCTTTCTCCTCTTTCCTATACCATAAACAATTAATTCCTCTTGTGGCCACTAACCATCAAAACCCTCATCACATTTAATGACCATTTGGCTAACTCCAGGGCTGCCCAGGGATACTTCATTACCACAGCTGCCTAGGCAGAAGACGGCTTGACTCCCAGGAGGCCTGCCTCATCGAGCTGGGAGCACTGATCCCTGGAAAGGAGCCAGCATTCAGCTGTTCCTCTTCCTTAGCCTCCCTTATACCATGAGAACACAGTTAGGACTGCCTCAGCTGGGAGGGCAGGGATGGAAGGCCTGGGGAATACGCCTCCTGACTCTCTACTCATAATTAAGAGCAGGCAGATGCATCTCCAGAGAGCCAGGCAGGTTTCTGTGGGTTGATGAGTGGTGATGCTGGTAAGATAGACTTGTATGCAGTTAGAATCATGAGGCTGAGCGTTGCCTCATGACGACCAGAATCTGCCATTTCACAGATGAAGAAAACGAGGTCCAGAGAGGGAAAGCACGGTCATGTGGTTGCTCTGGGGTGGGAGGACTATGAGACGGAGCCCAGGGATCTCAAGTCCCAATCCAGTCTTCCCAGCAACATCCAAGATGGCTGACTCAGTAGCTTGGCTGCCTCCACATCTCAAAATACCACCCAGTGTCACACTTAGAGCATGGGGCCACAGCAGAAGCTGATTCCTGGACCTCTCCCTTACTCCCTATACTTACGTTCATACTCAGGAACATAAACCTCAAGGCTACAGTTTTTAGAGTCCCCCTAGATAATCTGAGGTCTAGTGTGTGGGAACCACACCTTCTGGAGCAGAAGTTCAGCGTCAAGAATTTGTGGTAGCTGGTATGACTCAGGTTGTTTCAGAGTGAGGGTATGTAGGGCCTGAGGACCACATATGTGCTGGGTGAGGCTACCTACCTAAGAGGGGATTGGGTATCCTTGGGGCATGTGCTTCTTCCACATGTCCTTTTCTTACATCTGTCCTGCCTTCCCACCCCAGGCATGGGCATGGAAGGAGAACTTCCTAGAGGTGGGGACCCTGGAACGCTACACCGTGGAGAGGACAAACTCGGGCAGCGGTGTGCTATCCACTCTCACCATCAATAACGTCATGGAGGCCGACTTCCAGACCCACTACAACTGCACTGCCTGGAACAGCTTTGGACCAGGCACAGCCATCATCCAGCTGGAAGAGCGAGGTCAGCCATGCTGACTGCCGGGGATAGCCTAAAGTTCCATCTTCTCTTTCTATAGCAAGGTTCAAAGCAAGATGACTCTTTCTTGGGCCTCTCTGCCAGAAGCTAACTGGAGTGGTCTGCTAATTACTTTACTCTGTAAATGCTTCTTGAACATTTTTATGTGCCAAACTTTGAAGGAAGGGTTGCAGGCATGAATAGAACTTCACTCACAAGAAACTTTCCTCTTAGTGAAGGAACTTATGTAGTAGAAACAAATGAATCTAGACTGAGAAAAGTTAAATGATATACGCAACAGATTAACATAGCCTGCGTTGCTGAGTTACTGAGAAGATTGAACAGAGGATATTTGTAAAGTTCAAGGGTTCCCCTACCCTTCAAGCATCCTTGGTTTTACAAAAGAGATGTATTCCCTCTGGGCATCTAGCTTTTGACAGATATGTTTGAGGAAGGGAAAATAGCACTTGTTTGTTTTTGAGAACTAGTCATTGAAAAGGGAGATACGGAGAACCTGGGGGACCCTGGGGGAATGTCTGAGAAAGCTAATGGTTCTGGTTTAGTTAATGGTGCAGGATGGACGTGGGGAACAGAGAAGGGTAATGTGGGGGAGCTCAGCTAAGAAGGATCTCAGAGGGGAAGCTATGTAACCAGAGTCTGGACCCAACTAGTGATTCCAGAAAGAGAAGGCCAAAGGGAACGTTCTTGGGTATCTTCTCAGCTAAGGGAAGTGGGGACCCCAGAGAGGAGTGTTGGGCCACAGTGGGCAGTGCAGGTAGTGCAGGTAAGGGACGTGGGAGTGGAGATTGGAACAGAGATCACAGATTAGAGTTGGAGTCAGCCCTGCTTCCAAGGGAGGGACCAAGCCCAGGGGAAGGTATGCCAAGCAGAGGAAGAGAAAGCTCTGAGACAAACTGAGGGCAGGGATGGAACACTGGCTGCCCTGACGTCAACTCTGGTTATACTAAAGCACAGATTACAAACCAAACTCAGCCCAGCTCTTCTCCAATGTGGCCTGGACTTAGATGTCAACACAGCCCAACCCAGGCAAAAACTTACCTTTGTACATGATCCAGAGTTTCCCCAGTGTGTTGTGGCCACGTCTTCAGGTCCCTGTGTGGCTCCGTCCTCATCCCTATTCTTTCTTCTCCTGTCTATAGAGGTGTTACCTGTGGGCATCATTGCTGGGGCCACCATCGGTGCTGGCATCCTGGTCGTCTTCTTTTTTGCTGCCTTAGTGTTTTTCCTCTACCGACGTCGCAAAGGCAGTGAGTACAGGCGCTGTACAGCCACAACAAACCCTTCATTCCCCAACCTTACCCTTCAAGGTCACATCAGGGTGTAGGGGCTGGAAATCAACAGTGTAGACTAGTAGAAAGCCCCCAGCCACAACTCCCTGTCCTAGGTCGAAAGGATGTGACATTGAGGAAGCTGGACATCAAGGTAGAGACAGTGAATCGGGAGCCACTTACGATGCACTCTGACCGGGAGGATGATACCGCCAGCATTTCCACGGCAACTCGGGTCATGAAGGCCATCTACTCGGTGAGGATGATGCTTCTTTCTCCATGGCCTAAGCTCTTCATAGTCCTATGGCCAGCCCTACCATAACTCCCATTTAATAACTTCCATTACCTCTTCTTCCTCTGTGAGTTTAACCTATTCCTGCAACCCCAATTCCTATGTACCAACCTGCTCTCAAATAGACGCACCCACAATTGTACATACACTGGTAGCTTCGTGTACACTTACTCGTATAGACTCTCACATACATATGCACAGCCACTCTCCACACCCCGCCCCATCCCTAACTCCCTTTGCCTCATCCTTCCCTCGCACAGAGGAAAAATCTATAGATAGTTTTGGTTCAACCTTCTCATTACTGAGCCAAGGCAGCATTCCCCCATGGTAGCAGTGTTATACTCAGAATATCATATTACACACTAGCAACAAAATTAACACTAGAAGCCAGGTCTCTGGTGTCCTACCTCAACCTATATGATGAGACACAAGCCTGTCCCAACCCCAAAGCCTCCTTTAGCAAGTGGCCTCTGAGCATGGAATCAGTTGTCTTAGGGTTTTACTGCTGTGAACAGGCACCATGATCAAGGCAACTCTTATAAGGACATTTAATTGGGGCTGGCGTACAGGTTCAGAGGTTCAGTCCAGTATCATCAAGGCAGGAACATGGCAGCATCCAGGCAGCCATGGTACAGGAGGAGCTGAGAGCTCTCCATCTTCATCTGGAGGCTGCTAGCAGAATACTGGCTTCCAAGCAGCTAGGATGAGGGTCTTAAAGCCAACACCCTCAGTAACACACCTACTATAACAGGGCCATACCTTCTAATGGTGCCACTCCCTGGGTCGAGTATATGCAAACCATCACATTGGTAAAGTGGGTAAAAACATTGTCTCCTGACATCCACGCCTGTTCTTTAGTCCTTTAAGGATGATGTGGATCTGAAGCAGGACCTGCGCTGTGACACCATTGATGCCCGGGAAGAGTACGAGATGAAGGTGAGGAACAGGACTGAAGCAAGGCACAAGGACTGGCTGGCTGGGAAATGGGATAGGAGAATCTGCAGGGGGAGGTGAGGACAGCCAGGGAGGAGCAGTCAAGAGGTCTGCAGACGGAACGGAAGATAGAGTGGTGCTGGTGAGAAGAGCAGGAGACCTGGGTTGGGGTGGGCATGGGCAGAAGACCCATGAGAGCGTATTACACTGGAGGAAGTTCCCACTTTTATCCTTTTCTCTCGTTGTCCTCAGGATCCCACCAATGGTTATTACAACGTGCGTGCCCACGAAGATCGCCCATCCTCCAGGGCTGTGCTATATGCTGACTACCGTGCCCCTGGTCCTACTCGTTTTGATGGGCGTCCATCATCCCGCCTCTCCCACTCCAGTGGTTACGCCCAGCTCAATACGTACAGCCGGGCCCCTGCCTCTGACTACGGCACAGAGCCTACACCCTCTGGCCCTTCTGCTCCAGGTGGCACTGATACAACCAGCCAGCTGTCGTACGAGAACTATGAGAAGTTCAACTCCCACCCCTTTCCCGGGGCAGCTGGGTATCCTACCTACCGCCTAGGCTACCCCCAGGCCCCACCCTCTGGCCTGGAGAGGACCCCCTATGAAGCATATGACCCTATTGGCAAGTATGCCACCGCCACTCGGTTCTCCTACACCTCTCAACACTCAGACTATGGCCAGCGATTCCAGCAACGCATGCAGACTCATGTGTAGAGGCTGCATCTGGCTGGGGTATCTCTGCGGGGCAGAGGAGATGGCTTCCCAGCTGTTCCCTGACATTCAGGGACATTGCTCATTGCTCCTTTCGTGGACCCAGCCTTTCTCCTCCTGGCCATCCCAAATAAGGAGCGGGTCTCCCAGTAACACCCCATCCCAAGGACGGTGCTCTGTGCATGCCCCAGTCTCCCGGGCCTGCCCTCTCCTCTTCTTCAGGATGGTCTCTTCTGATCTTTGTTCTGCCTACCCAAGCGTGGGGAAAGGAAAGGGGAGGCTGGGGATGGGGAGGAGGGGAGAGGAGAAGAGCACATTTTATCATTTCCTTTCTGTCCTGCTCCCCTGGTCTCCTGTAAGAGGGCATGGAGCTATGCTGAGGTGGGCAGGCTGCTGGAACGTGGGATAGCCCACCTGTCCCAGCCTTGATTTCTTTATACCTTGTGTTCATCTTTCCCATCTCAGGGAATTACAGATGGAACAGTGAGTTCAAATCCAGCCTTTGGTCAGTTGGGGTCAAAATGCCAGTCACCCTGGTTGCTATGGTGTCCATCTATCTGAGTGAAGAGGGCTTCAAAAATCCCCAGGAGCACTGCTTTCTTTCTTCTCAGCTTTGTGCTGGACCAGCCAGATGTGTCCTGGATGAGAGCGAGGAGTGGTCAGGACCATGTACTGGTTGACAGGCCACTGTGTAGTGCGTGGCATTTTCCAGATCCAACACTAGTGGGAGTCACACATGCTTCTTTCTTTCACAGTATCTGCCCCACTTCTTAGTGGTAACTCTTTAGCCTTGGAGAGTTGGGTAGAGCAGAGGCTACTTTTCATGGGGCTCTTTTCCAAAAGCAATAAAACCTCATTTGGAAAGAAAAGCTGTAGGGGTTGTCCCCGTGGAAAAGAAAGGGGCACCTGCCCTCCACCAGACTCCTAACTCCTTGAATTACTATACCTGAGTCTCTACGCACTTTGAATCTACTATATACATCCAAATGGTGAGACCTGGCTACTGGTGGATTCTGATAGTTAAGCAGTGTCTCAAACCTCAGACTCTACTCACCGTAGCTAGAAACTACCTTGCAGATGGCGTGGTAGATGCTTTATCCAGACAGATTTTGGTTTTGTCTCCTCACGCCACTCCTAACCCCTGACCAATCAAATTCCTTCTTCCATTTTCAGTGCCTTGAGTGTCAAGTTTGTGATGATGTCCCTGTGTGAGCTTCAGCTTATCCCATGTTAGCATCCAAGGAGAGACAAATTGAGAGGATGTGAGGAGAAGGGGGCTTGGAAATGATCCAGAAGGAAAACTCTTACTGACCTAGATGAAAATCCGAATGCAAAAGAACACGACAGGCACTGAATTCCATGGGCCGTGCTGTCTTTTCCCACACAGCGTGCACACACGAGCACACACACATTCCATACCACGTCTCATCTACCTTCTGACCAAAGAGAATCTGTAACTCGTGTCTCAGTCTCACCTTCCTAAGAAAACAACTGCCCAACAGGAGTCTACTGTCCATGTCCCCACTGAGGCCTGCAGAACAGGAAGGAGTATTCCCAGAATGCTCCTTGCTTTTACTCATTGGTCACCATTCGTTAGTCGTGTTTACTTTAATGAATTACATGTTCATCAGACACGGTCCATCACTAACCTTCTAGATGGGCCTGTGGGGTGACATTCTCTGCTATCTCCTTCCCAATAAGGACCAGGCAATATCCAGGAATGAGGGTGCTCCATTTCCAGCCTAGCAGGCAGCCGCTACTGCTTATCCTCCAGTGAGTGCATGCACAGAGTGGGCCCTTCCTGCAGCAATGACAGACAGAGCTGTATCCCAGTTCAGAAGACTCACACTCGCAGAACCCTTTCACGAGAGCTCAGTGAGGCAGTGTTTGCAGTGGAGGTCCTTGTGAATATGGACTCATTCAGGCTTTCATTTTCACTGACACCTGAAGCCAAACACTTCTGAAGTCTAAATAGAGTGGCATTTTAAACAGCAATACTCCCTAAAGTAATCCTCTTGTCTGGGGTTTGGCTTGATTCTCTTATTTCTCTCTGATTTAAGTAGTAGGTCCCTCCTATGGAAACAAGAGCATCACTAAGGAAAACTGAGGGAGTCACGCGCCATGCAAGGGACAGGAAACAGCAACTGAGACAGACTCCTGCCATTCACACTCCGCAATCAGAATCAGAGTTGGGCCCTGCTGAATGACCAGTGTTGCTTGTCGGGGGAGTTGGAAGTCCCTTAATCACGAGGCTCTTCGCCTGAAACTAGAGTCTTCCAGCATGTCGGTACTTTGAGTCTAAGCACCCTGGGTGTTATTGCTTTAGTTGAAGGAATAAGAAACCAAGAGTCGAGAGATCTGGGATCCCGTTCTGCAGCCGCCGTTTGCTGAGTAACCCTGATCTGACCTCCTCATTTCCCTTGCTTCTATCTTCTGGTCTTTGCCTAACCCTATTCTCTGTTGGCTGTGTTCGCCTGGGGCAGGAGATTGCCCATCCTGCAGGAACAGTAAGCAATCATGATGAGGGTTGGGGCAGGGAGGCACTGCCTGCTAGAAGGAGCTTTAACCACCAACTCTCGATCTTGTCCGTCACCCTAACCCTGAGTGAACTGAAGCTATCAGTGTTGCTCTCATCTTAGATTCCGTAGGCTGCTGTGATGGTAGGGCCAGTTATGGATGCAGTCTGCAGCACACACAGACTGGGGGAGACAGAAACTGTCTTCCACTTCTGTCTTCAAGAACAGTCATCTGGGCTAAAGACTGCTCTCCCTGTTCACCAAGCAAGGTGAAGCCTACATTCCCCACAGTCTCGAATCAGAAACCAGGAGAGAGAGCAGCTGACCCCTTCCTGTAGACTAAAAGGGATGCTGTTAGAGGGAAGGAGGGGTTAGTGGTTTTGACATACACTCTGCATATGCAAAATGTTCTTGTGGCTCTGAATAAGCCTTGCTCTTTGTAGAGAGCCCAGCCTGCTTGCTGAATCCTGGTCCCCACCCCATCCCCACCACCACCAAAGTCTAACCACAGACTATGCATGAAGCAGAAAAGAGAAAGGAAAGCTAACAGGAATGGTGGCAATGCTCAGCTCTCCCAAACATCTGCATCAAAACCAAAAACATGAGCTCAACTAACATGATTCTGGGTAAGACAAGGCACATAGACCTGTGTCTTGCTCCTTGTGCTCTGTCAGGAGCCAAAGCTCCTGGGCTCCTTAAGATGGAAGTGGGTGACCCGTGTACACTTGGCCCCCTAACATAGCAATGCTAGGCAGTCGGGATATATAGAAACTCATGTTAAAGCCAAAGACCGTGTTTGGACATGTAAATTCTACTGGCTTGGTCCCTGCCTCGTCCTGCTGTGTGAGCAGTTCTGTCCCTATGGGTGAATTGTATGACCTCCCAAGGCCACTGCAGGCTCAAGACAACTGGTTTCTCTACTGTTCCATTTCTGTGGAATCTGAGCCCAGGCTCTACACCCATCAAGCCTAGTGCTGATGGTAGAATTCTGGGGACATAGACCTCAAGACTCCACTGGGGATGGATTGACTGTTATGAAAGGACCCTAAAGCTGTCACCTAAACACAACATTCCCTTCTCCCTGTGATTTTTTTTTCTCCTCTTTTAAAAGACAGTGCATTCTGACGAGTGCTGGCTAACTTTCTTCAGCTTGCTGCTGACACCACCCATGGCCAGTAGAGAGGACTGGCTTGTTATATGGATTCGAGAGGAGGGTGCAACATTCAGTTTTCCTGCAACACTGTGAGGGAACCCCAGCCTCCTTTCCCAGAGGAAAATAATTGTTGCAAAGAAGACAGAGGCCATACTAGGAAGTCCTGGTGCAAACCTGCTCTTAACAAAAGCAATGATTTTTTATGCACAGAACTCCTCTTACCAGTCCTGGTACCCCATCTTAGGTATTTAATGTTCACAATCACTGGCCTTTGCAAACTGGTAGCCAGGCTCTTCCATTGGTTTCAGGAGCTGTCCTTCACCCCTGGGAACACCAGGACTGGAGGGGGCAGGGGGGAGGGGGACATTCAGTTTGCTGATAACAATCAAATACATAGGCTTCTTAGCAAAAATGGCCCCAGGGCCTCCACTTTTAACAAGGTGCCCAGGTCAAACTGTCAACCCCAGTCATTCCTGGGATTGCTATCTCTATTCTGACCCTAGCTGAATCTTCTCTACCAAAATCCTCCTCATAAGTGGATCCATGATGACAACCAAGAGAGAGAAAGTATTTTTGTTAGGACAAACCATCATAGATTTTTAGCAATGTGTATCTGTGTGTCCTTTACACCTTTTCCTATTCTGACATTTTTTTTCTTTTTTTTAAAAAAAATATTGTGTACTATATTTTTAGTCTCAAACACACTATATATTATATATTTAATTTTATATATATATAAATATAAATGTTTTAAAAAGTACCATGTTTTGTGTTATTTTAATACACAGGCAATTAGTTACTTTAAAAGCCCATTCAGTTTTGTGTATAAACGGTTCAGATTTGGAGAGAGGGGGCCAAGTTGAAGATTGAGATTGCAAAAGTTATGTATTTGCACTTCCAGGCCACGCGATAAACATTTTATTCACCAGTGTGTGAGCACCAGAGAAGCCTGAGGCCAGTTCTGTCAGCTCTAGCACAAAGGGAGCTCTGCTTTTGTGGCATCCGAGTGCTCAGTGCCATGTCTGATTGTGAAGATGGAGAGATAGGAGCCTCTGCATTTGCAGTTCAAATCCCACCGAGACTGGGAGTCAGCAAGTATCCGGACTGGCTTGAAGGCTAGAATGCTGTGGCCTGGGTGAAACGCAGTTTCAAGGTCGTTGACCTTTGGGGCTTGCAGTGAAAGTGCAGGAGCCTATGGCGCATTGGCGCACACTCCCGGGCTGGGGTTCATACTTACAGGAGTTTAAAGATTCCACAGCAGCTTTCAGATAACAATTCTGCAGCTGTAAGTCGTGAGAGAAACGCAACGGTTTGTTATCTTCATTTGGTTAGCGACCAAGAAAAGTCAAGGCTGTTCCCTGAGAGCCTTTTTATATACAAAGAACACAGAACACAGCTAGAAACAGGAAGTAAGAAGTGAATAAAAGAGAAAACCTCAGGCCAGGAGTAGCGCTCAGTTGGTACAGTTCCTGCTCTACATGCATCAGGTATTCAGCACCAGGGTGGGGAGGGGAGCAGGCACAAGCCATTTCCAGAGGTTATAGATTACAGCACAGCAGATTTATCCCAGGAGGGAATGCAGCTGCCACGGGGGCTGGCCTTCCGAGGCATGTGGCCAAGAAAGGAGGTCCAGGTGCAGGGTGACTCTAGAGGCCAGTCAGGTAAGTTGAACCGACACAAACGGTTTGGGGGGTTTGTTTATTTTGTTGTTATTCGTTAGTTCATTTGTTTTGAAAGAAGTAGCAGTGGATCCAGAAGCAAAAAGAGGTGGGTGGGAAGGTCCAGCCGAGATGGGGCCTCAAGGGATTAGGCCTCATGATGGTGGTTAGGATGCCCCCTGTGCAGTGCGTGCCTGAACCCTGCACAGGGCCTGCATACTGTGAGACAAGACTGTGTATATAGCACCTCACCTGGCACTCCGAAGGCCGAAGCCTCCTGAACCCCAAGAAGACTATACAAGTGATACTTATTTCTACGTATTATGTCTTATCCTGGTTCCAGCCCCTCGTGGATGTCCCTAGGACTCAAGGACAAATAGTAAAGGCATGGCCCTTATCATCAAGCCTTATGAGTCTTAAAAACCATTGCTTCCTTTTGAGGTTTTCAGGCTCGAGACACAAGCTCTTGGCCTAGCTTTAGGCAGTGCCTTTCTGCACTTTCTCATCAAAGAGTAAAGTTCTGAGTCCTTCAGGAGATGACCTCGAATTATTCTCCCCAGGAGTCAGACCGTGTACTTGTGTTTCCCTCACTCCACCTTTCAATCCAGTCACATGAAAGTGAGTCACTTGTCCTGTGCACCCCCACCCCTGCTTCTCCTCTCCCCTAACAGAAGGGCTCCTTTCCCAAAGTTTACATATTTGGAGAGCCTGCCTCAAAGGCCTCACCTTAAAATTGCCTTGCCTAACACATTAATCAACTTTTCCCCACCCTGAGAAGCCTCAGGCTGATCTACACTGATTTATAATTTTTGCTTTGATCATAGGATTTGTGTTGACACATAAACACTTTACGTTTTTGTTCTTTAGATGTTTCGTTGATTTGTTTGTCTCATTTTAGGACAGAGTTGGTCGCATTGGGTATGGAGGCTCACACCTTTAGTCCCAGCACTTGGGAGTAGAGACAGGTGGATCTCTGAGTTCAAGGCCAGCCTGGTCTACAAAGCTAGTTCCAGGACAGCCAGGGCTACACAGAGAAACAATCAAACAAGCAAAACCCACATACAAAACAAAACAAAGACAGGGTCTTGTGGTTCTGCGTTCTGCCTCGCTGCTGGGGTGTAGGAACTCTGCTTGGACAGGCAAAACAGGAGATGCTAAGCTGTATTTATCCTGTGCCTGCTGTTGTGTGATGGGTTAGAGGGAAGCACCAATGCATGGCTCAAGGGGTGGGGGAATGTAGCCTAGGCTGGGGGCGTCAGCCAGAGAGAGAAACAACATAGACTGAGACCAAAACTGGGGTTCCCAAGCTCCTGGTCATCCAGTCGCTGCTAGAAACCTCATGGAGTCAAGAATGAAGGAGGCCCTGAGGGCCTGCAAGGAGGCTGGGCCCAGGGGTTCTCAGACTCCTGGACACCCAGATGTTGCTGGAAGTTGCTGCGGAGGAGTCGGGAATGGAGGAGACCCTTGGGCTGAGGATGAATTAACAGCAATTATTTGGGAGTAGGGAGGGGTCTTCTACAGGAGAGTTAGGCAGCATGGCTCTGTAGACAAAGACTTTCTCCTTGCTCCCCATGGTAGTTATTGATGAAAGAGACAATCCTTGTTTCTAGACTGTTTATTGATTGTTTATCGTGGAAAATACCACCTCCTCAGGGTGGACCAGAGATTAAATATGTTTTTCAAGAAGGAATGTCCAGGAAGGGAAGCTTATTGGCTAAACCCTCATGGCCCATCTAGATACCTCATTAGCACAGAAAATTCTGTTCTGGGCTAAAAGGTCATATCTCTATGTGTAATGTGGTTTTGTGTTCCCAGTCAAGAATCTGGAAGGGAGCAAAGAAACATCTACCATCTCCTAGGATGGGTTCCAGGGTCTCTAAACCCACTCAACCTTACCGAGTTTCCTGGAATAGTCCACTGCCTCAGAGGGTCTCACTATGCCTATCTGGCCTCTTCCTCCCAAGTTCTGGGATTAAAGGCATTATGTCACCATGTTCAATAGACCTTAACACTTAACAGTTTTAGAGTCAGAGGCAATGCATTACTTTATCATATACCTATGTTTATTTTGAAATGGTCTCATTCAATAGTACAAGATGACCTAGAACCCACTATGTAGAGCAGGGTGTCCTGAAACTTGTGGCAATCCTCCTGGCTCTGCCTCCTGAGTACTGGGATTGCAGATGAGCGCCTCCACACCTTGTCTGCAATATTTAGCATCCCATCACCCAGTACAGTAGAGTTGATCCCTGTGTTCTGGAGGAATGCAGTGATAGAAGAGAAAAACAGAGTCAAATCTGTGAAACATGATGCCTAGGGGAATTTAACCACTGCTCCAGGTGGAAGATGTATAGATTTCCATGAAGAACTTTGGCTCTGGTAAGGCCAAGCTGAGAAGTCATGGCCAGTGTATACTGATGCTGAGAGTTCTCTTGCTGAGTTCCTGACTGACAGACAACACTGACTTGATTATTTTTGATCAATATGCTATAAATGGAAGTGGCATCTCACTTCCAGACCAAAACACTTCATTGTTCCATTTTTTTCTCCTGTCTTAAGGACAGAATCCCATTAATTATGTTGTCAGAATTTCTAGAGTAAAAACATGGCCCTCATAGGTCTGAACATGGTAGGTTCAGCCTCTCCTACCTATACAACAATTAAGGAGATGGATAAGATAAAGAAGAGAGAGATCTAATCGACATGGCTCAATTAAGAAGAACAAATAGAGATCCAGGGACTTCTAGGTTTACAAAGTAGTAACATGAGGCTTAGATTAAACAGAGGAAGAACTGGGGTGGACAGGTAAAAAGTATGGTTAAAGAATGCTGATTAAAGTATGGTCTGGTTGACCATTTTCTCAGTTCTGGTTCTGTAAGGTGGTCCAAAGAGGTCCTGGTCATTGTCACTACTTGTCTTAGTTAGGGTTTCCATTGCTGCAAAGGGACGCCATGACCAAGACAACTCTTATAAAGGAAAACATTTAATTGGGATTCACTTACAATTTTAGAGGTTCAGTTCATTATCATTGAAGTGGGAGAATGGCAATGTCCAGGCAAGCATAGAAGCTACCAGGTAGAAGGAGCTGACCTGAAGGCAGCAAAAGGAGACTGACTTCCACAGGAGCCTGGAGGAGACTGGATTCCACAGTGTGCATGCAGATCCTGAGTGTAGGAGACCTCAAAGACTGCCCCCACCGTGACACACTTCCTCCAACAAAGCCACGCCCACTCCAAAATCACACCTCCTAATACTGCCACTCCTCAAAGGCCAAGCATTCAAACACATGAATCTATGGGGTCCAAAACTATTCAGAGCACCCCAGCACTTGAAAGGATCAATCAGATTCCCAGGAGAGGACGACTTCCTAGTCACCCTCATCAGCTGGCCCTTGGGAGATTTCCACTGTGCAAATGTCTGCTGTGAATTCAGAGGAACTGGAAGTTTAAGGTAATTTGTCTCTGGACTTTCAACCTTGAAGGGAATAAGACAAACTTGACAGGCGTTCTTAGAATGGCTAGCACACATGAGTGAGTGTAGAGTTAAGCAGGCAATCAAAAGGGTAACAGCAGCCACAACAAAGGCAGAAATGCCAGCCCCTGTCCTATGTCTAGTGATCCTTGAGGCTAAGTTAGGAGTTGATGCTTTTTAAGGCAAAGAGCTTCTAAGTGCCCATTCACAGTTCCAGGTGGTGAGCGTTGTAGTGGCCTTTGCCTGGGTCCCTGAGTGATTGTGAAGAGCAGGGTCCCTTTGTCAATTCACGATAAAACATGGTGGTTGAGGGAGAAATTAATCTTCATTTTGCTGTCATATTGAATTGAGAGTTGTCTGGAAGTCAAATCAAGGACCTTGTGTGTGCTGGACAGGGCTCTGCCCCTGAATACCCCTAGTTCCCAAGAGCCTGATGTTTTGTGGTTATCTATTACTGTAAGTCAGTGTATGCTATCTTCATTAACACAGTGTTAAAATCCTGTCTTTCACCATTTGTTTTTCCAGGAAAATTACATCTCCACATCTACATCTCTTCTCCTCTGTGAAATAGAAATAGTTTGCTTATAGTCTCCATTCTACTGAACCTGCTTATTTGTAGAAGTCTTTTCAGAGAAGAGAGGGTGGTAATAAGCATCTGTCCATTTCCATCCTTTGCTCCTATCTTGGACATGTGTATGTGTGTGTGGGGGATGTCAGCAATTGCCCCCAGGGTTCAGGAAGAAGTATCAACTCCAGAATGAGGCCTAGGTTAAAAGCTAAGCAGTGCCGTGTAACTGGGTGATACATGACAGGAGAGTCTCACACTTTCCTGAGCTACCTTGCCCTTATCCATAAACTTCTGTGAGCACTCAATGGGATGAGATATACAAAAGCCTTTTGTAAGTTGTGGGACGCTGTCCAAATGTGAGTTGTCTGGGACTCGTAATGCTGTAGCATTCCACATCGGCAGCATCATCTCATACCACACACCCTTCCAGCCACGACCTGGCTATAGAAAATGCTTGTTCAGCTGGGCTTAATAGGTCCTATCTTGCCAGGCCCCAGGGTTCTAAATCCAAAGGATCAGTTTTCTGGAAGAAAAAAAAAGTACCTAGGGGAAGAGAAAGAAAAATCAGTTCATTAGCGCTCACTTTCCTGTTTCCTTATGTGTTGTAATTAGCAGCATAGGACAGAACCTGCAGCAGCCGGAACTGGACTAGGAACTTTGTCTTGTCTTCCTCTGCACAAATGCCTGCTCTCCATGCAGGCTCATCCTGGGGACAACTCTTATTTTAAGACCCAGATCAATGTCCCTTTTCCCACAAGACACACTGGGTAAGGCACCTTTTCAAATAGTGGCCTGTCAATATTCCAAGTGGAGTCTGGCTCCACAGAATTACACAAGACTAGGGCTGAGAGATATCCCAAACCTGGCTCTCCTCAGAATGCCCATGATTTACTCCCTCACCAAAATAAATACCTAGCGATGTGACACAGAACCTCAAAGACTGTAGGCAGCTCTGGGCCATCTGACCCAATTAAGCAAAAGCATTCGTTTCGCCTCAGAGAAGACACGTGGGCTCTGCATCAAACCCATCAAGGAACACAGTGTGGCTTTGTGTAAAGTACAGACTCCTAATGTTTAGATTCGTCTCAGTCTCCCCAGTCCCTGTGCCTTTGGGGAAATCCTTTGGCCTTTCTTTCTCAGTCTTGGTCTCCTCATCATCCATGCCACAGATGTTGGTTGACCATTTACCATGTACTTAGTCCCAATGTCCATCCCTTGGGATAAAACCAAGAACAAAGCACAGGCCCTGCTCTCATAACCACACTGAATTAGCGGAGAATGAACAATAAATAGGCTGGCTGCCAGAGAAGGAAGAGCTAAGGACACAGATAAAATGCTGTAAGCACAGACGGTAAACAAGAGAGTGAGCTGTTTGTGCTGCTTGGTCCGGAAGGGGCTGTAAGGTCGTTTACAAGCGAGGTAAGCTGGGCATTTATCTAGAGAAAAGATGATTTCAGATGAAAGCACTGGCAGCTATGAAGAGCCTGAGGCAGGAATGCGTGTAGAAGACTCAGAGAGGAGCAGTAGGAAAGTGGTAAGCTATCCCGGAAGAAAAATGAAGCAGGAGAGACAGTGTGTGTGTATGTGGGGGGGGGGGTTGAAAATTACTCTGAGGTGGAAAGATATAATAAATTGTTGTAGTGGTTGGAGTCCAGTTTGGACATTTCTGAACTCTTGATAATTGAAAGTAAAATAAAGGTAGACAAAGATCACAAAATAGTAGGGAAACTCTGTTCAAAGCAAAGAAGTTGTAAAAGTTAGAAAAGAATAAACTCCAGAAGGTACAGAAGGACCCTGACAACTGTTGGGGGTTTCCTCTTAGGGGGTTCAAGAGAAGGAGTTTAGTCACTATGGGTGAGGTTTGGCTGGGTCTCTAGTTTGACGACGGGCTTGGATTACATGAGCCTTTGCTAACTGTGCGTGTCCCTCCCACAATGCTGCAGATTTTAATCATTTGCATACCCAATAATTAGCTTGTGGTACATGCACTCAAAGCTAATTCAGGCCAGATCAACTGTCCCAGTTTTGTACCCAGATATAACTACACTATGACTTGATAGAAGCTAAGTTTAATGGCCATTAACAGGAGGTGTCCCAGGTTGCTAAGCTATTCCTTATGCTTGCCTGACTCAAAATGACTGTTTCTATAGGTCAAAAGTGATTGTTCACTTTTTGTGGTTTTATGTGGTTTGACCCAGTATGTGCAGTCTGTTAGTGGTGGTGGTAGTGATTGTTCATGGTCACCTGGTTATTACCACCTTTAAAAAAAGGGGGGTTACCATTATTTTGGCAAGATTGTTGGAAGATATTTCTTCTTGCTACTGAGCTTGGATCTACTTACTTCCAGTTTTTACCAGTGGCTGTAGTTTTGACTTCTGCCTTTATTCTCCATTGGATTCATATACTGTCTTCTGGCTCTTCTTAGCAGAGACAGATGGTCTACTCACCACCATGATCCTGACTGCCATCTTTTCCACAGAACTAGGAGATGACCACCGATTCTCAGACAAAAATCTTTAGAAGATGAACATGAGGATAGTTAGTGCTTGGCTACACCATGCCAGACATTATGACCTGAGCTCTTTGCAGTGTGACCAGATGCAGCATGTGCTACTGTGTGAGCCAATCTGGCATTTTTAGAAATTAGCCTCCAAGGAGCACAATAACCAGACCCTTCCTGCTCTCAGAATCCAGATTTACATTCTCTCTAGTTCTGGCAAACATGCCATTTACTCGCTATGTAACCTTGAACAAGCTATCAAAACCTTCTGAGTCTTAGGGGTTTTTTTTTCTTGCTGTGACATTCACTGAAACTAGTTGAGGTTTGAAGATGAATAAGAAGGGACCTATGGAAAGGATAATTCTAAAATTTGTTTGGTCAGTTGGTCAGTCACTTTCATGTATACGATTAGATATATGTGAATCTTGAGCTTCTGAAGTCAGAGCCTCAAGGAACTTCTCTTATTCTCCATTCTTTATGCCCCATGGGGCAGCTAAGAGAAAATAGTCTAGCATAGGCCCACTGGTTGACTCTGTAGGTCTAATGCCAGGATTCGAATAACACTCTTTGCTGACCCATTCTCGGGCTAGGGAAACACCATTGTAACTGGAGTCTATAATCCTGGTGTCCTTAAGGAATGTCAGAATAGTGGCAATAAAAAGTAGATTTTCAGAAGCCCACAAGTTGAAATGTTTACTTAGAATTTATTTTACTTAGAATGCCTTTTGGGACGATGAGGCTGCAGGCTTGAGCTCAGAGCCTCATGTATGCTAAGCACACACTGTAGCCCTGAGCTACACTCCAGCTGATGACAAGGGTTGCGCCTCTACGGTATTCGCTGCAGATCAGAGCTAGAACAAGCCCATGGATCTTTGACTGTGGGACCTCCCCTCCGTGCTGCACTTCTCTTGTGAGATGTGATACCCAGGAAGCACGCGCACTGCCTCTCAGTCTCCAAGATCATTGTAGAAAAGGGAGACATGCAAGTCTTTCTTATTTAAAGATTAGTCCCAACACTTAGGAGGCAGGGGAGGAACTGGAAGGGAAAGTGAAACTCTGTGAGTTCGAGGTCAGCCTGGGCTACATAGTGAGATCCTGTTTCAAAAAAACAAACAAACATAAAAAAACAAAAAAACCTCTTAGGACTTACTTGTTCACAGAAGGCCTCATACCACATTAAGTGCTCCTCCTCTACCACCTCAGTAGCCATTCCCCTAGCTCCATGATTGACACTACCATGCTCTCCATGCAAAAATACAGCTGCCGTCTTAAAGGGAGTAAAATAATTTATTCTGGAGCCAAATTTGAGTGATCACATCCTGGGAAACAGCAGGTTTTGTGTTGCCATGTGAGAGCAATTTGTGGAGCTGTATGTAAGAGAACAAAGGAAACTGTAAATCAAGGAGGGGAAATCTCTGTTATGGCTTCAGATGCCATCTGATGACAGTCTTAGCTTTGGGGTTGGTAGAAGCTAACTGTCTGCCAAATCAAGAGATCCCTAAAGGGGTTTGATCCATTAGTTGCAAGGTGTTAGATCCTACAGAGGTGGGCAAGGAACTGATGTACAGATGGCTGAAACTAGTCCAAGACAAGATAATTAGGCTTTGGATCTGCACCATTCCAACCCTTCTACATCACTGAAGTTTTATTCACCAATCAGTCTTTCCAGATACAGATCCCTTCTAGGAATTCTTGTTCACAGCGATTATTATACCCTGTGTAGTGTATCAAAGGACTGACAGTTTGAGGGAGGAATTGTAATATGCAAAAGAAAACCATGCCCTTAAAGAAAACACAAAGTTCTTCCTTCTTCTCAAAAGTTGATGTCCTCTAGAAAATACTCCCTCTCTACCTTTCATAGTCAAGTTTCTTAGAAGGCATTGTCTTTATTTATCCAGCATTGTGCCCTGCCTTCAGTTCCCGTGAGCCTACCAAACAGATTGTGTGGCAGTCACAAGACTTAATGACTTTTCAGTTAGTTCTTCTGTTGTAGGAACATTTTTTAAAAACTTAACATCTTTTATATAAACATAAAATGAATTCATGTCAAATGATATTTAATCACCAACAACCGAGGGCTATTTACAGTAAGATATCTCAACTGATTGAAAGGAAAATTCAAACTTATCACATTTATATAGGAATTCCAAATTGCATAAATTTACAAATACAAAACTGAGTTTATCCACAAAAGACTTTTAACCCATTGCTTTCTGCTAGATATGATTAATTCACGTTCCAGTGAGCAAGAATCATCAGAGTTCAGATTTTTGTTTTGCTTTTGGTCTGTTTTACAGAGTTCTATGTCAGGGTCAGACAACTCAGAAGGTAAGATAGGATGCTCAATGATTTCTTGTTCTTTCAAAAATCTTCTTGGACCATTTTCCCTGCCTTGCCTGCAGCTTCTGGTACTTCAGACCACTCCTCTTTTGCTCTGTTGACCACTCAGAGAGTCCCCCACCTCTGGCCAGCTCTTCTCTTCAGGGATGAACTTAAAAAAAAAACAACCTTTTTTATTGGCTCATCGTGAATTTCACATTGTGCACCCCAATCTCACTCGTCTCCCTCTCCCGAGTGTTGCAACCAATGAAGGACATGACCAGTTCTCCCACTCTCATGGCCAGTTCCCCTGCTTGCCACTGGTTGGCAAGGACACAAGGGACATGAGGGGATCTCTCTCTTGCCTACCACCACACAGCAGATAAGAGGCAGGGCCAGCTCACCTGCAACCTCCATATCCAGGGTCAGCTCTACTGTGCTGTCCAGGTGAGGGGCAGGGTCCACTCTCCCGATTGTTGTAGCAGGTAAGGGGCAAGGGAAGCTTGCCTGTCTGAGACCTTGGGGCCAGCTCTCTTGGTGGCAGGGCTGGGGTGGGATCTCTCCATTGCCCATGTCACCTCATGGCCGACAAGTGGCAGGGCTAGTTCTCCCATGTTGACGCCCTCAGGTCAACAAATCTACTGTGCTGCGCAGATGAAGGGCAGCGTCCACTCTCCTGAGTGCTGCAGCTGGTGAGGGGCAGGACCAGCTCTCCTGCTCTCATAACCTGAGCAGGGAGGAGGGTATCTCTGTCTTTTCCATGCCACCCAGCAGGAGATAAGTAGTAAGGCCAGCTCTCAAATGCTTGTATCCTTGGGCCAGCTCGCCTGCAACTCCCACAATGTTCAGGCCTGCTCTCCCACGTACTGTAGTTGGCTAGGGATAGGGTCAAATTTCTTGCTCTCGTGGCCCCAGGACTGATTTCTCAGGATGACCAAATGATGGGTGGGACCAGTTTCGCACAGCCCTCAGACATCAACATGTCCCTGGGCTGCAGTCCAAATCTGGGACATCTATGTGGTCTTTGGTGGTAACAGCCCCCTGCTGCTGCGGGGTCATGGACCCAGACATGGCCCCCAGTGGCAGCACAGGCCAGGACCCCACCATGGTCCCAGGTGGCATCACCAGCTACTCACATCAGGCTGTCCTCACGACCCTCAACTCTCCAGTTCTGCTCTCTTCATTGTGCCCACATCCTTCTGTTTCTCTTCCATTTCTCTACAACTTACTTGGTCCTCTTAGTGGCACCCGGAGTCTCTGAGTGTCTGGGGGTCTCAGGAGTGATCTCAGGAGTGCTAAGCGCCACCTGTGCATTATGGCACTGGGCAGGGTTCATCTCAGGCGTGGTCTGCCTCCACAAGCCTGTGGAGCCCTGGACTGGTGGTCACCTTAGTCTAGCTCCCTATCTGTGCCCCATGGCACCAGCCTGGTGGTTATCTCAGGCTCATTCCTCAACCAGCCTGCCCTAGTAGCCCCTTGCAAGAATCATCTGTGTCTGGTTTACTCTTGCCTGGGGCCCCACAGTCCCAGGTGGGGTTCTTCTAGCCTCTGACTTGCTCCTGTCCTGGGAGCCTGTCTGGGCTTGCCTGGTGCCAGCCTGGTGGTTATCTCCGGCTTGTATTTTTTCAGGGAATGTTAGGCTACTAATCATTCAGACGTTCACAAGTCAGAACAGGAAGCATGCTCATATCCTCTCTCCTTTCTGCCACCTACTGACACACATGTGGTACAGCAGCCACACCTGCAATGTCTCTAGGGGCACGAGCATCCAGATGGACTCTTTTGCCCTTACCTCGCCTTCAGTGTAGATGTTCTGCAGGTTTGATGCTGGGCTCTCTCTCCCTGTCCCCACTCATTTGAGGGCTGTCTCATCTTGTTTTATATTGTCATGCCACTAAGCTTGCAAGGATGATCCTAAAACCTCTATCTCTACTGTGGCTTCTATATGGGCCAGGCATCCTCATTTACTTCCTTTTGTACAGAACTTCAGAAATGACAGGCTATACCCTAAAACCTGTCTAATTCTACTCTTAAATGCAAATTCTTGGAAGCCAGAACCCCCCCCCTTGCATGTACTCCATGGCTCCTTACAATGTCACCCTGGCTGCTTCTCTCTCTCTCTCTCTCCCTCTCCCTCCCCCTCCCCTCCCCCTCCCCCTTCTCTCTCTCTCTGCCTTACCCAGGCTGTTTTCTTCTCTACATTAACAGCAGAGCGTCTTCTCTGAGAGACTTGACGCTGCCCACTCCACTCCTGACAGTGCTCCTGGAAGAATCCTCCAAAATCAAGTCCCATGTGACACTTTTTCCTGAACTCCCTGTGCTCTCTGTTTGGGTTGGGATAGAATTAAACCCAGTAGTGAGATGATTGAGTTCCTCCATGACCTGAATTCCTTTGCTTCAGCCTCATCATCGACTGAGCCTCTTCCTAGGTTTTAGAGCAACGAGGATCTTCCTGTCACGTGACTCATGCTAACCTCGACTTTCCTGAGCTATTTTGAATGAATGGATTTTGTTTCCTTGAAAGATATTTATCCGTTCACCTTTGTCGTTCTCAACTAATCCATAGACACTTAATAATACCTTTATTGGACTTTGCTTCTTCTTTAACCATCCTGGCAGGAGTAAAAGTAGTCTAAAAAGACACTCACACTTTACCATTCCACTATCAGACTAAGGAAACAATGGACAGGAAGAGATTGAAACTCCCACGAGGGTCTTAGGCTAGAAGGTGGAAAAGGCTAGAGCAGATTGTCTGTCGGAAAAAGATTTGACACAATCCTTACAACTCGTGAGACCACTTTGCGGAAGACACTGGAGCCAAGACGGTGATGATGGAGAGATCTACACCTTACGAGGGTGGCTCAGTCATGTGTCCCTCTTGCTTTCTGTTTAAACCTACATGTCATGTCAGTCTCCTTGATGAGCATGAGGGGAATTGTCATTGGATCCCTTGTTCTTCTTTCCATTATTGAACTTGAGGGTTAGGGTACAACCTGTGCCCAAATCAGGTCCAGTCACCCATCTTCAATAAGCCAACGAAAAGAGCCAAGTTAGAAGTGAAAGCAGAAGAGATACATATTCAGTGTAGCCCCACAGGGGGATGGGGGATGAAGAGATGCAGGGAAATCCATTTCTAGGGTCCTGATGTGAGATCGAAACTGAAATAGAGGGTCAGGGATATGTACATCTAAAGAGTCCCACCTACACCTACACCAACATTGTCTGGGTTTCTGTCTCATCTTCTAAGGTAGTCTGACCAGTTGTTAGAATCATGTGAAATCTCTGCCTCACTCTTCCTCTTGATGGTTTTTGCCTTCTTCCATCATGAGTAAGATTCCTGGGTAAATTCCTGTTTCTTTGAGGAATTTGTTGTCATTTTCCAATAGTCTGATAGTAAGATCAAGAGACACAGTGCTTCTTTAAAACGTCTTCATTTCTGCCAGGCCCTTTACATTTCCAGTATGGTCATTATCACCCAAATGTTTCCCTGGGTGTGATGTCTTACCTTTGTAGAGATAAAACAGGGGGATCAAAATTCAAGGTCGTCCTTAGCTACATAGTAAATCTGAGACCAGT
This sequence comes from Tokudaia tokunoshimensis, assembly GCA_036184795.1. Lineage (NCBI taxonomy): Eukaryota > Metazoa > Chordata > Mammalia > Rodentia > Muridae > Tokudaia > Tokudaia tokunoshimensis. The sequence continues at coordinate 72,274,708 of BTHU01000003.1, forward strand.
CTGGGCTTCTTGAGACCCTGTGTCAAAACAATAACAACAAACAAACAAACAAACAAATAGATGGAAACACCCCGCGGGCAAAGCAGTTACAGCTAAGTTGCAGCAAAGCAGGGACATCTCTACTGTGGACCTCAGTGCCTAATGACAGCCTTAGCCTTTGGATTGGTGAAAGCCAGTGGTCTGTTATGTTCAGAAACGATTTACCTAAGAGTCATCAGACAGGAACTATTAAGGGGACTAAATTTAGCCCAAGATAATTTGGCTCTTGACCTATAATATTCCAGCTCTCCACAACCGCAGACATTATAATCAGTCAGCCATCTTTGGAGAATCTTTTTAAAAGTTTTTAGATTTATTCATTTTATGTCATGTGTGAGCACCACATGCATGTTTGGTGCCCATGGGGGTTAGAAGAGGGCATCAGATCCCCCTGGAACTGGAGTTAGGAATGGTTGTGGACCACTATGTAGGTGCTGGGAATAGCGCCCAGGGCCTCTTCCATAGCAACTAGTATTTTTAACTACGGAGCCATCTCCCTAGTCCTGGAGAGACCTCCCCACCCCAAAATGTCAGTTCATCTAGCATACTGGAGATCACAGCTTATTTGCATAGGTTTCTCTCTCAGGCTGGGCGGGGGGTCTCTGCAGGCAGAGGCTGCGGCTTCACACACATCCATGTTGGCCTCTTCTGTGTCCTCTTTTTGCACAGGATGTTTACTTTCTTTTTCTAACCCCTATAAGGAATATGTGACTCAAAACCTAGAGCAAAATTCCTACATGCAATCACATATACGATGTAAGCACTGAGCACCAGGCATCAGAATGGGACATCGGTTTAGCAAGAAGCAAAAGCCATTACTTCTAGTAAGATTTAGGGTAGGAGCATTTGGGTACAGTGGTACAGTCCTTTAACCCCAGCACTGAGGAGGCAGAGGCAGGCAGATCTCTGAGTTCAAGGCCAGCCTGGTCTACAGATAGAGTTCCAGGACAGCCAAGGCTATACAGTAAAACTCTGTCTCAAAAGAAAAAAAAAAGATTTGGGGTAGGAAATTCAAAGGGAGGCATTTGCCTCCCTCTAGACATGGACCTGGAAAATGAAAGGAACAGTAGCTTTTTCACACCAGAGGGGGGAAAAAGGCAGGGACAAAGAGACCATGTAGAGGCAGCCAATAGAACATGTACCCTGTGTGGTTTTCATGGGAAAGAATCCAGTTCACATGTTTGATATGGACAAGATGAAGAGATGGGGATGTTGAGAGATAATAGAAATTAAAGTGCTGCTCCAGTCCCCTGGGCATAATGTCATGCTCTGCAGGGTTTGGGTAGAGGAGCACAGATATCTTTGCATGCCTGGTATTTTATGCAGGAAGCAAAGAATTTGCCTTCTGCCTGGAGAATCCATCTTGGAAACAATCAGGCAGTTTCCCTGCTGTAATGACCTCTGCTGGGGTGCAGCATGGTAGCCTGGAGCCCAGCTAGTGTGAGCTAGCTGAACTGGATGAGTGCTGCTTGCTTCTTGCTTGGCCTCACTCCTGTGCTTGAAACCCTCTCGTCCTCTGTGTCTTACTGCTCCTAGCCTTGCCTGTGCCTCTGCCATCTCCATAGCGCTGTCCTCCTCTCCATAAGTTCTCCCTCTCCCCCACCATGCTTTGCTTCTTAAGTGTTTTAATTTTTCCATTGCCCTCATCCTTCTGTTTCTGAGCTGTTGAATCTTTGTCTTTTCTTCTCACTTATCCATACTCCTGTTCTTCCTATCACGATTCCTTATACTTAGCAGCTGGAGTGCAGGGGGGAGTCAGGGAGGAGTCAGGAGACACACACAGATGACTAAAAATGAAGCAGAATACCAGGAAACTTGGCTGACCCCTGCCTTGTGTGGATCATCTCTGTGGTTTCCCTTTGTCTCCTCATTGTTCCCTAACTGACTCTGACTGCTGTCCCCATGCTCACAGGAGGATACCTCTAGCACTCATCCCATGGTTTCTAGGCAATGAGACATTCTCTTAGACAGATCTCAAGCATAAGCAATCTTCTCTAGGGGGTGTTTGCCTTCCACTGTCTTATTTGTTCTCTGCCAAAGCCCAAAGGACTTTTGGAAGGGAGAGGAGGACTGTATTTACATACCAGGCTGGTACCTTCTGTGGTGGTCTTTTCCATGTAGGGGATGACAGAATTGCCCACTTCCACTATTACAAAGTATCCAGTATAGCACTGGGAGGAACTGTCAGAGGCTGAGGCCAGCATACCCATTGGCCTCACGAAGAATCCTTTCTAGCTCTCATCTCCCCCACCCCAACCTCCTGTGACTAATAGATAAAAACCTTTGAAGTCTATTAACTTAACAGACCACCAGCCTCCATCAATCCAAAGGCTAAGAACGTCATCAGAGAACATCCAAGGAGTATCAAAAAGCACCCCCCATCTTGCTGTAACCCTCTTTCTGATCTATCCACCAATGAACTTGCCTTTAGGACTTTCTTTGTTGTGCGAGCTATAAAACTTCATAAAACCATTTCCGTGTTGGAACATGGAATTGGGTTAACCCAAAGCTGTGCTCCCAGGACATGGTTATTCAAAATGGCTCCAGAATAAGCTACCTCTTACTCTGTTTAAGAGGAGGGCTGTGGCTTTAGCATCAACAGTACACAGATTCAGACTACCCAAAATTCCATGTTCCAACATGGCAACAGTTTGATAATTTTTTATAATAACAGAATGAAGAAAATTATAATTCAAAGCTATTAAAAATATATTGATGGAAACATGAAGTAGGTGGGATATAGCAAAATGGAGAAGCCTCTATTACAGATTTCAGATATCTGATAGTATTCCTGGCCTTTTGATTGCCAAAAACCTAGGGTTTATTAAGTTAATACATTCCAAAAAAGATTTTTTTTAAAAAAAATTGTTAGTCAACGGATGTTAGGTCCAGCATAGAGGTAGGCAAAAACTGGCTATTCAGGGAGCTAAAGATAACCAAAGCTAAGTTGTAATTAGGCTCTGGACCTGTAACTTTTTAATGTCTCCACAGTAATTGAAGTTCTAACCATTTAATTGCCTGGTAGAAGGTTCAGCTGAGGGTGCAAGTTTTTCCTGGAATGTTTGTTCCCTCTGTCAGTTCTCTTGTGAGTAAAGGAAGGAATTGGATGTTCTGCAAAAGGTTAAGCTAAGAATGTAGAATGTTAATTCTGTGTTAGCAGAATTTCCCAGACAACTGAGATTATCTCGTGTGTTCAAGAACGCTCTCTGTGGTGGGTCTTCCATGAAGACCAAGTGGTCTGAAGGGGGCTGCTGAGGAGCTGTAGCTGAGTAGACTAGTGAGACGGAAGAGAACCAGGGATGTGTCTGAAAGACGATGAGTGCCCGGTGCAGTGGCCCACACTCCCTCTTCAACATTCCCTGGGCCTTACATGGAAGAGTACATTATAGATGTAACAGTTGGGGATGGATACCCCTGTTCACGTAGTCTGTAGTTTTACCAGTTGTTGATCTCTGCAATAATCATCATTTGTTGTAAAAAGAAGCTTGTTTGGTGAGGGGTGAGAGCTACACTTATTTGTGGGTATAAGGATAAAGTATTTAGGATCCAGTTAGCAATTAATTGGTTTAGGAAGATGGCAATGGTATGTTTTCCACTGGGATCTACGACCTCTCCAGCTACTGGTTTGCAGCACCAGGCATGCATTCCCTCCTATTGAGCAGACCTTCAGTGCGGAGATCCGTTAGTTACCCAAGTACCCGTACGGCAACACTGCAGATACCTTGCCAGGACAGTCATTGTGTGGTCCATGGCTTTACAGCTAGTTAGAACTGTGCTTGTTTACCATCCCCCTCCCCCTCCCAGGCAGCTCGTACAAACCTTCCAGTACTATAGAACTGTCCATGGGGGAGAAGGCTTGCAGGTCAATTCCAACTTAATTCCTCCAATTCCTGTGTCTGAAATATGTGATGTCTTCAGGAATAGGAGCTTACATTCAAGTTCCCTAAGGTCCAAAGGACTCCCAAAATAATAAAGGTTAATAATAAAGGCTATTTCTATTGCCCTTGACTGCTTCGTAAAACTTGATTTGCCTTTTGGTTTTACAGAAGGTCACAGTTAAGAGCACACTTTGAGTTTCAAAAGAAACTTTGAACTTAAAAACAGTGTTGAAACTTTGAAAGATTATGGGGACTAAATGAATTTTGAATTATGAGATGGTCACAAGTCTATGGGGACCAGGAAGTGGAATGTGGTGGCTTGTGTGGGAAATGTTCCCTAGAGGCTCATATATTCACAGTTTTGTGCCCCTTTTGGGGAGGTTATGGAATCTTTAGGAGGCATAATCTTGTTGGAGAAAGTAAGTCACTAGGGGCAGACTTGGAGGGTTTGTTTTGTTTTATGGTTTTGTTTTTGATTTTTGGTTTTTGGGGTATTTCTTGTTGTTTTACTTTGTTTTGCTTTTATTCTGTGTAACCATGGCTGTCCTAGAACTCACTTTGTAGACCAGGTTGCCTTCTAACTCATGGAGCTCTGCCTGTCTCTGCCTCCCTAGTGCTGGGGTTAAAGGTGTGTGCTACCACTGCCTGGTTAATGTTGAGGGTTCTTAACATCACCCTATGTCCAGTTCACACTCCTGCTTCTTACCTGTGGGTGGAAGTGTATCCTCTCAGTTTCCTGCTCTAGACACCTGCCTCCATGCTTCACTTCTCTTCCAGACTGTCTATAACTGTAAGCCCAAGTGAACTCTTCCCTGTATGACTTACTTTTGTTTGTGGTAATTCTTTACAGCAACAGAAAGTAACTAATACAGGGATCTTGTTTTATTCTTCCACATGTGACTATTAAGTTTCCCAAGCATCCATTGTTGATGAAGCTATTTTTCCAATGTATATATTTGCTATATTTGTAAAAAAAACCCCAAAAAACAAAAACCCCTTGGGTACAGGTCTTCTGTTCTATTCCATTGGTCTGCATTCCTCCATTCCTGATTCTAATTACTGCTGAGATGGCTAGGATCACTCAGTTGGTCCATCAATTAGAATTAAACTTGATAGTAGTAATCAGAGTTTCCAAAGGTTTACTTAACTTTGGTCTGTTGTCTGGATGGAGCTCTCAATGATGTACATTTTGGACAGTTCTCATACATCAGTAGAGTGGTTGATTCCCTCAAAGTTCTCAGCAGCATCTCCCCTAGCTTGCTCTCTTAGGACTTCTTTCCCACCAGGAGGCTCTTCCAGAAACTTGGTCAGATCATACAGCCTGTGGTGCAGCATCACCCAGCTGCTCCTGCTAACTCTGTACTTCCGAATCTCTTCCAGGCTGTAGCATTTCACATCCTGTCTGCATGCCTGGCCATCTCAGAACAACAAGCCTCCTGGCCCAGCAACATGGCCATGCAGGGTGGCGCACTGTTTGCCTAGGGTTTCCTATGCATGGGATCATGTACCCCTCTTATTTTCTTCTCTCATTTCCTTGCTCTAGCTAAACAATCAAGCATAGTACTGGGTCCATTGGAAAAGAGTACAGAAAGTGGACACTTCTGTCATTTGTGGAAATGCTTTGAGTTTTCTTCTATTTAATATAATACTGGTGGTATTATAAATTAACTTTGTCACAGTCTTTGCGGAGATAAGTTCCTCCTATTACAGGTCTCTTCAGGGCTTTCATGACAAAGGGGTTTTGTTAAAAGCCTTCAGTTATTGAAATGTTCATGTGCTTTTGTTCTTGAGTCTATTTATGTTACATCACATAATGTAATAATAAGTTACATTTGTTGATGTATGTCTTAGTTAGGGTTTCATTGCTGTGAACAGATACAATAACCAAGGCAACTCTTAAAGGACAACATTTAATTGGGGCTGGCTTACAGGTTCAGAGATTCAGTTTATTATCATCAAGGTGGCAGCATGGTGATGTCCAGGCAGGTGTGGTGCTGGAGGAGCTGAGAGTTCTACATCTTGATCTGAAGGTACCAGGAGAAGACTGTCTCATGGGCAGCTAGAGGGAGAGTCTCAAAGCCCACCCCCACAGTGACACACTTCCTCCAATAAGGCTACACCTACTCCAACAAGGCCACACCTCCTAATAGTGCTACTCCCTGGGTCAAGGATTATCCTTGCATCACTGGAGTTAAGTCACCTTGAACATGGTTATAAACTTTACATGTTTTGTTAAATTCAACTCTCAAGTATTCTATTGTAATGTTTTTTTATCAGTGTGCATGCATGTCCTTACCTGATTTGGGTATCAGGATGATGCTGGCTTCATAACAATAACTTGGGAATACTCCCTTCTGTTCCAGTTAATTAATTAATTTGTTAACATTTTGAGAAGCATTTGTACTGATATTTCTCTAAAAGTCTGTTAGAATACTACAGATAATCGCTATGAACCTAGACTTTTCACTTTTTAGGGGTTTTTTGTTTTTATTTGTTTTTTGTTTGGTTTGTTTTTGCTGCAGTCTTGTTCCTTGTTATAGGTCTACTCAATTTGTGTATCTCATTTTGGTTTAATTTTGGAAGTTTATTCAGTTTTTTGGAGACTAACCAATTTAGTATATGTGCTGCCAAAGCAAGCATGAGACTAACCAATTCAGTAAGACTTCCATGTCAAGATATTTCTTAATGATTTTCTAAATTTCATTTGTATCTATTTTAATATCTACTTTCCTCTTTGATTGATTGATTGATTGATTGATTTTGCTTTGTTTGGCTAAAAATTTGTTAAAGAACCAATTGTTTGTTTCATTGATATTATTTTTCCATTCCCATTTACTAATGTCTTATTTGATCTTAATTTAATTGGTCTACTGATTTTGAATTCAGCTCTCTCTTGTTTTGAAAAGCCCCAGGTTGCATATTTAAGAAATTTATTTAGGCTTTCTCTGATATTTTAATGTAGGCACTTGTTAAAGATTTTCTACTGAGGATTGCATTCATTATATTACATAGGTTTTAATATTGTATCTTGATTTTATTCTAGAAATGTTTTAATTTCCTTTTTAATTTCTTCAGTAAGCCATTTATCACTCACTACTGTATTGCTTGATTTCTGTGAGTTTCTCTATGTTCTGTAGTTTCTCTTGCTATTGATTTCTATTATTATGCTATTGTATAAAATACAAGAATAATTTAAAATATTCTATATTTATATACTTCCTTTGTGTCCTATTTTATAACTCATTATAGAGAAATTCTATACTGCTGAGGAGATGATATATTCTGCAATGTTTAGATGGAATGCTCTATAGGTATCTGTTAGATCCTTTTTTTCCTATGGTATCATTTAAATCCTGTTTTTGTTTCTATTTTCTGTTAGGATGGCATTTGTATTGGTTAGTTTTTTATCATCTTGACACAAATTAGGGTTGCATGATAAGAAGGAACTCAATAGTGGAATTGCTTCCATCAGATTGGACTATTGGCATGTCTGGGTCATTTTCTTGATTAAGGATTGATGTAGGAGAGCCCAACCCACTGAAGGTGCTTCCACCCTTGGACAGGTACTCTGGATTATATAAGAAAGGAAGCTGATACCCCAGTCATAATGCCCAAGATGCAGTGTGGTGGGTTTACAGACTGTTGTCCTCATTATGGGAATCAGTTTGAAAGTTCCTCAAAAGGTTGAAAATCAATCTAGGCATATTCCCTAAGACTCCATATCTTACTTAGAGATACTTGCTCATCTCTGTTCATTCCTGCCATGTTCACAGTCATCAGGGGATGGAAACAGCTTAGATTTCCATAAACTGATAAGTAGGTAATGAAAACAATGTGTATTCACACAATGGAGCATTCAGTTGTTAAAAAAAAAAATCTGAAATTAACCCACATCAGAGAATCTTTTTTTCCCAGAGCAATTAACACAGTGGCCCACAACTGGTTAACAACATACAAGAAAAAAAAAGGTAATTTAGAGTTCTCAGCCCTGAATGGGAAGCCTGCATCACACTCTTCCCCTCAAGGTGTAAAGATATTTGCAGAAGGGTGGAATATTTGTAAGAGCCAGGGGTGATAGACGGCTTCAAGGAAATAGTTTTCCAGTCACAACAAGGCAGTTGTACATATGAACTCACAGAGAGTGTGGCAGTTTGCACAAGTCCTGCTAGAGAAGGGGCAGTAGGCATGAAGTGCCTATTAGGTCTAATAACATTTCTTTTATAAATTGGGATGCCCCTGTGAATGCTATATATATGATTGTCATGTCTTATAGGTGGATTATTTTTCCTTTAAAGAATATAGAGTGTCCCTCCTTATCGCTTCTGAGTAGTTTTGTTTTAAATTTTATTTTGTCAGCAATTAAAATAGCTACCCCTGCTTTTTAGTTCCCTTTGTTTAGAATTTCACTTTCTATCCTTTTACCTTAATGAAATTATTGTTATTGATTCTTGGAGGCAACAACAAAATAAAATACTACTTTTTATTGGGAAATTGAGACCATCAATACTTGGTTATTATTGAAAATGTGTATAACTTCATATCATTTTGTTGATATTTTGGTGTTTTATCAGATATCATTTATAGATATTTTTATTTTGTTTTGTAGTGGGGGTGAGTGTCATCTTGTTTTGAACTACTCAGTGGACTCACCAGGGGATACACCATTAATGACAATGATCTCTGTGTTCTCCTGAATCTATCAGCAGCTAATAGTTCACAAAAGAGGATCCCTTGAGACATGCCTCCAATTGATGGTTGACCACTGGCAGGTCCAATCTTGTGCAGATTGCCACAGATACCATAATATCACTATCTCAGTGGGGTATATTATATCCTTCTCCCTATCTCCCAGCATTTACATTTTTTCTTACATTTTTCTACCCCTTCCTCTGAAATGTTTGCTGAGGCTTACAGGGGTGGTACAAGTGTACTGTTGGGACTGAGCACTCGATTGATATTTATTCTTAGCACTTTGAGCTACTGTGAGTGCCATTCACTGCCATTCATTTCAAAGAGAATCTTCTCAGACCAAGATTGATAGTAGCATCTGCCTGTGATTATAAGAACACTATATGGAAGGAAGTTTTGTGCTATTTCCGTTTAGTGAAACCAAATAGTAAGTTACCCCTTAGGATCCAAGACTTCCTTAGCTGTATTAGTTGGGGTTCTCTAAAGGAATGGTACAGTTACTTTAGACTATATAGATTCTTTAGAGAGAGAGAGAGAAAGAGAGAGAGAGAGAGAGAGAGAGAGAGAGAGAGAGAGAGAGAGAGAGAGAGAGTATCACATATTAGTAGGTTGGCTTATAGTACCACAACAATGTCCCTCTCACTCTAGAAAGACAGAATCCATTAGTAGCTCACTCTACAAGGCCAGTATCTCAGCACTGATGTCCTGTAGGATTCCTGGAGAGTTGCCCATCTTCAGTCTATGTTGAAATCTCAAAGATTTTGGTCCTAATACTGGTGAAATAACATCTCAGGAACAGGATGAGTGACCTTGCCAGTGAGAGAGTGGGAAAGCAGATAAAACACAAGGTTGTCTTCTTCTGTGTCACCCTGTGGACGGACATCAGCTAGTCGACATAGAGATGCTTCCAGCACAGTCCAAGCTTGATTTCCATCTTCCAACCCAAGTGTGTGGTGTTTTCTCAGCTAAGACCTCACTCTCTGTTCATTGATTTTTAATTTTTTTCTATTTTATTGAGTTCTGCTCCGATGTTAGTTATTTGTGACTTCTGCGTTTTGATTCTCTTGCTTGTTCAAGGCTGTAAGGCACATCATCGGGTGACTGTTCTGACCTCTCTCAGCTTTGAACTTCCCTCTCAGGACTGCTTTAATTGTATCCCACAGGCTTTGGCATGGTGTATCTTCATTTTGATTCTTTTAAAGAAATATTATGATTTAATTCTTTTAATTTTATGTACATTGGTTTTTCTGTTTACATGTGTGTCTCTGTGGTGGTGTCAGATCCCCTAGAATTGGAATTATAGACTGTTGTGATCTGCCATGTAGGTGCTAGGAATTGAACCTGGGTCCTTTGGAAGAACAGGCTCTTAACTGCTGAGCCATCTCTCCAGCCCCTTCATTTTGTTTAAATTATAGGAGCTTTAGAGATTTCTTTCTTATTTTCTTTCATGGCCCATTCAGTAGTATATTGTTTATCTTCCATTAATTTGTGAATTTTCTGTAGATTTGCTTGTTCATTTCTAGCTTTATTCCATTATATTATGATATGATAAAAGAAATTATTTCAGTCAATTTTGGGGGGAACTAGATTCATGTCACAGTGTATGAGGTATCTTAGATGAAGTTCTATGGGCTACTGAAAAAATTGTGTTCTGTAGTGTTTAGACCGCATTTTCTGTAGAAATCTGTTTTATCCATTTGATATGTGATGTTCTTTTACTTAGATAGGTTTAATCAGACTTGACATTTAGGAGTATTTGTTTAATGAAATTGGTTTCATTTGTGTTTCGTATGTATATGTTTAAAATTGGATTGTCTTCTTGAAGGGTTCATTCTTTAATCAGAATGAAGTGACATCATTTATCTAGTCTATTTTCGATTTGAAGTCCATTTTGTCAGATGTTAGAATGGTAAGACCTGAATTTTTTCCTAGTCCCTTTGTCTGGAATACCTTTTACAGTCTACCATAAGTGATGTCTAGCTTTGATGTTGAGATTAGTTTCTTGGAGATAACAAATAGATGGATTCCACGTTTTGATCCACTATACTAGTCTATGTCTTTAAAGAATTCTTCTAAAATTTATTTATTATCATTACCATGTGTATATAATGTATATATATATATGTGAATGTGTATGTTTATGGATTGTATGGTGTGTGTGTGTATGTATGTATGTGTGTGTGTGTTTGTATGGTGTGTGTGTGTATAGTGCGTGTTTCTGTGTGTGTGGTGTGTAGGAGTGTGTGTGTGTGTGTGTGTGGTGTATACGGGTGTGTGTTTGTGTTTGTGTGTGTGTATGGTATGTGTATATGGGGTATATTTGAGTGTATGTGTGTGTATGGTGTGTATGTATAGTATATGTTTCTCTATATGTGTGTTTGCATGTGTGGCATGTGTGTATGAGGTGTGTGTGTGTGTGTGTGTGTGTGTGTGTGTGTCTATCAAGGCATATGTGTGGAGGTTGAAGGATAATTGTGTAGTTCTCCTTTTCTACCTTTCTTATGGATCCCAGGAATCAAACTCAAGTCATTAGGCTTATGTAGCAAGCATTTGACTCGCTGACCCATGTCACTGGAGCCCTGTGTGATTTGACTAAGGAACTGAGACTGTTAATGTTCAGAATTATTATCAAAAGGCATGTGTTAATTTCTGTCACTTGTTGATCCTGTATACTTATTTTCCTATTACTTAATTAGCTGCTTTTCTAGCATTATTTACATTTTCCCTGTAACCTCTCGAATGTGTTCATTATTCTTTTCAGTATAAAAATATTATTTTTTGAGGCAGAGACAAGTAGATTTCTGTGAGTTCAATACCAGCCTGGACTACATAGTAAATTCTAAGCCAGCCAGAGCTACATAATAAAAAACTCATAACAACAAACAATAATTCCTTTCTGTAGCCTGTTTAGCAGTCCATTGGTGATCATAAATGCCTTTAGCCTATTTTTACTATGGAATGTTATTCATTTTCCGTTAATTATTGCAGACAATTTTCTTGGTCTAGAAGATGCGATTTTTCAGAACTTGAAATACATCCTTCCAAGTCTTTTCATTTTTAGAGCTTCTATTTATAATTTAACTGTTATTCTTACAGCCTGCCTTTCTATGTGACTTGGCATATAGCTCTTGCAGCTCCCAACATATTTCTTTTGTTCTGCATATTTAATATTTTAACCATAATATGATGCAGAGAGTTCCTTTTCTGGTTCCATGTGATATGTCTCTGGTGTTTACATGAAATTCTCTTTCCCTGGATTTGAGAAAATTTCCCCTTCGATTGTACTGAAAATTTCCTGTGCCCGTTTCAGTTACTGTTCTGTTGCTGCGATAAAACACAGTGACCAAAGGCAACCTGCAGAAGAAGGTGTTTGCTTTGGCTTATGGTTCCAATGTGAGATCCCATGTAGCAGACATGAGAGTAGCTGGCCATATAGGAAGCAGATAGATAAACAACAAGCAGAAATCAGAGAGAATGAATTGAAAGGGGGTGAAGATACAAAAGCTCAAAGCCTTTCCTCAGTGATACATTTTCCCCCAGCAAAGCTCCACATTCTTAAAGTTCCATAACATTCCCAAATAGCAGCACTAGCTGAGGACCAAGTGTTTAAGAGTATAAGCCTATGGGAGACATTTCCATTCAAACTATCACAGTATCTTTTGCATGGTTTTGTTCTTCTTCTATGTACTGGACTCATAAATTTGTTCTTTACCTGGTAACTTCCAAGTAACTTCTGTATTCCATTCACACTTTCAAAAATTAATTTTCTTTGGCTGAATGTACCAATTCTTTTATTTTATCTTCAATTCCTATTACTTCATCCTCCTGTGATATCTCCTCTTTTGATCATTTTCACGGAGGTTTTCGTTTGTCTTATTTAGATTTTCATTTCCAAGTTTCAGTTTTGCTTTTCTTCAGTATTTTGATCTCTTTATTGTATTCCATTTTTATATTTTTACTTCATTCATCTATTTTTTTAATTCCTTATTTCATTCAGGTATTTTTTAAATTCATTTTTGAGTTTGTATCTCTTAGCCAGTATTCTATTGCTGTGCAGAGACACCATGACCATAGCAACTCTTATAAAGGATTTAATTGAGGCTTGCTTACAGTTTCAGAGGTTTAGTCCATTGTCATAATGATGGGGAGCATGAGGGCAGTCAGGCAGACATGGTGCTGGAGAAGGAGCTGAGAGTTATACATCCAAATCCCCAGGCAACAGGAAGAGAGAGAGCTGCTGGGCCTGGCTTGGGCTCCTGAAATCTCAAAGTCCACCCAAAGTGGCACACTTCCTCCAACAAAGCCACACCTTTTAATTCTTCTAAGAAACACCATTCCTTAATGACTACGCATTCAAATTATGAGTCTATGGGAACCATTCTTATTCAATTATCACTGTGTCCTCTTTATTTGAAACTTCTTATAAATGCTCTTTTCAATTTTTGATTGGAATTTGTCTATGTAATTCTCATTAGTAGACATTACAATGGGATTATTAGTTTGGGGAGTGGACATCTTGTCTTGGTTTTTCATGCTTCTTGTATTTTTGCATTGGCATTTGTACATTAAAAGTATGTTAGGAGTTAGATCATTGGTTGAAATTTTTATTATTGTTACTATTATTATTATTTAGGTCTCCCTCCTTCTGTAGAAATAGACTAGGTTATAGTATATTTGAGGTGTCATTTTCCTCTTTTAGACCAGTATTCAGAGCTCCAGGTTCTACCTACAGTTCATTTCTGTCAGTAGAATACTGTCCGCAGCCACAGACACTATCCATAGATAGACCTATTATGAGTCTAGAATATGAGACTAGAGTCAACTATAAAACAATTATTCCTTAAACAGTTTTCATTTATGGGGTAAAAGGAGATTGATAGTACTGTGTTTACTGATACATTAGTTATGGTAGATATGAGTAAAGTGAAGAAGAAAAGTCCACAGTAGGACTCATGATTAATAGTGGGATGATAGAGAAAAAGAGAAAATGTAGGCTTTTTGTGTTTCTGTTGTTATTGAAGTCCAGCTTTAATCCATGTGGTCTGATAAGATACGAGGAATTATTTCAGTGTTTTTGTACCTGTTGAGCCTTGTTTTGTGGCCAGCTATATGGTCAGCTTTGAAGAAGGATCCATAAGGTGCTGGGAAGAAGGCATATTATTTTGTGTTTGGGTGAACTATTCTATAGATGTCTGTTAGGTCCATTTGATTCATACTGCCTGTTAGTTTCGTTATTTCTCTGTTTAGTTTTTGTCTAGATGACCTATCAATTGGTGAGAGTGGGGTGTTGAAACTATTAATGTGTGGGGTTCAATTGTGATTTAAGATTTAGCAATGTTTCTTTTTACAAATGTGGGTACCCTTGTGTTTGGGGTATAGATGTTCAGAATTGAGATATCTTCTTGGTAGATTTTTTTCCTTTGATGAGTATGAAGTGTGCTCCCCTGTCTCTTTTGATTAATTTTGGTTGAAAGTCTATTTTACTAGATATTAGAATGGTTACTCCAGCTTGTTTCTTGGGTTCATTTTCTTGGAAAACTTTTTTCCAGCCTTTTACTCGGAGGTAGGGGGTCTATCTTTGTTGCTGAGATGTGTTTCTTGCATGCAGCAGAAAGACGGATCCTGTTTCACATCTATTCTGTTAGCCTGTGTCTTTTAATTGAGGAAATTGAGTCCCTAGATGTTGAGAGATAATAATGACCAGCAATTGTTACTTTCTGTTATTTTGATGTTGGTGGTGGTAGTATGTGTGTGCATTTGTGTGTACTTCTCTTGTTTTTACTGGTATGAATTATTTACTTATTTCCTGTGTTTTCTTGGATATAGTTGTCCTCTTTAGGTTGAAGTTTTCCTTCTAGCATTTTCTATAGGACTGAATTTGTGGATAGATATTGCTTAAATTTGAGTTTGTCTTGAAATATTTTGTTTTCTCCATCTATGGTGACTGAGAATTTTGCTGGGTATGGTAGTCTGGGTTGGCGCCTATAGTTTTTTAGAGGTTGCAGGATATATGTTCAGGCCCTTTGTAGGCATATATTTTTTGCAACCTATTTTAATAAGAGTTCAATTTCTCCTCTAGCTCACCATCCAGCAGAGGTAGTGGAGGAGAAAAGTTATTAGGATGTGGTGGAAGTGGACCTGCTCAGCAATAGTTCTTTGGGGGAGGGGGTGAGCTTGATCTTCTTTATCAGCAGTTCAGTCCTCTCAGCAAGCAGACACCGGGCATAGACAAGCAGCTGTTGTTCAATCCCGAAGGAACAGAAAAGCTTGCCAACCATCCTGAGGCAAGGTCACAGAAGCAGCAAGCTGCTGAAGAAACCTCACTAGCAGTTCTTGGGCAAGTGTCTTTCAACACAAGATGAGGTCAACGACACTATGTAAGGAGGACCAATACATGAAGAATATCGAAGCAGAGCAAACCAAACCAATGCTCAGTGCTCACAAAAGCTCCTGTTCATCCAATGGGGACAGCATTACCTTAGATGTAAGGAAATAACAACTGAGCAATTCTATTCCTTCTTTGTTTCAACTTGCATCTCCTTTTTTTCACATTTGCCATGATTTTTATTTCTTCCTTACTATCCCCATCTACTATACCTGGATATACAATAAATCCTTGAGAAGTTAATTCACTTCTCAAGATTGTTCCCACTGTCCCTGAAGGTAAGGAGTCATATACACCAGTGGTTAACTTACAACATTCAACTTTTGGGGATAATGTAAAAGGGCTATCTGTGGCTAGACCCAAAGTGGCAGTTCCTTTTGTAGCATGTATAAAATAAGAAATACCCAATTTTCTTACCTGCTGTGTACCTCCTAATGATCAAAGGAAAACTGCTCACAGTATTTGCTGCCAGGCCCCTCAGTTCATTTCCTGATGGCAAGAGGTTACCTCATATGTCTCTCTTAGACCAGCAGTCTGTTAACCAATGTTTGCTCTTTCCACAGCAGCTACAATACCCTGGCTCACAGTAACCAGAACCTGTTTGTTGTCTTCTCCAGTTAACATATTCTCTAGAGCCCTTCTCGCTTTTAGGGTCTCTGTTGAGAAGTCAGGTGTAATTCTGCCTCTGTATGTTACCTGGCCTTTTCCCCTTACTACTTTTATTATTTTTCTTTATTCCATAGATTTTGTGTTTTGATTATTATGCGGCAGAAGGATTTTCTTTTCTGGTATAGTCTGGTATTCTATAAGCTTCTTGTATATTTATAGGCACCTCATTCTTGGAAAAATTTTCTTCTATGATTTTGTTGAAAATATTTTCTGGTCCTTGGAGCTGGGACTCTTTGCCTTCTCCTACCCTTACTATTCTTAGATGAGGTCTTTTCATTGTATCCCAGATTTCCTGGATGTTTTGTGTCAGGAATTTTTTAGATTTATCATTTTCTTTAACTGATGTATCAATTTCATCTATTGTATCTTCTACATCTGAGATTCTTTCCTCCACCCCCTGTATTTTGTTGGTGATGGCTTGCATCGGTTGTTACTGTTCTCTTCCCTAGGTTTTCAATCTCCAGGATTCCCTTTGTTTGTGTTTTTTAAAAAAGATTTATTTATTTTATGTATATGAGTACACTGTCACTGTCTTCAAACACCAGAAGAGGGCATCAGATCCCATTACAGATAATTGTGAACCACTATGTGGTTACTGGGAATTGAATTCAGGGCCTCTGGAAGAGCAGTCAGTGCTCTTAACCACTGAATGATCTTTCCAGCCCAGTTTGTGTTTTCTTTATTGCTTCTATTTCCATTTTCATGTCTTGAATCACTTTATTTCCTTCACTTTTTTATTAAATATAATCTTCATTTACATTTCAAGTGGTAAAACCTTTCCCGGTTTCCCCCCTCCCCAAAGCCACCCAACCCCTCCTCCCACACCCTGTATATGCCCCTCCACCAAACCCACTCCCACCTCCCGCCCCCTCGATCTCGATTTCCCCTTGTTGGGGCATCTATTGAGCCTTCACCTGACCAGGGACCACTCTTCCCACTGATACCCGGCAAGGCATTCCTCTGCCACATTTTTGGCTGGAACCATGTATACCCCTTGGTTGATGGTTTAGTCCCTGGGAGTCCTGGGGCATCTGGGTGGCCAACATCATTGTCCTTCCCATGGGGCTGTAAACCCCTTCAGCTCCTCCGTACAACCCTCCAACTCCTCCATTGGGGACCCCACTCCCAGACCAATGGTTGACTACTAGCATCTGCCTCTGTATGTGCAAGGCTCTGGCAGGGCTCCTCCAAAGACAACCATGGCATGTTCCTTTTGGTATGCACTTCTTGTCGTCCATAGTAGTGTTGGGGTTTGGTGACTGTTTATATGGTGAATCCCCAGGTAGGGCAGTCTCTGGGTGGCCTTTACTTCAGTCCCTGCTCCACACTTTGCCTCCATTATTGCTCCTGTAAGTATATTGTTCCCTTTCTCAGAGGAACCCAAGCACCCCCACTTCAGTCCTCTTTCTTCTTGAGCTTCCTGTGGTCTGTGAATTGTAACTTGTTTATTTTGAACTTGTGGACTAACATCCACTTATCAGTGAGTGCATACAATATGTGTTCTTTTGTGATTGGGTTAACTTGCTCAGGGTGACACTTTCTAGTTCCATCCATTTGCCTACAAATTTCACAAATTCATTGTTTTTAATAGCTGAATAGTACTCCATTGTGTATATATACCACAGTTTCTGTATCCATTCCTCAGTTGAAGGACATCTGGGTTCTTTCCAGCTTCTGGCTATTATGAATAAGGCAGCTATGAACATAGTGGAGCATGTGTCCTTATTACATGTAGGAGCATCTTCTGGGTATATGCCCAGGAGTGGTATAGCTGGGTCCTCAGGTAGTACTATGTCTAATTTTCTGAGGAATCGCCAAACTGATTTCCAAAGTGGTTTTACCAGCTTGCAATCCCCCAGCAATGGAGAAGTGTTCTTTCCCCACATCCTCTCCAGCATCTGCTGCCCCCTGAGTTTTTCATCTTAGTCATTCTGACTGGTGTGAGGTGGAATCTCAGTGTTGTTTTGATTTGCATTTCTCTGATAACTAAGGATGCTGAACATTTCTTTAGGTGCTTTAGAGCCATTCGAGTTTCCTCAGCTGAGAATTCCCTGTTCAGTTCTGTAGCCCATTTTTTAATAGGGTTATTTGACTCTCTTGAGCCTAACTTCTTGAGTTCTTTGTATACCTAAGCTATTAGCCCTCTATCGGATGTAGGATTGATAAAGATCTTTTCCCAATTTGTTGCCATTTTGTCTTATTGATAGCATCCTTTGCCTTACAGAAACTTTGTAATTTTATGAGGTCCCATTTGTCAATTCTTGATCTGATCTTAGAGCATCCATTGATGTTCTGTTCAGGAAATTTTCCCCTGTGACCATGTATTCCAGGCTCTTTCCTACTTTCTTCTCTATAAGTTTCACTGTATCTGGTTTTATGTGGAGGTCCTTTATCCACTTGGACTTGAGCTTTGTACAAGGAGATAAGAATGGGTCAATTTGAATTTTTCTGCATGCTGACCTCCAGTTGATCCAGGACCATTTGCTAAAAATGCTGTCTTTTTTCCACTGGATGTTTTTAGCTCTTTTGTCAAATATCAAGTGACCGTACATGTGTGGGTTCTTTTCTGAATCTTCAATTCTATTCCATTGATCTTCCTGCCTTTTTCCATACCAATACCAAACAGATTTTATCACTATTGCTCTGTAGTAGATCTTGAGGTCAGGGATGGTGATTCCCCAGGAGATCTTTTATTGTGGAGAATAGTTTTTGCTATCCTGGGTTTCTTGTTATTCCAGATGAATTTGAGAATTGCTCTTTCTAGATCTATGAAGAATTGATTTGGGATTTTGATGGGAATTGCATTAAATCTGCATATGGCTTTCAGCAAGATGGCCATTTTTACTATATTGATCCTGCCAATGCATGAACATGGGAGATCTTTCCATCTTCTGAGATCTTCTTCGGTTTCTTTCTTCAGAGGCTTGAAGTTTTTGTCATAGAGATCTTTCACTTGCTTCATTAGTGTCATACCAAGATATGAAATATTATTTGGGACTATTGTGAAGGGTGTCATTTCCCTAATTTCTTTCTCAGCCTGATGATCCTTTGAGTAGAGGAAGGTTGCTGATTTGCTTGAGTTAATTTTATATCCAACAACTTTGGTGAAGTTGTTTATCAGCTTTAGGAGCTTTCTGGTGGAATTTTGGGGTTGCTTAAGTATACTATCATATCATCTGCAAATAGTGATATTTTGACTTCTTCTTTTCCAATTTGTATACCTTTGACCTCCTTTTGTTGTCTGATTGCTCTGGCTAGCACTTCAAGTACTATATTGAATAGATAGGGAGAGAGTGGGCAGCCTCCTCTGGTCCCTGATTTTAGTGGGATTGCTTCGAGTTTCTCTCCATTTAATTTGAGGTTGGCTACTGGTTTGCAGTATATTGCTTTCACAATGTTTAGGTATGGGCCTTAGATTCCAGCTCTCTCCAAGACTTTTATCATGAAGGGATGCTGGATTTTGTCAAAAACTTTTTCAGAATCTAATGAAATGACCATATGTTTTTTTCCTTGAGTTTGTTTATGTAGTGGATTATGTTGATGGATTTCCATATATTGAACCATCCCTGCATCCTTGAGATGAAGCCTATCTTGGTGAAATATAGTTTTGATGCATTCTTGAATTCGGTTGGCCAGAATTTTGTTGAGTATTTTTACATCGATGTTCATGAGGGAGATTGGTCTGAAGTTCTCCTTCCTTGTTTGCTCTTTGTTTGGCTTAGGTATAAGCGTTATTGTGGCTTCAAAAAATGGGTTGAGTAGTGTTCCTTGAGTGTCTATTTCATGGAATAGTTTGAAGAGTATCGGTATTATCTCTTCTTTGAAGATCTGATAGAATTTCCCACTAAATCCATCTGGCCCTGGGCTCTTTTTTGAAGGGAGACTATTAATGACTGCTTCTATTTCCTCAGGACTTATGGGACTATTTAGATGGTTTATTTGATCCTGTTTTAATGTTGGCACCTGGTAAGTATCAAGTACTAGGTCCATTTCATCCAGATTTTCCAACTTTGTTGAGTATAAGTTCTTGTAGCAGGATCTGATGATTTTTTGAATTTCCACAGTTTCTGTTGTTATGTCTCCCTTTTCATTAATGATTTTATTAATTTGGGTGGTGTTTCTTTGCCCTCTGGTTAGTCTGGTTAAGGGTTTATGTATCTTGTTGATTTTCTCAAAGAACCAGCTCCTGGTTTTGTTGATTCTTTGTATAGTTCTTTTTGTTTCTATTTGGTTGATTTCCGCCCTGAGTTTATTTCCTACCACCTACTCCTCTTGGATATATTTGCTTCTTTTTGTTCTAGAGCGTTCAAGTGCTTTGTCAAGCTGTTAGTGTAAGCTCTCTCCATTTTCTTTTTGGAGGTACTCAGAGCTATGAGTTTTCCTCTTAGCACTGCTTTCATTGTATCCCATAAGTTTTGGTATGATGTGTCTTCATTTTCATTGAATTCTAAAAAGTCTTTAATTTCTTTCTTTAATTCTTCCTTGACCAAGCTATCATTGAGAAGAGCATTGTTCAAAGTCCACGTGTGTGTGTGTGTGTGTGTGTGTGTGTGTGTGTGTGTGTGTTTTACATTGTTTTTGTTTGCGCTTAAGACTAGCCTTGGGCCGTGGTGATCTGATAAGGTGCATCGAATAATTTCAATATTTCTGAATCTGTTGAGGCCTGTTTTGTGACCAATTATAGGGTCAATTTTGTAGAAGGTACCATGAGGTGCTGAGAAGAAGGTATATTCTTTTGATTTAGGGTGGAATATTCTATAAATATCTGTTAGATCCATTTGGTCCATAACTTGTTAGTTTCACTGTGTCTCTGTTTAATTTCTGTTTCCATGATTTGTCCATTGTTGAGAGTGGGGTGTTCAAGTCTCCCACTATTATTGTGTGGGGTGCAATGTGTGCTTTGAGCTTTAGTAAAGTTTCTTTTATGAATGTGGATGACCTTGCATTGGGAGCATAGATGTTCATAATTGAGAGCTCATCTTTGTAGACTTTTCCTTTGGCCAGAATGAAGTGACCCTCCTTATCTTTTTTGACAACTTTTGGTTGAAAGTCAATTTTATATGATATAAGAATGGCTACTGCAGCTTGTTTCTTGGGACCATTTGCTTGGAAAATTGTTTTCCAACTTTTGACTCTGAAGTAGTGATTGCCTTTGTTACTTAGGTGGGTTTCTTGTATGCAGCAAAATGTTGGGTCATGCTTACATTTCCAGGCTGTTAGTCTATGTCTTTTTATTGGGGACTTAAGACCATTGCTGTTAAGAGATATTAAGGAAAAGTGATTGTTGCTTACTGTTATCTTCTTTGTTAAAGGTGAAATTCTGTTTGTGTAGCTATCTTCTATTGGGTTTGTTGAAACATTACTTTATTGCTTTTTCTACAGTGTGGTTTCCTGCCTTGTGTTGGTATTTTCCTCCCATTATCCTTTGTAGAGCTGGATTTGTGGAAAGATATTGTGTAAATTTGCTTTTGTCTTGTTTTCTCCATCTATGGTAATTGAAAGTTTTGCTGGGTATAGCAGTCTGGGCTGACATTTATGTTCTCTTAGGGTTCGTATGACATCTTCCCAGAATCTTCTAGCTTTCATAGTTTCTGGTGAGAAGTCTGGTGTAATTCTGATATTTCTGCCTTTATATGTTACTTGACCTTTTTCCCTTACTGCTTTTAATATTCTTTCTTTGTTTAGTGCATTTGGGGTTTTGATTATTATGTGACAGGAGGAATTTCTGTTCTGGTCTAGTCTGTTTGGAGTTCTGTAGGCTTCTTCTATGTTCATGGGCATCTCTTTAGGTTAGGGATGTTTTCTTCTATAATTTTGTTGAAGATGTTTACTGGCCCTTTAAGATGTAAATTCTCGCTCTCTTCTATACCTATAATCCTAAGGTTTGGTCTTCTCATTGTGTCCTGGATTTCCTGGATGTTTTGGGTTACAAGCTTTTTGCATTTTGCATTTTCTTTGACTGTTGAGTCAATGTTTTCTATGGAATCTTCAGCATCCCAGATTCTTTCTTCTATTGTTGATGCTTGCATCTATGACTCCTGAATCTTTCCAAGGTTTTCTATCTCCAGAGATGTCTCACTTTGTGATTTCTTTATAGTTTCTACTTCCATTTTTAGACCTTGGATAGTTTTGCTCAGTTCCTTCACTTGTTTGTTTGTGTTTTCCTGAAATTCTTTAAGGGATTTTTGTGTTTCTTCTTTAAGGGCTTCCACCTGTTGATCCATGCTCTCCTGTGTTTCTTTTAGAGATTTTTGTGATTCCTCTTTAAGGGCTTCTGCATGTTATCCCATGATCTCCCATAATTCCCTATGGGATTTTGTGTTGCCTCTTTAAGGGTTTCTACCTGTTGACCCATGATCCCCAGTATTTCTTTAAGGGACTTTTGTGTTTCCTTTTTAAGGACTTCTACCCGTGGACCCATGTTCTCTTGTATTTCTTTAAGGGAGTTATACATGTCCTTCTTGAATTCCTCTAACAGCATCATGAGATATGATTTTAAATCCAGCTCTTGCTTTTCTGATGTGATGGAGTATCCTGGATTTGCTCTTGTGGGAGAACTGGGTTCTGATGGTGCCATGTTGCCTTGATTTCTGTTGGTAATGATCTTGCATTTGCCTTTGGCGATCTAGTTATCTCCAGTGTTAGCTGGTCTTGCTGTCTCTGACTGTGACTTCTCTGTCCTGCAGATATGTGTATCTGTACTCCTGGGATTCCCTTTCTCTCAAATGTCCTGCATACAGCTGGTTTCCAGGAAGTATCAGGAGATGGGGTCTTCCCTGTGGAAACTTGGCAAGGGTTCAGTGTCCTGCAAACTGTTGGTTCTCGAATGCCCTGCTGCTGCTGGATCTCAGGAAATGCAGCCTTCCCCTGTGGCATACCTGGCACAGGCCAAATGCCCTGCTGCTGCTGCTGGATCTCTAGAAAGCACCAGGATATGGGGCCTTCCCCAGTGGCAAACCTGGCACAGGTCTACCACATCTGAATGAACAGGACAGGCAGTGGAGGAGGAAGGGGTAGAAGAGACAGAAGGGAAGTGGTGATACAGAGGGAAGGCAGTTTTAGGTGTTTGCTGGGTAGTGAGTCCCCGCCTGCTCCTTCACCTTTTTAATTGTATTTTCCTGTATTTCTTTAAGGGATTTATTTATTTCCTCTTTAAAGGCCTCTATTATCTTTATAAGACTGAATTTAAGGTCATCTTCTTGTACTTCAGCTGTGTTAGGATGCCCAGGGCTTGCTGTAGTAGGGTAGCTATGCTCTGAAGGTGTCACATTGCCCTGGTTTTTTGTTGATTGTGTTCTTTCAAGGGCCTTTAGTCATCTGGATGGCTTTGGTCTCTGGGTGCTCCTGTTGCAGTAGGTTTTTTTTGGGGGGGTTAACCTTGGTGATCCTGGTGTGGCAGGCCCCTGATGGACATCCTTGGGCTGTAAGGATGAAGGTGGACTGAGAGGTGGCAGGAACATGAGGGTTCAGCAGGTGGTACAGAACAGCTGGGGGTGCCCCAGAGGACTCAGTGGGCAAGGAAGAGGGGTGTAGAAAGGGAGTCAAATCTGCATGTTCCCAGATCAGGAGATCTGATGAAGGTGGGCTGAGAGGCAGTGGAAAATGGAGGTTTGCAGGGAATAGCAGGCAGCTCAGGGCAGCTGTGGGTGCCCCAGAGGACACAGTGGGCAGGGAAGATGTTGATCCACTTTATTAGGGCCTTTTCATGGAGCTGTTTATTTGGCTTATTGAAGATTTCATTTCCGGAATTTCAGTTGTTTTTTCTTCAGCATTTCTATTTCTTTATTGAATCTTATTTTTATAACATATGTTGTTTCCATGGCATTTCATTGTTTGTATTCTCTTAGAATTCATTCGTCCTTCTTGGCTTCTTCGAACATTCCTGTAATCACCTTTTGAAACTTCTTCTCTATGATCTCATCTAGTTTACTTTCTTTATAAATCACTGATGTTAGCTATTTTGGGAGGAGTCACACTACTGTGGGTTGTTTTTTTTTTCACGTTTCTTATGTGTTTGCATTAGGACTGGCACATCAGGAGTTAGACCATTTGGTCAAAACTTTAAAAGTCATACTTATTTTTTTTCTTTTATTTTTAAATTTATTTATCCTTCTCTCATAATTCTATCCTGACTGCAGTTTCCCTCCCTCCTCTTCTCTTACGCCAACCACACACCTCCCCCAGATCCAGTCCTTCTCTGTTTCCTTTCAGAAAAGCACAGACCTCCCAGGGATATCACCCAAACATGGCATATCAATTTTCAATAAGACTAGGCTATCTCCTCCTATTAAGACTAGATGAGGCAACCCAGTAGGTAGAAAGGGGATACAGAAAATGTAGTACATTTACACAATGAAGTATTACTCAGCTGTTAAAAAAAAAATACCATCATAAAATGGCTAGAACTAGAAAAAAAATCATCCTGAGTAAGGTAACCCAGAGCCAGAAAGACAAAATTGTATGTGTCCACTTAGAAGTGGATGCTAGTGTAAAGTAAAACTTAATCATCCTGCAACTCCCAGACCCAGGGAGGTTGAGTAACAAGGAGGACTCAAGGGGACTCACGAATCTCCCTGGAACAGGGAAATACAATAGACATCGCTGCTGGACTGGGGTCAGGTGGGGACAGGAACAAGAGAGATCAGGTAGGGGGAAGATTGGGAGAGAAAGTACTGGGAGAGACAACTGGATTTAGGGGGCACCTAGGAGGTAAGGTAGAAGCCTAGTAATGAAAGCTCCCAGGAATCTACAGGGGTGACCCTAGCTAAGACTCCTAGTAATGGGGGGATACAGAGCCTGAACTAGCCATCTTCTATAACCAGATAAGGCTTCCAGTGGAGAGACTAGGGCTCCAACCCAACTACAAAAACTTCAACCTATAGTTTGTCCAGACTTCAAGATGTGCTGGGTTAAAGGTGGCACAGAAATTGTGGGAGTGGACAACCAATGACTGGTCAAGCTTAATGCCCATGCTATGGGAGGGACGCCACGCCTCACACTGCCTGGAAAGCCAGGAAGCAGAAGCTGGACAGCCTAGAGATATAGGATAGCACCAAACATGACCAGAAAAAAAAGTCAATGTAGTGATTCTTAATGGTACTCTGCTATACTCTAGACCAGAGCCTAGAAAAATTGTCATCAGAGAGACTACATCTAGCATATTATGGTAGCAGATGAAGAAACCCACAGCCATCAGGTGGAGCTTGGAGAATCCTGTGAAAGAAGGGGAAGAAAGATTTCAGGAGCCAGAGGGATCAAGGATACCACAAGAAAACCCACAGAATCAACTAACCCGGGCTCAGGGGCTCACAGAGACTGAATCATCATCAGGAGGCCTGTGTGGGTTCCAACCTAGCTCCTCTGCATACATGCAATGGTTATGTAGGACCCCTCTGCACACATGCAATGGTTATGTAGGTTGCTCTTCTTGTGGGGATCCTAATAGCAAGACTGTCTCTCACATTTATTCTTTCATTGGAAATGTTTACAATAGACAAGGTGAGTTAGGTTGTAGCAAGGTAAACCTATTACAATCTCCTGCTGTAATGACGATTAGGAGACCAACTTTGATCCTCTGGGTTTCTCCATTAGATAAAAAGCAATCACTATACCAGATTAGACCCATTATAAAATAGATTTAAAAAACAAAAACACCTCTTCAGTTCCAAGCATTTTAGAAAGAAAATGGGGACAATAATGTATGTACTAGCAGGTTAACTACTGTGTATATGTATGAAAAGGAAAAATTCTGAGTAAGGCTGATAATTAATAACAGGCTGGTGGAGAGAAGAAGAGGAAGGAACCAAATAGATGTGGTAATGGTGGATGTGAGGGTGAGATGTGGGGGGTTGGGCTCAAGGTAAAGTGAAATGAGACATGCAAAGAAATGCAATTAAGGGGATGGAGAGATGGCTCAGGGGTTAAGAGCACTGACTGCTCTTCCAGAGGTCTTGATTTCAATTCCCAGCAACCACACAGTAGCTCACAAGCACCTGTAATGGCATCTGATGCCTTCTTCTGGTGTGTCTGAAGAGAGCAACAGTGTGCTCATATACATAAAATAGATAGATAGATAGATAGATAGATAGATAGATAGATAGATAGATAGATAGATAGATAGATCGTTTTAAAAAAAAGAAAAGAAAGAAATGCAATTAGGCCATTTAAAATAGTACTGGCTCTCAGGGAGCCAAGATGCAGACCTCACAAGCTATGCTTGCCTGCCTATGCTTTGGGAAAAGTTTGTTAAAAATAGCATAAAAAAATAAATAAGCCTTCTGTCTGGGCTGGTTTACCTAGGGAGCGAACGCCCGAGCCAGCCCTGCAACACCCAGAGGAACCTCATCTTCCAGGCACTCTAACACTCCCAGGATCATAGGAGCAGAGGTGAGGAGGATGTAACATCTGTCCCAACACCACTGGGAGGAACCGTGACCAGTGGGACACAGGGACACAGGAACCCTTCCTGACCAATGGCATGGGTTTCTTCCAGTCTGGGCTGGTTTACCTTGGGAGCAAACTCTCAACTGAGGAATATTGAATGGCTGAGAAGCACCTAAAGAAATATTCAACATCCTTAGTTATTAGGGAAATGCAAATCAAAACAAGCCTGAGATTTCACCTCACACCAGTAAGAATGGCTAAAATCAAAAACTCAGGTGACAGCAGATGCTGGTGAGGATGTGGAGAAAGAGGAACACTCCTCCATTGCTGGTGGGATTGCAAGCTAGTACAACCACTCTAGAAATTAGTTTGGTGGCTCCTCAGAAAATTGGACATAGTACTTCCTGAGGACCCAACCATACCACTCCTGGGCTTTTTCCCAGAGGATTCCCCAGAATGTAATAAGGACACATGCTCCACTATGTTCATAGCAGCCCTATTTATAATAACCAGAAGTTGGAAAGGACCCAGATGTCCCTCAACGGAGGAATGGATACAGAAAATGTGGTACATTTACACAATGGAATACTATTCTGCTATTAAGGGTGATGATCATGAAATTCTTAGGCAAATGGATGGAACTAGAAAATATCATCCTGAGTGAGGTAGCCCAATCACAAAAGAACATACGTGGTATGCACTCACTGATAAGTGGATATTAGCCCAAAAGCTCTGAATACCCAAGATACAATTCACGGACCACATGAAGCTCAAGAAGAACGAAGTCCAAAGTGTGGGTACTTTAGTTCTTCTGAGAAGGGGAACAGAATACTCACAGGAGCAAATATGTAGGTAAAGTGTAGAGAGGAGTCTGAAGGAAAGACCATCCAGAGACTGTCCCACCTGGGGATTCATAGCATATACAGTCACCAAACCCCAACACTATCATGGATGCCAAGAAATGCTTGCTGAAAGGAGCCTGATATGGCTGTCTCATGAGAGGCCCTGCCAGAGCCTTACAAATACAGAGGCAGATGCTCACAGCCAACCATTGGACTGAGCGAGGGGTTCCTAAATGGAGGGTTTAGAGAAAGGACTAAAGGAGCTGAAGGGGTTTGCAACCTCATAGGAAGAACAACAATATCAACCAACCAAACCCCCCAGAGCTCCCAGGGACTTAGTCATCAACCAAGGGGTACGCATGGCTCCAGCTGCATATGTAGCAGAGAATTGCCTTGTCAGGCATCAAGGGGAAGAGAGGTCCTTGGTCCTATGAAGATGCCCCATTGTAAGGGAATCAAGGGCGGGGAAGTGGGAGGAGGTGGGTGGAGGAACACCCTCATAGAATTAGGGAGACAGAGGATGGGATGGGGCTACCCGGGAGGTGGGGAAACTGGGAAAAGGGATAACATTTGAAATGTAAATAAAGAAAATATCATAAACAAACAAATAAATAAATAAAGTAAGGGGAGATTGGGAAGACATGGAGTAACAGAGCAAAACTGGCCTGCTCAATCAGTAACGTGCACGAGATAATGGAGGTATACATATGAAGAGGAAACGGTGGGTATACAGAACGTGAATGTGGCCTGAACTGCTTGTTCTTGCCTATACTGAGCCTCTCAGAATTCTTTTCTGAGATCTCTGCCTTCCTAGTTTCCCTCACCGTTCTTTATAAGGTTGGGTCTTGGACGGTAAGCACACCTCTGAGACATCATTCCGGGTTTAATTTCAAATGCCGTTCTCATTTCTGGGAGAGATCACGTAGGGGATGGTGCTCTTGCCATTGGGTGGTCCTTCACAGTTGCTGGTACAGAAGATGCTCATACTTCTGACTGGTCCTCCAGGGGTCTTGTGAGTGCTGGTCCTGCCTCTGAGCAGCCCTTTGCAAAGCTGGGTCAGATTGGTCCACCTCTGTGCCACTGGTCTTGATGTTCTGCACGTCACTCAGACTGAGTCTCTATCCTTTGTAGATTTGATTTTGACCACGTTTTCACGCCATCAAATACTGTGTGCTTCTTATTCAAAGTTTCCTCTACATAATCTAGAGGTATTCAACTGGATATTAAAACCATGGACAGATTAACAGAGAGGCAGCAGGACAGCAGGAACTGGGGAGTGGTGGATAGGGACCATAGACAGTGTAGCCAAGATTTATGGTGGATCAAATGATCCAATCAAGAAAAATCCTCTGCAATTAAAAACAATGAACTCACGAAATTCCTAGGCAAATGGTTAGAACTGGAAAATATCATCCATTATGAGGTAACCCAATCACAAAAGAACACACATGGTATGCAGTCACTGATAAGGGGATATTAACCCAGAATCTCGGAATATCCTTGACACAATTCACATATCAATAGATTTCCAAGAAGATGGAAGAAGAGACCCCTGGTCCTGGAAAGACTGGATGTAGGGGAATGCCAGGACAGAGAAGCAAGAGGGGGTTGAATGGGGAAAAGAGGGAGAGAAGGGGGTTTATGAGACTTTCGGGAAGGAAGGAAACAGGAAAGGAGAAATGATTTGGAATGTAAATAAAAAAACTTAGAAAAGAAAAAAAAAGAAAAATCCTTCAGTGGCATACCCAGAAGCTTGGGTTTTAGATAATTCTGAGTATATTTGATAGCCCAGAATAGCCATCAAAGCGTGGAACACAGGATTTGGACCCCAGGTGAGAGATACTGGCCACAGAAAGTCTGTTAGCTAGGGATTCACAGACAATGCCTCAGCAGGATACTCGAGGGTAACTATGAGGAGGCTGCTGACTATATTGTGGCCAGGGTAGAGGTTGGATTCTATGTGTCGCATTTGCAATATGTGACACTGTTTCTTCCTTGGATCTGTGTAAGAATTAAACATTGTAGTGATGTCTTATAATTGCTGGAGGTTCAACAAATGTCAAGGGAGCCTGTTCTGGGTGCCTTGATATGAAGAGAAGATTAATACTGCATATTAATACTTGGTAAGGAGAACATTCTGGATCAGGAGTTCTGAGCTGTTTGTGTCCAGGCCCTGGTTAGTAGTGTGTTGGAGCCCATGGACTCTTTTTTCCCCATGTTCTCAAATGCAGGGACTAAAACACAGCAGTACACAGGAGACCAATTTTATTAAAATACAGCTCTTGAAAGAACCAGAAAACAGACCCGTGACATAGTCATCTACCAAGTCCTTTAATAATGCATCGCAGTAAGCAAGCCTAGCAGCCGTCTAGTGAGCACTGTGATTTCCAAACTGTACTGAGGGTAAAATTTTCACGAGTCCTGTGCTGACAGACGCACTATGAAAACATCTAGGGTTCTATTAGTGCAAAAGGTATTGCTGATACTGATGAGGATTGTGACAAAGGAGTACAAAATTCACATAGAAGCCAGTGAGCACACAGGGAGTCTCCATCCAAGCTCTCAGACCCACAAACTGTGACTGTGGATCCCAGGCCAACAGATGAAACAGTGGGCCTAAATACACTTCAGGTTGGATTTAAAAAGTGCAGGCTAGGGTTGGACAATTGAGGAGAAGAAATAAGCCTTCCCTCAGACACAGGGTTTGACAGTATAGATGCCTGTCTTTTCGTGAGTCTACCTAGGTGTTCTTCTGAAATATATAAGGTCTTTTATAAAACTGGGCTGGGAGTCTTGAGGCAGAGAAAACTGAAGCCTGACAAGGCCTCTGCTCTGCTGCTAAATAATCTCTTCCCTGGACAGGTACCCGGGTCTGTCTTTCTCTAGCACTTCTTGGGTGGTTCCCAGCTCCTCTATAGCCACCCCCACACAGTCTGCCGAGACTGCTTGGGCAGAAGGGAGGGGGAGCTCAGGTAAGTTGTGTATCTGTAAGTGGAAGGGAAAGGCTGGTTAACATTCAGTAAGGATAGGATAAACTTGGTAGTTATAGGGGTTGAGGTGGTAGGACCTTCTTCAGCAGGGTTGACAAATTAGAATGTGCAAAGCAGTTGTCAGACAGTGCCTCGATACTTCTATATTCATCTCCTACTGAGAATCGAGGTGGGGTCTTCTGGAATCTTCTGGCGGGGTGGGGGGGTGGGGGGAGGCAATACAAGCCTCAGATGCAGACCTGGATGTACCTGTGACATACTTGAGATCTGCAAGTTCCTGTACTCTCTGAACCCACTGAGAGATGTGTGTCTGTCCCCAGGAGGAGTCGCTTTGCAAACTCCATGTTATTACATGGCTTTAATTAACACAGACCGTAAAGTACAGTTTTCTCAGGTGGTATTGGTACATTTGCCTTCCAGAGCCAGCTCCTTTAGATCAGGCATTCACTAAGTCAGAGACCCTTGTAACTCCAGAGAGCTTGTCCCTGCTCTAGCACTGTCCATTTGCAGTGTGGCCCAGACGTTTGTATTGTTTGTTTACCTTAGCAAGAATTTTTCTATTAGCTATTAAGAACAAGAATTAAAAGAGGACACCTCTGTAGGGCATGGGGGACTGCATTACCAGACAGACATAAGAACTGGCAAGGTTGAGTGAGCAAACCCTGGGAATCTCAGAGATCTGAGACAGGTTGGGGTAGAGCCGCAACCTTCCTGTCTGTATACCTGCTCTGGATCCACGACACCCCACTGAGAGAACCTTGCATAGTCAGTCAAGTAATGTAACACTTTGAATTTGTCTCCTCCCTAATGAGATACCAAGACAGCTTTAAGTCTTCAGCCAACGAACTTCTCTTCTCCCTGGTTTACCCCAAATAAAGCGTATGTATTCACATCCACCATAAAAATAAAGCAATATGAACAAGCAAGGATCATCTCAGAGACCTGCTTTATTAAGGATCACATCAGGAAAAGCCTTCAACTAAAGAACTATGCCTAAGACTCCCAAGGAAGGAAGGAAGGAAGGAAGGAAGGAAGGAAGGAAGGCAGGCTTTCTCTCCTCCAGACCCTCTGGTTATACTAGGCCTTTGCTCCCAGTCAGACTAGGTTCCAATCGTCCTGGCTCCGCAAGCACCAGGGGAAAAGCAGGCGCTAGGACCTCACCTCCTCACCCCCACCACACTATATCACACCACACTCCCCAGCCCCCACTCCCGTTTCTGACCCCCTGCTCAGGAACCCAGAGAGGAGTCGAGGAACCACAGCATTCGTACCAGACTCCGCTGTTTCCCTTTCGAGTCCAGTGAAGGAGAACACGAACTGTAAACCTCGGTTCCAGACTTCGTTCTGCCTCCCCGGGGTGGCGCCCCGGGCATCCCTGATGGAGAGGCAGAACACAGTATGGGATATCCTCACAGTAATCTTTTATATCTTCTCAGTACGATAAGGTGGGCATGTAGTTTTCCTCTCTGCTTCACACATGAGAAAGCCAAGCCTCACTAATGCAGGGATCAAGGGCCAACAAGCTCCTCTTCTGACCCTCCCATTGCCTTCAAGTTAAAATGGAGTTATTCAGGGAGACAGCTACTGTGACTAAGGACGGGAGAGTCCGGGTCATACTGAAATCCCTCCTGTTTAAAGAGAAGCTGATTGTGGGGGGTCTCTTTAGGGAGATTTCCTCCTCTTGGACAGGAAGTCACTATCTTGTGGTCAAGCCAGCTACCCTTTTCTCATAGTTGGGAAATGTCACAGCTTGAAGGATTTTTTTTTCCAGTTCTTGAACATTCAATGTTGCCCCCTACCGTTCTAATAGTGGGTTATTTCTGCCCTCTTGTGGCTGAAGATGTGAACTACAGCAGTACTGACTTTTTTTTTTTTAGACTGAGTACTATTAATTTATGTATGCTTCTTTTTTTTATTTTCTAAGTTTTTTTTTATTTATTTACATTCAAAATCAGTCTGGCGGTTCCTCAGAAAACTGGGCATGACACTCCCGGAGGATCCGGCTATACCTCTCCTGGGCATATACCCAGAGGCTTTACCTGCATGTGATAAGTACTGACATTTCTTAGATCTCAGCTGCTTACTGTGACAAAGCCAGGGTCCTCATTCACTGTCCAGGGTCCTTAAGACAGGGATCTGCACAGGCAGTTCTCCGGTGCACCCAGTACTTGCCCTGGAGCAGGAAAGCTTCTCTGTGCTCTGTAACACTGCCGCTCTCTAGGCTGCAGACACTGCTTTCAGTACCCTAGGAAAAGCTGCCAATCATTGATGCTTCAAGGGCCAGTAATACTGGTATTTGGTTGACAGACGTAGGAGAATCACCCTAAGTGTGGGACCAACTTGATTTACACAGTATATTCCAGGCCAGCCCAAGCCAGTCAGCACTGCATTGTAATATCCTACCTTAAAAAAAACAAAACAAAACAAAATTACATACAACAAAAGGCAGAGTCCGAAACCAAGATGCCTGGTTCTAGGCAGGCAGTAGCTTGCTGTGAAATCTCAAGCAAACATTTGTGAGGTGTCTTCTTAAGCCTTAAACTGCCCTCTGAGCATGTTTGTTTTTGTTTCCAACAGAGGGAACTGTGGCATAAGGAGTTTGGATCAGGGCTTTGCCAAGTTTTCACCTTCAGGATCCCTTTGCAATCTTGAAAATAGTGGAAGGTCACACAGAACTTGTATTGATTGATGTGTGTTATTTTTATCTGTAGTCATCACATTTTTTAAAAGCCCATTGCAAGGGGCCGGAGAGCGCGGGGTAAGAGCGAGCAAGGCCAGAAAAAAATAAAAATAAGTAAATAAATAAAAGTCCACTGCACGTTTAAAAGTGTTATTAACTCATATGAAGGTAAAAATGAGAAATTTGTATATTATAAACAACACATTTAGACAGGATGTCTCTATTTGTATTTCTTTAAGACACATTTTATCATATCTTAAAAACTTTTCAGTACCCTGAAAACATAAGCGTGTAAATGGGAAGTAACATCTTAATATTTTTATGGACACATTTCCAAGCTTGTGGATGAATCCCACGTAGGGTCCTGGAGGTTGCCTGAGAATCAGCAGCTGAGAGAATCGTCCCGTGGGTACAGCTAGGGGCAGGCGAGCCTGGATGCTGCTTCAGGCTTGTCTGGCCTTGGTGCAACTGAGCCTTTCCATAGCCAGTACTGCTGCCTTCATTGTACTCTCTTGTATTTTGGGGAGTCTCCCAGTAACATGAGACACACCTTGAATTGTCAGGATGATGAGAGCTGTAGGCAGTGCCGTTTCTTAGGCTTCTGAGTTTGTAGAAACTCATGGCTCTGTGTGTGTGTGTGTGTGTTCATGCACATCTGTGTACATGTGCAAGTGTGCAAGTGTGTAAGTGGAGGCCAGAGGTTAGTATTGGATACCCTTTTCAATCCTAATCCACTTTACGTTTTTTACACAGGGCCTCCCAGGCTGGCTCCCCCCTGAGCATCAGGGACTTACTGGCTTCTACCTTTCCTGTGCTGAGATTATAGGTTGTGTACCTGGCTTTTAACATGGATCACATCAAAGCTCCTTGTGCTGAAGTGACAAGCATTTTACAGCTGGTCCACCGTGCTAGCCCAAGTCCACAGCTTTTGAGCTTCAGTGTTTAGGAGCATGGAAAAAACACACTCCCCCCTTCCCCCCCCCGTAAATGGAGAAAGACCAATGCACACTCTCTTTCTACTCTGCGTCCTTTGGAGGAGACAACTCCACCAATCCCAAGTTCTCCACAGGTCTCACCTTGCTCTCATTTAGGATAGCCAGCCCCACCCCAAGGAAACCAGGCAGCAGCCAGGGCAGAGACACTGGAAGTGAGGCAAGGCCCCTTTCCCATTGCATGCTCTCTGACAGAGTTCCAAAGATGGACCTCTGTACATCCCATGCCTCTTAAACTCTTACCTCCTGCACACACATGTAGAGCGCTGTTGAGCAGAAAGAAAAACTTACAAAACTGCAGTTCAAGTGGCCAGCATGGGATGGGCAAAATCACAGAAATAGGAAGAACCAGAAACTTTAGTAAGTGTTAAAACTAAATTTTTTTTCCTTTTAGATTTAATTTTGTGTGTGTGCATGTGTGTGTGTCTGTGTGCATATGTATACGATTGTGTGTGTCTGTGTGCATAGGTGTATGAGTGTGTGTGTCTGTGTGCATGTGTGTATTAGTGTGTGTGTGTCCATGCATATGGATATGAGTGTGCGTGTCTGTGTGCATGTATGTATGATTGTACATGTCTGTGTTTGCATGTGTGTGAGTGTGTGTCTGTGTGCATGTGTGTATGAGTGTGTGTGCGTGTGAGAGTGGGTGTGTGTCTGTGTGCATATGTGAGTATGTGTCTGTATTTGCATGTGTGTATGAGTGTGTATGTGCTTGTGTGTGCATGTGTGTGTGTGTGAGTGTGTATGTGTGCAGAGCATAGGAAAAGTTCAGTGTCATCCTAGGAATTCCTCCCACCTCCTTAGAGACAGAATCTCTCATCCTTTTGGAACTCACTGAGTAGGCAATGTTGGCTAGCCAGTGCCCTAGGGATCATGCCGCCCCACTTTCCCAGCCCTGGGATCATAGGACTTGTCATCATATGCAGCACCTTTTATGCACACATGCACAGAGGCGTGTGCACATGCACAATTTGACAGGATCAGATTTGCATACAATACACTGTGATAATATTCACCCCGTTACCCCTTTTCATGCTCCTTCCACTCCTGCTGATCCCTTTCTTCCCAACTAGCCCTTCCCCCTCCCTCCCCACCTTTGTCTCTCAATAGTTTTAGGCTCTGGGCAGCAGTCACACTTCCCTCCATCCTTTGGCCTTTGGCTCGCCAATCGACCGAAGGTCATTACTCTCAGTTCCTGTACCAGCTATGAGTTCCTGCTTTGAGCATTGCATACTGACAGATGGACTTCCCTGATGAAGGCTGGGGGAGGCACTGGTGTATGGACATGTACATATATTTAAAAGACAATTCAATTGTACATCTTTCTGGCAAAGCGTTACTAGTGGACTCCCACATAGGGCATATGACTTCCCTACCCATAGTTTTTTGTTTTGGTTTGTTTTGTCAGTAGGGTATCACTATGTAGCCCTGGATGGTCTAGAACTGGCTATGTAGAGTGAGCTGGCCTTGAACTCACAGAGATCTGGACTGCCTCTGCCTCCTCTGCTAGAATTAAAGGGATGTGCTCTCATGCCCAACTAAACCATCTGTTTTTGAACAGTGACAGGTTCCTTTCCATGTAGTAGGCCTCATAGCCACTCAGGAAACAATTGATTGCCTTCACACCACTCGTGCCACGATTACACCAGTGGGAATGGCTTTGAAGGTGCTTCACTATCGTAACATGGAAGGTCTATAGCCAGGCAGGGTTGCTGATGACTTTGGATCTTTCTGCCTCTAGTATTCCCTCTTGTTCTTTCTTAAAATTTTAAGATCATTATTAGTGTTTGTGTGTGTGTGTGTTTGTATCTGTATTTGTGTGTGTGTTTGTGTATGTGTTTGTGTGTGTCTTTATATGTATGTCTTTGTGTGTGTGTTTGTGTATGTGTTTGTGTGTGTCTTTATATGTATGTCTTTGTGTGTGTGTGTTTGTGTATGTGTTTGTGTGTGGTTTTATGTGTATGCCTTTGTGTGTGTCTTTGTGTATGCCTTTATGTGTGTGTTTGTGTGTATGTTTGCATGTGTGTGTTTTTGTGTGTGTTCATGTGTGTGTTTGTGTATGTTTTTGTGTGTGTGTTTGTGTGTTTGTATATGTGTTTGTGTGTATTTGTATGTGTGTTTGTATGTATGTTTGTATATGTCTTTGTGTGTGTGTTTGTGTGTGTGTTTATATATGTGTGTATGTATGTGTGTGTTTGTATGTATGTTTGTGTATGTCTTTGTGTGTGTATGTGTTTATGTGTGTCTTTATGTGTTTGTGTGTATGTTTGCATGTGTGTGTTTATGTGTATGTTTTTGTGTGTGTTCATGTGTGTGTTTGTATGTGTTTGTGTATATTTCTGTGTGTGCTTGTGTATGTGTGTGTGTGTCCACATGCACCTCCCACATGGCATGTGCTAGAGTTGGTTCTATCCTCCCACCATGTGGGTCCTGGGGATTGAACTCAGGTTGTCAGCCTTAGGGAGTGCCAAAGGCCTTCCCTAAGTAAGCTGTCTTACTAGGCTTCTCCTTTCATAATTATGTGAGTTTTTCTGTCGCTCTCCTCCGGACCTACTTTCTCATGGACCTTTCCTGCTGCCTGACTTCTACTGACACTTACTCCAACTTAACTCACCTATCTAAAAATTCAAGTCCAAGTCTCCCTGAACCTGGATTCTCACACTCAGCCTTTCGGGTATACGCCCGTGGGCCATATGATAGATCTGTCTTTGATTTTTGAGGCCCTACACTGATTTCCCTGGTGGTGATGCCAGCTTATACTCCCACCAACAGTGGATAAAGAAGAAGGTGACAGAGGCAGATGCAGAACTACGAGTGAGGAAGTCCCTGCTCAATTCCTAACAGAGAACATGGCATGTACTTTGTAGAGTCAAAAGAAAAAACAATAACTTGATAAAAAAAAAAGAAAAGAACTTCCTTCGAACAAGGAGTATCTTATTCTACAAAGAATGACCGATGCAGCGTGGCAGAGGAAAGTATGCTGGGCTTTGTCGGGCGTGTTTGGGTTTATGACTGGCCTCTCCAAGGCTCTAGGCCTCAGCTCTAGCTCTATAGTGGCAATAATGCCCTGTCGTTAGAGTCGAGATCACACTCAAGAGTCAGCACAGAATTGAAGTTTAATATTTTCAAAATTCCAAAATTTTGTGTAGCAGATGGGTATAGGAGACTGACTTTACCTGGACAACTTGATCACACCTTCTGGAGTCAGAAGTGTTGGAAGGGGAGCACTTGGCCACTGGCTGCTACAAGGACCACACTAATTTACCTTTGCTGCCATCTGGTGTCCATACGCTCACAGTGCAGCCTGTCCGGCTTGTCATTTTAGCTCCAAATGATGGACACCGAGGGGAATACAAGGTGCGAAAGGAATGAGGGGGTTTGTGGACGTCCTGGAGGATAGCTAAGGTGACTAAGCTGCATTGGGGGGGATGATGGCTTATTGTCCCTGGGAATTATGGAACTACCAGGTCTGCAGCGTTAAGGCCCTCACACCATTAATGAATGAAGGGACACTTCCAGGAGCACTTCAGAGATCTGCGGTTCCCTGTGCTGCGCGTCCTTTGCTTGTCAGTACCTACGGGGTTTCCCAGCCCTTGCTGTTGTCACGGTCATTTTCTGAGCCGCAGAGCTGCTGATTATCTTTCTCTTTTCTGCTGTGACGCTTGCTGTTTCCCCACCCACACCTCGTCTGCGTCACACCCACTTATCCTGTATCTCCCAGCATGTGAGTTGCTTCCTCCTATGATCTTTCTACATCTTAGGATCCTTTTTATACCCTGTGGTGGTCTGAACAGGTAAAGCCTCCATAGACTCACGTGTTTGAATGTTTGGCCCATGGGGAGTGGCACTATTATTTATCGCACTAGACGTGGCCTTGATGGAGGAAGTATGTCACTGTGTAGGTGGGCTTTGAGGTCTCCTATGCTCAGGCTCCGCCCAGGTTGGGACACAGTCTCTTTCTGCTGCCTTTGGATCAAGATGTAGAACAATCAGCTCCTTCTCCAGCACCGTGTCTGCGTGGACGCTGCTGGCTTCCCACCACGATGATAATGGACTGAACCTCTAAATCTGTAAGCCGGCCCCAATTAGAAGTTTTCCTTTATAATAGTTGCCTTGGTCATGGCGTCTCTTCACAGTAATTAAAACCCTAACTAAGACACAGACTCTTCGACATATTATTGCACAATAAGGGCATCTGTAGGTCAAAAGAAAGGCGTAGGGTGAGAGAGGAGCGCTGAGGCCTGCACAGACTTACTGTGGAGTGATGTCTAGAAACCACGCCCATTAGTGCACGTGGTTCTTATCCCTACTCCTTCAGAGGTAGGAAGGCTATCCTGAGAAGTGATGGGGAGTCAGCTCTAGAAGGAAGCTAACTGGATCCTGTCCTGCCAGTGGCGAATGCATGTCTTCTCCCTTGGTCGTAAGGCTTCTCAATTCCATCTCTTCATCCACCTATAAAAACCATCACTGTCGCCAGTCCTGGAGGAAGTTGGCGGGAGCCCTGACTAAAGTGATCTCCCCTTGATGGAAGGAAGCAACACCACCCTCTCTGTCGCAAGGGGTCAAGCGGAAGTGAAAAAACGACTTTCTGTTTGAGATTCAGAGTGCGCAGTCCAGAACCCACAAAGGCAGGCGCCTGTATTACCAGTGGGCTGAACACAGCTCTGAAAGCGTAAGCAAAAAGAACTTTTAAGGGAAGATCTTGGTTGGAAATGTCTGGGGTGACATGTATGTGAGTGTGGCGGTAATGGGGCACAATATGATGCGTCTGAAAGGTCGGGTTGGTGTGAAGGCTCGTTTTGACGTTACAAACCCAGACATACCTGGGAAGAGGCGATCTCAGTCAAAGGACTCCCTTCATCAAATTGGCCCGTGATGTTTTCTGGATTGCTAACTGCTATAGGCAACTCTAGATAACTGAGGTCAATGTCATGGGTGTTGGCATGTGGGACAGGGCCATATAAGAAAGGGAACACAGCGAGTGAGCACCACTCCTCTGTAGTTCTGCTGCAAGCGCCTGTCTCGACTCTCTGCCTTAGCTTCTTTCAGCGATGAACTGTAACCCATTAGCCAAATGAACCCTTCCTTCCTTCCTAAGTCACTTTTGGACATGGTGTTTGTCACAGCTACAGAAAGCAAACAGTTAACAGTGAGGCTTGAAATTAAAGGGTTCCCCCCCCCCAGAAAACTAATTCACTTTTTAAAAAAAGGAAATGGTCATTTTTTTTCTTAAGGTAGACAAAAGAGTATCATTCTAAAACTTCCTCTTGGAAGAACACTGAAGAGAACTCAAGCTGAATCCATAAATAGAATTGAAAAAGTTGGCATCCCAATTAGAAAATTCAGGGGAACAACTTTTAAATATAATGGATCAAGTCAAAGATACAATACTAAGATAAAGTAGGGGAAGTAGACCACTCAAGCAAGTGAAAAATAATGTAAAAAGGAAAAAAAAAAGGGGAGGAGTGGGCACTTAGAGCAGAAATTCCAGTCCTGGGGAATCCAGTGGCCTCTTCTGACCTCCACAGATATGTGTGTGGTATGTACACAGACATGCAAGCAAAACATTCTACACATAAGTTAGTAAATAAATCATTTTTAAAATTAAAACTCCAATAAAATACTTGCAAATTGAATACAAGCACATATCAATCCCATCATCCACCATGATCAACTAAGCTTTGTCCTGGAGATGCAGGGATGTTTCAATATATATAAGTCAATAAATGTAATAAATCCTATAAATGGAGTTAAATATAAATGTCACATGATTATCTCAATAAATTCGGGAAATGTCCTTGACAAGATCCAGCATGCCTTCCTGACAAATGTCCTAGAGAAAGTAAGACTGGAGGGAATCGTGTTTATATGACAAACCCACATCCAGCATCGCCCTAAGCAGTGTCATTAAAATTAAGCCCGACGAATGTCCGTTATCCACACCGCTTTTTCAGTATAGTTGTAATGCACTAGCTAGTGTAATAAGACAAGACAAGGAAGGATGATAATAAGGGGCTACACATTTCAAAAGAGATTAGATTATCCCTATGATAATTATACACAAGAAGAAACCCCCAAAACTCCACAAGAGGACTTCTAGAAATGATCAACAGTTTCAGCAATGTAACAAGACACACAGAACCCAATACCATCGCTCTGTTAGTCATAATATTAAGATGACTTGCTGGTTGAGTGTCTCTCATCGAGAAGCTTCTCCTTGCAGTAGATGGGTATTACCTCAGAGGCTGGTAACTGGCTGCATACAGAGAACAAAAGGTTGTAGAATTCTCAGCCCCAAATTAGACATTGGGCTTTGCAGGGGTCTTTGCAGAAGAGGGAGCAGAAGAATTATAAGAGCCAGAAGTGGGGTAACATGAAGAAAACTGTATTCTCCAGACAACAAGGCAGATGCACATATAAAATGGTGGCACTTACAAGCCCTGCTGCCAACTCCTGCCAGCCAGAATCCCAAAATAGAGGATGGGACTCTGGATGTGGAGTCCCACCCCAGCTGAGGAACGATCAGAATTTGTTGGCCACTAGAAAAGCAAGAGTCAGGTTCTTTTATTTTTTTTTTAGTAATGTGACCCCCATTGGTTGACTACACATCAGGGCAGGTCTTGGTACCGAGACACCTGAGCAACACAAACTGAGCTCAGCGGGGAAGGAAAATGAGAGCAGGGATGGAGAGGCAGCAAAGTGACCAGTGAGGAGAGTCAGGGAGGACTATGTGAGTAGATTCAAAATGCTTTAATGAGATTCTTTAAAAGTAATAAAAACATTACAAGATGATAATAAATGATCATTAAAGAGTAAGAGGCCATGAGTTTGAGAGGGAGGAGAGGGCACGTGGGAGTGGTTGGAGGGACAGGGAATGGGAAATGACCTAGATACAGTATTCCTTTATGAAATTATTAAAAAATAAATAATTATGAGTTAAACTTTTTAAATTTGAAGCAGCAAGAACTCCTTTTCTTCTTACTTTTTAAAACAAAACATCTGTATTTGGAGTAAATTAATTCTCTTTTCAAATGAAACCCTACCTCTCCCCTCCCCCAAATATTCAGGACAAAGCTCAGCTGATCATGGTGCATATGGGATTAATATGTGACTGTATTCAGTTTGCAAGTATTTTATTGGGGATTTTTCATTTTAAAAGCTATTTATTTATTTACTACCTTATGTATAGAATGTTTTGCTTGCATGTATGTGTACATACCATGCACATACCTAGTACCTGTGAAGGTCAGAAGAGGCCACCACAATTCCCCAGACTGGAATTTCTGCTCCAAATGCCCATCCCCCCTCTTAACATTTTTTTTCATATTCTTGCATGAGTGGCCTACTTCTCCTACTGTATCTTGGCATTGTGTCTTTGACTTCATCCATTATGTTTAGAGTTGTTCCCCTGAGTTTTCTAACTGGGATAGTGAGTTTCCAATGCCATTTTTTGTTTGTTTCAGCTTGATTTCTCTTCAATGTTTCTACCTCTTCTTCTTAGTCAGTTTCATATCCTGACTTCTCTTTTTCATTTCCTTCATTCAGATAATTGGGTTCTCTGGGACACCACTCAAACAGTCATTACTGTCTTCTTTAAGTTCATTGGGTCAGTATTCTGTCTTCTTTAAATCCCCTGAGTTCTTTGATGCAGTGTATAAATGGTTTGTTTTTTGGTTTTTTTTGAGTTTTTTTTTTTTTTGTTTTTTGTTTTTTGTTTTTTTACTTCTATGTTTTGGAGTCCATTTGGGTCATTCTGTTTGGAGAAAATGTCGATGGGCCTAATGGGTTTAAGAGGAAACACACTTGGCCTTTCATATGGTTTGTCTTTTTGTGATGCAATCTGAGCACGAGGCCATCTTTCATGGTGTGATGTAATGTGGCTTAGGTTGAGCCATTGCAGGAGGAGCATACCTAGAGTTAAGCCAAGAATAGCTGGTGCATCTGCAGTTTGTTTAGAGGGAGGCCTGGAGTGTGGAGATGGCATGGGTGGTAGGAGTCAGAGAAGCTCATCAGGCAAAATGAGGCCTAAGTGTGGGAATGGCTTCAGATACCTTAAATACTCTATTTTCAGCATCAGTAGAAGGGGAGGAAAGGCCTCACATAGATGAAGATCAGGTGACCTGGTTTTTTCCTTCCTATGATCTTTCAGCCATCTTTTCTAGCCCATTCCCATTCCCTTGTGTCAGCCAGTGACTACCAGAAATACTTTCTACCTGGAGCCCCGAGTGCTGACACCAGACTAGGACTCAGATAGGAACGTTCCACTCTTCTTCATTTCCCCCTTTACGATCTCTGCAGTCTCACCCCAGCCCTGCAGCAGTCCGCTTGTGGGCATCCCTCCTCCCCCAGTCCCTCAGGGGACTCCGCTAAACCTAGGTGAGGACCCATTTTTCTTCCTTCCTGTGGATGTTCTCACACCTCCCTTCTAGGCCATTCCTGTTCCCTTGCATCACTGCCATTTCCTAGAAATGCTTTCTACCTGGGATACACAGTGGTCACACTGGGATGGGACATAGGTAGGTGATTATAACTTTCCTTCACACCCTTCATTATTGTCTCTCCTGTCCCTCCCTGTCATGCAGCAGCATACTTGAAAGTATAGCTCCTCCCATCTGCAAGCTCCATTTACTGGAGACATTGACTCTTGGTACCAAACCAGGAACTTCCTAGTCTTCTCACTCCTGTCTCTCCAGATTATTCTTTGTCTTGTTGCAACCTATTCTAGAAGCCCCGCCCCCTTCCACCACATCTCCAACTCCTTAGGGGTTCTGCTTCTTGGTGTGAACAGAATCCTCTTAGCTCTTTCTTGCAGCCCTTCTCAGCCTTTTCTCCTGACCCATCTCTACTCTTCTCTGTCACCCACCAAACCACAGAAGCACATTTTACCAGGGAACCCACAGCCACCACATTTTTCTAAGATCTAGAGAAGGCAAGCCAAAGAACCGAACACCCACCCAACAAAGACAAGACTAAATATGAACACATAAAATCACTTCTATTTCCCAGACGCTAGAAAACAACACAAAACCACAGTCATTAACAGCCAAGACAATGTTTCTTCTAGAACCCAGTAACCTTATTACAGTATGTAAATGTTATTTTTTATATGCATATATGTAGTAATAAATATGATGGCTATATTCTGAATCCTAGCTGGTTGCCAATAGTGACACAGAGAGACCAAGATTTATTTTCAAGCTTCACCTCTATACCTAGGTTCTCTGTCTCAATCTCGAAACTAATCTGGCTATCTCCCAGCCAAGCTCCCCATTCCATTCTCTACTGAACTCTATAAATACTTTCCTCTTTCCTCCTTGTGACAGATCTCAATTTTCCTTTCTCTCTCTCCTTCCCCTAACTAGCAGAAGTCCTGCCCTATTCCCTCTTTTGCCCAGACATTGAATGATCAGCATTTATTGACAAGGCAAGGCATAAATGTTAAGAATTGTTTACACAAACTTGAGCCAGGAAATTTTTGACATAGCATTACAATGCTGTGTCTTGACTAAAAGAATATGTGGAGGCAAAGAAATTAATATTTGAATAACACAAGAATGTTACCTTTACATAGTTCACAAAACATTATGCTTACAACAGTAGACACTGAAAAAATGTAATAGAAACGAAGCAAATAGCAACATTTTCAAGGTCTTAAAGAGGACATGAATAAATCCCTTAGTGAAGTTTATAGACACTGGGATGAAATAATAAAAACAGTTCAAGGCATGAAAGGAGAAACAGAATCACCAAAGAAAACCCAAACTGAAATAAAACTGGAAACGAAAACTTAGGAAGCCAAATAAAAACGTCAAAGGTAAGTCTCACCAACAGAGTACAAGACATGGAAGACAGAATCTCAGGCCTTGAAGACAAGGTATAAGAAATGGACACCTCAGCCAAAGAAAATGTTAAATCTAAATGAAGCCAAGCAGAAAACATCCTGGAAATCTGGGACACCATAAAAAGAGCAAATATAAGAACAATAGAAATAGAAGAAAGAGAAGGTGCCCATGTCAAAGGTGCAGAAAATATTTTCAACAAAATCATAGAAGAAAATTTCCTCAAACTGAAGGAGGTACTTATCAATTGTAGTAGCTATTCCTGGTTGTCAACTTGACTAAATCTGTAATGAACTAATCAAGAATTGGAAGGCTCACCTATGATCCTAATCTGGAGGCTCAGAGACACAAGTTTCTGACCTGGATCTTGGCATGGAGATCTTGAAGCATAGTGGCTATGAATTCCAGAAGATTAAGACAAGGACATCTCTGAGTTCAAGGTCATCTGGGATTAAAGGCATGGTGGCACATGCCTTTAATCTGGGCCACACCCTCTGCTGGAGACCTATATAAGGACATTGGAAGAAGGAGGACTCACTCTTCCTTGCCTGCTTGCCTCGTAGGACTGAGCAACTGCTAGATCCTTGGACTTCCATCCACAGCTGCTGCTGACCGTTGTTGGAGAGTTGGACTACAAGCTGTAAATCATCAACAAATTCCCTAACTATATAGAGACTACCCATACATTCTGTGACTCTAGAGAACCCTGACTAATACAGAAGTTGGTACCAGAAGTGGGGTATTCCTGTCACAACCTGACCATGTTTTGGGGAAGACTATGAACTTTGGGCTAGATGATCCATTCGGTGTTAAGAGCTCTGTGGGATGTTGTGTATGAGCTTGGAAGATTGCAGTGTAGAAGATGGAGGCCTGGCTTGTGAAATTTCAGAAGGAAGATTAAAGACTCTTATCAGGGCCACGTTTTGATTGTGAAGATTCTATGGTTTTGGTTAGCTGGGGCTGAAGAATCAGCTGTGATTAACAAGATACCAGAACCACTAAAGCAAACCTTTGTGTTACTGGGACTATTGATTCTGGTTAGCTGGAGCTAAGAAATTAGTGGTGATTAAGAATAGACCAGCATCACTTAGGTGAAATCTTCTGTGAAGTGTCTTCTGAGAGCACAGAGGCTGTGTTCCAGAGATAGCCAAAGTTGTACCTTGTGCTGTGGCTGGACCTGGTAATGTGTACGAGTCATCCAGGTGGTACTGGTTTTGAAGGCATGAAAGTGTCATGAAGAGCAGCTGAAGTTTGGCACTGTGAGAGGCCGTGGAAGGTCATTGGTAAAGGTGCAGCCTCAGTTGCAATTGATG
The DNA here is from genome assembly GCA_036184795.1 of Tokudaia tokunoshimensis. Classification (NCBI taxonomy): domain Eukaryota; kingdom Metazoa; phylum Chordata; class Mammalia; order Rodentia; family Muridae; genus Tokudaia; species Tokudaia tokunoshimensis. The sequence continues at coordinate 72,319,407 of BTHU01000003.1, forward strand.
GCCCAGAACTGAAGGGGTCATGCAAAGGAGTTGAGGCTTGGCACCATGAAAAGAGCCTATGAGATGCTATTGGTGAAGCCTAGTTTCAGCAGAAAACAGCAGTGTTTTGGAGATGCCAGTGCCATGAGAAGACCACCAAGAACAGCAGCAGCAGTGGAGTACAGGTAGCTGGAGCCTAGAAGACAAGGTGTGTGCTACAAAGGGCAGATCTGGAGAAGTGACCCAAGCCCTTGGAGGAGCCCGGAAGATCGTGAGTTGGATCCCAGACATTGAACCATTGGAGTTTGAGTTTTGCTTTTGATTGTGACTGTGCCCTGATATTTTTCCCTCTTGAAGGAAGAAAGTATTTTAGTGGAGCCCACAGTGAAGATACTTTGAATTTTTAAAAGACTTTGAAATTTAAAAGATATTGGACATTTTAAAGGGATTGAACTTTTAATATGTAAAGACTGTGGGACTTTTAAAGTTATTTAGATCTTGTGGATGAATAAGAAAGTAAGGATTGAGGCTTAATATCAATGTGTTTGTATGTCAAGTTGACAAGGGGTCAATTGTACTGGCTGGTTTTGTGTGTCAACTTGACACAGACTGGAGTTATCACAGAGAAAGGAGCTTCAGTTGGGGAAGTGCCTTCATGAGATCCAGCTGTGGGGCATTTTCTCAATTAGTGATCAAGGGGAGAGGGCCCCTTGTGGGTGGTACCATCTCTTGGCTGGTATTCTTGGGTTCTATAAGACAGCAGGCTGAGCAAGCCAGGGAAAGCAAGCTAGTAAGGAACATCCCTCCATGGCCTCTGCATCAGCTCCTGCTTCCTGACCTGCTTGAGTTCCAGTCCTGACTTCCTTTGGTGATTAACAGCAATGTGGGAGTGTAAACTGAATAAACCCTTTTCTCCCCAACTTTCTTTTTGGTCATGATGTTTGTACAGGAATTGAGACCCTGACTAAGACATCAATGTACAAGAAATATACAGAATACCAAATAGATAGAAACAGAAAAGAAATTTCACAGAACACATAATAATCAAAATACTAAATATTCAGAACAATTAAAAATATTAAAAGCTTCAAGGGGAAAAGACTAGGTAACATCTAAAGGCAGATGTCCATAACATCTGACTTCTCAATGGAGACTCTAAAAACAGCCTAGATGATTGTTCTACAATTGGACCATGGATGCCAATTCAGACAACTATATAGCAAAACTATTACAATATACAGAGGAAGAAAAAACATTCCATAATAAAACCAAATATAAACAGTATCTACCTACAAACCTATCTCTACAGAAGGCTCTAGAAGAACAACTTCAAGCAGAAGTCAACCACACCCAGGAAAACACAGAAATAATCTAAGACTAGTAAATCAAATGGCAAAAATTATCTACCAACAAAAAAAGGAGTCAATAAACACTGTTCATTGATATCTCTCAAAAGCAATGGTCCAAACTCCCAATTATAAAGACACAGACTAACTCATTGGATTAGAAAACAAGATCCATCTTTCTGAAATATGCTTCCAAGAAACACACCTCACCATCAAAGATAGACACCACCTCTGGATAAAAGAATAAAAGAAGGTAATTCAAGCAAATGAACCCCATAAGCAAACAGGTGTAGCCATTTTAATAATTGACAAAGTAGACTTCTAACTAAAAGTAATCAGAAAAGATAGAAAAGTATACCACATACTCATCAAAGGAAAAATCCACCAAGAGAATATTGCAATCCTAAACATTTATGCATCAAACACAGGACACCCAAGTCATGAATAAAACATTACAACAGCTAAAATCAAATATTGACCCTCACCCAGTGATAGTGGGTAACTTTAATACACTATCAATAGTCAGATTATTCAGACAAAAATCAAATAGAAAAATGGTAGAGTTAAATGATGTCATAAATCAAATGGATCCAGTAGATATTTAGGGAACATTACACCCAAACACAAAAGAAAATTACTTCTTCTCAGTAGCTCATGGAACTTTCTCCAAAACTGACCACATACCTGGTCACAAAGCAAGTCTCAACAGATTAAAAAAAGAGAAACTGAAATAAATGCTGCATCCTAAATGACCACCATGGTTTAAAGCTGAGTATCAGCAACACAAACAACAGAACAAACAACAAACTCATGGAAAATGAACAACTCACTACTGAATTAAATTGGCCAAGACAGAAATTAGGAGGAAAATGTTAAACATTTTAGAACTGAATGAAAATAAAAATGTAATATAACCAAACCTATGGTACAAAATGAAGGTGGTTTGAAATGGTCAGTTCATAATACAAAGTGCCTACATAAAAAACATTGGAGAAATTTCATATTAATAATTTAAGGGCATACCAGAAATGTGTGTAGGATAAAATGAAAAGTAACACAGAAAAGGAATAGATGACAAAAAAAAAATATCATGCTCAGTGCTGAAATCAAGAAAATACCACCACCCCCTCCACACACACACAAATATGAAGAATCAATGAAACAAAGATTTGGTTCTTTGAAAAAAATCATTGAGATTGACAAACCCTTAGCAAAATTAACTAAAAGATGGAGAGAGAAGATCGAAATTAGATAAGAAAAGGGCAACATCACAACAGATACTGAGAAAATCCAGGGAATTATAAAAATATACTTTGAAAAGCTTACTCCACCAAACTAGAAAATAATACAAAATTTAAAAAGAGAAAAATTTCTTCATATATAAGGTTTACCAAAGTGAAATCAATATCAGATAAGAAATTTAAATAGACCCACTACCCCTAGTGAACTAGAAGCTCAGGACCTGACTGATTCAGCACAGAATTCTACCTGACTTTCCAAGAAGAATTAATGCCAATATTCATCAAATTATTCCACAAAATAGAAACTGAAGGACCACTAGCTGATTCTTTTAAGAAGGCCACAGTTACCTTGATACCAAGTCATACAAGGGCCAAGCAAAGAAATAAAGTTACAGACCAATTTCCCTTATTAAAAAATCTCAATAAAATACTTGCAAACCAAATCCAAGAACATGTCAAAAAATCATCTACCATTAAGCAGGTTCCATCTGAGAGAGGCAGGGATAGTTAGGCATACATGAAACAATAAGTGTAATCCACCACAGAAACAGATGGAAAGACAGAAACTCACACTGTCATTTCATTAGATCATAAAAGACCTTTGACAAAATCAAACATCCCTTTATGATAAAATCCTGGAGACACTAGGGTTACACAGGACATACCTAAACTTTGTAAAGATATACACAGCAAAGCCACACTCAAATATCAACCTACACAGAGAGAAACTCAAAGTATTTTTACTAAAGTCCACCAAGTATGTCCACCATCTCTATACTTGAAGTTTTAGCTGGAGAAAGCAGACAACTGAAGGTAATCAAGGGGATTCAAATAGGAAAGGAATAAGTATTGTATCTTTATTTGAAGATGATATTATTCTTACATAAAAGATCCTAACCCCACCCCCCCACCACCACCACCGGGTAACTTCTACAGCTGATAAACACTTTCAGTAAAATAGCACAATACACAATTCACATTCAATAATCAGTAGCCTTCCCATATACAAATGACAAACAGATGGAGAAAGAAATCCAAACATAAATCCACACACCTATGGACATCTGATTTTCTGACAAAGCAGTCAGAAATATACACTGGAAAAAAAAAACCTTCAACAAATGGCACTGGTCAGACTGGATTGCTGCATGCAGAACACAAACAGATCCATATCTATCATTCTGTTAAAAAAAAAAACAACTCACCTCCAAATGGATCAAGGGTTTCAACATGAGACTGAACCTAATAGAAGAGAATGTGAGGAATAGTCTTCAACTTATTGTCACAGAAAAGGGCTCTCTAAACAGGACACTGATAGCCCAGGTACTAAGACCAACAGTTAATAAATGGGACCTCATGAAGCTAAAAAGGTTCTGTATGGCAAAGGACATTCATTCACACAAAGCAACAGAATACAGGAAAAGGGGGATACTATCTAAAATACACAAAGAACTACAAACAAACAAACAAAAAACTAGATGTCAAGAGAACAAATGACCCTGTTGAAAATGAGAAACAGAACTCAACAGAGTTCTCAAAGGGTGAAGCAGAAATGGCTGACAAGCACTTAAATGGTCAATGCCCTTAGTCATTAGGAAAATGCAAATCAGAACTACATTGAGATTTCATCTTAAACCAGTCAGAATGGCCAGGATCAATAAAACCAATGACAGCTCCCATTGCTGAGGATGTAGGGAAAGGGAAGAAAGTCTTACCCAAAGATAGTGGAAGACAAACATGGACAAACACAATGGAGATCAGTGTGACCAATTTTCAGAAAACTGGAAATACATTGTCATGGTTTGAATATGCTTGACCCAGGAAGTGGCACTATTTGGAGGTGTGGCCTTGTTGGAGTAGGTGTGTCACTGTGGGTGTGGGCTTTAAGACCCTAGTCCTAACTGCCTGGAAGCCAGTATCTGTTAGCAGCCTTCAGATGAAGATGTAGAAATCTCAGCTCTGCCTGCACCAGGACCTGCCTGGATGCTGCCATTCTCCTGCCTTGATGATAATGAACTGAACCTCTAAATCTGTAAGTCAATCCCAATTAAATGTTGTTTTTATAAGAGTTGCCTTGGTCATGGTGTCTTTCACAGCAGTAAAACCCTAACTAAGGCATACATCAACTTCAATATCCAGCTATGACAGACACTCTTGGGCATATGCACAAAGGAATCTATATCCTACTACAGAGACACTTGCTCAGCCATGTTCATTGTTTCTCTATTGATGACAGCCAGAAAACATCTTAGATGTACATCAGTTGATGAATAGATAATGAAAGTGTGGTATATTTACAGAATGGAATATTATTTAGCTGTTAAAAAAATGAAAGAAAATTCACAAGTAAATGGATGAAACTTTAAGAAAACCATCCTGAGTGAGGTAACTAGACCCCAAAAGACAAATATTAGATATTTTCATGTTGAAGGTGGCTTTAAAGCATCAGTATGTATACTACAATCTGAATAACCATAGCAGTTAGGTACCTAATAAGCAACTCAGGGTGAAGAGAAGATCTCCAAAGGAGAGAGAAGGACTATAAAGTAGGGTTGGTAAAGAGGGCAGAAAGATCTGGGAGAGATTGGAGGAGGAAAAATGTGATCAAAATATATTGCATTCAAATGCTTTCATTAAAAATATTTGTAACAACATTTTTTATAATAACCATGATTTAAAAAAAATTTACATAAAAAAAAGACTTACCTGGCAAAACTGAGGCATTTGCTATTTGTGATCAAGTTCATCTCCAGGTCCTCTCTCAGTATCACAGAGCTAAAATTCCCAAGCCTCTAACCATGAGCTGACTCACTCCTGCTCTGAGTCTATCTAGGAGACCACGAAGAGTCATAGAAGTCTTTTTCACATCACTTTACACCATCTTTGTCAGTCAAAAAAATCCCAAGTACTTTAGGAACTCTCTGACATGACAGGGACAAAGACTTTATTTGGCCATGGCACATAAGACATAAACAGCCAGGGTCTGGAGAGATGACTCAGAGGGCACGGACTGTTCTTCCAGAAGTCCTGAGTTCAATTCCCAGCAACCACATGGTGACTCACAACCATCTATAATGGGATCTGGCATATATATGCATGCAGAACACTGCATACATAATAAGTAAATAAATCTTAAAAAATAAAAAGACAGAAACATTTACTGACATTTAGTTTGTACCCACCACCACACTAAGCATTTTATGTGCATTGTCTCTTAAACCTCACTACTTCCCTATAAAATAGATACTAATATTTCTAACTTACAAATAAGGAAATGGACACACAGTAAAATTAAACTTTATCTGTTTTGTAGTTAATTGTGGTTTTATAAAAAATAAAATAGTAGTAGTAGTAGTAGTCATAGTAGTAGTAGTCGTAGTAGTAGTAGTAGTCGTAGTAGTAGTAGTAGTCGTAGTAGTAGTAGTCGTCGTAGTAGTAGTAGTAGTCGTAGTAGTAGTAGTAGTAGTAGTCGTCGTCGTCGTAGTAGTAGTAGTCGTAGTAGTAGTAGTCATAGTAGTAGTCGTAGTAGTAGTAGTCGTAGTAGTAGTCGTAGTAGTAGTAGTAAAAGCTCCTTCCAACACCTGGCTGAGGTTGCTCAAGAACTGGAGTTTCACCACGTCATGATTTTCTGCTGATTCTGGGGAAAGATGGCAACTAATGATGCTGTTCTGAAGAGGCTGGAGCAGAAAGATGCAGAGGCGAATCAGATCAGTGAGTATCTCAAGCTGCAGGTTGCTCTTCACAAGGAGAAAGCCATTTGAAAATGATGGATAACTGAAGAGCAGACAAAGTGATGAATCAGAGAAAAATTTGGCAGAACGAGTCAGACATAGGATGTGCCCAACTCTCAGGAGAACAGCACAGGAAGAGCAGAGAGAGAAAAGATGGTGGTGTGTGTGGAAGTTTTACCAGGACAATTTGACAAGGACAGGCTAGAGATAGGGGAAGACAGAATAAGCCAGAAAATAGGAAAGAGCCACAAGATTAGAACATATTGCCAAAGTTAGTGTAAGGTCAAACAGAGCAATTCAGTCAGAAGCTAAGAGAAGCCAGATTGACTCAGTCAGCTTGGAAGATTAGATTGCTAGAAGCTTCCAGACCTAGACCTAGAGATGGCTAGAACAGAGAAAGAAACGCTCTGGGATCAGCCCAACCTGTGTGTTTGCACAGCTTAGGTATAACTCTCAACTCATTCCATCATCTGAGGAAATAAAAGTAACATTTACAACATTTGTCTATCACATGATATGGTATCATATACTTGTACCCCAAAATCAATCCAAACACCAAATAAAAGTTAATTATTTCCACTTTCCTGATGAGGAAATTATTGAGAGAGCTTCAGAGTCTTGTCCTAACTGACACATCTGCTCTAAGTTTGCTTCAGTGCTGAGACAAGCACTTCCTCGCTTTTCTATTATACTCTACTAGATTTTTCTCCCTTATCCTTTTACACTTGGCAACATGGTAATAAGCCAAAATGGCCAACAAATGAAGACAGACTTCTACTGTTCTCACAATGGTCAGAACCTGAATGAATCATTTCTATCTTCCCCTTTATAATTGTTTCAAAGTTATTCAAATTCTTTTTTTTTATTGTTTTAGAATCCGGAGTCCCTTATTTCCATTCTGAAAAGCACTATTGTTTGTGTGAATATTGTTAGGGTTCTGTCTAAGCTCCTCCCCACAGTTACCTGGCAACAGCCAGGTAGGCCTAGCCCACTATAAAAGAGGGTGCTCAGACCCTCCTCTCTCTCCTATCTCTTACTCTCACTCTCAGCTTCTCTCTTGCCCACTTGGCCTCTTCTCCCCTCTCCCCTCTCTCCAGATGGTCATGGCCGGTCTCCACTTCTCTACACTCTCTCTCTCTCTCTTTCTCTCTCTCTCTCTGCCTTTCTCTGCCTCCACTACACCATTAACTCCCATCCTTTACCCTAAATAAACTCTATTCTATACCATGTCAGTGTGTGTCTGGTCCCTTGGGGGAAGGGATGCCTCAGCATGGGCCCACTGGGGCACCCTTCCCCCACACTGCTGTATACCAGCTTCTCTAAACCTCTTTCCCTTTTTATGATCACAACAAATATATGACCTTATTTGAATATTCTCAACCGTTCCTACTTCAGAGAAGGATGGAAAAGAGAAGGGAATGAGATCCCCATTTTCCCTCTTTGAATCTAGCAGGTAAGAACCAGATGCTGGTACCCTCAAATTGTATGATCTTGTGGACTTTACTTTGTATTTTCAACACTCAGTTTTCTTATCTAGAAAATGTGATTAATAGCAGTACTTATCAAAGTTTTGTAGAATATTTAATGTAAAATACTTAATATAATATGGCCACATAGAAACTCTTCATGAAATATTAGTAATCAAAGAATTGACTTAAAAGTTTACTTTGCTTCCCTAAACTTGTTTCACTTTTTTCTTTGAACTTTTCACTTCCTCTGAAATCTACATAGGAGTTATCTCCTCTGTGTGAAACAGGAACTAACCAGAAGAAATCAGGACAGGGTTCCTTATATTTAACCTCTTCTTCTAACACAGGCATAACTACATTTGGAATGTGGGTGATGCCACAGTTGGTAGGTAGAATGAGATGAAGGGATTAAAAAAAATGAGGTAAGGAAAGGAAGAAAGAAGAGTGTGGGAGAGGGAAAGAGGAGAGTGACCTTGTCGGGTGAGGATGGAGATGGGGGTCAGTTTAAAAGGAAAGACAAGTGGTATGGGGAAGAGGAGGAGGAATGAGGAAGGAGGAAATATGACAGAGATAATGAAGCAAGACTGAGAGATACCATAACATGGTTAAGAAACTCACTACTTCTATGGTGTTTATACTTCAAAAAATGTTTGCATTGTAAATTGTAGGGAAAAGCTGACAGAGAATGTTACAAACTCAAAGTTGGATATTCTGAGAAAGCAGCCACCTAGACTTCTGGGCTTCTCAAACTGAAAAATGTGAAACGTGAGCCCACAGGACTAGAATTTCATCACACAATCAAATATCTAAGAATTGGAAGTTTCTACTGTGCTGGCTAGTTTTATGCCAAGGCATTTGGGGTAGGGAAACCTTGAGAAAAAGCCTATGTAGCATGTTCTTAATTAGTGATTGGTGTGGGAAGGCCCAGTGTGTTGTGGTGATTGGTATCATTGGGTTCTCTAGAAAGAAAGATAAGCAAGCCATGAGGAACAAGCCAGTAGGTGCTCCTCCATAGCCTCTATGAGCTCTGAATTAGCTTCTGCCTCCAGGTTCCTTTACAGTGTAAATTCCTGTCGTGACTGTGGATGATGAACTGTGATATGAAAATCTAAGCAAAATACACCTTTTCCTCTCTGAATTGGTTTTGCTCATGGTGTTTTATCACAGGAATAGAAATTTTGACTAAGACATCTAGTCTATGTAATAATTTCTTCAGCAACACATTTGACATACAGGCATCCAGGCTCAATATAGACAACCCTATTAGCAGAGCTCATAAAAATCGAATTGTCCTTTACTATACAATTCCAACAGAGATAGAAATACCTTCTGGTAACTTTCACACCAACTCAAAAGTCATTAGTCAATGCAATGATTTCCCATTTCTTCGTAACAAATCTCCTAAACACTGGCTAGACATCTGCAATCCCTCAATACTTCAAAGTATTCACTTTGATGATTTAAGCCTTTTCTCCATTCTGAATTACAAATGCTCCCTGTCAATCAGGGATCAAAGAACAAAGCAACATCAGGCATTGCAATATCTGTCTCCTGAGAGGCCCTGCCAGAGCCTGACAAATACAGAAACAAATGCTCACAGTCAACCATTGGACTGAGCACTGAGTCCCCAGTGGAGGAGTTAAAAAAGGACTAAAGGAGCTGAAGGGATTTCCAACCCCATAGGAAGAACAACAATATCAACCAACAAGACCCCCCCCCAGAGCTCCCAGGGACTAATCCACCAACCAAGGAGTATACATGGAGGGACCCTTGGCTCCAGCAGCATATGTAGCAGAGGATGGCCTTGTCAGACATCAACAGGAGGAGAGACCCTTGGTCCTGTGAAGGTTGGATGCTTCAGTGTAGGTGAATGCAAGGGCAAGGAGGCATGAGTGGGTGAGTGGGTGGGTGGGTGGGTAAACACCCTCATGGAAGCAGGGGGGTGGGATAGGAGGTCTCAGGTGATGGGGAAGGGAACCAGGAAAGGGGATAACATTTGAAATGTAAATAAAGAAAATATCTGGGAGCAGCTGGGACAGAGGTCTTCAGGCTGCCATTTGCACCAGAGAGCCAGGTGGCTCCACAGCCTTCTGTGCACAGACCCTGCCAGAAGAGAGTTGGTCTCCCAGGAGCACAGACACAGGCATACAGGCCCATAGGAAGAACAAACTCCAGCCAGAGACAGCAAGACCAACTAGCACCAGAGATAACCAGATGGCAAAAGGCAAGCACAAGAACCCTACCAACAGTAACCTAGGCTACTTGGCAACATCAGAACCCAGTTCTCCCACCACAGCAAGTCCCAGATACCCTAACACACTGGAAAATCAAGGGTTGTATTTAAAATCGTATCTCATGATGCTGATAGAGGGCTTCAAGAAGAACTTAAATAACTCCCTTAAAGAAATACAGGAGAACATCAGTCAACAGATAAAAGCCCTTAAAGAGGAAACACAAAAATCCCTTAAAGAATTACAGGAAAACACAATCAATCAAGTGAAGGAACTGAACAAAACCGTCCAGGATCTAAAAGTGAAAGTAGAAACAATAAAGAAATCACAAAGTTAGACATCTCTGGAGATAGAATACCTTGGAAAGAATTCAGGAGTCAGAGATGCAAGCATCAACAACAGAATACAAGAGATAAGAAAAAGAATCTCAGATGCAGAAGATACCATAGAAAACATTGACTCAACAGTCAAAGAAAATGCAAAATGCATAAAGCTTATAACTCAGGTTATCCAGGAAATCCAGGACACAATGAGAAGACCAAACCTAAGGATTATAGGTATAGAAGAGAACAAAGATTTCCAACTTAAAGGGCCAGTAAATATCTTCAACAAAATTATAGAAGAAAACTTCCCTAACCTAAAGAAAGAGATACCCATGAACATACAAGAAGTCTTCAGAACTCCAAACAGACTGGACCAGACCAGAAAGTCCTCCCAGCACATAATAATCAAAACACCAAATGTACTAAACAAAGAAAGAATATTAAAGCAGTAAGGACAAGTAACATATAAAGGCAGACCTATCAGAATTACACCAGACTTCCCACCAGAGATGATTAAAGCTAGAAGATCCTGGGCAGATCTCATATAGACCCTAAGAGAACACAAATGCCAGTCCAGACTGCTATACCCAGCAAAACTCTCAATCACCATAGATGGAGAAACCAAGATATTCCATAATAAAACCAAATTTACACAATATCTGTCCACAAATCCAGCCCTACAAAGGATAATAGATGGAAAATGCCAACACAAGGAGAGAAACTACACCTTAGAAAAAGTGAGAAAGAAATCTTCTTCCAACAAACCCAAAAGAAGATACCCAAACAAACAGAAATAACATCGAAAACAAGAGGAAGTAACAATCACTATTCCTTAATATCTCTTAACATCAATGGACTCAATTCCTCAATAAAAAGACATAGACTAACAGAAATATTTTTCATGTAAATCTTCAATTTTATCAGAAAATGTTTGTAATTCCTCTTTTAATTAATTTAGTAATTTTTATATGTCTACCATTTTATCTGCATTATTTTTCATGAAAATCTTCAATTTTAATGTTTTCTATATTTCTTCTATTTTATCAGAAATGTTTTCCATGTAAATCTCTGATTTTATCACAAAATGCTTTTAATTCCACCTTTAATTAATTTAGAAAGTTTATATCTACCATTTTATCTGTATAATTTTCCATGAAATAGTCAACTTTAACATGTTTGTCTATATATTTCTTGAATTTTATCAGAAATATTTTCCATGTAAATCATCAATTTTACCTGAAAATGTTTATAATTCCACTTTCAATCAACTTAGAATTATTGTTATGCCTACCATTTTATCTGTATAATTTTCCATGATAATTTTCAATTTTAACATGTTTTTCTATATATTTCTTCAATTTTATCAGAAATATTTTCCATGTAAATCTTCAACTTTATCAGAAAATGTTTATAATTCCACTTTCAATCAACTTAGGAATACTTTTATGCCTACCATTATTATGTCTATATAAAATTTTCCACGATAATCTTCAATTTTAACATGTTTTTCTACATTTTTCTATGATTTTATCAGAAATATTTTCCACATAAATCTTCAATTCTATCATAAAATGTTTCTATTTCATTTTTCAATTAATTTAGCAATGTTTTCTGTGTCTACCACTTTACTCTTTAATTTTTCCACGAAAATTGTCAATTTTAATGTGTTTTTCTATATATCTCTTCTCTTTTATCAGAAATATTTTCCGTGTAAATCTTCAATTTTATCATAAAATTGTTTTACTTCCTTTCTCAATAAAAGAACTTGCTTTTTGAAAAAAAGAAAATATCCAATAAAAAATAAACTTAAAAAATATTTTCATATAATTTATATTTTAATCATCTTTTCTTCTCCACCAACTCCTCACAGATGACTCCATCTCCCTACCACCTGAATTTATGTTCTCTCTCTCAAAAGAAGACCCCCCAAAAAAACAAGAAACAAAAACTAAATGAAGAAACAAAAAGTTCCCACAAAAAGGAATATCAAAACAGGCCAAAGATCAATAAGACAAACAACAAAGGAAAAACAAGAAAAAAAAATCCACCAAAACACCGTTGAGATTGTTTTGTGTTAGCTATCTTCTCCTGGGCATGGGGCCTGCCTGGCAGTGTGGCGTCAACTGCAGATGTCTTCCTGGATAGGGCTGGGAGTCAGTGCTCACTTCCTCTCCTCAGTGTGGGGACTCTGTCCGTATTGAACCTTGCACATGCAGCCACAGTCTCGGTGAGTTCTGGTGTGCATCGGTTCCATTGTGTCTGGAAGAGAATGTTCCCTTACCATGATCCATCAACTCTGTCTCATGATTTTTATCCCTCTTCTTCTTAGGTTGCTGAGGCCTGAGGGGAGGGAATTGGTGACATCAGCCCTTTTAGGATTTGGTGCTCCAATACCTCACAGTCTCTTCATATCATCCACTTGTGGGTTGCTGTGCTAAGTCTCCTCTGCTGCAGGAAGAATCTTTGATGCTGGCTGAGCATGGCACTACTCTATTGCTATATGCCATTATAAGCCATTTCCTTACTGTGCTCTGTCAGTCCATGACCCATCTAGTGTCAGATTCTTGGAAACTATAGTAGTGTCAAGTGTGAGTTCGATAATGGTTGGTCACTCCAACAACATTTGTGAGACTATTGCACCAGTGTATTTTACAGGTAAGTAACCATTGGAGGTAGCAGGATTTGTAGCTGGGTGACATTTGTAATTACCTTCCAATACCATGAATTCTAGTCAGTAGGGGTGGAGCCTATAGTTATTCACCAGCTCAACATCTCCATGTTATGTGATATAAGTATTATTTTCAGCAATAGGGACTTACCATCATGGAGAAACCAATACTCTTGGCAATAGTGAGCTTCGGAGGTTTCATGGGACCCCATTGGCCAGTTGCTCAACAAAAACGTATTCCATTAACAGCACTGGAAGTTTAATTTAGTGGCACAAAATGTTTGTGAGCCACTACTTTGTCCAAATGACAGTGTCCTTTGCCATGATGTACAGATGTTCAGTTCATGAGGTCCCATTTATTGTTGGTTTTAGTGTTGTGCTATTGGTGTTCTGTTCAGAAAGCCCATTCATGTGCCAATGATTTCAAGACTATTACTTAGTTTCTCTTCTATAAGATTAATGGTATATGGCCTTATACATGTAGTCATACAGTTTGACAAGCACTATTTGTTGAAGATGTCTTTCTTCCAATGTGTACTGGCTGGTTTTGTGTGTCAACTTGACACAAGCTGGAGTTATCACAGAGAAAGAAGCTTCAGTTGGGGAAGTGCCTCCATGAGATCCAGCTGTGGGGCATTTTCTCAATTAGTGATCAAGGGGGGGGGGCCTTGTGGGTGGTGCCATCACTGGACTGGTATTCTTGGGTTCTATAAGAGAGCAGGCTGAGCAAGCCAGGGGAAGCAAGTCAGTAAGTAACATCCCTCCATGGCCTCTGCATCAGCTCCTGCTTCCTGACCTGCTTGAGTTCCAGTCCTGACTTCCTTTAGTGATGAACAGCAGCATGGAAGTGTAAGCTCAAAAAACCCTTTCCTCCCTAACTTGCTTCTTGGTCATGATGTTTGTGTAGGAATAGAAACCCTGACTAAGACACAATGTGCATTATAAGCTTCTTTGTCAAAATCCAGGTGTCCATGGGTGTGTGGACTTATGTCTGAGTCTTCAATCCCAGAGACCAACTTGTCTGTTTTTATGCCAGTGCCATGCTGTTTTTATTACTATAGCTCTGTAGTATGACTTGAAATCAGGGATGGTGATACTTTCACTAGTTCTCTTATTATACAGGATTGTTTTGGCCATTCTGGTTGTTTTATGTGTGTATATGAAGCTGAAAATTTTGTTTTTCATTTTCAATGACGATTGGGATCTCTTTAGGGATTATGTTGATTCTGTAGATTGTTTTTGCTAGGATGGCCATTTTTACAATATTGATCTATCAGTTCATGAGTATGGAAGATTATTAAACCTTCTGTTGTCATCATCAATTTCTGTAGTGAAAATTTTGGATTCTATAAAGAAAAGGGGGTAGAAATAGGAATGTGCTTCCATTTTATTCTCATGTGTGGGGACATGGGGCTGCTTTGGACTGGCCACAGCAGCTGTCTATGATTTGCCTCATGCTCTAGCAGAGGCGTGGTTTTGCCAGGTGTAGATAGTTTCTATGGTTGTGTCAAGTTAGGATTTCTGGGACTTTTCAGAGGGTATATAAATGCTAGGGCCTGGGGGGGGCTTTAGGGTTGTGTTGTTGGTTGGCTGCTGTTAGTCATGGCTTGTTGCAGTTTGTTAAGTAGTCACACAAAGAAGAAAGAAGAAATTAGATATCCCATTGTGTCTGGAAGATGTTTCCTTGGCAACATCCACCCATGCCCTCTCACAATCCTTCTCCTCTTCCACATACCTCACTGTGCCATGAGGGGAGGATTTTTGAGAAGACATCTCATTTAGGGTTGAGTGTCCCAAAGTCTCTGACTCTCTGCACATTGCCCAGTCGTGGGTCTCTGTGTTAAGCTCCCATCTACTGAGTAAGAAGCTTCTCATGATGATGGTTAAAAGAGGCACTGATCTATAGTTATAACAGAATGTGATTAGAAGTCATTTTTTTGCTAGTTCCTTTAGCAAAACAATCGCATTTCATTCCCCCCCAGGTCTAGGTCTATGGCATCTCTAGAATGAGGTTTTTGACCACCCAAGGAATGTCAGCCTTGCTGATAGCCCTGAGTCATGTTTGGGTCTCTTTCATGTACCTTTGTCAAAAGACTCAACTAGATATAACTCATTCCTGGCAATAGATGTTTTTCTTGGTGGTGAAAGATATTTAGGTGGGGTTTTGTCTCCCCTGTTAGTTGGTAAGTCCATTTAGATTTCCTTTATATGTGTACCTATTTTAAGAAGTGTTAACAGTAGTGGATTTCCATATGACACCACCACCACCACCACCACCCACAATCAAATGACCCTTGGTATTAGTTGTATCCCCTCCTTGTGCCCAACTCCCTACCTCCCCATTTAATCCTACTGCTTTAGTCTTTCCCCTCTCTCTCCATGTGGTGGTTTGAAAATATTTGGCCCAAGGAGTGGCACTATTAGGAGGTATGACCTTGTTGGAGTAGGAAGTTGTGTAGCCTTATTGTAGGAAGTGTGTCACTGTGGGGGGTGGGCTTTGGGACCCTCCTCTTCTAGCTGCCCATGAGACAGTCTTCTCCTGGGTGCCTTCAGATCAAGATGTAGAACTCTCAGCTCCTTAGCACCATGTCTGCCTGGATGCTGCCGTGCTTTCCACCATGATGATAATGGACTGAACCTCTAAACCTGTCAGCCAGCCCCAATTAAATGTTGTCCTTATAAGAGTTGCTTTGGTCATGGTGTCTCTTCACAGCAATGGAAACCCTGACTAAGATACTCCATAACTCTATATTCTATTTCCTCCTCCTTATGAGATCCTCCCTTCCTCCCAGTTCCTTTCTCTGTATCTAACCTCTATGGATATTGTTAAGAGGCATTTTCCCAAGTTCAGCCATCTCAGGAATCCACCTTGCTGGCAGAATCAAAACTGAGCTCATGTTCCCTGGCCCGGAACCCAACTCCTATCCTGCTTTTTCAGATGTCTCATGTTTGCCTGTTAACCAGTAAGGGGTGTAAAGGGAGATGCTGTTATCCCATTATCTAAACTACAGCACACAAGTCATAAATGTGCTGCCTGTCCTGATTTGATTGACTACCTGCAGCATGCCCACTCCTTTGTTCCTTTATCATTCTAAATTCCAGGTCAGAGTCCAGGATGGAACCTGACAGCAAAAGCTGATTCAAAGACCCTGAAACCAGATGACTCAGATAAGGCCCAGTCATCAATGTTAACTTCCTTGTTTAACCCTTGTGTCAAAGCATGATTGGTCAATGCAACACTTCCCCCGTCCCCCATGATTTAAAAATGTTGTGTTAGCAATCAGGCGCATCCATGGACAGCCAAAAGGGACTCCGCGGTCAATGTTGACAATCAAGCCTCTTCACAACCTGCTCCCAGGGACCCTGTGAGAAGACACATTATTAGATGTCCGCTTGCACATGAGCCACGGCCTCGATAAAAAGCTGTTTTCCCTTCCTCCAACCCTTCCTCTCTTCCACCCACAGGCAGCCTCTAAACCTCTTCCTTTTCATAAACTCCCCACATGAGACTTGATGCATGGTGTGGTTTTGTCAAAACCCGACACCTATTTCCATCAGTAAGATCTCCCTTTGGGAATGAGATTCAGATCCCTAACTGGCCACCTCCCTGCACACGCAGAAAATAAAGCTTTCATTTTAGTTTCTGTTTCTGAGGTGAGGTTTCTGTTTTTGAGCTTCCACCCAAAGCCAACAGTTATATGGGTAGTGTCATGTCTAGCAACAGCTTACAAGGTAACAGCTACATAAATACATATCATATTTTTTGCGTCTGCGTTATCTCACTCTGGATGGCTTTTTCCCTAGCTCTATCCATTTATCTGAAAATTTCATGTTTGTTTGGTCTTTTTTGTTTGTTTGTTTTTAATGAGCAGGATAATATTCCTTTGTGTAAATGTACCACATTTTCACTTACATTTTTCCATTGACAGACATCTAGGCTATTTCTACTTCCTGTCTATTGTAAGTAGAGCAGCCAAGACAATGGATCAAGTGTCTCTGGAGTAGGGTGTAGAGTCCTTTGGATATATGCCCAGGGGTGAGTGGTATAGATAGATCTTGAGTTTATTCCCAGCTTCCTGAGAAACCACCACAGTTATTTCCATGGTGGCTGCACAGGTCTGCACTCCTATCAGCAGTGAATAAGAGTTCCTCTTCATCCACATCCTTCCCAGCATGAATTGTCTTATTTTTTATATAAATTGATCTTGGCCATTCTGAATTTTTTTAAGTTGAAATCTCCAGGTAGTTTTGACTTGCATTTCCCCTGATGACTAAGGATGTTGAACATTTCTTTAAGTGTTTCTCAGCCATTTATGTTTTATCATCTGAGGACTGTCTCAAATGTCATTTGGGTTCTGTAACCTGTTTTTTTGTTGTTATACAGAGGCCTGTAAAGCTTCCTTCAAAGGTAACCTGTGATCCAGTTAATCCTCCTCTTAGCTTTTCACAGGTCTCTGTGGAACACTGCAGGGCCATCTGATAGCCAGAAGGAAAGTGCACTTAGATGAGAGTTTTCAGGAACTATGTTCAGGTGGTAGCTCTGAGCCCCATAACCTCAAAAGCTCCAGGAAAGGCCTGGCACTTCCACTTCCACAACTCTGTCCTGTAAATACAGCAAACTGTAAAATAAAGTTCTCTCTCTCTCTCTCTCTCTCTCTCTCTCTCTCTCTCTCTCTCTCTCTGTGTGTGTGTGTGTGTGTGTGTGTGTGTGTGTGTGTAAACAAAACCCAGAGAGTCTGAGTGACTCTTACCTGCATGATCATTTATTTCTGTCGGGTCCATAGGAAATTTTATGTCCCCAAATTCTGGCAATTCGACAAAAGCCAGCATTCCTCAGGAACTTGTGAAGCAGGCTCTGCTCTACAAAAGGAGCCATTTCCCTCATTACTGGCAAAAGGTAACAGTGTGCTGGAGTTAGGCCTGGATCTTCCTCCCAGCCCCACGCTCCCAGATATAAAACTCAGACTCAAAATATATTTGCAAATACCTTGGCCATATAGCTAGGCTCTTCTCTGACTAGATATAACTTAAAATATCCCATTTATTCTAGCCTATATTCTGCCACATGGCTCCTTCATATAAGGGTTGAGAAGGGAAAGGAAGGAACCCAGGAATGTAAAAATTCCTAGGAATGATAAAATCTCTTCCTTTGTAGAAGGAACAGTTAAAGACTGAATCAGAGTCTTTCTATCTAAGGTAATAGTCTTGTGGGTTGGGGTAACTGTTAGTCCCAAATAGGTGACCTGAGGAGTGGGTAGTTGGACTTTAGAAGGTGAGACCCTGTAGCCTCGACTAGAAAGGAAATTTAGAAGAACACAGGTGTCTGCTTGGCTAATCTCTAGAGACGGGCTACAGAGGAGGACATTGTCTACATAAAGAAGAATCTTAGATCTAGGGAGAGATAAAGAGAGTAAGTCAGAAGCCAGGGCTTGACCAAATAGGTGTGGGCTGTCCCGGAATCCCTGGGGCAGAACAGTCCAGGTAAGTTGGGTAGAAAATTGGGTGTCAGGATCTGTCCAGGTAAAGGCAAATTATGTTCTGTGACTGGGCATTGAGAGGGATAGAGAAAAATGTGTCCTTGAGATCTAGGACTGAGAAATGAAAAGTTCCTGAGGGGATAGTAGAAAGAAGTGTGTAGGGGTTAGCTACAACAGGATGGAGGGGGACCATTGCAGAATTAATGCTCTTGAGGTTTTGAACCAGGCGATAGGTACCATTAGGTTTCTTAACTGCTAGTATAGGGGTGTTGAAGGGGGAAGAAGTGGGATGAAGGAGTTTTTCCCTTAGGAGGTCAGAAATGATAGGCTTAAGTCCCCTGAGGCTCTGGAGAGAGAGGGTATTGAGCTTGGGTGATGTACCTGGTAGAGTCCAGTAACTGGATGACAACAGGAGAATGATGTTTAGCAACAGAGGTGTTCTGGATGTCCCAAACTCTGGGGTCCCCTGAGAAGCTGGTAAAGGAAACAACATGTTAGTGTTAGTAGGTTGACCGGCTAGAAGGAGGAGCAGAGGAACTGCTGGTGAGCTTGGGTTCAGGCGAGTGGGGGCAGCAAAAGAAATGGAAGCACTCAGCTTAACTAAAAGATCTCTTCCTAACAAGGGAACAGGACAAGTTGGCACTACCATAAAGGAATGGGGGAGGGGGACACCCCTAAAAGTACAGCTAAGTGGTGAGGTCTGATGAGGAAGATAAGGTTGTCCTCCTACCCCAACAATAGGAAAACTCGAAGATGAAGTGGGTTCCCAAAATTCCACCAGGATGGAGTAAGTGGTCCTGGTGTCCAAAAGGAAGGAGATGGGCCACCCACATACCTTGATAGTTACCCGGGGCTCCCTGTTGGTGATGGTCGTGGTCGGGTCGAGGGAGCTCCAGCCCCTTCAGTCATCCATAGCCAAGCCTAGGAGGTCAGCTGGAGGAGTATCTGGACGGGATGTCCCTCTGTTCTGCGACACACGAGGGCAATCGACAGCCCAATGTCCCTCACAACGGCACTTAGGGCAAGGTCCTCTTGGCTTGCGGTGGTTGGAGCAAGCCCTTGCCCAGTGACCTTGTTGACCACATCTATAGCAGGGAGCTGGTGGTTCCTGAGCCTTAGAAGGCCAGGGGCTCAGGATAGTGGCTGGAGCTGGTCAGACAGCCTTTGCCAGCATGTGGTATTTTTGTTTTCAAGCTTTTTCATCTCTCTCATGGTACACCTTGAAGGCCCGCGCCAAGACTTCTGCCTGTGGAGTTAGGGTCCCCCTCTCCAAGTGCCTAAGTTTAGCTTTTATGTAGGGGTAGCTCTGGGGAAAAAAGTAGGTCATCAGAAGTTGCTTACCTTCCGGATTTTCGGGGTCCAGATTAGTGTATTGTAACAAAGCCTTTGTGAGGTGTTCTAAAAACTGGGATGGATTCTCCTGCTTGACCTGACAAGATCTTGGAGTTTTTCAAAATTTACTGGCTTTAAGGCTGCTTTTCTAAGACCGGCCAAGAAGGCATGTAACAAACCTGTCTCTGGCTAAAATACCATATGTGGAATTGTAATTCCACTAAGGATCCTGGTCAGGCACTGTCTCAGATCGCATTGGATATGTTCTGTCTGTTTGGTGAATTTCGTCTGCATGTGTTCTTGCCTCTTCCCAAACTCGCCTGCGTTCATTAGGAAGTAAATTATTAGTAAGAATCATATGAACATCATGGAAAGTCAAGCTATGACATTGAGTGATGTTCTGGAACTCCTTAATAAAGCTGGAAGAGTTAGAAGTATAGGAACCCAGTCTACTTTCTATTTGAGAAAGTTCGGGCTGGAGAGACGGCTCAGAGGTTAAGAGCACTGTCTGCTCTTCTGAAAGTCCTGAGTTCAAATCCCAGCAACCACATGGTGGCTCACAACCATCTGTAATGAGATCTGACTCCCTCTTCTGGAGACAGCTACAGTGTACTTACATATAAAATAAATAAATCTTTAAAAAAAATATGTTTAGAAAAAAGAAAAAAGAAAGTTCACTCAATGAGAAAGGAACATGTACTCTGGTCAGACCCTCAACTCCAGCCACTTCCCTTAAAGGAAGGACCAGTGCTGGGTCGGGTGTTCTTGGAGAAGGAGAAGGACTTGGGGGGTCTGGCTATAGCCTTAGAATGCGTGATAGGAGGGGTAAAGGTCGGCGCCAGTTCAGGGCATTTGGAGTGACTTGTAGTTGGCACAGAGGGAGAGGAGGGTTCTGGAGAGGTCAAGGTAGTAGGCTCCGGGACCTGGCAAGAATGAGAAACTGAGGCAGCAGTTTGGGTTTTCACAGGCACGACAGCGTGTCTGCGATGGATGGGAGGTGGCTATGTAGCGTCATTTAGTGGAAGGTGGGTAGGTTTCATGACTAAGAGAAGCTGGGTTGGGGACATGCAGAGTAGAGTGAGGGTTTGGAGCAGAGATAGATGTAAGCTTGAACATATAAAACCTCATCCCATTCACCGGATTGCTGACAATATGTATTCCAATGTCAGCAAAGCGTCCAACCTGGTCCAGGATTTTCTGCAACTGCGAGAACTAAAAACAGAGTCTGGGTTGCTTTGGAGTGAGGGAGTCACCTGAGGGCCTAATGTCCTAACACAAATGTCAGCCAGGAGGCCAGTCATATGGACTGGGCATTGGAAGCCAACTTTTGACTCAAAAGAGGCCGGCCAGGCCTCATTTGGGCTAAGGTTCCCTTTGGCCAACAGGAGAAAACTTCTTACCAATTAATATAGCCGGTGTGTGTTTGCAGGAATTTGCAATCCGGTTGCAGGGAGTGTGGAACTGTTTGGTCCGTTGGCCAGGAGGCAAGTCTACGTGGTAGGCCTCAGAGCACAGCTCACATGATAGAAGTCTGTGAGTCTTGCATTGGCGGCAGCAGGGATGGTCTACACAGTGGTGGAAATCCACAAATGCATGGTAGTGGCTGCAGGCAGTGATGGCGGTGGCGTTGGTTCTCAGCCCTGCTGGAGACTGCTGGTTGCCTGGGTCCGCAGGGGCTGCGGGCAGCAGCAGGGAGACCACACGAAGCCAAGCAGTTCCACGTGGGGTTTATTGGAGAGGGACCGGACAAGGGTGGGGGTGGAAAGAAAGAGGGAAGAGTGAGGAGAGAGCGAGAGCGAGAGAGAGGTGCTACACACACACACACACACACACACACACACACACACACACACACACACGGATGGTGACGTGGTCTCAGGTAAAGGTGAACCCAGTGAACTCTGGGTACTTGGTGGCAACAGGCCTATAGGTCATGCTGTCGCCTGTGATGTCACAGGTGTAGGAGGTCCCAATACCATCAACCTGTGCTCAGGTACCAAGTGTCTGTCTCATCACATCTTTCCAGTTTCTCCCCTGGCTCTATCCCAGAATTCTTTTCTCTTCCCGGATGTCCCACCCCTATTTCCTACCTAAGCCATAGGCCATAGTTTTTTAATTGACAGGTGATGTATCCATACATTACACAAGACATTCTCTCTACAATGATACCTATTAGAATACCAAAGCATACATTGGCCACCATGTTCTCTCAGTACCACAGGTACATAGCTGCCCCAACTCTACACTTCTCCAGCTCAAGGGCTTCTCTCCCTCTAGTCACTCACTTCTCTTTATAACCCTACTGTTGTGTTTTATAAAAAGAAAGAGAAACCAGGGATATGTTTGGTGGAGGCAAGGTATAGTGTGGGGGAAGGGGGTGCCTCTGTGGGCCCATGCTGAGGCATCTCTTTCCCCTGAGATACCAGCCACAGGATGGTATAGTATAGAATAGAGTGTATTCAGGGCATGGGGAGGGGAGTTGAGGGAGTAGAGACAGAGAAAGGAAGAGAAAGGGAAAGAGAAAGGGGGGAGAGAGGGAGAGAGAGCGAGCAGTAGGCTATTAGCACATGGAGAGAGAGGGGGAGGGGAATGGGGAGAGGAGGGGAGCAGGAGCAAGAAGAGAAGAGAGCAAGAGAGTGAAAAGGGGGCAAGCAGCCCCGTTTATAGTGAGTCAGGCATGCATGGCTATTGCCAGGTAAATGTGGGGCAGAGCCCTGATGAAATGCCAACACCTACAATTTCGGCTATATCTTGTCTTCATCTCTCCCTCATCCTTTCTCTCTTCTGCTTCTGCATCTCTCCTGTTCAGGTTCAGTCTGCTGGCCATGCTCAGTCTACTACTTTCTCTCTCTGCTCTGAACTCTTTCAGATGCCTCTGACTATTCTCTGTCTCATGTCTACAATAATGGATTATGTTGAAGAGGTCAGTTCAGGAACTTTGGAAAATTCCACCAGACCCCTCCCCTCCTGGAAGGGAAAGGTCATAGAACAATGAGGCACCCCTCCCCTCCGGAAGGGAGAGGATAATTAACATTCCTCAGACCACAGGGGAGGAACCAACCATCCGCCACCTGCTGGGGGAAGCCCAGAGCTTATAGACACATTCCACAAGATGACTGAATTTGGCCACCTATAGACAAGGGAAGAGTCCCTGCCACCTCATTCCCTAAAGACCAATCAGCTTAAAGGTTCTGCCAATCACATTGTGCCTAATGGCTGCTACTCTGAAAACTGTATAAAGCTCACTGGAACGAGCTGTGAGGGGTCGCCACTTCTCCTACGGGTACAGGATGACCCCAACGCATTGGAGCAATAAATTTCTCTTGTTTTTTGCATTCCTGACTCCGCAATGTTCACTCAGGGGGTCCCTGGTAAGCTAAGACTTGCCAGAATCTTACAATGTCATCAATTGTACAATATGTACTCTTCCAGAAACTCCAAGTTTTAGCCTTTGATGTGCTGGATGTGGCTATTTTCAGTCGGGTTATTTGTCCTCTTGATGTCCAGTTATTTTAAAGTTCTTCATATATTCTAGATATTAACCCTTTAACACATGTTATAAGATCTTTTTCCATTT
Organism: Tokudaia tokunoshimensis; assembly: GCA_036184795.1. Classification (NCBI taxonomy): domain Eukaryota; kingdom Metazoa; phylum Chordata; class Mammalia; order Rodentia; family Muridae; genus Tokudaia; species Tokudaia tokunoshimensis. Next base: position 72,342,781 of record BTHU01000003.1, read on the forward strand.
TGCAACCTGCCACTTTGCCTGAACGTTACTATCCTATGCCATACAGAAGATTTTTAGCTCTATACAGTCTCGTTTATTAATTGCTCTCCGTACCTATCTGTAGGTGTTCTGTCAGAAAGCACTTACCTGTGCCAGTGAGTTCAAGATTATGCCCTACTTTCTCTTCTATGAGATTCAAAGTATCTGTCCTTATGTTGAAGTCCGTGACACATGTAGAACTGAGTTTTGGGCTGGGTGATGAGTATGGATCTATTTGCCTCCTACATGCAGCCATCCAATCTACTAGCATCCTTTGTTGAAGATGCTTTCTGTTTTTCCAGTGTGTATTTTCAATTTCTTTGTCAAAATTTAGATGTTCATAGGCATGCAGACTGATGTCTGGGTCTTAAATTCCATAAATGTGTTTGTTTTATGCCGATAGTATGCCATTTTTATTGCTTTAGCTCTGTGGTACAACTTGAAAATCAGGGATATGGTATCTCCAGCACTTCTCTTATTACTCAGAATTGTCTTAGTTATTCTGGGGCTTGTGTGTGTATGTTTGCAAATGAAGCTGAAAATTGTCTTTTCAATTTCTGTGAAGAATTAAGTTTGGAATTTTGATGGGGATTATGTTGAATCTGTAGACTGCTTTCGGTAGGATGTCTATTTTCACTGTATCTTTCCAACCCATGAGCATGGAAAATCTTTCCATCTTCTTCAACTTCTTCATTCAGTGTCTTAAAGTTTTTACTACATAAGTCTTTCACTTGCTGGGTTAGAATTATCATGAAATATTTTATTTTTCCTGAGACTACTGTGAAAGATTGGTTTCCCTGATGTCTTTCTCTGTCTGTTTGCCATCAGTGTGGGGGAAAGGCTACTGATTTTGGAATGCTCATATTGTATATAAACTCAAAGAATCTTGCCTACAAAAGAAGGGAGGCAGAAATCTATAATAGTAAGAGTGAGCTGACAAAGTGAAATTGTATTGTTTCTGGTTCTATGTGCTGGGCAATGCTTTCTAACATCCATGCGGGAACAGTAGACTCTGTCATGGGATGATGAGAGATGATAACCTAAGAAAAGAGGTCTCCTCCTAAGTAGGACCCTCTAATGTGCATAAGGTCTGCAACAAAAGCATACAGACATTTTTGTTTTATGGCCATGTCTGGGAATGAGAAATTTTGACAGAGTCTTAGATAAGATTTAGAAGAACAAAAGATATCCAGAAGGAATTAAAACACCAGGCTTGTGAAACATTCTGGTTTGAGAATGCGTTTTATTGTCTATATAAGGTGAATCACTGCTGGTAAATTAAGAACAATATTGACTAAAAATTAAGAACTATTCAACTGATACTCTAAGGGCTCTGGCAGAAGAAAGTGTGATACAACTTTGTTTTAATTGAAAATAGGTTTTCAAAATATAATATATTGATTGTGGTTCCCCTCTCCCAACTCTTTCAAATCCTCTCTACTTCTTCTACCCACCCAAAGCCACATCCTTTCTTTTTCTTTCACATTCGAATACAAATAAGCATATAATAATAATAATAATAATAATAATTATAATTATAATAATAAATTTAGAATTACATAAAGGAAAAACATGCAAACCAGAATAGGACAAAACAAGCAAATCAAAGAAAAACAGACAAAACACTGCAGAAACATGTAGAAATACACACAAATTCACAAAAGCAGAAATCCCATAAAAACTCAAAACCAGAAACCATGATATATATGTAAGGACCTATAAGGTAGAAAAAAGAAAAGACAAGTCCCAACAATGCATTATGAGACTAAGAACCTCCAAACTACTTTATTATCTGTTAGCCATTTACTGTTGAGCATGGGGCCTGGCCTTAAGAGTGGTTTCTATACTCAGTGAGATTCCATTGGAAAAAGCTAATTTCTCATCTGTGAGTGGTTATCTGTTGGAGAGAGCTTCTAGTCTAGAGATGTGGGCTGGTGTCCACTTCTCCTCGCAGTGCCGGGTCCCTGTTGGGTGTAGTTTGTGCAGGCCCTTCTGCATGCTGCTACAGTCTGCAAGCTCATATGTGCATCAGTCCTGCTGCTACAGTCTGCAAGCTCATATGTGCATCAGTCCGGCTGTGTTTAGGCCTTGTTTTCTCGGTGTTCTCCATTCCCTCTTGCTCCTACAATCTTTCTGCCTCTTCTTCCACAGAGTTCCATGAGCCTTGAGGGGAGGAATTTGATGAAGTTGGTCCACTAAGGACAGAGTATTCCAATGTAGGTCACTCTCTGCACATTGTCCAGCTGTATATCTGTTTTTATTCCCATCTACTGCAGAAAGGAGCTTCTCCAATAATAGCTGAGCAACACACTGATTTATGAGTATAGCAGAATGTCATCAGGAGTCATTTTATTGGTACGTTCCTTTAGCAAAACAGTAGTGTTTGGGTTTCCCTTATGTCTCTGGGCTATCTAGTCTCATGCTCTTTATAAAGGTTGCATAAAGGGATTTATTTACTTGGGGAAACAGAAAACTTTAACAAGGATTTCTGTGAAGATGAAGCCATGACAGAAAGGACACATATCCAAGAAGATATGGCATGAAAATTCACATCCTAAGAACTAAAGGTGGATCAACTCCAGTCTACCCTTGGCTGCTTGCTAGATATCATGACCTTCTCTTGGACCTTTCGTCTCTCTTTGGAATTCACCAGACCGTATATCTGTCCTACCAGCCGTCCTTTAGTCAGCCCATATGGTACAGAGATGTAGAAGAACTATGTGAACATCCTGGTAGAGCTCCACCAAACTCCAGGCACCCTTTAGCTGCTGTGCCAGATTCACACTCCAGGCTGAGCCAAGTCTACACATCTTGTGCTCTGGCCTAGCCTAATGAGTCTGCTGGGATTGGATACTCTGAGACCTCCCCAACTCCCAGACCTACACCAGGTACAGCAAACAGTGCCTGGCCCAGTCTGTTGAGTCCTGTCTGCACCTCTCCTGACCTCCAGGTTCAGGCCAGGTAGCATGTCCTGTGTGCACAGCCTAGCCTACTGTGTGCACCTCAGATGTACATCCAACAACAGAAGCATATATGCCTATGTCACACCATAAAAACATGAACAGTACCGGGCAGTGGTGGCACTCGACTTTAATCCCAGCACTTAAGAGGCAGAGGCAGGCGGATCTCTGAGTTCAAGGCCAGCCTGGTCTATAGAGTGAGTTCCAGGACAGCCAGGGCTATACAGAAAAACCCTGTCTTGAAAAACAAAAAAACAAAACAAAACAAAAAAAATTACGGAGCTGGAGAGATGGCTCAGTGGTTAAGAGTACTGACTGCTCTTCTGAAGGTCCTGAGTTCAAATCCCAGCAACCACATGGTGGCTCACAACCATCTGTAATGAGATCTGATGCCCTCTTCTGGTGTGTCTGAAGACAGCTACAGTGTACTCACATATAATAAATAAAAATAAATAAATCTTTAAAAAAAAAACATGAACAGTCAAGACAGTATGTCTGCCTCAAACTCCACCAGTCCTATAGAAATGCTCTCCGGTGAGAACTGTCCATATGAACACAGAACACAATGTTTTACAAAAATCATAAACATCATCAAAGACTTCAGGAATGTAAAGAAGACAACAAGCTTGATGAACATAAAAAGAATAAACGCCTGAGTGATATTCAAGAAAACACAAATACAGGGGAGAGGTAACAGCTCAGATAATCCAGGATTCGAGAATCAAATTTAATAAAGAGATAGAAACATCAAAGAGAACTCAAGCTAACATGAGGATGGAAATGAAAAACCCAATAACTAGAAAACTCACTGGAAAGGCATACAAGTAAAATGGATCAAAGGGAAGACAAGATATCAGGACCTGGAGAGAAAGCAGATGAGTTAGGCCACGTAAAGAAAGAATTTGAAAAGTTTTAAAAGGCACAGAAAAAGAACAAGCAGAAAATATGGACATCATGAAAAGACCAAATCTTCCGATTATAATCATAAATGAGGAAGAAGACAATGTATAGACCAGATCTTTAACAAGATCATAAAAGAAAACTTCTCCAAACTAAGGAAAGACATACCCATACAGATACAAGAAGCCTACAGAGCACCAACTAGACAAGACCAGAAAAGAAATCCCTTATGGCATATTATTGTTAAAACACAAAGTATACAGAGCAGAGAACGTTTTGAAAGCTACAAGAAAAATACAAGCCACATATGAAGCAAAACTCATCAGAATAATACCCGAGTTCTCAATTGGGACTTAAAAGCCACGAGAACCTGGAACAATGGAATCCACGTTCTAAAAGACCATGACTACCAATCTAGACTACTGTTCTCAAAAAAATAAAAATATATCTGTCATGGTTGAAAAGAAAGAAAATCTTTCTGTGACCTAAACATACTAAAAAATTAGATCTAGCAAACCAACCCTAAGCGGGAATCAGGAAGTAATACTTTGGACTAAAGACAGAGATAATAAGTACAGTGAAGGGCCTCTAGTAAGAAAAAAAAAATGAAGCTATAATTATTGAAATATAAAGTACAACAAGAACACAATGGCAAACAAACAAAAACTTTACTAATAACTTTAAATGTTAATGGCTTTAACTTTCCAATCAAAAGACACAATTTGGCTGAATGGATTAAAAAGCAAAATCTATTTTCTACTGATTACAAGAAACTCATCTTACGGGGGCTGGTGAGATGGCTCAGTGGTTAAGAACACTGACTGCTCTTCCGAGGGTTCTGAGTTCAAATCCCAGCAACCACATGGTGGCTCACAACCATCTGTAATGAGATCTAATGTCCTCTTCTGATATGTCCAAAAACAACTACAGTGTACTTACATATAATAAATAAATAAACCTTTAAATAAAAAAAAAAGAAAAGTAGTTGTAAATAAAGTTTCTCTTTAAAAAAAAAAAAAGAAACTCATCTTAGAACTAAAGATCAATACCACCTGAAAGCACAGAAAAAAATCATTCAACTCAAATGGGATCAGGAAGCAAACAGATGTTGCTCTTCTATTATCAGAGAAAATAGACTTCAAACTGAAACTAATCAGAAGAGACAAAAAGGGATAATTCATTCTAATTAAAGGAACAATTAACCAAGAAGACATTATTTATAGCCCTAAATATATATGTACCATACTCTAGCTTCATGAAGATCCTCCTACTGAATTAAAGACAGATTAATATCAACCCATTAATAATAAGCTATTTTAATACCCCCACTTTCTCTAATGCACACAAAGGTCATCTGAACAAAAAATAACAAAGGAATGACATCACACATCAGATTGACTTAACAGATATCAAACACCAAAGAGAACACACTCTTCTCAGTAGGCCATGAAAACTTCTTCAGACAGACCATGTCCTGCAACACATGACAAACCCTAAAAACAGTCAGAAAAACTGAATTAACTTCCTGTAGTCTATCTGACCATAATGCAATAAAACTTAAAATAGACATCAAACACATCTCTAATAAATTCACAAACTCATGGAGATTGAACAACTCATCACTGAATGATGAATGGGTCAAAAATAGTTATCAGAAAAGAAAATTCCCGGAACTAAACAAAACTGAAAATAGGACAAATGAAACCTCAGTCCTCCTTTGTCTCTCTGTCCTCCTTTGTCTCTCAGTCCTTCTTTGTCTATTGGTCCTCCTTTGGAGTGATTCATTCACACTTTCAGGCAGTCTCTATCATTGAAAACAGTCTTAAGGAAACTCGTAGCTCTAAGTTCCTACACTTAAAAAACCAGAAAGGGGGACTGGAGCAATGTCTCAGTGACTAAGAGCACCAACTGCTCTTCTAGTGGACTCACTCAAGTTTGATTCCCAGGACCCACACGCAGTTAACAACCTTCTATGACTCTGGGATTGGGAAATTGCTGACCTCTTCTGGCCTCTGCAGGGTGCACAGACATTTATGCAGGCAAGAACCCCGTACACATTAAAAACAATTAAACTATTTTCTTTTTAAAAAATCAGAAAAAAATCTTAGTGATGCAGCCCTAAAAAGCTGGAAAAAACAAGAATAAACCAATCCCAAGTTCAGTAGATAGCAAACAATAAATACCAGAGCAAAGATCAATAAAATAGAATCAGAAAACAATACAAAGAATCAGTGAGTCTAAGAGTTGGTTCTTTGAGAAGATAAACAACAAAATCAACAGAACCTTGGCCTAATTGGCCAAAAGAAAGAACTAGAGGATCCAAGTTATCAGAATCAGAAGTAAGTAGATGGATGCCAAAGAATTTCAGAATATATATGGAATACATTAAAACCATGCATTCCACTAATTTGGAAAATCTAAAAGAAAATGGTCGTATTTCTACATTCATCCAAACCACCGAAGTTAAACCAAGAGAAACTCAACAACCTAAGCAGACCCACAACAAATGAGGAGGTTAAAACGATAGTAAAGCCTTCTAACTTCAAAACAAAAGAGCCCAGGCAAAGTCATAGCAGAACTGACAGACTTACATAGAAGATCTGTATGTTATACTTCTTAAATTACTTTAAAAAAATAATAACAGTAGGAACACTTCCACCTTAGGTTTATTCCAAAATATTTCATTTTCTTTGAGACTCTTGTGAATGGAGTGTGTCTATGACATCTTTCTGGGCATGTTAATTGTTGTTGACATATAGAAAAGCTATTGATGTTTGCAAGTTTATTTGTATCTTACCTCCTTGCTGAAGCCATTGATCATTTCTAGGAGTTTTCTGGTGGAATTTTTGAAATGTCATGTCCTCTGCAGATAGGGTTAGTTTGACATCTTTTCCTATTTCTAGCCCCTTAGTTTCCTTCTCTTGCCTTACTGCTTCAGCTTGTGCTTCAGATACTCTACCGAAGAGGAACAAGGAACTACAGAGGAAAATGAAATCGTCAAGTTTTCAGGTAAATGAATGGAACTAGGAAATATACTGAGTTGGGCAAACCAGACCCCAAAAGACAAATGCTGCATGTTCTCTTTTCTTTCTTTCATAGATCCCAAACTTGAGCTGTGCGCATATAAGCTAGAGTGACCACAGAAACTAGGAAAGTAAAAAGAGGATCCGGAGGATGTCTTAGAGCCCCACTGCTGTGATTGAAACACCATAACCAAAAGGAACTTGGAGAGGAAAGGATTTATTTAAATTTACATCGCTGAGGGAGCAGGAGTTGCAACAGAGGTCATGTAAGGCTGCTACTTTCTGGCTTGCTCCTCATAGCTTGCCCAGGCTGTTTTCCTACAGAACCAGGACCACCAGCACAGGGGTGGCACTGACCCTAGTGAGCTGGGCCCTCACACATCAATCACCAATCAAGAAGATGCATCACAGGCTTGCCCACAACCCAGTCTGGTGGGATATTTTCTCTAGCAGATTGCTCTTCCAAGATGATTCTATCTGGGGTCAAGTTGACATGAAACTAACCAGCACAGAAGTGGAGGGAGGGGACTAGATAGGGGGAACGCTAAACACAGGTGATATGAAAGAGGGAATGGGAAAAACAAGGAGGGGACCTTTTACTTGAGAAGGGGTCCATCCACAAGGACAGAGGGTCATGTGGGACAAATAACACTGAGGATGCTTGGAAAAGCCTTAAAGGGATGTATTGCTTTGTATTTGCCTAAAATTACATACAAGACATGTAAGTGTAGAGGCATGAGAAATGGGCTTTGGAGTTGTTGGTAAGGGGAGTCCAAGAGACTCCCCGCACATTATAGGCTGTTACTATTGTCCTTGGCTACTCCTCAGAGGTTGGAGGCAAGTCCTTATTGCTGAAGACACCACGTACTTCAGACACAGGACTTAGGAGATTCGAGTTGGATCCAACCTGAGAGCTTCCTCCCTGGAGACTAGCTTTCATAGCCTGAGAAGGTGCTGTTCAAGCTGCCAAGGGCGTCGTTCCCAGACATGAAGTCTATGAAACACAGCAAAGAGCAGCACGACAAGATGTGTCTAAAGACACAGCACTGTCACTCATACCTTGGTACTAACCAGCAGCTCGATAATGGGACATAAGGCCCGCTCAACAAAAGGGAAACCATGCCTGGAAGACTAGCCAGGGCTACTGAGGTCATGGATCTCAGAGAACCTACCCTGACCACTGTACTAGGGCAGCAGAATCCCTGACTGCGTATAAGCTTCCAAACCACATCAAAAAAGCTTCTCTATGCAACAGCCAGGGAAGCACAAGAGGTGAAAATGCAAAAACCAACTGACCATGGGGTGAGCAGCCCCAGTGGACAATCTCCAGTGTAACTCCTGCACCATGAGCTCAGGGAACGTCATGGAAGAGGAGACAGAAAGAACGTATGAGTCAGAGGACACGGGAATAGTGGGACTGTGTCCTAGGAATGACAGAGAAGCTTCATCAATGATACCTCAACAAAATGGCTACCTAAACAAGTTCTGAACATGTACAACAGCAATAGACATCTTACTATTGAGGAATCTCATGGGGCCCCACCTTTAGATAGGAACTAAGAGATGTTGAAAATGGAAGAAATACTCTTCCCTCCCCTCCCCCAGGGAGGGAAGAGTAACTGCTAAGGGGTTATCCAATATAAGAGGTAGCACTGAAATAATTTACTTGATAAAAGTACTTAATGGACTGAGGGTAGTAGTGTTTATATATGTGATAATGTGTGTGTGTGTGTGTGTGTGTGTGTGTTTATAAGACAATAATGAAGAGGTCAAGGGACTGAGAATGAGTGGGGGGAGGGGTGACCGGAGGAGTTGGAGGAAGGAAAGGGAGGGAGGGAAATGGTGTAATTATATTGTAATGAACAAACAAATTGCTTTTGAAAGAAATAAAAATAATCATTGTTTTAACCCTTTATTTTTTAGCAAAACTTTTCAGTGTCATGTCAAACTGTTGGGAGCAATATGCAGTAAAATCAGGTCTAGTGGATTAGAGTCACCTCCAGGAGCACAGTCTTCAAGGACTCGGACTACAGTGGAGCACAGCAGGAGTGAAGTGTAGGTGAAGGCAGAATGGGAGGAGTCGGGTTAGGAAGTGGGATTCCTGTGTTCTGACAAGCCTCCAGCCAAAGGAGGGGTCAAACTAACATTTCTGTAATTGCAAGGCCTATGTGTTAGGAAGAAAGGCCCTCGAAGGTAGCTGCCGCCCAGGATGTGAAGATGGGCGGTCTAGCTTTCCTGCCTTGATTCACTCTGTCTGGGAAGCTTGAGAAGGCTCTCCTGAGAAAATTACGTTGGACTTTGAAGTCTGAGTGGAAACAAGGCAGGGGCTTGGAGGCAAGAGTTCCCCAAGGGGTCTATTTGTGCAGAGGTCTTAGGAAGAAGCTGTATCTTAGGGACTGAAAGCATGTGAGGCTGAGTGTAGGGTCCCAGGCGATGCTCCAAGGCAAGCCAGAGCAAGATAATCCTATAGGCTATACCGATGATGGGTTTGTTTGTTTTTTTTTATGAAAGGTATCTCATATAGTTGAAGCAGAAGGTTGGGGTGATGTTAAGGGTGGAGACATAGAGAAGAGACCCACTTAGGAAACAAGACAAAAAGACAGAGCAAAGCATACAACGGGGTGACTTGGAACAAGGAAGATGGTATCGGTATGCTACAGGAGTCCGATTTACCAGGGATGACTTCTCCTTTCTCACGGTAACTGACTATTTGAGCAACTGTTTTTGTCACTGCTTGTTTCAGGCGTGAGAAATCGGGGATGGCCATACAAACCCACGGGCACGGCCTGTAATCTTACCTCTGCTCTCAAAAACAAGAGGTTCGTGCTTTGCGAGTGAGTGGGAAAGACGCCTGTGTGCAGGCGTACGGCACGTGTTTTCGCTGCGCTGTAGCGCTTCGAGAGGGCACATCTCATCACGTTTAGCTTTTCTTCACATCAGACTGCCACAAGTCTTCGATTTGCGCAAATCATGACATAGTACAATATATAGTACTAATGAAATAAGCCTATGCTCTCCCAAAATGAGAAAGCCAGAGGACAGGTAAGGCAAGGGAGAACAGACACCAGGGGAATAAGAATCTGACATGGGAGACTGTGGGCATACGAAAACTATGAAGGAACTTAACCCACCTAGTCCTATCCTCTCAATGCACCACTGTAAGAATCACGTTTATTATCATTATTATTATTATTATTATCATCATCATCATCATCATCAATGTGATACAGAGATCTGGGAGGAACCAAATGTGTAAAACAGAGCACCTGCAGACAGTTCCTGCTAGCTAGACTAAAACTTTCCTTCTATTTTTTCCCCCTATTATCTTTAATACTACCAGAGTTGTAACACAAATACAGCTCCGTGTCTTGCTTTCGATATTGAGATGGCAAACGGTCTCAACCTCATTCTTTAGTTTAACGGAAAGACAGTTCAAGGAAAGTGGTTTGTGTAGCGATTCTGATTAAAGTTGCACTGCAACCCTCAACTACGAGGGGGGTTGGCTTTGAAAGAGAGTACTTTACCAATAGGGCCCTTCCGGGTTTGGCGGGCTCTGTGCCAAAAGCCCCAGAACCTTTATACACCGGATGGGGAGCCAGAGTGAAGCGCAGAAGTCGGAGCCCAGGGCTGTATAGACCTCTGGCGCTATGCGGTTCCTACCGTGCCTGTTGCTGTGGGCATTCCCACAGGTCTGGGGACAGTCTGAAGGTGAGTGAGTAAAAGCGCACACAGAACCGGCTGGAGAAAAGGGAGAGAGGGTCTGACTACAAGCGCTGGGCGGTAGTGGGCGGGTGGAGGTGGGACTCGGATTCCCGATCTCAGCAACAAGTGGGAGGAACAACGTGTGGATCGGGCTCGGAGCAGAGCGCAGTTCAGAACTACACTGAGCCTGCCTCTCCTTCGCTAAAGCTGTGCGTTTTCCTTCTGCAGTCTGTCTGAGCCCACTTACTAAGTTCTTTCGTTTTCCATTTTTTCCAGTCCAGCAAAAGAATTACACCTTCCGCTGCCTGCAGATGTCTTCCTTTGCCAACAGTAGCTGGTACCGCACAGACAGCGTGGTCTGGCTGGGGGATATGCAGACGCACCGTTGGAGTAATGACTCGGACACCATCAGCTTCACGAAGCCATGGTCCCAGGGCAAGTTCAGTAACCAGCAGTGGGAGAAATTGCAGCATATGTTTCAAGTCTATCGATTCAGCTTTACCAGGGACATGCAGGAATTAGTCAAAATGATGCAACCTCAAGAAGACTGTGAGTGGAGGGATGGAACCCTGAACCCAGTGGGCGAGAGATCAGAACCCCAACTGGATAACTGTGGGCATACTTGATGAGCTTCTCTTTTCTGTCCACCCTTATGACTTTCACTTCTGTCTAAAAGTAATCCTTGTCCCTTCTGAAAATAGCCCATTTCTGCTCTAGGACACAATGAACATTTCCCTCAACTAGCACCTAACTATAATCTTCATGCCAATTTCTTCTCTTTTCTTCCAAACCCCTTAATCATTAACTCTTTGGTCTCCACCCACTCCTTTCAGATCCCATTGAGATCCAGTTGTCTGTTGGCTGTGAAATGTACGGTGGGAATGCTGCGGAAGGCTTTTTACATGTAGCACTTCAAGGAAAATATGTCGTGAGATTCTACGGAACATCCTGGCAGACGGTCCCAGACGCTCCACCTTGGTTAGACTTGCCCATCAAAGTGCTCAATGCTGATCAAGGGACAAGTGAAATGGTGCAGACGCTCCTGAATGACACTTGCCCCCAGTTTGTCCGTGGCCTCCTAGAGGCAGGGAAGCAGGACCTAGAGAAGCAAGGTCAGCTGGTTGTTTTCACCCTGGCTCTCCACTTGAATCCATCTAGGTTTTTCCGTCACTGTAAACTTTAGAGGAAGGGCAAGGCCTAGGAAGAGGTGATTAAGGCATGTGATGTTCATTCCTTTCACTGACAGCCACTCTTGGATTCTATAAATTGAGTTAAGTAAATACTGGGGATAAAAACTGAGCCATCCCATATCTGAGACAGGCTGTATCAGCTGAACTTGGGTTGTTCTAGAGCACAGAGGAGGGCTACAGGAGGCTCAGATCAGGGAGGGGGGTAGAAGCATCAGGCATGGTCTTCCTAGTCAGAGGGATACAAATGGATTAAACTAATAGGCAACTTCATCTCCAGAGGTGGGCCTGTGGGAAGCATGAACTTGATAGGAGACCTGGAGCCCCTAATATAAAAATTCTTGCTTTAAGATTTTTTTCTTATTCTCTTGATGAGTACAGAGAAGCCAGTGGCCTGGTTGTCCAGGGGTCCCAACCCTGCACATGGCCATCTGCAGCTGGTGTGTCATGTCTCTGGCTTCTACCCAAAGCCTGTGTGGGTGATGTGGATGCGGGGTGACCAGGAGCAACAGGGCACTCACAGAGGTGACATCCTGCCAAATGCTGATGAGACATGGTATCTTCGAGCAACCCTGGATGTGGAGGTTGGAGAGGTAGCTGGCCTGGCCTGTAGGGTGAAGCACAGCAGTCTTGGGAGGCAGGATATCATCCTCTACTGGGGTAAGAAAGAACTGTAGCCTGGGTTGCCAGTGAATAGAGGTACCGTTCAAACATGGAGTGAGAGTTGAACAAACCTAGTTGCAGAGATGAAGCCCCTATTATAGAAGAGCTAGAAGGAGAGAATTCTACATTAAAAGAAAGAAAGAAAGAAAGAAAGAAAGAAAGAAAGAAAGAAAGAAAGAAAGAAAGAAGAGTTGAGATGAGATGCCCTGTGTATAAGAAGAAAGGAGACCCAGAAACTCAAAATATCCAGAAGTCATGGCAAATGAAGTTCAGAAGATCCAGTGCCGCGTAGGGAGGGCCCAGGGCCCAAGGCGTAGCTGTAGTATATTGGGTGTGTCCTGAGTGAGCACTGGCCACTTCGCTGCCCATCGTTCAGTTCAGCTTGTCACTTAACTTTGAAGCAAGGAGTGTTATTCAGACTTTAAGAATGAAGAAGTTGATGCTAAGATAGGGTAAGCAGTCAGATTCACACAGAAAGGGCTAGAGATAGATTTACACCCGTTTGGACAGCCTGTAGCCAGATCCTTACAAGAAATGGTCAATCTAATCGCATGAGAAATAAAAAGGATATACTTTAAATTAGAATAGGGAACTTGAAACAGGGACAGGTTCTTTGTTGAGAGATACATTGTATTCTTCCAAACCAGGTGCCAGACAAGTATCTGTGGGCCTGATCATCTTGATAGTAGCAATACCAGTTCTAGGGTTGTGTGCCATAGCCTACTATATCAGGAAGAAGAGATGGTAAGTCTCCCCTGTCCATTTCTTCCTTCCCTCGACATCCCTCCTTTATTCCTTCCTTTTCTCTCCTAATGGCCTCTCTCTTCTTCCAGCTCCTATCAAGACATCCTGTGACTCTTCCTGATGCCTGCCTCTCCTGAAATTCAGACCTTCCGGGTTCTAGGACTTCAGGCCTGGTCTGCTCAGGAACTGAGGACAAGAGAGAGGAATCCTGAAGAAGTGAAGAACAACCAGCACACCCTTTTTAACATTAATTATAAGAAATTAATTATTTAAAATGTTTTATAAGCTTGGGTAGTTCAGAACAAACACAACTGCAATGTGCATGCCTGTAGAAACAAGCTGTGGACAGTGTTTTATGGGATTTGCACTGAACTAGAAAGCACACTTCCTGCCCAAACAGACGCTTTGGGGTTTGTTAGCAAGTGTAAAGTCCAAAACCAACATGACTGTACTCTGTATTTTTCAAAATAACTAGAAAAATGGATTTGTGTGTGTCTGACATAGAGCTTTGGGATTTGTTGGTAAGTGTAAAGTCCAAAACCAACATGGCTGTACTCTGTATTTTTCAAGATAACTAGAAAAATGAATTTTGTGTGTGGTGACACACAGATTTTAAAAAGTGAACTCAAATATTTGCAAATGTTTGCTTCCTTAGATTCAAACCTGCTGACTAATGATAACCTCAAAGGCTTCCAGTTTGTGGCTATTTTTATAATGTTTGTTCTAAATGCCATAATGACATTTTAGGATGCAATCTCTATTAAAAACTTGCATTAATGACTGAAAGGTGTTTTCTCTTTAAAATAAAAGTAGGATGTAAGATGAAAGGGTATCCTGAGGTTTTACTTGCTGTAACAGTATTTTAAAATGAGAAGTCATCGTATATATCTATTTTATTGAACAAAAACCTACTCCTTGGGTTATTTCTATCAAACACTGCTATAATTTGTATCTGGAATGGACCCCAAGGTGCTGGAGAAGGAACTGAGAGCTCTACATCTTGTTAATAAGGAAACCAAGAGAAGACTGTCTCACAGGCAGCTAGGAAGAGGGTCTCAAAGCCACTCCCATAGTGACACACTTCCTCCAACAAGGCCACACCTCCAAATAGTGCCACTCCCTGGGCCAAGCAAATTCGATCCACCACACTTACCCAGGCAGGGAGAAACTATTTAACTTTTCCTTCAGATTATAAAGTAGTATGTACTAGTTACTAGTTAGCTTTTAGGTTTTGTTTGTTTGATTGAATTGGTTTCAGTTTGTTTTGTTTTGTTTTGTTTTGTTTTTTAAGACAGGGTTTTTCTATGTAGCCCTGGCTGTCTCAATATGTGGACCAGGTCGGCCTTGAACTCAGAGAACTATTTGCTTCTCTGCCTTCTGAGAAATGGCATTAAAGGCATGTGCAAGCACTACCCAGAGTCATCTGTATTAGTCAGGGTTCTCTAAAGGAATAGAATTGGTAGAATACATATTAAAGGCAGATTTGTTAGAGTTGTTTATAGGCTGAAGTCTGGGTAGGGTCACAATGGGTGTCTCCTGATGGAAAGGCCAAGTATCTAGTAGTTGTTCAGTCCATGAGACTAGATATCTCAGCAGTTCCAATCTGGTGCTAGAGTCCTAGAGAATTCCTAAAGAGCTGCTGGTCTTTAATCTGTAGGAATCCCAAAAAGTACATTCTAAAATGAGTAAAGGAATCCCTCAGAAACGTGCTGGATGGATTTGCCAGTGTGTCAGCTAGGTTTATGTCAACTTGACATAAGCTAAAATCATCTGAGAGGCCATAAATAAAAAATGCCTCCGTAAGATCAGGCTGTAATCAAGCCTATAGAATGTTTTCTTAATTAGTGATTGACTGGGGTCAGGGGAAGTAGCAACCTATTGTGGGTGGTGCCATCCCTGGGCTGGTGATCCTGGGTTCTGTAAGAAAGCAGACTGAGCCAGCTAGTAAGCAGCATCCTCCATGGCCTCTGCATCAGCCTCTGTCCTCCAGGTTCCTGCCCTGTTTGAGCTCTTGCCCTGACTCCCTCAATGATGAACAATGATATGGAAGTATAAACCAAGTCAACCCTTTCCACTGCAACTTTTGTTCATAGTCTTCTGCTGCACCGATAGAAACCCTAACTTAAACAGTGAGGATAAAAGTAAGCAGATACAGCCCCTATTTAGAGTGGGTCTTCCTGCCTCAAACGATCCAATCTACAAAGCCCTGCACAGGTGCCAGCTTTGTGGCTGGTATTTGGCTTTTAGTTTATTCTAGGTGTATTCAAAGTGACAACAAAGATTAGCTGTAGCAAGAACATCTTGTGTACTGTATGCATCACCTGTCAATTAAAAAGCCTATGACTTAGGCAGGACATTGGAGGTAGGGCATCCGGGAGGGGAAAGAACTCTGGAATAGAGCAGGCAGGAGATCTGACCTGGGAAGCTATGTGGAGGCAGATGCATGGTACCTGAGTACAGGTAACCAGCCATGTGGCAGAATGTAGGTCACAATAAATGTGTTATCTTAAGTCATGATTCTAGTTGGAGAAGAGCCTAGCTCTATGGCCAAGGTATTTGTACATATATTTTGAGACTGAGTCTAATTTCTGGGAACATGAGAATGAGAGGAAGAACCAGGCCTTAACCACAACAATTTACAGTGTGCCCTACTGAACCCCTGTGGAGGTCAAAGATAACCTGCAGGAGTAGGTTCCCTCCTTTTGCCATGGGGGTCCCATGGGTCAAACTTTGATTAGGCTTGGTGGCAGGCTCCTGTCCCTTATGAAACCTTTTGCAAGCCCAAGGTAACTGGATTTTTTTTTCTTCCCTAGTTTAGATCATTCATCTCCAGTCTACTTATGGAAGATTCATCATGGGTGTATTACAGCACCTATTTTAACATCAGTTAACTAATTTAATTCCCATCATCCCAGGGAAATACTTGTTAATTTTTAGATGTTACTTCTATTTTTACAGAGAGGAAGAGAAAAATTCAGAGGAGTAATTTTGATAATTCTGCATAGAGTTCAACAGAATGAAGATTCAAATCCATTCCGGATATGGTTGCTCAGTTTCTAATCCAAGCATTTGAGAGCATGAGACAGAAGGACTGCTGTGAGCTTGAGACCAGTCTTGGGGTACAGATGGAAATCAGTCTGGGCTGATGCTCTTGCCCCTCTGTGCCTCAAGAAGAACCAAACAAAGATCTGCCTGGGCTGACCACAGCACATGGTAGCCAGAAAATGGAACGGACTGGGATGTTCTTTTGGGTGTTTTGGTGATTTTTGATCCCTTTAGAGATATTTAGGAATGTCTTCAATTCCTTAAAGTTGATGACAAACATTTCTAGCACTGCTCAGTGCACATCCATCATGTGTACATGGAGTGGAGACGTGCAGTGTTCACCTTTCCCTCTTGAACCCAGACGAGCCGCCACGTGAAGGAAAACGCAGCACAAACTTAATTCAGAAATAATGGTAACTCAATATCTGGGCACAACAACTAAAACCTAATCTCGTAAGCCTTATTAAAATCTGATCCCTCCAGTGGCGAATCCTTGCAGATCCGCCATGATACTGAGAAACTCTAGCAGCTACATCTTACGCCTCTGCTCTTCCCATGCCCAAAGGCCGTAACTGGATTTTATGGTAGGTATCCACTTGCTTCAGCATCATTTTTTAGTGACAACAAATGAAATAGAAAAAAAAAGAGACAGGGAAGGTGAGACAGAAGGAGGCCTATGGCTAGCCTCAGACTGGTTATGCTGCAATTGGAAACTGACAGTCAAGGATGAGAAAAATGTAGCAGCAAAGAAAACCTCCGTTTTCTTGTGGTAATGAATGTGCATCTCTCTGCTTGGTGTCAGTGTATACAGAGCAAGTTTGTTCAATGCAGAAGTGCTCAGTGCAGGTGTGCTCAGTGCAGGTGTGCTCAGTGCAGGTGTGCTCAGTGCAGGTGTGCTCAGTGCAGGTGTGCTCAGTGCAGGTGTGCTCAGTGCAGGTGTGCTCAGTGCAGGTGTGTTCAGTGCAGGTGTGCTCAGTGCAGGTGTGTTCAGTGCAGGTGTGTTCAGTGCAGGTGTGCTCAGTGCAGGTGTGCTCAGTGCAGGTGTGCTCAGTGCAGGTGTGTTCAGTGTAGGTGTGCTCAGTGCAGGTGTGCTCAGTGTAGGTGTGTTCAGTGCAGGTGTGCTCAGTGTAGGTGTGCTCAGTGCAGGTGTGTTCAGTGTAGGTGTGCTCAGTGCAGGTGTGCTCAGTGCAGGTGTGTTCAGTGTAGGTGTGTTCAGTGTAGGTGTGCTCAGTGCAGGTGTGTTCAGTGTAGGTGTGCTCAGTGCAGGTGTGTTCAGTGCAGGTGTGCTCAGTGCAGGTGTGTTTAGTGCAGGTGTGCTCAGTGCAGGTGTGTTCAGTGTAGGTGTGTTCAGTGCAGGTGTGTTCAGTGCAGGTGTGCTCAGTGCAGGTGTGTTCAGTGTAGGTGTGTTCAGTGCAGGTGTGCTCAGTGCAGGTGTGTTCAGTGCAGGTGTGCTCAGTGCAGGTGTGCTCAGTGCAGGTGTGTTCAGTGCAGGTGTGCTCAGTGCAGGTGTGCTCAGTGCAGGTGTGTTCAGTGCAGGTGTGTTCAGTGCAGGTGTGCTCAGTGCAGGTGTGCTCAGTGCAGGTGTGTTCAGTGCAGGTGTGTTCAGTGCAGGTGTGTTCAGTGCAGGTGTGCTCAGTGCAGGTGTGTTCAGTGCAGGTGTGTTCAGTGCAGGTGTGCTCAGTGCAGGTGTGCTCAGTGCAGGTGTGTTCAGTGCAGGTGTGCTCAGTGCAGGTGTGTTCAGTGCAGGTGTGCTCAGTGCAGGTGTGTTCAGTGCAGGTGTGCTCAGTGCAGGTGTGTTCAGTGCAGGTGTGCTCAGTGCAGGTGTGCTCAGTGCAGGTGTGCTCAGTGCAGGTGTGTTCAGTTCAGGTGTGCTCAGTGCAGGTGTGTTCTGTAGGTTTTCTGAGAATGTTTCCTATGCTTTATGTGCTTTCACTGATATTAGAGGGAGGGTGCCCTTTGCCCTACTCACTACACACACACACACACACACACACACACACACACACACACACACACCTTCAAATAGAAAGTTTCTAGGTTGCTTTCCCCTTTTGTTCTTTTAATTTACAGCATGTAATAGGCGAACTGATGAACTTTTTCACAAACACCAATTTTCCCTTGAGGAGAAACAACTTTACTTTGTTACCAGGACACTTCCATATCAATGAGTTAACACATATGCAAGCAGAAAAAAAGGGCAGTGGTTTGGGGTAATAGAAATCCAAAACAATTGAAAATGCTAGCTATTACATACTAACTCATCTCATTTAAAGCCATTTGCATGATAGTTTTATAAAAGTATAACATGTTAATAATTTTCCCTAGTGACAATTTTCTAAAAGCTCGTGAAGAAAATTTGTTTCTGTGATATTAAATCTTCTGTTCTTCAAAATGAAACTTTTTCTTATATCTTATGTTTCTCCTCATACATTAAAAAAAGCAGAAAAAAAATACCAAGCAAAAACCCCACTAAGAAGAGAAGATATTGTTCCTGAATACTAAAATGTGTTAAAATATCAGGACTGTTAAGTCCCAGACTGATAACTTCCTTTATTGAAAGATCTTTTGAGATTACAGCATAGCAAAGGTTCTGGGTTCCTTTTTTAAAAAGTTATTGATGGAAGCTTGACTCCTCCTTAAGATTAGAAGACATCTTATTAGGAGGTCAAAATAAGTTCATGTTTTGTTTTCTGTAAAACTTGGATTTGGCCAGATCTTGGCCTGTCTCCTAGAATTTGACATGTTCCATACCCTATACCCTGACATCCACACTAATAAGATGTTCTTCCAAATAATTTTGAAATATTCAGTCAAGTTCCCTTGTAACCAAAATTCCTCTAGAAATCCCCCAACCCATGAGAACGCCAGAGCTTACAGATTTAGGAGGCTATATGAACTCTATTCTTGCCTGTGTTCAATGCTATTTTTCAAACCTTGCTTCAGGAAGATAGTCTTACCTAATAGAAAATAAAACTTGAATAATTTGACCAAAGAATTTGGGTAATGGTCTTTACTCTTGTTTGGCTGGATTAAGTTATTTGTGATATAAAAGGAAGTATATGATATTAATATAATATGCAATATACATTTTATTTTAAAATACTTTGAAAATTGACAGTTCATTTGATTTAGCAAGTAAGTTTCTGTAACACACTGTTCTAACTTGTTTAGCTCAAGTGAATGTTTTTTATTAATTATTTTATTTATTTACATTTCAAATGTTGTCCCCCTTCCTGGTCCCCCCACCATGAGCCCCTCACCCCATCCTCTCACCCCTTATCTCTAAGAAGGTGCTCCTCCACCCACCCACCCACTTCCACCTCACCCCTCTAGTGTCCCCTTTCTCTGGGGCATCAAGCCTCCATAGGACCAAGCACATCCTTTCCCACTGACACCAGACAAGGCAGTCCTCTGCTACATATGTGTAGCGGGGGGACACGAGCCAGCCCATGTGTGCTCTTTGGTTGGTGGCTTAGTCCCTGGGAGCTCTGAGGTGTCCAATTAGTTGATACTGCTGTTCTTTTTATGGGGTTGCAATTCCCTTTAGCAGCTTCAGTCCTTCCCCTAACTCTTCCATTGGGGTCCCCAGGCTCAGTCTAATGGTTGTCTGAGAGTATCTGCATCTGTCTCAGTCAGATGAAGCCTTTCAGAGGACAGTCATCCCAGACTCTTGTCTGCAAACAGATCTTGCCATCAGCAATAATGTCGGGGTTTGGTGTCTGTGCCTGGGATGGACCCCAAGGTGGGGACGGTCTCTGGATGGCCTTTCCTTCAGTCTCTGCTCCATTTTTTTGTCCCTGCATTTCCTTTAGACAGGAGCACTTCTGGGCTAAAATTTTTGATATGGATGGGCATCCTCATACCTCAACTAGGGGCCAATGTCTATCTATTGGAGGTGGTCTCTTCAGGTTCTATCTCTTCACTGTTGGACATCTCAGCTAAGGTCATCCCCATTGGGTCCTGGGAGTCCCTCACATTCCTGGTGTCTGGGACTTTCGAGTGCCGTCTCCAGTTCCCTACCCCTACACTGATGCATATTTCTATTCATTGTCCAACTTTCTGGACTTCTCTTCTATCTCCCCCCAGACCTTATCATGTCCCCTTTTTTTTTAACCTCTCCCTCCCCTCTCCCACCCAGGTCCTGCCCTCCCTTTGCCTCCTGTGATGATTTTGTTCCCTTTCTAAGTGGGATTGAAGCATCCACACTTGGGTCTTCCTTTTTGTTAAGCTTCATATGGTCTGTGAGTTGCAGCCTGAGTATTCTGAACTTTTTTGGCTAATATCCACTTATCAGTGAGTACATACCATGTGTCTTCTTTGGGTCTGGGCTACCTCACTCAGGATGATATTTTCTAGTTCCATCTATTTGTCTGTAAAATTAGGGATGTCCTTATTTTTAATGACTAAGTAGTACTCCATTGTGTAAATGTACCACATTTTCTGTATCCAATCTTCCATGGAGGGACTTCGGGTTGTTTCCAGCTTCTTACTCTTACAAATAAGGCAGCTATGAATGTCCTTTGTGATATGGAGGAGCATCTTTTTGGTCATGTGCCCAGGAGTGGTATAGCTGGGTCTTCAGGTAGAACTATTTCCAATTCTCTGAGGAACTGCCAGATTGATTTCCAAAGTGGTTGTACCGGTTTGCAATCCCACCAGCAATGGAAAAGTGTTCCTCTTTCTTCACATTCTTGCCAGCATCTGATGTTACCCATATATTATTCGTGAATCACCATCTTAAAAAATTATATCCTTGAATTGCTACCTATTGGTATTTTTCAAAAAAAATTATCTGAAAAGTGTATGAACATTTACTATAGCTTTAGCTCTAAATAGATGTGTTGGGCAAGCCTTTAGTCTTTATTTATGGACAAACCATCTTCTTTACAAATCTCAAGGTACAACCAGCTCCACTCCGTTATTGTATTGGAATTTAATATCTTTTCTTTTTTTTCTTTTAAATTAAACCCAAATAGAGGACCTCAGGGATTTCTTTAACTGCTCATTTGAAAAATTACACAATAGGGAAGCAAAGTGGTCATTGAGATTTCACCATGTCACCTAATGTGTCACCAACATGTTGTGACAAATGTTCCCCAAAACAAGTCCATTCCTTATTTTATTCCTAAAGACAAGTGACTACAAAGTAGATGAGATATTATTTTAGGAATTTTGTCCAAAATAGTAACTTTCCAGTCTCAGAATCCTAGATTTAATAAAACAATAAAAACTTATACCTTACAGTTTTTATTTTTTCTCACTGTAATAGATACTTTTCTTCAAAAGACACTGCAGGCACGTTTAGGAGGGTCTAGAGAGATGACTCAGTGGCTTAGGTCACTGGTCTTGCAGAGGACTGGAGTTGGCTCCTATCGTCCAGGCTGCTCAGGACTGTAACTCCAGCTCCAGGGGAACCACAGGCCCTCCTACTTTCAAGATCACAAGTATTCAAGTGCGCAGACACCACCAGCACCCCACTCTGCATATACACATAATTTGAATTAAATCAATCTTAATTTAATTAGTAAATAATGTTCCTAAATTTTAACAGAGCTAGTATATTTAGTGGTTACCTTTGGATCACACTGACAAAAGTATACATTTTGTTTTGCTTTTAAAAGATGGTATAATAATCCACTGCATTTTTTCCCTCACTTGTCAACATGTGCAAGATGCCATAAGGAAAATATGCATATCTTTACTTGGGTGAGCCTGCCAAGGAGAACTTATTTGGACCAAACTGTTAAGTGTGAAACTGGTCTGTACCATGATAAATAGACACATTGTCTGGCTAAAGGAGAAATCTTTTATATGCATGTTTACCCTCTTCCAATATTTGAGGAGGAAATTCAGAGATTTTTTTTTCTCTTTAATAGTTTTTGCATTTATTGGTCTCAGTGGCCCCAACTCGCTGAAAGTCTGATAAGAAGAATAGGAGAGAAAAAACAGGTTTAATTATACCTCATTTATTAAATACATGCCTAAATGATAATTAATGGTGATGTATATATCCTAATGCCTCCAAAAACAGCTCCTTGAAAGGACTTATCACCTATAGTTCATTCAGTACTTGGCATTATGGATATTAAGACTCATGCTAATGAAATGTGACTGCTCTTTATACCCTCGTGATTCTGGGGTCTCAGAAAGCAGCTATGAAAGGTACAAAGCAATGTGAGTAAATAACCTTTAGCTTGATCACATTGTTCAATTTTTCAAAGTAACATCAGTGTTAAATTTTAGACCAGGAGTCTCTATAGTAACATGGAGGTGGGCGGAGCTGAGGCAGGAGGATTGCTTGACTCCAAGAGTTGTGGAGAGCATATGCAACATAGCAAGACCCCTACTGAGGAGCAACAAAGCCAAACTCTAAAACTAGAACTAAGCTACGCCTTTTGTTAAAAGAAACAGATGAAGCAAGTCGTGCCCCCAGGGGCAATATGAAATTTATGTTCAGAAGTTTACCAACTGCTTGTCATCGCTAGGCACTTCACACATATGAACTCATTTAATAAGTTTATCAAGTTCTCAACAGAACTCACCAAAATATGTTGACATCTGTTACTTTGACAAATATCTAAAAGGCCTGCTGTAACTACACAGCTGAGCCCTCACAGGAAGATCAAACCTTGGCCGATGCTGTAGTGAGAAGTGATAGGCTCTCAGAACAGTTTAGAAGGCAGAGTCAGAAGCCCTGTTAGGTAAACTTATTAGTTAAAGGGCCATCCCTTCTCTCATGGTTTTTAGTATGATGTCAAAATTTTATCACTAAAGTAATGCTGGAAACATTTATCAACATGTGCTCGTGATATAGATATGTGGGCAGAACTCTATTTCATTTGTGCATTTCAAGTTATATAAAGGATACATGTAAATGTTATCTCATGTATTTACACCTTTTTGAACAGTTGAGCCCCAGAAAAAAAGAGCTTCAAGCAACTACATAATGACCTGTTTTTCTAAATATTTCCCCTCTAGCTCACCTATGTGGTTTGATGGTTTCTAGCTCTATGCTCCTTTTGAAAACTCCATTCCAAGACAGAGCTGTAAGGACAAGTACACAGTCTCAGTGTCCTGCTGAACTCTTTATTTAGTAGCCATCTCTGAGTTAGTAGTAACGTTGCGCTTAGTCTCAATTACAGTGTTGGATTACTTGACTTGAAGTTCCATGTTTAGTCTCTGATATCAGAGAAGCCTCAGCAGCAGGGACTTGGAAATCACATCCATAGTCAGGAGGAGAGGACAAGCACGCTTTCACATTCCTTGGGACATGTTATTTTAGTCAGAGAAGTGACACTAAAGCCACTGTTTCCAGTACAATTCTATTCTGAGCAGTGGAACTCCAGCCTGTGGTTTCAATATAATTAAAGGAATAAGTGTCTAAAGTTGGTCTTTTTTGTTTGTTTGTTTGTTTTTAATATACTGTGAATCACCATGTCTCATTAACACGATACCTCTGGGAGCCCTTTGAGTCCCTTCTGGGTTAGATGGATTGGTAGAAAGAGAGAACAAGCTGCTTCAATAATGCCGTGCTCCATGTCTGTCATCTGTAAAACAAGGATAATTACACAGCCAACTTGGGAAGGTTGTTTTGAGGTTAAATAACTGATGTGTGTAGAGCTCAAAGCAGTATCTTGGATAGGATAAAAGCTTGGAAACTGTTAATATTTAATATTTTAATAGCATTTAAAATTAAATGATATTTAAATCTCATTAATACTGTTGACTTATGTGAGGAGGAATAAAAACACAGTGCTGTAGAAATGCAACGTAGCAAAGCATCGTTGCTGCTGTCATTGACAGAGGGTCACAATAGAGGCAAACCTGTAACTGCATAAACTGAGGACGTGACCTCTCCAAGGCTCAGTTAAGCAGAAGGTTTTTTATTGTAGATATGAAGGAGAGAACAGTCAGAGGCATCTGGAAGAGACAAGTGCAGAGAAAAGAGAGAGAGAGAGAGAGAGAGAGAGAGAGAGAGAGAGCAAAATAGCAATAAGGAGAAATGAATGTCTGGGGGCACAGATTCCCATAAGCTGGAGAAGTTCGGGGTAAGGGGTGCTGTGAGAAGAACCAGGATGGACCCTGAAATGTGTAAAAGGGACATGTGTTACTGAGGGCCTGATGTTGATGCTGCTCCTAAGAGACAGGCTGATACTGATGTTGATACTAGTCATAAGAGACAGGCTGAACATCCAGAGATTGTCCTACCTGGGGATTCATCCTATAAACAGTCACCAAACCCCAACACTATTGTGGATGCTAAGAAGGCTTTCCAAAAGGAGCCTGATATGGCTGTCTCCCAAGGGGCCCTGCCAGAGCCTGACAAATACAGAGGCAGATGTTAGCAGCCAACCATTGGACTGAGCACAGGGTCCCTAATGGAGGAGTTGGAGGAAAGACTGGAGGAGTTGAAGGGGTTTGCGGCCCAATGGGAAGAACGGTGATGTCGGCCAACCAGACCTCTCAGGGCTCCCAGGGACTAAGCCATCAACCAAGGGGTACACACGGTTCCACCCGAATTTGTAGCAGAGGAATGCCTTGTTGGGCTTCGGTGGGAGAAGAGGTCTTTGGTCCTATGAAGGCTCGATAGACGCCCCAGCATGGAGAAATCAAAGGGGGCTAGGTGGAAGTGGGTTAGGTGGAAGGGTGTCCTCATGGAGGCAGGGGGAGGGAGGATGGGTAGGGGTTTTCTGGGGAAGAGGATGGAACCAGGAAAGGGAATAACATTTGAAATGTAAATAAAGAATATATTCAATTAAAAAAAAGAGAAAGACAGGCTGAAGCTGATGCTGATGCTGAAGCTGATGCTGAAGCTGATGCTGATGCTGATGCTGATGCTGATGCTGATACTGATGCTGATGCTGATGCTGATGCTGCTCCTAAGATACAGGCTGATGCTGATGCTAGTTTGGAAACTGAAATACTGGTTAGGGCAGGATTGTGTTAAAGGTTATATAGATAGTCAATAATCCAGACTCAGTTCTTGAATGCAACTTGTCATAAGAAACAACATTTATAATGGGAAAGATGTATTTGGGGTTCTGGTTGGGAGTTATAATTATTTTTCTCACACACACACATAAGATGTTTCATGGGAGTTCATTTAATTTTTCACTATGATGCCACAGCGAGAAGGCATTCAACAGATGTGTTAGAAAGCAATCATATCGTATCTGCAGTCAGGAAGCAGAGAGAGACAGATGGTGGTGTTCAGATCACTTTCTCTTTTCCTGGTTTGACTCATTCCGGGCCCTCAGCTTCTGGGGTGGTGCTGCCCACATTCACGGTGGGTCTTCCCCATTAAACTTCTGAAACACCCTCACAGGCACACCTAGAAGTATATCTCCTGGGTGGTTCCAAATCCAGGCAAGTTGACAATGGTGATTAACTATCACATATGTGTAATGAGAATTCCTGATTTATGGTTTCTTTCAAAAAACACACAGAAATACTATAAAAATATGTTTTTGTTTTGATCCCAGGTGTGGGGATATGGGGCAGATTTAGACCAACCATGGCAGCTGACTATGATTTGCCTCGTGCTCTAGCAGAGGCATGTTTTGCCAGCTGCAGATAGATTCTGCAATAGTATGATGTTTGGAATTCTGGGCACTTTCCAGAGGGTCTATAAATGCCAGAGCCCCAAGTGGCAGGGTGGGCGGCTGTTTGTTGCCCAAGGGGGTTGGTCACTGTTTGTCAGTAGTAGTGGTCAAAGAAGAGACAAAAGGAAAGACATTAGATTCAGGGATCTCTCTCTCTCTCTCTCTCTCTCTCTCTCACCTTTCTTTCTCTTGTATCTAGTGATAGGGGGTGAAACTAGAGCAGATAAAGGATAAGAAAAAGAAGAACCCACAAAGTAGCAAAGACCAGACACACGCAGCATTCTGCATGCTTGCTCTTCTCATACACACACGAAAAAATGTCTCATTATACGCCATCTAAGTTTTCACTTTCCCCATTCTCTAATTTTTCAAAGTTATATTGAAAACCTAAACTGTGAATTAAATTTGTGTTTATTGCTATTAAAGTGTAATCTGGATAAGGTAAACATTATCCTGCTGCCTTAAATTGTAAACTTATATATTTCTCAGCTGCTCTTGAGAAACAACATGCTGCTGAACTCCATCTAGGGGACTTTTGGGGTCTTATTTGCACAGTTGTGTCTTCAAAAGTGAATCAATCAAAATGGCATCCCCCAAATGGACAGATGTTCTCCTAAGCATAGCAACTCAGAAGTGCCCTTCAGCTATGTCTGTTCCCTTCGTTCAGAGTGTCTTTATGCGCTTCGTGCACTTCATTAAGGTAATGCTAGACTTTGACAGCACTGGGCACCTGATCCTGACTTCAAGACTTTTCTTCTTTGACTTTTGATCACTTATTGATCAAAAGAAAATACCACTTTCAGGGATAACAGATTGTAAAGAATTAATAATGCCAAGTGGCACTTTGGAAATAATGACTTACTCTAGAGAACTTGGTCCTATTGGTTCAGATTATAACATGGACTAAAATAAGTGGAAATGTATGTAATATACAGTTCGCTACAGGTGTGACCTTACATTTTGTATTGTCTGGGTCAGATCTAAATTTGTCTATCCCTTCTGTCATGATGTGACTTCAGCTCAGTGACTTTGGTTTCTGTGGTGCCTATGATAGTTCTGAATGACAAATGTAATTCCTAGTTTCAGCTGTAAAGTCTAGTAATCTTACACAGATTCTAAAAGTCTTTTGCTACTATTTTCCCCAGAATTGTGATAAACTATATATAACAAAAATTAGCATTTGATCATTTAAGGTAAAATTGGATGGATTAAGTACAGTCACAGTGTTGTATCATTTCTACCCATCTCCAGAACTGTTTTCATTATCCCTAATGTTTTTTAAATATGCAAAATCATAATACAGTATTTCATGTTATAGGTTATTTTATGTGGTTACATCCTTAATGTACTTTAGCAATTTTCCACTAGTATAATTTCCAAATTTGTTTAATGAAATGAAGTTTATATTATGCTCTTAAAACGTAAAGGTAAAAGATCTCTATTTATTTTCACCTCATCTTATTAGTTATATCTGTAAGAAGAGTACACATTTATGCACCAATATTCTATCTCTACATTTATTTTTATTTCTACCTATATTTGTCTCTAACTTTAGAAAAGTATGAACTGCTTACTATGTTCAACATTATATATATATACATGTATGTATAAAAAGCTTAATTGAAAAAAAACTAATCTCAGGGAATGAAAGCTTATTCATGGGCTTTAGAGGCTCACAGACCCTTAAGAAATTCTGCTTCTACTCAAGCATAGACTTTTGGTTAAATTTTTAACCTCTCCAGGACTAAGTTCTAGTTCAGAGTCTGAATTCAGTGTTAATATCTATGAAGTGAATAGCCTTCTACTAACACATGGTTACAATCCTGGTTTCATAGATACATAAGTTGAAACAACATGAGGTGTGTATGTACACTAATAGGTATAACTTTGGGCCTGTATTTCACATGATAATATGTTAAATGAAAATCTATTTCATTAACTAAAATGTGTTATAGCCTTAAGAATTTTTTTATGTTCATTTTAAGTAGATTTTAGTTCTGCATGTCAGTTACACTGATAACCAGAAAACATATCTGCTGTGTCTCCAGGTATCCCTCTAGTCGGTAACTTAAGAACACGTCTCCTTGCTTTTCATGTCCTTGAAGCTGTGCCACCAGCTTGTGAATCTGGTGTAGACCGAAGATGACCAAATGGCCCCAGGTTTGTATCTTTTAGGTTGTTGGAAGATACTTTTCATGTCTGCAATGTGATTCACCATAACTGAGGCTTACTATAGTCGCTTTAGCTGTAAATGAATCTTGTCTTCAGTGGTATAATCTCTACTTTTAGGATTTGTTTCTTTAGCCTTCGTTCTAAGAGAAATAAGTTGTGGGGTGTAAGAAGGAGAGGAATAGAGAGTATGTATAAAACAGTCTGGAATTTCTTAGTAGACTGGGTCTCTAGAGAGAAAAATCTGTGAGACAGTAAAGCTGAAATAGAGGTTCACATCTGGAAGGGTGACTTTATAACAACTGGATGAGCTGATTATCTCTTAAAAACAAGAGTATTCCAGATAGAACCACTAGAAGTAGCTGATGGATACTAGCGTAATCAATCTTCATATGCCACTAACAGTGTGGTATGTGATACATCATAAAAATACGCAATGTTTCTCTTTATACATTCCATCGTTTCCCCTCAATAAGCTGGACTGTTGACCACTTATCTTCCCTTCTGTTGTATGTGGGAGATGCCATTGCTGCTCAGACCAATGTGCTACTCAAATAAAGGAAAATGAACATTAAATATAGCTACAGGTAATTGGTTCTTCCCCCAGAAGGGTCTTGTTAGACTTCATATGTAGATAGCCTAGTGCCTATCTCTGTCTCTGGCCACAAGATCCCATGAAGAGCCTTGCTGCATCATTTGATCCGTGTCTTCCCTGTGTATTTGTCTTCCTCTCACTGGTTCTTCTCATCTCAGTTTTCAGTCATGCTCCTCTCTCGTCTTCACCCCTCAAACCATATTTTTTTCCATGAAACCTTCTCAATCTCCTCCCCTGCCATCACCACTAAGATTCTAAAAGGAGTGGACTATACGTTTCTGCCACTTCTTTCTTCTTACTGTCTCTTCAGAGTCTTAATTGCTTATCATCCATCACGATGCCAAAATTCCACAAAGTATTAACTTCTGAATATATTTATAGTTGTTCCTCAACATCTCTAGGTAATTGACTCTAGGCCCACCCAGGCTTGCCCTGATCAGTTTATGCCCAAGTTCCTTTTATAAAATGGTATGGTATTTATGTATTACTCATGCAATCCTTCCATAAACGTTGAATCATTCCTAGGTTCCCTAATACACAATACAGTATAAACGGTGTGTAAATAGCTATCATATCATATTTCTTACTTGATGGGAAGAATCTAAACATGTTCAATACAGATGCAGTTTCTATCTTTTAAAAATGTATTTTGGCCTGTGTTTGGTCTAATCCATGTTGTAGAACCTGGGCACAGAGGACCTACCATTGTGCATTTTCATCCACATCTTATTTGGTTCTCCCATGTCCTCTTCCATGTAGCCACAAGGCTCCATTGATTTACTTTCCAAATGTCTTAGTCAGGGTTTCTATTCCTGCATAAGTATCATGACCAAGAAGCAAGTTGGGAAGGAAAGGATTTATTCAGCTTATACTTCTATATTGCTGTTCATCATCAAAGAAAGTCAGGACTGGAACTCAAGCAGGTCAGGAAGCAGGAGCTGATGAAGAGACCATGGAGGGATGTTACTTACTGACTTGCTTCCCCTGGCTTGCTCAGCTTGCTTTCTTATAAAACCCAGAACTACCAGCCCAGGAAAGGCACCACCCACAATGGTCCCTCCCACCCTTGATCACTAATTGAGAAAATGCCTTACAGCTGGATCTCATGGAGGGAGGCATTTCCTCAAGGGAGGCTCCTTTCTCTGTGATCACTCCAGCTTGTGTCAAGTTGACAGACGGAAACCAGCCAGTACACCAGTGAACAGCTGAAAAAACTGCGTCTCTTTTGGGGCCAGCTTCAGCAAATAAACTGCCTTGCTGAGGTGTTCTCCTGTCCTTCACTGAAGTGGAAATTTCTGGTTTCTTTGGAGACTCAGTTATGTCATGTTTTTCTGGAAACTGTCTTATGAAAGGATATTTTGCTGAGAACAGACATGTGGTGTTTTTCTGGAAGCTGCCTCCTGGAGCAGACGCTTGGGAGGACACGTGATGTTTGGGAAGTGTATAGGTGTAGACCAATGGATAGTGGAGGATGCTCTAGCATTGGTTCACCTTGCCACTCTTTGCTGGTCTTCATTGGGCTTTGCTGACACTGGTCTTCACTGATGAGAACACTCTGGCATTGGTTTGCCTTGACTTGCCTTGCCATCTTCGCTGATCATCGCTTGTCTTAACTTTGTAGAGAGGAACACATCAAAGAACTTCTTATGATATTCCCTCAGATTCTTGCTGTTGAGGTCTTGGGCCCATTGGCAGAGCCCTGTGGTTTCTTCTAGATCAAACTGTCATTGCTGATTCATGAATGGTGTTTTGGATTGAGCTACTGCTGCTGATTCATGAACTGAACTGCGGATATCCTGACAACCAAGACTGAAATCACACCAAGGAACTTCTTCTAAACAGGGCCACATCCCCTTTTGCCCTATTAACCTTTCCTCTCCATTACCTCTGGTGGGCGGTGGGCTAGAGAGGTTAAAGCATTTAAGAACCCTCATTAAAGTAGGTTTTGAAACCCCACACACCCCACTGTGTGTCAGGAGGAAGGCAACGTGTTAGAATCAAACTAAGCATGCCTGAAAACTGAATGAAGACGGTAAGTCCAAAGCAAGAGGATGTCACAGTGAATCAGCACCTTAGGAGTGGAGGGAGAATGTCAGCCCTTGCACTTCCCCACGCTTTCCAAAGAAAGGGTAGAGAGGAGAGTAATTTGAAAATATGTATGCAAGAAGTTGAAGCTTTCCATGAGTAACTTTCTGAACATACCCTCTCAGCATCATAATTAAATTGTAGGCTAAATGTTTACTCTAAGCCTTGCAACCAAGGTTATTCTGTATATTTTACAAGGTGAAGAATAAATTTGCCTTATAAAATATTTATAAATAATAAAATTATTTCATTTTTATGTTACTTCTTCTTAGGCTAAAGAGAAAGATAATGTCTTCCTATAAATATGTAAGTTTTATTTATAAATATTTTTCTAAGTTTCAATTAATGTAGTAAGAGCAAACAATAGGATTTGTTTCTGTATTAATGAACATTATGAGTTGGGATTTTCTCTTTTTCTTTCTATGGTTTTATATTGTAAAGGGAAATAGAGGTGATGAAGGCACATGTGTTCGAGTTTTGGCTGTCTCGTGCATGATGTTAACCACTGTCCTCTCTCAGACATGTGGCTCTATAGGACTTTTGGGGCTAACCCCTACCACAATGGACTGATGCTGAGGATAACCCCTACCACAATGGACTGATGCTGAGGATAACCCCTACCACAATGGACTGATGCTGAGGATAACCCCTACCACAATGGACTGATGCTGAGGATAACCCCTACCACAATGGACTGATGCTGAGGATAACCCCTACCACAATGGACTGATGCTGAGGATAACCCCTACCACAATGGACTGATGCTGAGGATAACCCCTACCACAATGGACTGATGCTGAGGACAACCTCTACCACAATGGACTGATGCTGAGGATAACCTCTACCACAATGGACTGATGCTGAGGATAACCCCTACCACAATGGACTGAAGCTGAGGATAACCCCTACCACAATGGACTGATGCTGAGGATAACCCCTATCACAATGGACTGATGCTGAGGATAACCCCAACCACAATGGACTGATGCTGAGGATAACCCCTACCACAATGGACTGATGCTGAGGATAACCCCTACCACAATGGACTGATGCTGAGGATAACCCCTACCACAACGGACTGATGCTGAGGATAACCCCTACCACAATGGACTGATGGTGAGGATAACCCCTACCACAATGGACTGATGCTGAGGATAACCCCTACCACAATGGACTGATGCTGTCCAGCTTTACACAGGGGATTTCATTACGCCCCTGGATGACATAAGATAGTCTAAAGACTTCCTGTCATTCCAGACATTTTTTTCTCACTGAATTGATTCAGTCACATATACCTTACTCGTATCTACCCATTGAGGGGTTCTTACTGCTCTGGGACTTGTGGGCTACAAGAGGTTCAAATGGCAGAACATTCTAGAGAGCCATTTGTTAATGACTCCAGTGGGTCTATAACATTTTCTGCCCAATGTTTGGGGCCATTTGAGGTATAATTATATTATGATGGTATTCTATAAAATGTCTTAATTTTAATGAAACATATTAAGCCTTAAAAATCCATTTAAGGAGCACTAGTTCTACTGATAGAGTACTTGCAATCTGAGCTGGATTCCCAGAACATGCTTTTTTTTTTAAAACCCAGGCATGGCTGGGTATGACAATGCCCAATTTTAATCCCTGCAGAGGTAGATGTGTCTCTAGTTAGTTCGAGGCCAGTCTCTACATAGTGATATCTAGGCCAGCCAGATCTACAGAGTGGGACCCTGTCACAAAAACCACAAAGTTTTCTGGTCCCATTCCCAGGGGACTGCACAGAACCCACATCCTTCCTCTCTCACCCCATCCCTTTGTCTCAACCTCTAGCAAACAGTGGCGCTACACTCTCCCTGAAAACCCTGCTCACACCAGCCTGGGAATCAGGTAGGCGATCTTCTCTTTCCTTCTTATCCTCCATTGTCAATTTCAGCCTCACCCCCAGACCTGGAACAGACCAGCTACAGGGCCCTTTCATCTCTCTCTCCTCCTTTCCCTGGGGACTCCCAGATCCTCTTGGCGACTCACTCCTGTGCACTATGAGCCCCCTACCCTTCTAGCCCATCCACATTTCTTCATGCCAGCTCCCAATACCTAGAAATATATTCTACAAAGGATTCCCAGTAGCCACACCTGACAGGGACTCAGAAGTATTCTCTACCAGGCCACCCACACCTAGCACAGTCTCCTAAGATCCAGGAGGGCTGCAGAAACCAAGAAATGAAAAACCCACCCAACAAAAATAGGGCCAGAGATTACCAGCTAGAATTACAACCATCCCAAAACCAGATGCCTATAACAGCATAAAAACACAATTAATAACAACCAGGACAAGATGTCTTCACTAGAGACCAGCAACCCTACTACAATAAGCCCCAAGAAATTCAAAATAGCTAAAGCACAAGACAAGGACTTCAAAATAGCAATTATGAATATATTAAGAAACTGACTTAGTCAGAGTTCTACTACTGGGAAGTGACACCATGACCATGGCCAATCTTATAAGGAAAGTATTCCATTGGGGCTTGCTTACAGTTTCAGAGGTTTAATTCTTTTTCAACATGGCAGGAAGCATGGTGGCATGAAGCCAGACATTGTGCTGGAGAAGGAGCTGAGAGTTCTACATCCAGATCCACCGGCAGCAGGGAGAGAGAGCCACTGGACCTGGCTAGGGCATCTGAAACCACAAAGCCCATCCCCAAGGACATGCTACACGTACTCCAACAAGGCCACACCTTCTAATCTTTCCAAGGAGAACTACTCCATGATGACTAAGCATCCAACTATGGCCTATGAATGGCCCTATGGGGGCTCTTCCTATTCAAACCACCGTTTATGTTAAAGAGGATATGGCCCAGCAGTGGTGGTGCACGCTTTTAATCCCAGCACTTGGGAGGCAAAAGCAGGCAGATTTCTGAGTTCGAGGCCAGCCTGGACTACAGAGTGAGTTCCAGGACAGCCAGGGCTACACAGAGAAACCCTGTCTTGAAAAATCAAAAAAGAAAAAAAAAAGAGAATATGAATGAATCCCTTAAGGAAATCCATGAAAACAGAAGCAAACAGTGGAATTAAGTGAAGAAAACAATTCGGGACATGAAAGTAGAAAAAGAATCACTAAAGAAAACCAAAACTGAGGTAAAACTGGAAATAAAAATTTTAGGCAAGTCTCATCAACAGAACACTAGGGATGGGAAAGAGAGTCTCAGGCACTGAAGACAAGATGAAGAAATGGATACCTCAGTCAAAAAAACCTGTTAAATCTTTAAAAAAAAATCCAGGCAAAAGACATACAGGAAATGTAGGACACTATGAAAAGTGTCCTACCAAATCTACAAATGTAGGACACTATGAAAAGATTGTCCTACCAAATCTACAAATAATAAGAACAGAAGAAGGAAAAGAAATCCAGGCTAAAGGCACAGAAAGTATTTCCAACAAAAATCATATAGGAAAATTATACTAAAGAAATAAGGGCTTTTTCAGAAGAAACCAAATACAGAACACCAAATAGACTATACCAGGAAAGAAAGTCCTCATGACATATAATAATTAAAATACTAAGCATACAGAACAAAGGAAGAATATTAAAAGCTGCAAAGAAAAAAGATCAAGTAACATAAAGGGCAGATCTATTAGAAACACTCTACTTCTCAATGGAGACACTAAAAGCCAGAAAGGTCTAGATAGATTTTTAACTAACTATAAAAGAGCATAAAAGTCGGTCTAGAACACTCTACAGAGAAAAACCTTCGATCAAAATAGATGAAGAAAGAAAAGCATCCCATGATAAAACCATATTTAAGCAATCTACATCTACAATCCCAGATCTACAGAAGGCCCTAGAAGGAAAACTTCAGTACTAAAGAAAGCACTAGGATTGAATAATCCCAGAATAGTACATCAGAAGAGGGGGAACCCACGCTACAGCAACGAAACAACGAGAGTCAGCAAACACTGCTCATTGATAGCTCTCAACATCCCAATAAAAAGACATGGACTCAGATTGGATTAAAAAACAGGATCAATCTTTCTGCTACATCCAAGGTACATGCATAACACATATGTAGAGATATATGTGAAGCCTTGACAAAGCATTATGAGTGTAGTCAAACATGTTTGATGCCAGCTTGTTCAATTTGAACACATCATTGGCACCTAAAGGTACTGAATATGGAAACCCCACATTTAAATAGTGAAGTTCACAGACCCACATGGATAGTGTGTAAACTATTGGCCAAGACTCTCTACCTCTATCAGTGTGTATATCATCTTGATTTTCCATGTGAGCCGTCACAAGTCCATTTAATATGTAGTCTTATTATGGTGTCCCTTGGAAGTACTTATAACAGGTATATAACCCCATTATGATTGGCAGATTCTTGTGTAGCTGTCCGGAATTCCAGAGCCTAACTCCAAATGTATCTTGTGTCTTTCAAGAGAATTAGTTTATCAATATGATTGTGTACATAAAGTCCTATTGTGTGAGTTCCTGATTTCTTCTTCTGGTAATCCGAGAATCATTGTATATTTTCCATGCCTAGCGTACAATGCTAGATGCTTTTGATAGTATCTTTAGTATCCTTTGGGCATGTTGAGCAAATTTGCTCATATTATTGTAGTACCACTGTGTACCACGAGGGGGTGCACCTACTCCAGATACATTTCCTCTATGTAGGATAGTGACCTTAGAGTTGGGGTTTTCTGCATTAGCTACCCGGGTTCCTACAGTTTCCCCAAATATTGTTAAATTGTGCCCGCAGGTATTGAGAGTTTCATTTTCCTTCTAAACATACACAAATTAATTCTAAATTAGGCAATATAGAGAGGTGTAGTTTGGGACTGTGGTGGAATTAAACTTACATGTGCCCCCTAAAGCCTGATTTGCAATAGTGTAAAAAAAAAAAAAAAACCCGGAGGCAGGATTTTTACAAGGGTGAGTACCTAGGTTTGTTTTAAACTTTTTTGTTGTGCGCTTTCTAGATAGTATCCTAAGGGTTGATATCCAGGTTCAGTAACAAAAGTGGGTGTTGCTATGTGTCTCAGTATGTTCCAAAAGCATTAGAATTCTGTAATGATGGAGTATCTGGTTGAGAGATATTTGTTATCAACCAGTCCCAGGGTGGGACTTGTGAGCAATCCTACACCTTAGGGGGGTGGATAGGTCAAATAACTCAAAGTATGGAAGCCTATGACACTACACACACACACACACACACACACACACACACACACACAAATACATATATACATATATATATATAATACACACACATACACATCACATACATATATACACCATACACACCACACACACACACATATATACACCACACACACACACACACACACATATATACATACACCACACACACACATACACACCATTTTTTTCTGTTCCTTCCTCTTTTGCAAATGGAGGCATATACTCTCAGGAACAAGAAAAAGAAACTTGTTCTAAATACTGCCATTTTGTTTTCGGACTTCACTTAATCATAGGGAGGAACTAAGTTCCAGGTCCCAGGCCGTAGGGGAGCTGGAGACTTCTTAATAGCTAGACAGCTTCTGTTGTAAAGAGACAGTTGTCTGAATCCAGCCATCTCAAGGACAATTTTTACATCTTGCTGGCAGGATTAAACTAAGTTCATATTCTCAGGCCCAGGAACCAACTCCTATCCTGATTGATGGGAAAAAAATGTTACATAAACGTGGCACAGATCTTTATGGTTAGCAAGCTTAAACATTCTGTGATATTGTCTCATTGTTGCCGTTCAGCTCCCCAGTCCATTCTTCAGCCCTGATCAATCAGTAGTGGCTTGATGACAATACATTTTTCTCATCTGCATTGACCTGGTGTTCGAGTTATGTTGGATTTAAGCAGATCCTATAACATCATTAAGCGGGTTGAAATAAGGTCTGTGAAGGACCGGTTTGGATGTTGTTGCCGGGTCATCTTCACTGTTGGATCCTTCCGTTCCTAATTCATAGTCCTTGTCTGCTTCCACCCTGGCTTGGAAACAGGATTGGTACCACTGGGATGGAAAGCTGAATTCCATAGGTTTGCTTCACGCAAAGTTCCATCACAGCTAATAGTTTCTTGAATAGTTAGAGGCTCATCTTGTAGAGATAGTATCCCAGCAGATGACATACGGTGACCAACAAGTTTGCATGTTAGCCTAAGTATACTCAGTGGTCTGCATAAATTGCTTTAGCATATTGTATCCTTCAGTAATCTTCCAGATATTTGCAGCAATTATGATCGATAGAGGTTTTAGGAAGGTTGTTGCATTTGTCTAGGTTGGTAAACTTTTAACCCGTTGGTTACAATGCATAGAATTTTTCATACTCATTTGCAATTATGCTCCCCATGTGTGATCCAATAGAGTTTATGTTCTCAGTCTGTGCCATTCCAATTGATGGCTATTGCATTGGTATTATTAAATATGGTGGTTATATTCAGTCCATTCCATCTTTCTACAAGATTGCGAGTTCTAGGGGAAGAAGTAGTGGGCCAAGTCCAGTGGCTACTAACACCAGTGGAAGTATCTTCAGAGTATCTCTAGCTCTATCATCTCTATCTCTATCTCTATCTCCGTCTCCATCTCCGTCTCCGTCTCCGTTTCTGTCTGTCTCTGTCTCTGTCTCTCTATCTTTATCTATCTCTATCTCTATCTCCATCTCACCAATATGAGGAATGGAGTTGATTGACATCAGGTCTCTGTGTGCTGTCCCAGTAGTCATGTGGCACCAGGATGGAGGTATTCATAGTGTTTGATATAGAGCCAATTCAAAAGAGAGCTAGTAGGACTACAGTTAAAGAGATAGAAAGTGTGAGGAGAGTGATCAGGTATGCATCTCCCATTAAGTCTTAAGATCTAGTCTCATTTTGACTAACGGGGCCAAAGTAAATCCATCCCCAATATGAACTTGTGTGCTACCAATACCAATAATACCAATAATGCCAATGCAATATGCAGATGGTATATCTTGTTAATTTCGCTCTTAAATGAAAAGAGTCTAGAGCAAGGTAAGTTGAATCAGAGAGAAAATCTCACATTAAAATCCTTTTGCTCGGGGAGGGAGTTAACGGGAAAGGGGAAATGATTTGGAATGTAAATAAAAAAAAAACTTAGAAAATAAAAAAAAATCCTTTTGCACATAAATGCAAGAAACTGATAAAGCTTAACAAAGATAGTAAAGTCAGAGGCAGCTATGAGGTACTGTAGAACCTCTAGAGTCTGAACAATTAATATGATACTATGTTCTTTTTTTTAATTGATCTTTTTTTTTAAAAAAGAGTTATTTATCTACTATGTATACTGCCTGCGTGTACACCTGCATGCCAGGAGAGGGGCATCAGATCTCATTATAGATGGTTATAAGCCACCATATGATTGCTGGGAATTGAATTCAAGGCCTCTGGAAGAGCAGCCAGGGCTCTTAACCTCTGAGCTAACTCTCCAGCCCCAGTAAGACTATGTTCTTGTTGAGTTGCTGAAACAATTTGAGGGTGGCAATACCAGGGTTTTATTTCCTGATCAAGGTGTCAGTGAAGCAAATAATATAATTAGTACCTTACGTATCCAGGTGTTATTGGGCTCCAGGTGGCAAAGCCAGCAATATCCATGGAGGGAGGCAGTACAGACAATGACAATGATGACCTTCGAGACTAGTGACTGGCACAGCAAAGCATGTGCTGTTTGTCTGCTGGTGTGTAGCTGGAGAAAATCCTTTTATTCTTTGTCCAGAAAGAATTTCCATCTGTGTTTGTCAAGTTCTCTATGAATAGAATTACCTCTCAGATTATTTACACATATTTTAAAATTAATCATGGGGTTTTTAGTTTGGACTGATGCAAACAAAGTATCATGCATGGTCTGGGTCTCAAGTTCAGGGTGTAAGCTCCTTGGTGAATGAGAGTCAACTGTAGCTTGAGTTTATTAGACAACTTTAATTGTTCTTTGATCATGCAAGTCTCTCTGTTTCTTGATGTTCTAAGTTGGTGTACAGAAACTCCATTGGATATCTAACTCTTTAGCCAGTTTTTGGGTCATTCTCCCTGGGAAGAGTGTATCTTGCTCAGAATCTGTTATCACAGACTTAGGAAAAGCCCTGTACCAGAGCCAGAGTGCTCATGATGGTTTGCTGTGTGGGGTTAGTGCTATTGCTATGCCTAGTCATAAAAGGTATCCACCATTGGATATGTGTGTTTACTCCTATATTTGGTCAGTGGTCCTATAGAGTCTATTTGTATTATGTAGTTAAAGACATCTACCTTATAATATATGGCCTTACCAATGTGGTGGTATCTAGTTGGCTTCTGTAGATGATTTGGTTTGTTTGTTTGTTTCCCCCAACCTTTACTAGTGTTCTTGGTAGCATGCCTGGGTGACTGAATATTACATTTATCTAACCAGTCTTTAGTTCACATGTTCCTGGATGTCCTAGTTTCTGACATAGTGGCATAAGTTGGTTACCACTCTAGAGATGGTGGGACCTGGGAGAATAGAGCCAATAAATGAGGCAGACTAAAGTTTCATACAATAGCCAATTTTATTCAGAGCATCAGACAATTTATACTCTGAGGGTTAAGAGAAGTCACATGAGTAAAGTGTCTAATCACAAGGGGAAGCTGCACATGGCAGGCAAGCCACACTTGGTGGACAAGTCACACAGCAAAACCGTGGTTT
This sequence comes from Tokudaia tokunoshimensis, assembly GCA_036184795.1. NCBI lineage: Eukaryota > Metazoa > Chordata > Mammalia > Rodentia > Muridae > Tokudaia > Tokudaia tokunoshimensis. The sequence goes on from BTHU01000003.1 coordinate 72,382,152, forward strand.
TCTATAAACACATATAAGCAATTAACAATAGCCCGTCGTAATGAATAATCCAAAGCAAACTCACTCCGCTGCTCCTGGGAGATGTACGAAAGCATCATCCAAGAACGATTCAATGTTTTTGACTATGCTGATGTCACAAGGTTCTTGTATTGGTTTTGTGGTTTTCTCACAAGCACTCATAAACCTTACACACTCGATGCTTGGAGCATGCTCTGACAGAAAGTTACCTTCTCCAGGTAGCAGCAGGTGGTATTCATTCCTATGTGTCATTTCTCTTTTGAGTCTAGTTCTAGCGACTTGTTCCTGTTTGATCTGGTTGTGCTGACCTTGGATAGTTGATTGACGGTAATTTTATGTTTAGCTGCTTCCTTCCATACTTTTGCTAGTGTGTGCACTGCATACTTCACAGATACTTTGATATTAGAGTTTCTATAGCATTCAGGCCTCTTTAAACTAAACACCTTTTATATTAATTGTAAATTTGTCCTTTTCCACTTTTTAGATCAGATTGCAATACCATTTGCTAAGGTGCAATGTTTGGACATCTGCATGCTATACAGACTTGGACCTGCCATTCTCTGGATGATTTTACTATCTGGGGGTCTAAAAGTGGCTGACTTCCAGACAAAACATTATTTGTCACTGAGGCAGAACCATCCATAATCCAGGCATTTGTAGATCTCATCAAGACCCTATAGGGGTTGAACACTCCTTCTTAGCCTCCATCTCTGGTGGGGAGACCTCTAGGGCTGTAAGTTCTTCAGTCAGGTTGGGAATTTCACCACCCTGTCTGAGTTCCCTTGACTGGATGTACTGTTTCCAGGTTGACAGCTTTGGTTCCATATGTACTGCACAGAGCATTTCTCCAGTCATTCTGACTCAAAGAAACAGTGGTATCATATAGTTACGGATTGGTCCAGTAGCAGCGGGTTTACACACTTTAATGCCTCAAACAAGGTCTAAAATACTCTTGGCAAAAACATACAGGAAATCTGAGACACTATGAAAAGACCAAATCTACAAGTAATAGGAACAGAAGAAGGAGAAGAAACACAGGCCAAGGACACACAAAATATTTTCAACAAAGTCATAGAAGAAAAATTTCCTATCCTAAAAAAGGACAGCCAGCTATTGTGGCACATGTCATTATTTTCAGGACTTGGAAAACAGAGGCAGGCACAGATCTTGAGTTCAGCCAGGACTATACAGAGAAACCTTGTCTCAAAGCAACAACACAACAAAAACAGAAAAGAAAGAAGAAAGAAAAAAGGAAGGAAGGGAGGGAGGGAGTCATGGAGGGAGGAAGAAAAGAAGGAAGGAAGGAAGGAAGGAAGAAAGGAAGGGAGGGAGGGAGGGAGGGAGGGAGGGAGGGAGGGAGGGAGGGAGGGAGGAAGGAAAGGTGAGGGGCTTGGCCAGATGAAAAAAGAACTCTAAATAGACTGGACCAGAAAAGAAAGTCCCCACAGCACCTAATAATCAAAACACTAAATGTACCAAACAAAAAAAGATTGTTAAAAGCTGCAAGGGAAAGAGACCAAGTAACATATAAAGGCAGACTATTAGAATAATGTTCTACTTCTCATTGGGGACTCTAAATGCCAATAGATGTTTTACCAACTCTAAGAGACCACAGATGCTAGCCCAGACTACTATACACAGCAAAACTATCAATTACAATAGACAGAAAAAAAAATCCCACAATAAAACAAAATTTAAGCTATATCTATTTACCAATCCAGCTTTACCGAAGACAGTAGAAGGAAACTTCAATCAGAAGAAGTTAGCCACACCCAAGAAAGAATACAAGCAATGTATAATCCCAGAACAGTAAATCAAGAAAGGGGACACAATCCAAATCGTAACAGCAAGAGCAATCAGTAAACACTGCTCATTGGTAATTCTCAATCTTAATGGTCACTATTTCCTAATAAAAGGCATAGCTAACAGACTGGATTAGAAAACAGGGACTATTCTTTTTGTTATATCCAAGAAACAGAACTTCCCATAAAGGGTAGGCATCACCTCAGGATAAAAAGATATGAAAAGATATTCTAAATGACCCAGGAAGGGAGCTGGTGTAGCCATTTTTATATCTGACAAAATAGACATCAAACCAAAACTAATGAGAAGAGACGTGGAAGGATGCTGCATACTCACCAAAGGAATAATCCACCAAGGGGACATCTCAATTCTAAACATTTACACACTAAACACAAGGCTACCTAAGTTCATAAAAGAAACACTACTACAGCTAAAGTCACATACTTTCACACAATGATCGAGAGTGACTTTATTTGCCAGGCTGCAGAAAAAACTAAACAGATAAATGCTGGAATTAAATCATGTCATAAACCAATGAGCCTAATGAATATTTATAGAACATGTCATCCAAACACAAAAGACTACACCTCCTTCTCAGCAGTCCATGGTACTTTCTCCAAAATTGAACATGTATTTGGATATAAAGTAAGTCCCAATAAATATAAGAAAATTGAAATAACACCCTGCATCCTATCTGACCCACCACAGATTAAAGCTTGGTATCAACAGTAGCAGAAAGCTTACAAACTCATGGAAACTGGACAACTCAGTACTGAATGAAAAATGGGTCAGGATAGAAATTAAGAAGGAAATGAAAATCTTTTTAGAATTGAGTGAAAATCAATACAGAACATATGTAATTCTATAGGATACAATGAAGGCAACTCTAAGAGGCAAACTCACAATATTAAGTGCTTACATTTAAAAAAAAAAAAAAGGAAGATCTTATATTAGTCAATTAACAGCACACCTGAAAGCTCTAGAATAAAAAAGAAATCAGACCCAAAAGGAGTAGTTGGCAAGAAATAATCAAGCTCAGGGCTGAAATTAATAACATAGAAACAGAATCAATGAAGCAAGGAGTTGGTCCTTTGAGAAAATTAATAAGATTTTCAAACCTTTAGCTAAAATGACTAAAAAGCAGAAAAGATCTAAATTAATAAAGTTAGAAATGAAAATGAGGATATAGCAACAGACACCAAGGAAAATCCAAAGAACATAAGGACATACTTTAAAAGCCTGTACTACAGAAACTTGGAAAATCTAAAGAAAATGGATTTAGTGAGGTAACCCAATCACAAAAGAACACACATGGTATGCAGTCACTGATAAGGGGATATTAACCCAGAATCTCGGAATACCCTAGACACAATTCGCATATCAATAGATTTCCAAGAAGATGGAAGGAAAGACCCCTGGTCCTGGAAAGACTGGATGTAGGGGAATGCCAGGACAGAGAAGCGAGAGGGGGTTGAATGCGGAAAAGAGGGTGGGAAGGGGGTTTATGGGACTTTCAGGGAGGGAGGAAACGGGAAAGGGGAAATGATTTTGAGTGTAAATAAAAAAAACTTAGAAAATAAAATAAATAAAATAAATAACTCTTTAAAAAAAAAGAAAATGGATAATTTTTTCAATACACGCCATTCACCAAAGTTAAATCAAGATTAGGTAAGCAATTTATACAGACTTAAAATCCCTAGAAAAACAAAAGCAGTATTTAAAAGTCTCCAGCTAAAACTCCAGGGCCAGATGCATTAAGTGCAGAATTCTACCAGACTTTCAAAGAAGTAATGCCAATCCTCAAATTATTCCACAAAATAGACACAATAGGAACATTGTCTAATTTTTTCATGAGACTACAATTTCCCTGATACCTAAACCACACAGACCCAACAAAGAAAGTTAGACCAATCCTCCTATTCAATTCAATTAGATTGTTTATGAACATAGATGCAACAATTCTCAATAAAATACTTACAGATTTGTCTGTAGTGATCAAAATGAATACAGAACATATTCAAATCTGTGGGATATATTCAATGGGATGATATCAAAAACCTCATTCATCATGATCAAGTAGGCTGCATCCCAGAAGTTCAGGGGTGGTTCAGCATATGCAAATTATTAAATGTAATCTATCACACAATCAGACTGATAGAAAGAAAAAAAAACACATGATCATCTCATTAGATGCAGGAAAGGCCTTTGACAAAATCCAACAGCCCATCATGATAAAAGTCAAGGAGAGACCAGAGATACAAATGACATTCCTCAACATACTAATGGTGATTTACAGCAAGACCACAGCCACCATTAATCTAAAAAGAGATAAATGCAAAGGAATTTACTGAAATCAGGAGCAAGACAAGGTTGTCCACTCTCCTCATACCTATTCAACATAGCTCATGAAGTCTTAGCTACAGCATTAAGAAAACTGAAGATCAGGGAGTTACAAATAAGAAAGGAAGAAATAACACTATCTATATTTGCAGATTAAATGATAGTATAAATAAGTGATTAATTTTGGCTGGAAGTCTATTTTGTTAGATATTAGAATAGCTGCACCAGCTAGCTTCTTGGGTCCATTTGCTTGGAAACAATCTTTTTTCAACCCTTTACTCTGAGGTAATATCTATCTTTCATGTTGAAGTGTTTCTTGTATGCTGTAGCAGAATGATGGATCTTGTTTTTGCATCCATTCTGTTAGCATACATCTTTTAATTGGGGGAGTTTAGACCAATTATATTGAGAGATGTTAGTGACCAGTGATTGTTAATTCCTCTTATTTTGTTGTTGTTGGTGGTGGTGGTGGTGGTAATGTGTGTGTTTCCTTTCTTTGGGTTTTGCTGGTGTGAGATTATTTATTTATTGTGTTTCCATAGATGTAGTTAGCTTCCTTGAGATGGAGTTTTTCTTCTAACACCTCTGTAGGGATGGATTTTGGATAAACATTGTTTAAATTTGATCTTTTCTTGGAATATCTTGTTTTCTCTATTGTGATTGAAAGTTTTGCTGGATATAGTAGTCTGGGCTGACATCTGTGGTCTTTTAGTGTCTACAGGATATCTGTCCAGGCCCCTCTGGCTTTTAGCGTCTCCACTGAGAAGTCAGGAGTAATTCTAATAGGTCTGCCTTTATATGTCACTTGGTCTTTTTCCTTGCAACTTTTAATATGCTTTTTTCTGCATATTTAGTATTTTGATTATTTTGGAGAAGATGACTTTTTTCCTGGTTCAATATTTTTAATGTTCTGTAAGCTTTCATACCTTTATAGGCATGCCCTTTTTAAGGTTAGAAAAGTTTTCTTCTATGATTTTGTTAAAAAAATATTTTCTGAGTCTTGAGCTGAGATCCTTCTACTCCTTCTATTGCTATTATTCTTGGGTTTTGGTCTTTTCATAGTGTTCTAGATTTCCTGAATGTTTCATGTCAGGAATCTTTTAGATTTAACATTTTCAATTTCTTCTACACCTAAGATTCTCTCTTCCATATCTTGTATTCTATTGGTGATGCTTGCATCTGTAGTTCCTGTTTACATACCTAGATTTCCGTCTCCAGAATTCTTTCCATTTGTATTTGCTTTACTGCTTCTATTTCCATTTTCAGGTCTTGAACCGTTTTATTCATTTCCTTTGCTTGTTTGTTTTTTCTTGGCTTTTAAAAAAGAGATTTATTTATTTCCTCCAATTGTGTTTTCCTGGATTTCTTTAAGGAATTTAGTCATCTCCTCTTTAAGGACCTCTACCATCTTCATAAAGTTAGTTTTAAGGTCATTTTGCTGTGCCTCAGCTATGTTGGGATATCCAGGACTTGCTGTAGAAGGACAACTGAGCTCTGGCCGTGACATGTTGTCCTGGCTATTGTTGATTATATTTTCAATACTAGTCTCTAGGCATCTGGGTTTGGGGCAATTAGATGCTGATTTCTGAGTTTATCTTTGTTGGATGGATGTTTTTTTCCCTTAATTTTTGTTTCCTTTCTGATCTTGTGGTCTAAGTTGCCTGTGGTTCTGGTTACCAGCAAATCTTCAGGTTCATAGGGTGTCTCTGCTGGGGTTTGGCAGCCTGTGTGGCCTCTGGGGTCTGGGTATATGCACTCCTTTAGTAGAGCAGGAGTTTCTGGGTTTCTGGGTACCCAGTGTGGTCTCTGGGGTTCTGGATATCATCCTTGCCTTGGGTAAAATGGGAGTCTTCTGCAGGCATTGTGGTTCAGGATATGGGGAGGAGGAGCTGTGGGGGAAGCTGGGAAGACTCTAAGGAGAAATCTTGGCAGAAGACAGGTGGGATCAGAACCTCTGGGTTCTGAATAGTGGTGTGGCCTTGGGCAGAACAGTGGGCTTTTGCCAGAGTGTGGACTGGGATATGGAGACAAGAGGAGGGGAAAAAAAGAAAAGAGAAGAGAAGAAGAGAGGAGAGGAGAGCAGAGGAGAGAAGAGAAGAGAAGAGAAGAGAAGAGAAGAGAAGAGAAGAGAAGAGAAGAGAAGAGAAGAGAAGAGAAGAGAAGAGAAGGGATCTTTCAATTAAAAATAGAGTACATGTCCCTTGGACTCTGAAGGGCAGAGAACATCACAGTTAAGCAAATGTTGGAGGCCTGGAACAGAAAGCACAGGTTCTCCAGGAGCCCAGAGCCATTCTCTCCATGTGTAGCACACTCAGCAGCTTTTCAGTCAGGCCCGATATGATTCATGTTCGTCACAGAACAAGTACAGGTTCATGCCAACACATGCGGAGAGCGTGGCTTGAAAGATTGTTTCATCAGCCCTTTGCCGTCCATGTTCCAGCCCACGTTTTGTACGCCTGTGCTATGTGCTCAGAGCTGTTTCCCATTAACAGAATTAGCTTCCCTCCCTTTTGGGTGAACACTGACACAAAAGCCTCAGCTTGAAGATAAAACTGATTGCCCTCTTTGAGAAAACAGCTTTCAACAGAAATCACAGTTAAGTGGAAAGGGTTCCCTTGAGGTATAAACTAAAGGTGTGTGGGGCAAGCCCAGCAATGAAAAATATCACAAATTTAATATTCTATCCTGAGAGGCAGCATCACATCAATTGAATAGCAGCAGTAATTATATTTGACATTATACTTTTTCTGTCATGATGTGCCACAAATGTAAATTAGATTTGTTTCCTTTTATATTTTTCATTTTCCTTTTTTTTTCCAGTGCTAGAATCAAATCTAAGACCACATCCATGCTAGGTAAACACTAACGGAGACTTCCCAAACCCTTTTAATGCACAATTTATAAATGACTAACGATAAAGATATATATTTTTTCACTAATTATAAAATTTTGTCCTGAATAATTTCCCCTGAATTCCCAATGTCATAGGTCCAAGCATAAAAGTATAAAATGACAGTATAACTCTTGTCCCTACAAAGCTGAGAGGCTACAAAGAAATATAAACACGTCCTAAAGACCCTCATCATTAGTCCCACGTTTTCTCTCAAGTCTCTATAGACACAGCCATGATATATAAACATAATAATAAATTTTAAGTCAAGAGATTTCTTGATCCAGTTACATCATTATCTCAATTGGGAGCTGACTCATCAGTTTAGGTAATAAATAAATAAATAGGAAAATTTATTGAAATCTGTGGTAGACATGACAGTGTTTTAAATGCCAAGTTTTCCCATTTTTCTTGCAAAAGTTCTCTGTTCTTTCTCCATACCCTTCCCCAGTTTCCGGATTTCTATGGAATGAGGATATCAAGGAAATCAGAGGCAGGCAGGGGGAGTAGGAACAGCCTAAGCCTATAACCAGAATTTTGGCTACATTGAGGGTTTCTTTTACTTCCGCTCTCCCAACCCCCAACACTAGATAGGAGAGAAAAGGATGGAGTGGCAAGGGGGCAACACTGTCATTAGACGACTTTCTGCTGACTAGGGGTGTCCAGTTCCTGGGGGCCAGTTTGATCTTCTCGTCAGGACAACTAATTTCTTTTTCTTGCCTCTTTGCACACGACTACTTGACAAACCGTAACAAACTGCACCCACCAGCAGGTCAACCAGCCAACAGCTCCCATCTCTCAGTGCCCTAGCATTTATACATCTTCTGAGAAATTCCCAGAATTTCAAACGTCACACACTTGCTGTCACACACGTAGCTGGCAAAACTACGCTCCTGCTAGAGCATGAAGCAAGTCATAGGCAGCTGCCGGGAAGCAGCCCCATATCCCACGCCTGGGATGAAGACAAAACACATTCTCATAATATCTCTGTGTTTTTAAAGAAAGCAAAATTCCCACTACATAAATCTGTGCATGTTAGCATGTCTGGGGTAGGCTTTGAGTAGTCCCAACATCGGCATAAGGAAGCAGAAAGCAAGTGGAAAATGGTTTTCAAAATGTTCTCAGGGATCCAAGATAAGATAGGAATTCATTTTAAATGACCTTCTAGATGCGTCATGGTTCTCACAAACACTAGGTCATGTGACAGCCCTATTTCTAGCAGAGTTGTGCTGGGAATGTTCTTATACTTCATTTCCAAGCACTGTCTACCAGTAAGAATTAGAAGCATCTTGCTTAGTCTTCCCATCCTCTGTTCCAGCTGTATCATAGGTACAGGGGCTGAAGTCAGGACCCCACCGCAGTTCTAACTCTTTCTCTCCCTCTTCACATCTCCCTTTCTCCCCCTCCCCTCCCCCTCTCTCTCCCTCCATCTCCCTTTTCCTTCCTCTTTCTCCCTTCCTCCTTCCCCTTCTTCTCCCTCTCCCTCTCTCCCTCTCCAAATCTCCCTTTCTCCTCTTTTCACTTCTGTCTTGTAGCTATGAGAGGAAGACTACACACAAAGCTTTCTGGAGCACACAGTGGCTTTTGGTCACACTTCTGGATTCTTCTAGAAAGATCTGTGACAGATCCAGCTAGAGTTACCTTCAGTCCAATTGTTCAGGGATGATACTCTTCCCACTCCCTCAATTATCTACAAATTATTTACTGCTTTTGCTACACCTATATTTTATTTGCTTCTTTGTAAAATGAGGATAAAAGTAATTATCCAGCAATAACATATATATATACATATACATATGCATATGCATATACATATACATATACATATATATATGTATGCATACATATATGTAGACATGTTCTCCAGATTACCTCCCCAGAACCTTAATGAAAGAACAGATGATGAAGGAAAGCCTGAAGTCTTAGCATTCAGTCTCTTTAAAGTGTCTTTTACCCAAGATCATCCAAGGCAGTATAAGTAAAGGAGAGACCAATCACATACAGAGGGATCCATAAGACAGGCCAACCTTCAGGAATGGCTGAAAACAGAACCGTGAGCAACTAGACCAGAAGACCCTAGCTACTGTGTAGCTAGAGGGAAAGATTGTAGTTAAGAGGCTCAAGACCAAGTCACAAAAAGCCAGGGCACATTGAAACTCCGTGAAGTAAATCCTGAGGTGGGGAATGGGCTCATTCCTATTGTAATAGCCTGGTAGAAAGACATCTGTGCAGTGGGCAGACAGCACCACTCAGCCAGTATAGGTCTTGTGACTATGGATGCAATGGAACTGAAGATTCCTGTTTCTGAAAGTGTGTGAAAGGCCTCTTCACCCCAGGAAGTGTCAATGCATTGTCTCTCTCTCTCTTAGGAAGGAAGGACATACCAGCACTTGGATGCTTCTGTAATCATGACTCCACATGGCAATGCTGATACCTACGGTGTGTGTCTGCATTGCTAATGGAATGGACACGTGTATTCCCCCTTGCTGCTATGATGCTAGGGTACCATTTTTTTTGGGGATATATATATACATACATATATATATATATATATATATGTATACGACATATATATACCCATATATATATATAATTTTTAAAAATACATATATTAACTTTAAACTGAAACTTTCAAAATCTTTAGAAGAGTGAAAATGTGATCAATCTCTTATCTATAATCTCACTGCTAAAATGCAACTTGGTAAATATTCCTTCATAAAAGTCTACAAATATGTTTAATGTTTGTGACTATTTAAAACTGCATGTAAATAAGCTAAGTTCCCAAGAAGAAAATGTTTTTTGTTGTTTTGTTTTTGTTTTTTGAGACAGGGTTTCTCTGTGTAGCCCTGGCTGTCCTGGAACTCACTTTGTAGCCCAGGCTGGCCTTGAACTCAGAAATCCACCTGCCTCTGCTTCCCAAGTGCTGGGATCAAAGGCATGTGCCACCACTGCCTGGTGAAAGTATTTAAATATGTTTCCAGTGAGTCACAATGTGGACTAGTAAATTCAATAATGGAGAAAGGAGATAAAACTAAGTGAAAAGTTGATGACACATTGTACACACGCTAAACTCGTGAGCATGTGTGCATCATCTGTGAATGTGTGTACTGAGGGTGCTGGTACTTTATGAGACCCTGTGGTTAAAACTTCAAGAGTTCCTCGTGGTACCTGTTCAGCATGGAGATGACATAAAAGAAGCAGATTGTGTTATTAACACAAATTCACCAACTTCGCAGCTTCCTAAACGCTATGTTACCTATGTTCTTCATGTTTTTATATGGACTCTATCAATGGATATGTTACTGTGTCACAGCTACTCTCTACCCCACCTTCGAAGACATCTCCGTGACCACTGGGAACATTTATAGCTAGGAAAGTGCTACCAAAAACTTTCGAATCTTTTTTTTTTTGGTTTGTTTGTTTTGACAGTTTATACTTAAGTATGATTGTATGTATATATAGATACATACACACATATGTATATTTATATAGACAGACAGACAGAACGAACAGGACAAGTTTAATTCTCTATCCAGCTCAGCTTATAGTGGCCCAGACCTCCTGTAGCCCAGTCTGGCCTCAAATGCTGATGTAATCCTCCTATCACTGCCTCCCAAGGGCTGTGGTTACAGGTGTAAAGTACCATGCTGGGCTGTCACTAAGTTATGAACGGCACAAAGACCCATATAATACTCTCTGAGCATTGAAAAACTATTTTTCAGAAAAAAATAATTGCTTCTTTTATTGACAAGTGAGTGAATTTTCCTCATCTTTTCTTTTTCACTTTCATCTTAAGCATTAACGAATGAAATAAATAAAACCCTATCAAAGTTCATGTTAGCATCACATGTTAGAGCTAGCTGTTAACATTTAACAGCAGTTTGTATTCATGCAAAACTAGATGTCATAGTTAGGCAATGGCACACGCCTTTAATCCCAACACTTGGGAGGCAAAGGCAGGTGGATCTCTGAGTTTGAGGCCAGCCTGGTCTACAGAGTGAGTTCCAGGATAGCCAGGGCTACACAGAGAAACCCTGTCTCAAAAAACAAACAGACATACAGACAAAACCAAAACAAAACTGTAGATCATGCAAAGACACAACGTATAAACCAGGTGTTTATAGGGGTGATATACTAACTTTTAGGTATTTCTATTTATAATTGTTTAAACTAATTTCAAAGGAAAAAATAACAAATATTGCAGAGAAGTATTACAATTTTCTAAAGAAATCATAAAAATCATTTGTCTTGGGGTTGGAGAGATGACTCAGAGGTTAAGAGCACTGGCTGCTCTTCCGGAGAACCAGGTTCACTTCCCAGCACCCACATAACAGCTTACAACTGTCTGTAGCTCCAGCTCCAGGGGATCTGACTTCCTCACAGAGACATACGTCAAGGCAAAACACCAGTGCACATAAAATAAAAATAAACAAGTCATTAAAAATCATTTATCTCTTCCCTTTTCCACCTTGCCTTCTCCCCACACATACGCGCTGAGCTGATCGAGTGCCAGGCAAGTACTGCTTCTTTTCCATGACCTTACAGGGCTTGTATGGAGTAACACTTAAGTCATTTGCAGACAAAATATTTAAAAGTAAATTTTGCTCTCTACAATAGAAGAGAACAGGGAACAACCCTGAGCATAGGGTTTCAAGTTAATATTAGAAATAAGATTGTGGGTAGGGTCAGACGCAGGGGGTGAGAAGAGCAGAGGGAGGCCAACGGGGCAGACACGGAAGAGCAGAGTCATGGTAAACAGACTGGCACGTGGGACACAAGGAGGGACCCGGGTGGGGTGGGGTGGCCAAAGCTTTGGGTTGGGTGTGAATGGGGACAAGGCTGGTGTCTCGGGACACTGAGCACCAAAGATCAAAAGGCTTCATTCGATCTTATCAGATTTAGATAAAGGGCTGTCCTGAGAAAGCTTTGGGTTAGCCTCCCTGTACTTAACCCAGATTCTTTGAGATGCAGTTAACTCAAAGCTTCCATCCTGCAGGGTTATCCTTTCTCCTAAGATTTTGCAGATTCCCAGGGACTTCAGTTTGCTTAGTCATTATGGAACATGAAGTTGTTCCAAACACATCTTGTGTTTTTCCTTCGTGAACCCTACAACCAACTTTTCCTTCCTTCCTTCTCCTTCCTTCCTTCCTTCCTTGCTTCCTCACCCTCTTCCTCATCCTCTCCTAAGCACGCTGACTGTATTCTGATACCTCTAATTCCAATCCAACATTACAATGTCCATTCTTGTTTCTCCTTTTCCTAATTTACAAATGCCCTTTCTTACAGTGACTCCCATTATCCTCAAAGTATTTACCTATGTGCTAGTGCCTAGAATACACAGCCAGTGTTTCTTACTGTTAAAGCATAACCAAGTCATTATCTATGTACTTGAAGAGAAGAAACCAAGGCAGCCTGGGCCTGAGTAACCAGCTCGGTGACGTCACTCGCCTACCGTCTGAACCAAGTTTGTGGATCCTCCCACTGTTTTGTTTGGTTTTTTTTTTCAAGACAATAAAACAAAACAATCACTAAGTATTTTTACCACTCTGTATTATTAGCCAGTCCCACACTGTGGAACAGAATTCAAAGTGGCCAAAGTAATAGGAAGAATGCCGATTTTGAAAAAAAACAAAAAACAAACAAACAAACAAAAAAAACCCATCAACTTTGGGAGGGAGGTTCTACACTATAAATGAAAATTCCTGAAAGTAAGCAAAAAGTCTCCTGATAGAAGCCTTCTTCTGCAGAGACTGGTGGACCAACTGGAATTTCAGTACTGTAGAGAGGTTGGAATTTTGTAGGTTTGGAGACTACTTTATCTTGAATTAGTTTTAGCTTCTGGAACAGCCAAGCCATCTCTTGCCCTACTCTGAATCTGAACTAACTCCTTGTGATCAAAACAAAACAAAAACAAACAACAACCACAAAAACGCAAACCTCTTAGAAGCTTTTAACTTAGCAGAACCCTAGCTTCCACCAATCTGAAAGCTAAGAATGTCAAGAGAGAGCATCTTGGGCCAATAAAATAGCTCCCCAGCTCCTCACACTCTCCGCTCTGGTGTGCCCACCAATGTATTTTAAACGTCCCTTTATATTTATGACTTTCTTTGTTCTGTAAAGCTATAAAAACTTCATGAAACTACCTCCATGCTGGAACACGGAATTTAGGATAACCTAAACCTGTGCTCCCAGGGCTATGGTCGTACATAGCAGCTCCAGAATAAACTTTCTCTCTTATTCCCTTTAAGATGGGAGCTGTGGTTTGTTACATCAACAACACTTTTTATGAGCCTGAAACACCCAGTAAAGTATGGGAAAATGTTTAAAAAATAACACATGACTTTGCTGCCCTACTATAAAAACAAACAAACAAACACCTACCCAATGAGACCAGTGGGTTGGCTGACAGGGACAGAGTCACGGATTATGTGACATGGTCTTGATGCCTGCAAGCTTTTTCTCCACCCTCCACCTACCCACACTTCCAAGAAGCCTGAGCGGTGTGGGATGATCCCATCTGTCCAGATGCAGAGGGTGGGTTTTTGTTAGAAAATCAAACAGCTCAGCTTGCATGAAAATAATTGAGCAATTTAAGGTTGTAATTATAGTGTTTGTCAATTAGTATACCCCAGTCACTTTTGTATCGCCTCTTCAAGGGGTGGAGCCCAGGCTATATCCCAGCAGTTGTGAATACTTTAACCCTAAGAGCATCAGTAGACTGAAATAAAAGCAAGGTTAGAGTATTTTCTTTGAGCAAGAATACCTAGGTAAGAAGTATCACAGTTATAGTGTATGTAGTAACTACAGACTCTCATAGGAGTGTGGGCATCATAGGCCTCTCTTATTGCCTGGTCTTGGAATCAATTATTCAGCTATCATGGTGGTGAAATTATAATTAGAACTCATGTCAGACCCAAAGACCAGCTCCAGCACTAAGCCAGAGAAAACAGCTGGAGAGCCTGTGTTTTGCCTCCATAAACTTAATCTTCACACTTACCTGCTACTACGTCCCAATTTTGGGACATCAGGAAACCAAGCCTTAGCAAAGTCTGAAAATTTCCCAGAATCCCAAGGCTGGTATGAGATCCTGTGCCCACCATATGCCAAACTTTTGCTCTGCATTAAATGCAAAAAGAGAGAGAGAGAGAGAGAGAGAGAGAGAGAGAGAGAGAGAGAGAGAGAGAGAGAGAGAGAGAGAGAGAGAGAGAAAGAAAAAAAGAAAGAAAGAAAGAAAAAAAGAAAGAAAGAAAGAAAGAAAGAAAGAAAGAAAGAAAGAAAGAAGGAAAAGACATGACTTCTCTACTTCTCCCGGGTTTGGTGCATTAAAGGTTTTATTGTAGATAAGAAGGGAGATCATAGTCAAAGGCAGAGACATCTGGCAGAGTCCAGAGAGGACATGACCGGGCCATGTGAGGAAAGGGGGTAGGGAAAGGGGATGGAAAGGGGGACCAGGTGCAGCAGCCAAGAGGGCAAAGGGTAAAGGGGGGGCAGGTAACCAAAGGGGTTGGAATGTATGTGGAAGAGGCTCTAGGGAAAGGGCAGCCCAGCCCCTGGGCTGGAGAGTTCAGGGTAGAAGGTCACTGTAACAGGTAGGGACTGAGGAATGCTGGGAGAACCTTGAGGCCAGGTCTGCTTTGATAAGTTAAATACACACCTCAGCCATTTGTTCTAGGGCTTGAGACTTAACACACATCATACTGGAAGGCTTTTGGTTTTGTTTTTAAGAGAGTCTTACTATCGAGCTCTAGCTAACCTGGAACTCACTATGTAGACCAGGTTAGCCTTGAACTGACAAGCCTTGAACTCTTGCCTGGCGCTGCTTCCTCAGTGTTGGACTAAAGGCAGACACCACCATGCCCAGTCAGAAAGGTTCTTCTTTTAAAGATTTAGTTATATATTCATGTGTATGTATGTGAACCTGCATGAGTTTATGTGTAGCAGTGCTTATGGAGGCCAGGAGAGGGTTTTGGGTCCCTTGGAACTGGAGTTATAGGTGGTTGTGAGCCACCTGATGTGGGTGCTGGGAACTGAACCCAGGTCCTCTGCATGAGCAGGAACTACTTTAACCACTGAGCCATCTCTCTAGCCCTCACTGGAAACTTTAAGATGATTAAAATGACGTCTCTCTAGAAAAATATTTATGGCCGGCCTGTAGCGGGTGATCCCTAGCAGATGAAGAAACACTCTGCTCAGCAGGGAACGAAAACATCCCCTGTTTTCCTAAGCCAAGAGGGCAGAGGAGACATGTAGCCCACTGTTTATGCACCACATGTGAAGATAAACAGGAGAGTAAGGCTTAGAGTCTGTGTACCTCAGATACGACTTTTCCAGCTTACTCGCCATGAGAAGGAAGACGCAGAGATAAAATAAACATACCATCATCTGTTATAACAAAAACAGCTCCCAAAAGCTGTGTCCCTGAAAATTCCAATGTTGTCAGCTTAAATAGTGTGAGAGGGATGACTAGGAATGATTAAGGACAGGAAATGGAAACAACGTTCCATGAATGAAGCAGAATGAGTTGAATACATTGCAGTAGTTGTTACTGATGTCACTGGTAGAAATGGGTCTCTGGAAATAAATCTTCCTTTTGACCAAGTCACTGGGAAGCAACTGGTCCCTGAAGCCTTGACTCAAGCAACACTTTCAAGACTGCATGACCATAACTAGAATGGAGAAATTAGGAACTGGGATAGAATTCGTCTTAGTCCCCTCTCACCATGGAGAAAGGTGCTTAAGAGCATTGGCTGCTCTTCTAGAAGACCAGGCTGCAACTCATGTATATGTTTAGGTATGTGTATATATGTATGTACATGTATATGATGTATATGTATATGCATATGTTGCATATGTATATACACACATACACATATACATACACATATGTGTGTGTGTGTGTGTGTATGTGTAAAATAAAGCTTTACATTAGAGGACTTTGTAATGGACTAAGGCAATAGTGAAGAGAATGGTCTCTATTTTGCCTCCCAAATTTCATTCATATATAACAAAACCTAGGAATTTATTTCAGGAAATGAAAATTTCAGCTTTCCAAATTCTATAGTTGAAAACAATCCTACATAATAATAAAATAAAAGTAAAACCAGCCAGTGAGGCCTGTCTGCTACATAGAGGAAGGTCTCTATGTTGGTTAATGCCTGCAGAACCTATTGTTCAAGTCACGCTGCAGCTTGGTGTGAAGAACATCTGATACATATGAGGTGATGCTCGAAAGAACTGTTTGCATGGACAAGGGGTGGGGACAAGTGGCTGAGTGCCTGCCTAGCCTGTGCAAGCCTTGGGTTTGATCCCTAGCAAGATAAAATAAAGCAAAACAATGTAATAGATAAAAGAACCCATCAGTCAATAAACTTAACGCCATCCACAAGAATGAACTTCCATGTTTTCCCCTCCCCTTCATCTCAAATCTTCAAAGCACTCCATTTTTACTTTAAAATTTTATTTTTAAAATATATCCTTTCATTTTCTAAAATGAAAATTATTTTATTTTTAAATTTATATTTGTGTGTGTGTGTGTGTGTGTGTGTGTGTGTGTGTGTGTGCGTGCGTGCCATCTGAATCCAGAAGAGGGCATCTGATGCCCTGGAGCTGGAGTTACAGAGTAAGCTGCCCCATGTCAGTATAAACTGAACTGTCTCTGGAAGAGTCCAAAGAACCCTGAATCTCTGAGCCACCTCTCTCAGTTCACTCATTCAAATACAAATTCCTACAGTCTTTTTATTTTCTGCTCAACTCTTCACATATTTATTTTCTGTCCTTTCTCCCCATGTCCAACAAGCTGCCAATCAAGACTATAAATTACTTCATCTGCCATATTTTTCCTTAGAATTTTTTTCATAAAATAAAAAATAAGATTAAAAGGAGAAAAATAAATAAATAAAGTTCTGACCCAATGTTATGAGACAGGGAACTTCCAAAGACATCACTGAGTTTGTTTTCTGTAGGACTCCATCTAGTGCAGACCAGTGCAGGCCCCGTTTATGCTGCCCCAGTCTCTATGAGTTCCTATGTGCACTGACCTTAAAGATTTGCAGGTCTTGTTTCCTTGGTGTCCACCATCCCCACTGGCTTTTACACTCTTTTTACTAAGTATCCGCTTTTGAGGAGTTTTCTGAGCCTTGAGGGAAGGGATTTGATGGAGAGATCCTGTTTAGTGTTCCAAGTTCTCTCGTTCTTTGTATAATGTCTGGCTGTGGGTCTCTGTATTCGATGGCCAGTCACACAGTGTTGAGTATGGGTTCCATCTTCTGGAGTAGGCCTTAAGTCAAATAAGATATTGGTTATTCCCAAAAGCTCTGTGCTACCATTGCAATAGCATATCTTACAGGCAAGACACCATTTTAAATCAGAGCGTTTGTGACTGAGTGGGTGTTTAACTTTCTCCTTTGGTAGTGTGCAAAATATCTTCCTATACCAAAGAGTTAGTACGTAGGGGTGAAGACTCTTTGTAGGTGCCAGTTTGACATCACCATGTTCAATGCAGGTGTTGCCTTCAGTAATGGGGCCTTCTTTATGGAGAACAACCTATGAATCTTGACTACAGCCTGGGATGTTTGGGGATTCCCATGGGACTCCTTTGGCCAACAACTCAATTAGATATAATCAAATCCTGTTACTGGAAGCTTCATTTAGTGATAAAACAGGTCCAGTTGGAGTTCTGTCTCCATTGTTATTTGGCAACATCATTTACATAGCCTTCATATATGTACTTTTTTACAAACTTCTACTGTATTAGGTTTTCAACTGGCCCTTAATCTTAGCTGTCTCTCCATTTTCCCTCTCTTGTCCCTGTTAGGCCTCAACGGAACCCTAGATAAACAACAAAGGAGCCTATTTAATATATCAAGCTAACTTTCCAAACTGACTTTCCAAAGAATCCTTAAGTTTCTACTTCACTTGATATCTGCTTTTCTGAGTTCTTTGTATATCTTGGATATTAACCCTTTATCAGATGAGTAGGTAAAAAAAAAATCTTTCCCCATTTGTAGACTACCACTTTTAAATGGTATAGTTTTTTGCTGCACAGAAGTGTTTGTTTCATGAGGGCCTGCTTATTAATTATTGATCTTAGTGCCTATGCTATTTGGAGTTGAGTTTTGTGAAGGGTGATAAATATGAATCTACTTGCATTTTTCTATATGTGATCAGCCAGTTTAACCAGCAACATTTGTTGAAGAGGCTGTCTTTTTTCTAGTATGTATTTCTGTCTTGTTTATAAAAATTAGGTCTCGGAGCTGGAGAGATGGTTCAGTGATTAAGAGCACTGACTGCTCTTCCAGAGGACCTCAGTTCAATTCCCAGCAACCACATGGGATTACAACCATCTGTAATGGAATCCAACGCCCTCTTCTGGTGTGTCTGAATAATAAATCTTTTTTTTTTAAATAGGTTGCCATAGATTTGTGAATTTATATTTGGGCCTTCAATTCCATTCCATTGATCAATATGTCTGTTTTTGTGCCAATACCATGTTGTGTTTACTACTGCAGCTGTGTAGTACAATTTGAGATTTGGAGATCTTTACTTATTCAGGAGTGTTTTAGTTATCCTAAAAGATCTATAATTCCATATGAAGTTGAGAATTGTCCTTTCAATTTCTGTGAAGAACTGTGTTGGAATTTTGATGGGAATTGCATTGAATCTGTAGATTGGATTTTGATAGGATGGCCATTTTTACTATATTAATCCTATTGAATGATGAGCAGGAAAGATCTTTCCATCTTCTAATAGATATCTTCTTCAATTTCTTCAATGTCTTAAAGTTTTTATCATACAAATCTTCTACTTGCTTGGTTGGAGTTACAAAAGTATTTTATATTATTTGAGGCTATTGTAAAAGGTGATTTTTTTCATTGATTTCTTTTTCCACTCCATTTCTCATTTGTATATAGGAGGGCTACTAATTTTCTTGAGTTAATTTTATATTCAACTACTTTGCTTATCAGCTGTAAGAGTCTCCTGAGAAAGTTTTTAGAGTCCCTTTTGTATAAAATCATATCATCTACAAATATACTTTGGTTTCTTTCTTTCTAATTTGTATCCCTTTGATTGCCTTCAGTTATCTTTATTGTTTTAGGTAAAATTTCTGTTACCATATTGAATAGCTGTGAAGAGAGTGGACAACCTTGTCTTGTTCCTGACTTTAGAGGAATTGCTTTGAGTTTCTCTCCATTTAGGTTGATATTGGCTATGGGTTTGCTGTAAACTGCCTTTTTATGTTGAAGTATGTCACTTGTGCCTTTAATATCTCCGTGACTTTTATCATTAAAGGGGTATTGAATTTTATCAAAGACTTTTTCAGACTCTAATGAGATTATCGTGTAGGAATTTTTTTCTTTCAGTTTGTTTATATGGTGAATTACATTAACAGATTTTTTCATACATTGAGTCATCCCTGCATTCCTGAGATAAAGCCTACTTGATCATGGTGGATGATTATTTTTGATACGTTCTTTAATTCATTCTTTTTGTTAGTATTTTCTTGAGATTTTTAATCTACATTCATAAGAAAAAATTGGTCTATAATTCTCTGGGGGGTTTTTGTGTTTTGTTTTGTTTTAATGTGGTATCAGGTTAACTGTAACTTGGGCATTAAATGAATTGGGCAGTGTCCCTTCTGTTTCTATTTTGTGGAATAATTTAGAGTATTGGCATTAATCCTTCTTTGAAAGTCTTGTATAATTCCGAGCTAAAACCACTTGACCCTGAGCTTGTTTTGGTTAGGAGACATTAATTACTGTTTCTATCCCACTACAGGTTATAGGTCTGTTTTAAATGCTTAACTGATCTCCATTTAACTTTGGTAAATGATATGTATTGAGAAAACTATCCATTCTTTTTAGATTTTCCAATTGGGTGGAGTACAAGTTTTTAAAGTATGTCTTGTGATTCTCTCTGCAATTTCCTTGATGTCTGTTGCTACGCGCCCCCCCCCCCCGCCCTTTCATCTCTAATTTTGTCAGTTTGGATCTTCTTTCTCTGCCTTTTATTTAATTTGGATAAAGGTTTGTCAATTTTAATGATTTTCTCAAAAAAAAACCAACTTTTTATTTCATTAATTCTTTGTATAGTTTTCTTATTTCTTTGAGTTTCTATTTTATTGGTTTCAGCCCTGAGTTTGATAATTTCTTGTCATCTACTCCTTTTGGATGTGATTTCTTCTCTTTGTTCTAAAGCTTTCAGTATGCTGTTAAATTACTAGTATGAGATCCCTCCCTCCCTCCCTTTCTCTCTCTCTCTCTCTCTCTCTCTCTCTCTCTCTCTCTCTTCTTGTCCTCCTCCTTGTCCTCTTCCTCCTCCTCCCCCTTCCTCCTCCCTTCTCTTTTTAATGTAGGCACTTAAAACTATGAACCTGTCTCTTAGAATCATCCTCTTTGTGTCCCATAACTTTTGGTATTGAGAAATAATAATAATCTTGAGGCCCCCACGGCCTATTCCAGGAACAACCTGACCCTCTGGAAAGACCCAGCCTGGGTAAACAATTCTCAGAATGTACTGACCCTCTGGGAAGACCCAGCCTGGGTAAACAATTCTCAGAATGTACTGAATCTCCAAAAAGTCCCAGATAAAGGTAGAGCACATGTTAATGGGTTTAAAGTATAACTTCTGCAGATGTGACTGATATCCCTAAAGAGTATAAAAACTGCTTACAATGTTCCTTCAGGGTCGTCTCATCTCAGTAGGACAGGCAACCCCAGAGCATTTGCTCAATAAACCTCTTGCCTTTTGCATCGATTGCTGCCTCCATGTTTTCTTGAGAGGGGGTCTTCCTGAGCAAGACTCTTCCAGTCTTACATTTGGTGCATTGACTGGAAAACCTCTCCCTGTCTCAGTAACAGATCCCAGCAATCAGAGGGATTGCTTGAGCAAGTAGAGTGTCCATTGTCTGTTTGTGCATTTTCTCTCCGTGTCCGTCATTTGTATTTTTCTTACTCTCATTTTGTTCGTGAACTCCAGAGTGATCGGTGACCAGTCTAGAATTGGCCAAGCATGGTGGGAAGATGTGCCTTAATGTCTCAGCCAAGGAGGATCTGTGGGACACCTCAGATTCTCTGAGAACGTGTACGTTCTCCAGGAGGTCTGAGATTGTGGATTGTGGATCCTGAGATCCTGATCAAGAAGCCCATTTCTCTTGCCTGTCTCTCTTTCTTTGCCTTCATTTTTTGTGCTTAATTTCTGACAAACCAACAGATGGACATGGGACAGACTGTTTCAACTCCTTTGGGTTTGACATTGAGCCATTGGGGCAATGTTCAAAAAGACAGGGGCCATGACCTTTTGGTGGAGGTCAAAATGTCCAAGTGGACCACTCTTTGTTCTTTGGAGTGGCCTACTTTTGGAGTCGGGTGGCCGGAGGAGGGATCTTTTGTCTTGATCCTCATCCAAGTAGTCTGAAAACAGGTCTTCAACCCTGGGCCCCATGGCCACCTAGACCAAATTCCATATATTTTGGTTTGGGAAAGTCTGGTTACGGATTCTCCAGGTTGGGTCCATCCCTTCTTAATTCCCCCTACTGCCTCAGTCCTTGCTTTACAGGACCCTCCTGCGTCTAAAACGACTGTTCTTCAAGACTAATCCCCTCCTGATTTACTTCTTCTGGATCCCCCTTATCCTCCCTCTTTAAGTCCACAAGGACCGAAGCCAGCACCTTCAGCTCCTCCTTCTTCTGAGTCTGGTAATCCCGGACCTGCCACGGGGACCCGTAGTAGGCAGACTACACCTCCAGATACTGTTATGGCCCTTCCCCTCCGAGCTTATGGGCCACCCGATGCAGATGGCAACCAAATGTTTCAATACTGGCTGTTCAAGACGGCTGATCTTTACAATTGGAAATCTCAACATCAAGAATCCTCAGGGACTCATTGACCTTCTAGATTCTGTCTTGTTTACCTGGAATAATTGCCAGCAGCTTTTGCAGATTCTCTTTACCACTGAAGAGAGAGAGAGAGAGAATCATTTTAGAGGCCAGAAAAAATGTTCCTGGGGAAAATGGGGTCCCCACTTGGAACCCTGTTACCATTGATGATGGATTTTTCCCCCCTGCCACCCTGCCTAGGACAATTCTTCTGAAGGTTTATCTCTAGGCTCTGTTGGCAGGTCTCAAGGGGCCCCACTAATTTGGCCAAGTAAGAGGGGTCATTCAAGAGCCAGATGAGTCCCCCACTGCCTTTTTAGAAAGGTTGATGGAGGCCTTTAGACAATACACCCCCTATGATCCAGAAAGTGAAGAACATAGAGCCACAGTGACAGTAGCTTTCATAGACCAGTCTGGCTGGGACATTAAGAGAAAACTTCAGAAATTAGAGGGTCTGGGAGGTAAGACTTTAAAGGATCTCATATAGGTGGCAGAAAAGGTATTCCTGAACAGGGAGATGGAGGAAGAAAGAGAGGCTAAGAAATAAAAAGAATTAAAAGAAAGAGAAAAGGCAAGACAGGAGACAGGAAAGGAATTTTCAGAGGATTTTGGCCACAGTAGTTAGGATAAAGAAGTCCGGATGTGACCGGGTTCCCAGAGGGATCAACTAGAGAGAGACCAATGTGCCTATTGCAAAGAGAAGGGACACTGGGTTTGATATTGCCCCAATAAGAAGAAAAAGAAACTCCCATCTTAGCCTGGAAGGCCCAAGATATTGGCTCTTCAGGGAGACAGCGATTAGAGAGGATGGGGCTCAGAACCCTTCCCTGAGCCCAGGGTAACTCTCAAAGTAGAGGGGAAGCCTATTCAGTTCCTGGTGGACACGGGAGCCCAGTTCTCTGTGCTACTGGGGACAGAAGGACCAATGTCAAGCAAAAAATTGGGGGTCCAAGGGGCATCTGGGGTGGAACAATATTCATGAACTACATGAAGATCTGTAGATCTCAGAGTGGGTTGGGTATCCCACTCATTTCTTGTGGTACCGGAGTGCCCAAACCCGTTACTGGGGAGAGACTTATTAACTAAAACTGGAGCCCAAATTCATTTCCAACCTGGGGGACCACGAGTCATAGGACCAACTAGAAACACTATACAGGTCTTAACTATGCAGCTAAAAGATGAGTATCAACTATTTGAGCCAGAAAAGGAGGCTCCGTCCAAGATGGACTACTGGTTACAAACCTACCCACAGGCTTGGACTGGCTGACTGGGGCAAGCTAAAAATCAACCCCTTGATTATGTAGAACTAAAGGCCCTCGCCAGCCCAATAGCAGTATGACAGTACCCCACATCCAGGGAAGCCAGACACAGTATAAGGCCCCACATTGCTAGGTTGCTCCAGCTTGGTGTCCTACACAAGTGCCAATCAGCTTGGAATACGCCTCTCCTGCCCCATTGGGAAACCAGGAAATGGTGACTACCAACCAGTACAGGATCTCAGAGAAGTAAACAAAAGGGTCACAGACCTACATCCTACTGTGCCTAACCCTTATAACCTGTTGAGTTCCTTGCCCCCATCTAGGACTTGGTACACTGTACTAGATCTAAAAGATGCTTTCTTCTGCCTTTCCTTGGCACCCAAAAGCCAGGAGTATTTTGCTTTTGAATGAAAAGACCCTGGATTGGGAATTATGGGCCAGCCGACGTGGACCCAACTGCCCCGGGGATTCAAAAACTCCCTCACCATCTTTGATGAAGTGCTACATCCGAACCTCGATATGTTAGATTCGAGAATCTAACCCCCAGGTAACCTTACTTCAATATGTAGATGACCTTGTTGCAGCCAAAACTGAAGCACAGTGCCTAGATGGAACCAAGAAGCTACTCCTTGAACTAAGCACATTTGGCTACCGAGCCTCTGCTAAGAAGGCTCAGATTTGCCAACGAAAGGTAGGTTACCTGGAGTACCTGTTGAAGGATGGCAAGCGGTGGCTTTCCAATGCCAGAAAAAGAGACTGTTCCACATTCCCCATCCCCCGGCTCCAAAACAAGTGAGGGAGTTCCTGGGTACAGGGGGTTTTGCAGACTTTGGATACCAGGTTTTTCTGAACTGGCTGCTCCCTTATATCCTCTGACAAAATCAGGACATCCCTTCCACTGGGGAGAAAGAGAACAGCAGACTTTTGACTCCATCAAACAGGCCTTAATGACAGCCCCCACATTAGGACTCCCAGATGTTACCAAGCCCTTCCACCTCTTCACAGCTGAAAGCAAGGGAATAGCAAAAGGGGTGCTGATACAGAAATTGGGACCATGGAAGAGACCAGTTGCCTATTTGTCAAAAAACTAGACCTTGTGACAGGAAGGTGACCGACTTGCCTATGTATTGTGGCAGCTGTGGCCACAATAGTCAAAGATGCAGACAAACAAACTCTAGGACAAAACCTGTTGGGAATGGCCCCACATGCCCTGGAAAGTGTGGTGTGGCAACCACCTGACCGCTGGCTTACCAATGCCCTAATGACCAATTATCAAACTCTGTTGCTTAACTCTGACCAGGTAACTTTCTCCCTACCCTCCTCCCCCTGCAAGCCTAAACCCGGCTACCTTGCTCCCAGATCCAGAACTCGAACCTCTCATCAATGACTGTCAACAGGTGTTAGCGGAAGCACATGGCTGGCATAAGGATTTGTCAGATCAGCCTTTGACAGATGCAGAAGTGACCTGGTATACGGATGGGAGTAGTTTCCTTGAAAATGGACAGAGAAGGGCAGGGGCAGCTGTGGTAGATGGATGACGCACCATTTGGGTCCAGTCCCTCCCAGAGGGGACCTCTGCCCAGAAGGCTGAGTTGATAATCCTCACGAAGGCTTCAGGTGTGGGCGAGGGAAAAAAGGTTAACATCTACATGGACAGCCAGCATGCCTTTGCCACTGCTAATGTACATGGGGCAATCTACTGTCAGAGAGACCCCCTCACGTCAGGAGGAAAAGTGATCAAATATAAAATCAAAATCTTGGCTCTGCTAAAAGTTCTCTTCTTGCCAATGAAGGTGAGTATAATCCATTGCCCTGGCCTTCAAAAAGGTGATTCTCCCGTGGCCAGAGGGAACAACATGGCAGACGAGGCTGCCCGGAAAGCTGCCCAACGGCTCCCTTAATCCTGATCGTCCAGACAGTACCCAGTAAAGAGAAGGGGTCCGAGTACACAACAGAAGACCTGGATTTGATTCACCAGGACTCCAATAACCAGTATGACACTAAGAGAGGAGTGTGGCACACCCCATCAGGAAAGATTATTCTACCACAAAGACAAGCCCGACGCATGATCAAACAGATGCATCAACGGACTCATTTGGGAGCTGATAAGTTATTACAAACTGTTTTGAGATCAAAGAACTCAGTCCCAAGACCAAACTCATTAGTTAGACAGATAGTTAATAATTGTGAGCCCTGTCAGAAAGTGAATGCATGCAGAACAAAAGTGGAAAAGGGTAAGAGGCCCAGAGGAGATCGACTTGGAGCTTATTGGGAGGTAGACCTCACAGAAATAAGACCAGGGAGATATGAATATAAGTATCTGCTAGTTTTTGTAGATACTTTCTCAGAATGGGTCGAGGCCTTCCCCACAAAAAAAAAAAAAAGAGACGGCAACGGTGGTGGCTAAGAAGATCCTGGAAGAAATCTTCCCCAGATTTGGGACACCTAAGGTTATTGGGTCAGATAATGGGCCAGCTTTTGTAGCCCAAGTAAGTCAGAAGTTAGCCAGATTCTTGGGGATTGATTAGAAACTTCATTGTGCTTACCACCCCCAAAGTTCAGGGCAAGTAGAAAGAATGAACAGAACTATAAAAGAGACCTTGACTAAATTTACCTTAGAGACTGGCACAGACTGAGTGGTGCTCCTGCCCCTTACCCTTTTCTGAGCCCAGAACACCCATTCCCATTTTAAATTGACTCCTTTTGAGATACTATATGGGACTCCTGCCCCTCTTACTGTGATGGGTGGGGTCCCTGAGGTCACCTGCCATAATGACAATGATTTATATGTCAGGATCAAGGTCCTGCAGACCATCCAGCAAGAAGTCTGGGCTCCATTGGTGGCAGCATATGCTCCTTCCACCCCTGAGGTCGCACACACCTTCCAAGTCGGAGACCTGGTGTACGTGAGATGACATTAGACACAGACCTTGGAACCTAGGTGGAAAGGCCCCTACTTGGTCCTGCACACCACCCCGACCGCCATAAAGGTTGAAGGAATTGCTGCCTAGATTCATTCGTCACACATAAAGCCTGCCATGACCAGTGACCCTTCAGATTGGAGAGTAGGAAGACATCCTCTCAAGATCAAGATCTCTAGAACAAAAGAGACCCAAGATGCTGATGATTCTTGGGATACTCCTGACTGTGATGGTAACCCAGATGAGGGGCTGTCTTGATCGGCAAGTCGACAAACACCAGCTTCTGATTTCGCTAATATGGTAACCCCTGTGACTGCCGAGGAGGTACCTGGCCTTCTCCCCGGCAATATACTCAATCCATTGATTGTGGAGAAAGGATAGGATACCTAAGCATTCATAGTTTTTCTACTGGAGAACTAAAACAATCCTGGACATGTGTCCTCAAACCAAAGCCTTTGCCTAAGTCTCCAGATGGCCAGTGCCCCACAAATTGCTCATTTGTAGATCAGATGAATGCGATCTTCTATCCATCCTTCACTGAATGTACCAAGGACGGAGTGCCCTATTTTATGGCCATCCCCTGTACCTCTTACACAGGCTCTTTCAGGCAAGATTAGTCAGTTATCCCCCAAGGGCTAAGGACAAGTCAGAAATATGCTCAAGCCAACTGTTTGACCCCAGTTGGCAAACATGTTTGTTGGCCTCAGGAGCCATTAATATATGTGTCAGATGGGGACCCTAATGACCAAGTTAGGACCCAAAGTGTACAAGAACAGGTCCAGGCACAAATTGATAGCCTGTTGCCTCGACTTCATTATCATCCACTTTTGCTACCAAAGTCTAGAGATATTAATATAGATCCTCAGACTTTTAATATACTGACAGCCACACATACTGCTCTTAACTTTTCCAACTCTTCATTGGCTGATGATTGTTGGCTGTGCCTTGCTATGAGGGCTGCCTGACCCTTAGTGGCAGCCCTGCTAAACGCCTCTGATTTACACATCCTAGAAAGTGCAAAGTGCAGCCCCATGAGACCTTTTAAGGTACAGCCCACTGGGTTCAGTAACTCAACCTGTTTCTTTAATCAATTCAGAAATAATTCTTTTGATGTAGATTTTGGTTTAGCTATGTTCATTTCTTGCAACCAAGTCATCAATGTTTTTGGGGTGGGATGTTTAGGAATGGGGAGAGTTTTTGTATGCAGAGACAATATGGCCTATCCCTTCCTTCCTTCTAATTGGACTGGATTGTGTGTTCCTGCTACACTCTTACCGGATGTAGAAATCCTCCCTGGGGACCAGCCTGTCCCACTTCCCAGCTTTGATACCTTCACTCCCAGACATAGAAGGGCATTGCAGTTCATTCCCCTCCTCATCGGGCTGGGGATAACTGGAGCTGATACAGGCTCAGTGGGAATAGGAGTAGCGGTAGATTCTTACTAAAAGCTTTCTCAGAAGTTAATCAATGATGTTAATACGGTATACCAATCTGTTCAGGACTTACAGGATCAGGTAGATTCATTGGCAGAAGTGGTCTTACAGAACAGGTGTGGGTTAGACCTAACTGCTGACAAGGGAGGCATATGTGTGGCCTTACAAGAGAAATGTTGCTTCTATGCTAAGAAGTCAGGGATAGTCAAAGATAGAATCCGGAAACATCAAGAAGAATTAGAAAAGAGGCGCCAAGAGCTTTTTAATAATCCTATGTGGAACACCTGGAATGGAATTCTGCCATACCTTCTTCCCCTCCTTGATCTGCTTCTTAGTCTCCTTTTAATACTCTCCCTAGGACCTATATTTTTTTAGTAAGTTAGTTGCCTTTAGATCATGGTAATCAGACAACAATATCTACAGCTAGACCAGGAAGGCGAACTCTAAAATTTTAAGATTAAAATAGATGACCAAAGAAAAGAGGAGAATGAGAGATAATAATAATCTTGTGGCCCCCATGGCCCATTCTAGGAACAACCTGACCCTCCGGGAAGACCCAGCCTGGATAAACAATTCTTGGAATGTACTAACCCTCCAGAAAGTCCCAGACAAAGGTAGAGAGCACATGTTAATGGGTTTAAAGTATAACTTCCGATGATGTGACCGACACCCCTAAAGAGAATAAAAACTGTTTCTTCGGGGTCGTCTTGTCTCGGTAGGATGGGCGACTCTGGTGTATCAGCTCAGTAAACCTCTTGCTTTTTGCATCGATTGCTGCCTCCACATTTTCTTGAGAGGGGGTCTTCCTGAGCAAGACTCTTTGAGTATTACAGTATGTTCTTGCAGGTGTTATACATGGAATCAAACTCTGAAGGGATAAGAATGAAAACCTAGTGCCGATTGACTTTGTAAGCCTGGATCAGACTCTGGGGAGTTCAGTTCATTGTCTGCATTTTTTAAACACAGTACAATTTTAGAAAAGACTCCCAGGCAACAATCAGCCCAATCAGTCTAATTCCAGGTGGACAATAAAACTTAAGGTGTGACTACATAGAAACTCTTTTACAAAGTACGTGTGATCATGAGGGTGGATTCTATAGCTAAAAGGTCTAGAATCTAATGTGCTCTCTGACCAATACCATATAGGTCAGTAGGCCATAAAGTACTGTGACATTTTCCCTAAAGATGGGTAATGGTCTAGTGAAGGAAGAGTCTTGATAGTCATTCTGGATAAGCTGGGTGAGTTTTGCCTCCACAGATAGTAAAAAGGTCATCAGGTCATTAACAAAATCCACTCTCAGCTTTCTGGATAGAATGTAGGTCCTTGATTTTATCTCCTCCATTGAGGAGACATTCCTTCATCATTAACATTCCTGGTTCTCTTAGTACTTCTCTGTGATTACAAAGACTTCTGTGACCCCAACAGTTATGTGCATGATCATTTTCATTCAATTCTAGAAAGCCTTTAGTTTCTTTCTTAATTTCTGTCTTGACCATTTTTCATTCAGTAGTGAGTTTTCCAGTATCTGTGAGTTTGTAGCTTTGTGGTTTTTTCTGTTATTGTTGATGTCCAGCTTTAATCTGTCAGCTAAGATGCAGGGTGTTATTTCAGTTTTCTTGTATATGTTGATACTTGTGTCTGAATATGTGTTCAGTTTTGGAGGAAATTCCATGAGGTACTGAGAAGAAGTATTCTTTTGTGTTTGCATAAAATGTTCTGTAGATATCTGTTAGGTACATTTGGTTTATAAGGTCAGTTAGCTCCATTATTTCACTGTGCAGTTTTTATCTGGATGACCTGTCTCTTGATGAGAGACAGATGTTTCCCACTACGAGTGTATAAGAGTTAATATGTGATTTAAGCTGTAATAGTGCTTCTTTTATGAACTTGGGGGCCCTTGTATTTGGTGCACAGATGTTA
Organism: Tokudaia tokunoshimensis; assembly: GCA_036184795.1. Classification (NCBI taxonomy): domain Eukaryota; kingdom Metazoa; phylum Chordata; class Mammalia; order Rodentia; family Muridae; genus Tokudaia; species Tokudaia tokunoshimensis. The sequence goes on from BTHU01000003.1 coordinate 72,411,609, forward strand.
AGAATTGCAATGTCCTTTTGGTGAATTTTTCCTTTGATGAGTATGTAGTGTCCTGGCTGTTATTGATTGTTTTTTTCCCTCTGACATCTAGGGATTTGGAAAAATTCTAATTCTGGATGTTGATTGTCTTTGTTGGGTGGGTGTTTTGTTCCTTGTTTTCTGATGCCCTCTCTGGTTCATAAGAGGGTATGGTTGCTCTTTATTTCCTGGAAGGGAATTTTTCTGGGATGGTGGTAGGCTTGGTCACTGGGGGGTTCTGGGTAAAAATGTGTTTCTAGGTATTGAGAGCTCACACTGAGCAATGAGGATGGGCTAGGAGGAGGACCTCAGGGGAGTCCAGATACCAGGATCTGGTTAGTCCCCTGGGAATGGGGGTAGAGTGTGAGGAGAGGCCTCAACAGGTAATCTACAGAGCTGGGGATGAGACTGGGTGTGCAGGATGGGGGAAGCGTTGGATATGGGGGAGAGGAGGGGGAGTAAAGATCTGAAGCTTGCCTACTGCTTTTTGGGGGGTTTTGTTGTTGTTGTTGGTTTGGTTATTTTTTTTTTTTTTTTTTGCTTTTCTGGCAGGCTTGGCTGGCTGGGGAATGCCTGCTGGAGTTGGGGGCTGGGATAACAGGATGGCTGGGTAGGAAGATTGCAGGAGAAAATCAGCATAATCAGCTGGAGATGGGGACAAAGAAGGGGAGGGGCTGCAGCAGACGCTCTGCTACAGCACTGCTGGTGAGACTATGAATTTGGAGGAGAGAAAGAAGAGGTGAAAATTTGCAATCAGCCTCCCTGCTTCCCTGGCTAGCATGGCTGGTGTTTTCTCAGGGAATCTAATTTCTATATTCTTGACTCTCCTGATTCATTTTTGTTTCTAATAAAAATGCACAGAAAACAACATACAAAATATATTTAAAAAAACATAAATAACAGAAGAAAACTCATATTTTTTTTATTTCTCTTTTTGGACAAGGAATTTTCCTTTCAAACTCCTGTGGTTTTTTGTTTTCCAAATGTTTCTTCCAAGGAGAAGTTCTCCTGCTTTGTCTGTTTTTAGAAACTGAAAGCTATAGAGAAAGCTTGAAAACCTGGAATTTCAAAGGGAATGTCTCTTTAGCCCAGGATAGCAGCTACATGGAGCAAGTTATAAAAGTGGCACCCTGAACTGGGTTGGCCTCTCATCCTCTTTGTAATTCTACTAAATCAAACAGCATTTCAAGACTATGTTTAGCACTCTCCCTGAGAAATAGACAACCAAGCTCATTGACATTCACTCCCCAACCCCCAACAAAGGCCACACTTTCTTTACCTAACCTAGAATTCATTAGGACAGGCAGTGCATTTTAAAAGTAGAATACTGGAACCATAGGACTTTGAAGAGTCTTTTCATTGTACCATCTTGGTGTTTTTGTTGTTGGCTGTTGTTTGATTTTTTTGAGACAGGGTTTTTCTGTGTAGTTCTAACTGTCCTGAAACTCTCTCTGTAGACCTGGCTGTCCTCAAACTCACCGAGATTCTCCTGCCTCTGCCTCCCAAGTGCTGGGATTAACGTCATGAGCCACCACTGCTCAGCAATACAACCTTGTTTGTAAGGAGAAGGAATAGAGAGACTGAGATGGCACAGTGTTCTGTGCACTCAGGCCTTCTCCTTACTTAGTTGACATTCTCTCTCATACATGTTCAATCAGTAAGAAACTCACATGTACAGCACACAAAGCACTGTGAAGAATCTGTGTGGATGTGCAGTGTTTTCAACCACCTGCCCCAAGACTACCTCCCTCCAACAATCCAACAATGCAGGCATTCCACAAATTCTCTCTCTCTCTCTCTCTCTCTCTCTCTCTCTCTCTCTCTCTCTCTCTCTCTCTCTGTCTCTGTCTGTCTCTCTCCCCCCTCTTTTCTCTCTGTTTCTCTTCTCTCTCTTTCTCTCTGTTTCTCTTCTCTCTGTTTCCTCCCACTCCCATATAAAACATGTATATCAAAAGTGGAAGCTAAGAGGAAGATCTGGGTCATGGTGGAGAACTATCCTCTACAGGGAGGGGTTTTCTGTGTGGCCCTGTGTAATCAGGCCTCAGTTTCCCGCCCATTGAGTAAAGTTCTGCACTGTGGGCCTAGGAGGTTGCTCTAACACTAAAGTTTCCTCGTGCCAACACAGTTCATAGGAAAAACAATGTTTCTGGGCAGCCAGCTTGGCCTGCTGAGGCACGGTGCTGTGTGGGCGGCCTCTCCTGAATGCTGACACCTATACACATCCTCCTGGACAGCTAACAGCAGCAGGGTTTCACTGTGCTGCCAGGATTGTGCTCTCCTTTACCGTGGGCTGTTGGTCAAGCAAGATGGCTCCACTATCCATATCCAATACCAGGAGTCATGACAAATGATAGAGATGCCCCTAGATCTGGACATCCTATCTGCAAAAGAGCGCTGGGCCCCCTTCTGAAAATGCCGGGCTCAGGTCCTGCAGAAGAGGGAGGAAGAGCTAGAGATGATTGAAGGGTTTGACACTGATTGATACTAATGGCTTTGGATCAAGACCGAGAAGTAACTATGTCTAGGAGTTTCACCAGAGATATTTTGTAAGGATGGAGGGGCTCTGTCTGCAAACCATACATTCTTGAAACCCAGATCTACTCATGAGAGAGAACATGTGTGTTTGTCTTTCTGAGCTTGGATTACCTTACTTAATATAATACTTTCCATGTTTCTTCCATTTTACTGCAAATTTCCTAATTTCATTTGTCATTATGACTACATAAAATTCCATTGTGTATAGGTAACCCATTTTTATTATCTATTTATCTGTTTATAGACACCTAGGATGATTCTATTATCTTGCTGTAGTGAATTCAGTAGCAATAACATAGATAAGCAAGGATATAGAGTTCCTTAGGGATATGCCCACAAGTGGTATAGCTCAGTCACATGATAATTCTGTGTCTTAGTTACTTTTCTATTGTGTGACACAGCACTGTGACCAAGGCAACTTACAGAAGAGTTTATTGGAGCTTATAGTCTCAGAGGGTGTGTCCATGACCATCATGGTAGCATGCATGGAAGGAAGCATGGCAGCAGGCAGGCAGGCATAGCATGGAAGAAGTAGCTGAGAGACACAATCATATCTTGAGACACAAGCACAAGGCAGAGAAAGATGCTGGAAATAATGTAGGCTTTTGAAACCTGAAACCCAGTGACACACCTCCTGATCCTTCCTAAACAGTTCTACCAACTGGGAACTAAATATTCCAACATGCGAGCCTATGGGGGCCATTCTTATTTAAACCTCCACATACTATTTTTAATCCTTTGAGAATCTCCATACTGGCTTCAGGAGTTCACAGGGTTTTTCTTTCCCCACACGCTCAGGAGCATTTGTTGTTACTTGTTCTCCTGACTATTCTATTCTCAGCTGTTCTAACTGAGGTAGGATGGAATCTCAAAGTACTTTTAATTGGTACTTTCCTGACAGCCAAGGATGCTGAACATTCTGTAAAATATTTGATGGACATTTGTGTTTCTTCTGAGAACTCTGTTCAGCTCTTTTTTTGAAATTGTTTGTTTCCTTGCTATTTTATTTTTTAAGTTCTCTGCATAGTCTAGATATTGAACCTCTGTCAGGTCTATAACTAGAAAAATATTTCTTCTATAGTCTGTCTCTTAGTTCAGTCAACTACTTCTTTTGCTGTATAGAAGCATTTTAAAATTAGGAGATCCTATTTTTTCAATGATTAGCCTTCTTTCCTGGGCAGTTTTAGAGTTTCAGGTCTTTGGTCTGCTTGACCCATTGAAGTTGACTGTTGTGTGGGGTGTGAGAGAAATATCTGGTTTGTTTTTGAAGATGCCATCTTTTTCCCTATGAATATTTTTGGCTTTTTTTTTTTAAAAGACAGCGTTTCTCTGTGTAGCCCTGGCTGGCCTTGATCTCTATTTGTAGACAAAGCTGGTCTCAAACTCAGAGACCCGCCTGCCTCTGCCTCTCTGCCTCTGCCTCTGCCTCTGCCTCTGCCTCTCTGCCTCTGCCTCTGCCTCTGCCTCTGCCTCTGCCTCTACCTCTGCTCCTGCCTCTGCCTCTGCTCCTGCCTCTGCCTCTGCCTCTGCCTCTGCCTCTGCCCCTGCCCCTGCCCCTGCCCCTGCCCCTGCCTCTGCCTCTGTCCAGCTGGGATTAAAGGCATGCACCACCAGTTCCAGGCTTATTTTTGGCATTCTTTTGGCAATCAGGTGGTTGTCGCTTTGTGGATTTATGTCTGGGTCTTTGAGTGTGTCTTAATTGATCTGTGTGTTGTTTTGTGCCTGTGTCATGGTGTGTTTGTTACTATGACTCTTCATATGCCTTGAAATTATATAGTGGTGATACCTCAAGAATTATTCTTTTTGCTCAGGAAGACTTTGACTATCTGATGTGTTTTGTGCTTCCAAATGAATTTTAAAGTTGTTTTTTCTGTTTCTCTTTGAGGTTTATTTTGTTTATTTGTTTGGTTTGGTTTTTTTTTTTTTTTTTTTTTTTTTTTTTTTTTTATCCTAGATATTGAGTCTCTGTCCCATGTATTCTTTTCCTTCTTTTGTGGATTTCAAACAAATTTTCTCTGTTTCTTTGGACTAATGTTTGTTTATCCTTTCTTTATTTTCTTTTTTCACTGTCTTCCCGCAGAGGACGCCATTACAAATGGGGTTTCCCTGTTTGTTTCTGACATGGAGAAAACTTCCCGATTTTTGCACATTGCTTTTATATCTTGACACTTTGGTGTGATTGCTAATCAGATCTCAGAGATCTCTGTTGGAGTAGTCTTTTAGTAGGCGCTCAGATCTGTTCTCTGAGGGCACATTTTGAAGGATGACAGCTCGTTGGTGATATGGATACAGGGCATCAGAGCAAGAAAGTTTCTAGACACCTTTAGGAAAAAGGCGCTGCTAGTTACTACTGGAAGGAGAATGTTTAACCTGGAGCACTGGCTCAGGTCAGCATGGCCTACTATGTGTGTGCTAAGACCTACAGTAAGAACTGAGGCGTACTATCAAAGTGGGGAAAAACATGAGGCAGCCAAGGGGAACATGAGCGCTGTTCGCTCACCGGAGCGCTGTTCGGTATACTTTTTCATGGGGGTGGGGAGGGGAAGGGTGGGGGGAAGAGCATGAATTCCCCCACTACCACAAATTAGGCAGTTGAATTTCTGAATCTGGGGAAATTGCAGGGGTTAGCACATCCCAAGTACAATGGACAAATCTTTCCCTAGGAAAACCACTTTCTTGATCATGGCATCTTCCCTGGCAGGTCTATATTTTTAAAAAGCATATTGAGTAAAACAAAGCTTAAAAATAGGCCTTGGTTTTTCCTCTTTATTTTTCTCTTCCCAGATAATTAAGTGCTAAAACCCTTATATGTGGCAAGCAAGGTAGCCTTCTGCCTGGTGGAGGCAATAGTGCCTGACTCTGTCCAATGGAAATAGCAGAGTAGCAGGGGAAACACCAAGTACCCAAATACTGGTCTCCAGATACCATTCTTCACTTCAAGGAAAAGAAATGGCAGATTCCAGGGGTAGAGAAGGTGCAGCCTGAGGTGCAGAGAAGAGCAAAACCACACAGGATCACTGTGCATATACTAGTTAAATTGAAGATAATTTGAACATTAGAATAAAAGTTGGTAGTAATAAATAAGATAAGACTGCTTTTCTCATTACTATGACAAAATATGAGATAGAAATGATTTTAGGGAGCCAAGAATTTTTTTTTTCTCACAGTTTTCAGATGTTTAACCCATGATCTCTTGGCCTCATGTGTTTGGATATAACACAATGGTAAGAGATGCATTAGCACAGGTATTCTGTACTTCTTGGTAGATCAGGAACTGCCAAGTCAGAAACAGGTGATCAGGTATAACCTTCAAAGGCATGGCCCAGTGACAGGCTTCCTCAATTTAGACCCCACCTCCTAAAGTTTCCATAGCCTTCCCAAATCAGACAACATGCTGGGGACCAAGCATTCAGAGTATAATCCTGTAGTGCACATTTTATATCTAAACCATAATGTCCTAAGTCTAAAGTGATAAGGTAATGAGTAAACTGAAAGTTAGTGGATGAATAAGATGTTTGTGTAAGTTACAGTGTTACAGCTTGCCTTCCTACAAAGCAAGTGTGCTGATAGGTTTTCTATCAACTTGACACAAGCTAGAGTTGCTTGAAAAGAGGGAACCTCAATTGAGGAAATCTCTCTGTAAGCTCTATCTGTAAGACATTCCCTTAATCAGTGAATGAAGTGGAAGGGCCCAGCCCATTGTGGGTGGTGCCGTCCCTGGGCTGGTGGTCCTGGGTTCTGTAAGGAAGCAGGCTGAACAAGCCCTGGGAAGCAAGTCAGTGAGCAGCACCCCTTCATGGCCTCTGCTTCAGCTCCTGCCTCCAGGTTCCTGTCCTGCTTGAGTTCCTGCCCTCACTGCTTTTGAAGATAGAGTGTGTGAAATAAACCTTTTTCCTCCCCAGCTTGCTTTCGGTCATGGTGTTTCATCACAGCAAATATTGGCTACGGAGAAGTTGCATGATGGGTATTTTTAAATCTAGTGATGAGACAAACTGAAATTGAGCCTCAGAAACATATTACAAGAAGAGTGCAGCATCGTCTCTGCAGAATCCTGTCAAATACAATATCTTCATATCTTAAGCCTAATTCTGCAAAAAATATCACACAGATACCAAGCTGAGGCATTCTACAAAAATAATTATTCAGTAATCTTTCAAAAGTGCCAAGGTGGTGAGAGGCTAAGAAAGACCAAGGTCATGTTCTTTCCTAAGGGTTACAAAAGGATATGGCCGCTAAGCGCAGAGTGAGTTGCGGGAGTGGGTTCTTTTGTTTAGAAGACATCAGCAGGGCATCTGATAAAATTCCAATGATTTCCCAAGAATAGATAGTAATAACTTGTCAATGTTACTTTTTAGCTTTGCTAGTTATAGTTACATTGTGCTGTGTAGGGGAATGTCTTTATTTATAGAAAATACATAGTTAATTATTTAGGGATGATGAGACATCATGTTGGCTACTTATTCTTCATTGATTCAGAAAAAAAATTATTCTAATTTTGTTCCTTGACTATCAGCTGTTGTTGTTATTGTTGTTGTTGTTGTTTTCAAGGACAACCTTGAACTTTTGATTCCCTACTTCTACAATTTAGAGGCACACAAACTACTACCAGTTATGTGGTGTAGGGGATTAAACCCAGGACTTTGCATAGCAGGCAAAGCACTTAGCAACTGAGCTACAAGCTAGCTAGAAAAATTGTTTTAAAGGAGCAAGACTTAGGATGAAAATAGTTTTGTGTATGCTGGTTAGGATCAAAACTAAACTAAGACATAAGAAAAATATTCACACCTGACTGATAACATTTGTGATTTAATTTTAATTTCATGAGGGTGATGGTTTGAATGAGAAATGTCTCCCATAGTCTGAGACATGTAAACACTTGGTTTGCAGTTGTTGGTACCCTCTGGAACCAAAATCCCAAATAAGCCCTTTCTTGTATAAATTGTCTTGGTCATGGTGTTTTGTCACAGCAACAGAGAAGGTAAGTAATTAATACAAAGGGCTTTGCTTTATGTAACCATTCACACTGAATAAAGCTGTGCTTAAAAACAAATCACCAGAGACCTTGTTAGTAACTCTTTCTTCCAGCTTCACAAGGGACCTTTTTCTTCCTGATATTAGATATGGGTGAATTTCTCCCTCCTTCCCTTTTCCCTGCCCCCATCCTGTCTCTCCCTCCCCCTCCTTCCCTCCCTCCTTCCCTTCCTCCCTCCCTTCTCCTTCCCTCCCTCCCTCCTTCCCTTTCTCCCTTCTTTCCCTCCCTCCTTCCCTTCCTCCCTCCCTTCTCCTTCCTTCCCTCCCTCCTTCCCTTTCTCCCTTCTTTCCCTCCCTCCTTCCCTCCCTCCCTCCTTTCTTCCTTCCTTCCTTCCTTTCTTCCTTCCTTCCTTCTTTTGTTTTTATTTGTGGTCTATCCCGGGTACTCCCTCTACTATGAGCTACACCCTTAGCCCCCAAGCTTGATGCATCGTCCATCTGAAACTCCTGATGGTGAGTCACAGAGTTTGAGCTCTGTAATCGCATCACAGTGTCCTCACTGAAAGACGTCCACTAACAGAACCCAAGTTAGGGGGAAAAATGGTGCTTTAGGGATTCTATGGCCACACTAGAAAAAACAGAAAAGATGTCCAACTTTATCTGTCTATTCAAACAATAGGTCTGAAGTCAAAACTTAGACACTGCTTGAATGAAGACTAAAACATTAGGTGCATACAAAAATGTATCAAGGCATTTCTCTGTAGTTTTTCCTGTATCATTCTAAGTTTAGAATTTCTCACTGGGCTGGAGAGATGGTTCTGCAGTTTAGGGCACTGGCTGCTCTTGCTGGGGACCTGGGTTTGAGTCTCAGCCCCCACAAGGTGGTTCACAGCTGTTTGTTACTCCAGTTCCACCGGATCCAATGACTTCTTTAAACCTTCCGGAGCACCACACATGCAGGTAGTGCGTGCGTGTGTGTGTGTGTGTGTGTGTGTGTGTGTATGCTCAAAGCAATCATAAAATAAAATGAATAAGTCTAATAAAAAAACTAGCAAAAAAAAAAAAAAAACCCCACAGAATTTCTTACTGAACTACATTGGAAAGCTGGGAAACTACCCAGTGAGGGAAGTAGGTGATTTCAGTGCCATTCATGGAAAAACAATGGAGCTATTCTCTCATAGCTGCTTGTGGTAGAGACTATCATTTACATAACCTGGCTCAGAGTCCTATTAAAAGAATTTAAGGAGGCTAAAGAGATTAAGCAAGCCTTTAACAAGCAAGAATGGAAAGGAAAGTTACTTGTAATGACTTCAACAGACTCCATTTTCCAGTGTCTGTTAGTACGTAGGACCGTGGTATAATACTTTAGAAGCCAGAATGTGAACATTTTGAAGCCAATCATTCTATGTCTAAGTGGTTAAGATGATAAGTGACCTTGGAACACACCTTCGCTCACAGTCCATCAAAATTACAACCATGACGTCATATGTTATAGCAAGGTCAGGGGAAACCTTTCTCCATGACTGTTGCCACACTCAGAGTCCAGAGAGCAGTTGGGACCAAGGAACCTGAAGGGTTGACTCAGTTTTCTCCTAAAGAGGATGCTAGTCTGTGCTTTTTAAAATATATATTCTTATTTGGTTTCTATGTTTTTATTTTTAATGTTTTTGCACTCTTGGGAATTGAACTTATGGCTTTGTACATGCCATGCATGTTTTCTCCTATGGAGGTACACTCAGTCCTCCTTTAACTTGTTAGTTTGAGACAAAGTCTTTCTAAATTGCTCAGTCTGGCTTTGAATTCTATAGCCCAGTAAGACCTTGAATCTGTGACTCTCCTGCCTCAGCTTCATGATTAACCAGGATTGCAGGCTACACCATTTGGCCTGATTTGGACTGAGCTTTTAAACCATGGAGGACACCAGGAGTTCATGGACTTAGCACCAGGGAGAAGAATTTTAGGGAGAACAATATTATTACATGAAATTATATTATAGAAAAACATAATTTTATGTTGTTACCAAACTATAGAGATGAACATATCAGCTACACTAAAATAAATACAATCGAGTGTGAGTTTTCCATAGCTGTGACAAGATACCAGAGTGAACAATGGAAATGGAGGGAAAGATCATTTGGACTTTTGATTGTAGAGGCTTTGGTCTGTGGTCGCTTGGCTCCTGCCCGTTCTGAGTCAGAACAGTGGTCTAGAGGATGTATGGGGGCAGAGCTGGTCACCTCACAATGACCATAAAGCAAAGAGTAAAGAGAAGAAAGGCAGAGAGCCCTTTTCAAGGCATATACCCAGTGACCTAGCTTCCTTACTCTGGGCCCCACCTCCTTAAGGTTGCATGACTTCCTAATCATGCTATGGACAGGGGCTGAGTCCTTTAAGACATCAGGGGATACTTAAGATCTAACCATAGCAACCTCTTTACATAAATGTTAGCTATTACTATATATGTTTATGTGTATATCTACACATATGTGTATGTGGAAAATCTTTCATATGTGCTGCAAATCATCATCATATGTTACTTCAGATAGGCTGATAGAATCATGGGAAATGCACGGAGAGACTATTTTTTTAAATCTAAATATACCTTAGTAAAATTAATGTAGATTTACTAAAGAATGCCGAATGAATCTGAATGGTACTGTTGTTTCCATAAGTAAGATAAATGTATTATTTTAACATTTGGATATTTCAATTACGGGCAGGGAGCATAGACTATTTGAGTTGAAATAATCATCTAATTTACATTGTAAGTCCACTATAAATGTAAAGAGCATTCATTTTAAACTCTCAGTTAATGAAGACAGACCACCTTGTGATTAATAGCCTATGAGAGTTTAAAATGAACATTTTTTAGAGGTAGCTCGGCGAGACAATTCAAGCTCTGCCGCTTAATATATTTCCTTGTCTATAATCTGTTTCTTTAACCAGATCATAACTACTAATTAATCATCATAAAGTCATTATTCTTTAAGTATTCCCGACACCATCTCAATGTAACATGTACCGTGATAGGAACAGTCTGTCACCTGAAGCATTTGCATAAACATTGAATGTGCTACTGAAAAAAGGAAAACACTAAAACCATGACTTGTTTTCAAATAAGAAACTCAATTTTGGATTTTTAAATAAAACCCAAAACATAAATATTGCTGGGAATTTGGGGATGTTCATTTGGGGTACCCCATGTTATTGGGGTCTCTGCCATGTTTTTTTCAGTCTCTGTCCAAGAATTTGAGCTTTGTTATAAAATAATTTAAGAATGGACTCAGAGGGAGGTTATAGGACAATTTTATTAGCATAAAAAACAAAACAAAACAAAACAAAACCCCAGGGTAGTCAAACTGCAAATCTTGGCAGCTGCCTGGAGGAGGAGGAAGAAAGCAAACCATAGTATTGTCTACAACAGATGTGGAAGGGTTGGGAGAATAGCTTCCAAGAAAAACAAAGTCCAGAGTGTTCACAAAGGCATGTCCAAGCTCCGACAAGTTTCTGGAAAAGGGAAAAAAAGAGATAAAAAGAAGAAAAAGGAAAAGAATTCAGTAAAGCAGGCGGGCTTAACCCAAGTATACAACTGGGCCCTGTAGGTGCCTGCCAAGGGGCGGGGACTCTGGGAAGGAAGTGTAAATGGGTAATTTCTCCTTCTCCCTGGGATGGCTTAAAGTGAACCATCCTCTTTGAGGTGTGATGTCATAGCCAGAACCAACTGGATTAACCCTTATGTTTTGAGGAGCTTGGAATGTTAGATTCTCTGCCAGGCCAGAGAAGTAGCTTTCCCTTGACGGGTAACCATGGAGCCATGATCAAGGCATAGTGATTACCCCACTCTTCACTTAGGAGATGGGTTGAAATTGGGGAGTAGCCATAACCCATTTTAACCCTCAGGTCCCATTCTAAAGCTGCTCCCCAGAGGGATGGTCTGGGAACTGCAGTTTCAGCCCCACGTGTACCTGTTGCCTACAGGAAAGATTAACTTCAAGGGCAGCAAACTCTGGGTGCTCCCCTCCAGCCAGGGTAGCACCATGCTCCTGGGGGTGCTGCTTTTGGAATTCCTGCCCCTGCACTGAGTAGCCAGTCTTCACCTCCTATTCTTATCACAAAGAGCAAACTGCATATTGCCTTGGGAAATGTGAGCCTACAGAAAAAACCCTAAGTACTGTCGTACTCTTCTATGAACTTTCACTTTTGACATTACTAACAATTGCAAAAATCACAGCTATATTTATATAAATATATATTTACGTGCCGCAAGCACCAGGTATGAAGGACAGCAAGTCCTCCTTGAGGAAGTAGCAAATTAGAAAAATACCTTTCCTAGCCCTGTTCCAATCGGGACACAGGCTACGAGGTAGGGATGGAGAGTCTGTTTCTGAACTCTATGTCCTTTCCCATTAAAACTTAATGGGAAACACTGGGATTTATAATCATTAAAGGTTATGAAATTAAAAATTGTGCTTCGTTTCAAAAACCTCAAGTCTACAGCTCCCAGGCCCTTCCACTAGAAACTGTTACCTCATCGTTTTCACTTCTGAGAGAAGCACTTGGCACACAGTGAACAGAAACGAAGACCTGAGACAGCAAATCACCAAAGAGCTCATAGCCTAAAAGGTCCGTAGGCATCTTTTATGTAATAAGTAATGGAATGGCTGGAAAACTGCCGTGAAGATCAAAGCTCGGGGCCAAAAAAAATGAAGGCATGTCAAGGCCTTTGAGAAATAGAGTAACACGAAGTAGAACTGGGAAATAGTCAAGACAAGTATTTTTTTTTTTAATATAAAGCCACTTAGTGGAGAATTTAATCAAGTTTTATTTAAAAAGATTATACCACATGAACATTGGCATTCTATTTCCTGGGCAATGTGGACTGGGGGAGAGGTATGAAGCAGGTTGCCAAAGTCCATTCTAAAAAGCCTTGCTAGCCTGAGTGGCCCAAGAGAGGAGCGTGGGGTACAAACACCAGACTTTTCTTCCCTGCCAGGTTAAGCTTTTCTACAAGAAGTTTCTAGGAGATCCTTGCTGTAGATTGTCAATGAAGTTTTTATATCTACTGGATGGTCTGTGATTATTAAAAAATGTGTAATAAGAACAGAGAGGGGTCATTTTAATGTGTAAGAGAGGGAATATCTGGAGATTTAATTCCTTCTTGAATTGCCTGGAGCTGAGAAATGGAGGTGTATTTAAAGTATTTCCCCCCAAGTTTTTATTCAAATGAATGTTAGAGTTAAGAGGAGTTATAAAACAGTAATTCACAACCGAGAGAGAGAGAGAGAGAGAGAGAGAGAGAGAGAGAGAGAGAGAGAGAGAGAAAGAGAAGGTCAAGGTTGGCTTCCAGAAGGAGACTTACTTGCCTGTGGCTAGCCTGTCTTCATAAAGCCACCCGAAGGCTGGTTCTCAGTCCAGGAGAGACCCGGACAATCCCCAGGAAGGAGAACAGTCATCGGTCAGACAGTGTTTCTGAGATGCAGGGGAATATCCCAGCAAGGGAAAGACGTGCCAGTTTTAAGCATCTTACTGTAGAAATTCTGCACCTGCACGAAAGAGGAAAATGTGTTATGGTTCTATAAATTTTAAACCATAAAGCAATCCAGATTAGTTGTAGATGCCTGCTTGAAGTCTACCTCTCCCCGATTTGTTTGCATTAGAACTGGAATGCAGGAACAATTTTTTCTCTCAAAAGTTTTTAGATTTATTTATTGTGTTGTATGCCAGGGCATGAATGCAGGGGTCAGAGGATAAATTACAGGAGCCCATGTGGGTTCTGGTGTGGTTCGCTCTGCAGCAAGTGCCCTTACCTACTGAGCCATCTTGGATGCCCATGGAATAGTTTTTTTTTTTTTTTCCTCTATCTCATTCAGTTCTCAAGTTTTGGCCTACTAGGTCTTGACCTGTGTCACATTCATTAAACCCCTTATGAAATGTGGTTTGCTTCAACACTGCTCAAGGTCCTTTCTACCCACTCCAACTTTATGCTGTTTCAGTCCATCACAAGCAAAGCGTTTCGTCGCCCTACCTTCAAGGACAGTTTGGAGCTGTTTAGTGCCGCTGAAGAACCGGGTGCTGAATCATTAATTTCATGTGTCAGATTAGGGCCAAATAAATGCCTTTGAGCTTCATCGCCAAAGTAAAATAACGGATGTTTCAAAAATTTTTTTGAAAAATGTTTTTATTGTGGACCAGTTAACCTCTCAAGACGGGATATTCTTCCATGATGGGTGTTTGTCAGTTCACTTCTGTGAGCAGCTCAGAATGAACACGTGTGAGCGTGGGGAAGTGCACAGGGGTTCTGTCCTATGCTTGAGCACCCCCAACGATGGGATTAATGCCTGGCATATGGCAAGCTCTCCACAAATACTTTATTCAATGAAACCAATAACTTGTAGTCATGTATTCTAAGTTACTGGAACTACTAGGTTAGCGAATCTGCAGTAGAAAGTCTGAAGGATTTTTTTTTTCTGCCTAAAGGATCTTTTATTTAAACAAAGCATCAGTCGTTTATAAAAAAAATAAATAAATATTACATCTAAACCTAGTGCTATGCTTTGTATTTCAGCCTTAGGTTGTCGGTTTTTTTCCCTAGAGGCAGGATAAGGATGTGCTTGCTGCCCTTGAGTCTCCTTCCTTTGTAGGCTTTTTTTTTTTCTGGGCTAGCGCGGTTACGCTAGCCCCCACGGTTGTGGAGCGCGCAGCGCGGTCACGCCCGAGAGCGCGCAGCTCCGATAGCCCGGCGGGCGGGGCCTCCTCGGACCGTAGAGCCGCTCCTCGCGCGGCGCCGCCCTCCTCCTCACCATCTCCCTCTCGGTGTGGTTTGTGGTATCCCTGAGGGGGTAGAGGGTGTCCTCCGGGGTCCAGGCCCTGACAGGCGGCCGAGAGCGCGGATGCCTGTGGGCGTGCGCGCGTGGGAGGCGGCTGCACTCTTCTCGCAGGGGCCCAGCGCCTCCAGCGGATCCCGGCGAGCCAGGACGCGCACTGGCCGTGGACTGGGCCTGGGAGCGCGCGAGGCGGCGGCGACGGGAACCCGGGACCCCAGGCCGCGCAAGGCAGCCCCGAGGCGCCTCGCCCACGCTCGCGCCCCTCCCCCCTCCTCTTCCTTCCTCCGCTCAGCGCGCCGGAGAGCGCAGGCCGGATGCGAACCCGGGCCAGCCTAGGGTCGTTCAACTTGGCGGCTCCCGGCCCGCTGCCCGCGCGCTACTTGTGAGGCGTGGCCGGGCGAAGGAGGTGCTTCGGGGGGCGTGGGGCTCCCCAGCTGGCGGCGGCGACCGAGGGCGCGCGGGACAATGAGCTGGGCAGCTGCGCGCTGCGGCCGCCTTTAGCAGGCTGAGCGGCTCCACCTGCGAGCATGGCCCGAATGCCCGAGCCAGGTGTCCGGCTGCTTTAAGACCGGACCGAGCGCCTAGATCGCGGCGCGCTGCGGCCCGGGCGGCGGGGACGGTCTTTTATTAATTAATTAATTAATTAATTTATTTGTGGAGAGCTCTCCGAGCAGCAGCGATGGCCAGCACTAGGAGCATTGAGCTGGAACATTTTGAAGAACGGGACAAAAGGCCCCGGCCAGGGTCGCGGAGAGGGGCTCCCAGCAGCTCCGGGGGCAGCAGCATCTCTGGCCCCAAGGGCAACGGGCTCATCCCCAGCCCGGCGCACAGTGCTCACTGCAGCTTCTACCGCACGCGGACCTTGCAGGCCCTCAGCTCGGAGAAGAAGGCCAAGAAGGCGCGGTTCTACCGGAATGGGGACCGCTACTTCAAAGGCCTGGTCTTTGCCATCTCCAGCGACCGCTTCCGTTCCTTCGATGCGCTCCTCATAGAGCTCACCCGCTCACTGTCTGACAATGTGAACCTGCCCCAGGGCGTCCGCACAATCTACACCATAGACGGCAGCCGGAAGGTCACCAGCCTGGACGAGCTGCTGGAAGGTAGGTAGGAGGGCCGGGCAAGGCGCGGCAGGTGCGGCCCAGGGCACCGCGGCAGGTGCAGTGACTGCGGCCCGCGCGCTTCCCCGCCCTGCGCTGGGGCAGCCTGCCAGGCGCTTGCTCTCTAAGGCAGCCGCGGGAATTGTCTGCCTCTCTGTCGTTTGTGTTGGGTTGAGGTGCACACATTATCCCCTTCCCAAGACATTTGCCTTTTAAAAAGGTAGAAAATTCTAATGATCAGAGACAAATACAGACCATGATGCCTGTAAAATTAGCCAAGTTATTTTTGCTGGAAGGGCAAACTGTTTGAAAGTGTGTTTCTCCAGCGAGGCACTGGGTAACCTTTGGTAGAAGCCAGGGCAGTACCTGTGCTCTTCCTGTGTTTGGGATCCCACTGTACCTTCTGTGCACAGCTGTGGGTCTGAAATGCTCTAGGATGTCTTTTCTGGTTTCATGTGTGGCAGAAGGCACTGGAGATCAAGAGAAGCAAGCCAGCACAGAAAGTCTCACCCAGCCTTGGCTTCATCTTCGATTGTGCTGGGGACTTGTTAAAATATTGAACCTGGCCTCACCCCTTACATATTCTGATGTGCTTGGTTTAGGATATGACTTGGGCATTTAGAGTTTTGAAAGTTCCTCAGATGATTTCAGTGTAGCCAAAATGGAAAACCACCATGTTTAAAGGATTTTCCACATTTGGTTGGCAACGAGGTGAATCAAGGTGATTCTCTCCTGCCTTCTCCTTGAAGTGAGCAACTACTAGAATGGTAGGGTCTAGGGAACCAGCGGCAGAGGCCTGCAACACCAACCATGCATCAGTCGGAGGGACTGCGTGGCAATATGTTGGGTCATTCCAGAGTTCTTGCAGTCATTTTTCGTTTTTGCTTTTAGGAAGGGAAGGATGGCTGGTAGTTAAGCACCTGATTTTCAGTTCCAAACACCCAAAAAAGATCAGGCAGATCCCTCTGTGTGTGCTGTTTACATATAATTAGCTCTTGGGCATCTTTCTTAATGCAAAGTGTACATTCCATGTAGCCATAGCAACATGAGCTTGTCAGAGTTGGAAAGTGATCCCTGAACTACTCGGTTTTCTCATTTCAGCTTGAACTTATGTTCTAAGGGCATTTTTCTTCCTTTCACAGATGAGGAAACTTAAGCGGCAGGGTTAATAATTTCTAATAGGCCTCAATTATGCTTTTTCTTCCATGGTTCACTTTCGGGGGGGTTGGGGCATTCTGACAAGTCCCAAAGGTGGCTGAGTTTCTCTGTCACTTTTATCAAATGGTACATGACATTTGACTTTGCTCTGGCTACATGACAATTAAAATTAAGTTCTCTTCTTGTGTGTAAGTTAGTAGAGGGGCTATGTCACGCTTTGCCTTGGTAGTTTTGGTTTTAAAGGCTGAAAGAAGAGGTCACGAGATTGTAGGTGTGTCAGTAAAATGAAGACAACAGAGGGCCACTTTACTTTTGTTTCTTGAGACAAGTCTCACTATGTAGCTCTGGCTCTCCTGGAACTCGCTATATAGACTAGGCTGGCCTTGAACTCGGAGAGATCCTCCTGCCTCCAGTTTTCTCTGACCCCAAGTCAGAGTAGCCGCACCGGGACAGGATCAACTCTGCCTGTTCCGTAAGCACTTACCACTCACAGTTCCTCAGGTGAAGTACCTCCTTTACCTTCAGATGGCTAATGACTAACAGCTTGAAGCAAAGCCACACACACATTTGTTGTATCATTATTTACAGTGTAGTATAATGGACTTCATGTGTAGTTAGTGACTCCCCAAAATATCATCAAGGGAAAAACCTCAAGGAAACTTCCAACCACCTGTTTGTAGTTGAAGTGACTCAGAAGGCCACCCATCCCCTAGGCAGAGATAGTATACTTGATACATAACACGTGCTATCATTAATCCAGAAAATGCTCTCACCTCTCCGATGATAGTCATCTGGGAAGCAGTTTAATTTTATTTAATGATACATCATACAAATACCTTTTAGAGAAGAGAAGAAAGCTTGGTCTACAGGGTAAGTTTCAAGCCAGTCAGGGATACATGGTGAGAATTTGTCTTTAACACTGAGCCGCCTCCTTTTTATTATTTCATTTTTTTAAGAGTGGGGAGCAGAGTTTGGGTCCTCAGAACCCACCTACAGGCTGAGTGACTTTGGAGGCTTGCCTGTCCTTCTAGCTTTGCAAGGCAGAGTCAGGAGATCCCCTAGAGCAAGCTGGCTACTGAGTCTGGCTGTATCAGTAAGCGCTGGGTTTAACTGAGAGACACCCCCACCTTAATGAACAAGGAGAAAGAATGATTGAGGGTGATTCCCAGTGTCAGCCTTAGTCTACCACGTGTGTGTCCATGTGGCAGACATGCACATACATATCTGAAGTTTCAAGTTTCAGTTAAAATCATGTGCTCAAATGTTCAGATTTATGCCACTGAAGTGGGCAGCTTTCTGAAGGTACTTACATAAGTAAGAGTAGGTCTACGGAAGGTGGTCTACAGGGGATGGTCTACACCCGTCCCCTCAGCAGAGATAGACTGGGTACATAACATAATCACTCTACTTCATTTTAGTCGGTCATTAAGCAGTGTTTCACTTCTTTTGACTCTTCCTCACCAGAAACATACTTTAGGAGGTGATTTAAAAAACCAAAACCAAAATTATGTTTAATGAAGAGAAAGAGCTTGACTCAAGACAACGTGGGCTCAAACACTCCTCCTTAGCTGCTCTCTCATTGAACTCAGATGACAAAAGACATTTGCATGGCCCAGATTTCTTTTCTTCTGCCTCTGACACTGAAAGCCTCTGGAGAGTCAAGCTGATCTGGTGTAGGCCAGCATGCTGTTAGCATCTTCCTGAACCAGCAGGTGCCTTCGGCTAGCTGACTTACCCCATTTTCTGGATTAATCTTGCTGAATGGGTAGCGTGAGTTCAGATAGTCCTGATTGACCTTCGCAGCTCTCATGGGACTGTAACGTCCAACAGGAAGTGTGGGAAAATCAGGTTGAGCTGTCTGAAAGTTTGAGCCTGCCAAGCTTGGAGAATCCCTAAGGGTCCATTCTGAACGTCCAGGTCAGGGCTTTTCCGGCTTTTCCATGTGTCCATACCCTGTCTTCAAATAGAAAAAGTTGTACACAATCTAGTTATAGGTATATAAAATAGTGTAACATTTAATGAAATTATATCATAAAAGAAATGTATTTTTTATTAAAATTTGTTTTATTATGTTTATGTGTGTGTGTGGGGAGGGGGGGCACATGCCACTTCGAGTACGTGGAAGTCAGAGAATAACTTGTAGAAGTCTCTTCTCTTTGTTCATCACATGGGTTCTGGGATCAAATGTAGCTCATCAGGTTTGGCGGTAGAGGCTCTCCTGGTGGCCTTGAGAAATTTATTCATTTTTAAGGACATATTTGTTTTTACCTATGTGTATGTGTTCTGGTGAAGTATTTCATAGTAGGGGGAAACAAAACCTTTGCAAACATGCCAGTGTGGAAGGAATGACTCAGTAATAGTTTCTATGAATCTCATCTCTGTCTTCCTCCTTAAATATGAAAAGCAGCTGTGCCATACATGGCTACCTAATAATTTCTTTGCAGAAGAATTCTGAATTTAAAAGTTTGAATAAAATATTAGGGGAAGAGAATGAGTATTTGGGAGAGCAGTCATGGAACTGGAGTGACACAGTAATGCCCTGAAGTTGTAAGACAAGGGACAAATTCCATGAGGCGTAAAGTCATGGAAATGAGTATTTTATGGTCCTGTTATGTGGAATAAAGAGAGTTAGTCTCTCTGGCAGTGATTGTTAAATTACTTTCTTTGGTATTTGGAGGCAGAGAAGTGTCTGGCTAAGTCTTCTTCCCATCATCTCCACTTTTCCACGTTACCACTAACTTTTATCCCTTTTACTGGTAAATAAGCCACCATCCTGTGGGTTAGAGATCTGCTTTGCTTATCATTGCCACCATTTACTAAAGGTTTTAAGTGTAATTATTGCTTGGTTCATTTCCTCTCAATCCTTGTAATATCTGGTGAGAAACATGGCTGCGTTGTCCTCTGTACCGTACAGATGTGGAGGCCCTGGCTCAGCGAGGATAAAGGAATTGCTCTCCTGTAGTAGGCAGTGGTAGTGGTAGGAGGTAGGCATTACACCTAGCCCTTTACTTCCCGCCCCGCCCCGCCCCCTACAGGGGATCAGAAAGCAGGGGATACAGTGGTAGGCAATCGAGCTCTACATGCCAATTCTCTGAACTTGTATTCCTAAAGCTGCTTTGCTCCACCGTCCATCAGAAGTGACTGAGCCCTTCTAGGTAGGACGCTGTTTTCGTAAAGGAGGCCTGTGTGAGCTTGTTTGCCTTTGCTGTAGGAAGCCGCTACACAGGGAGTTGCCATTTATGGTCGGGGCTATCTCTCACGAGACACTCGGCCTCCAGAACCATGCGGAATATATTTCAGTTTTTATTAGTCACCTAGTGTGATTGGTGGCTAGTATCATCTTCACAGGATCTAAAAGTCAGCTTGGAGACAAACCTCTAGGCATGCCTGTGAGAGAGTTTCTAGATTTTGGGAAGACCCACCCTAAATATAGGTGGCGCCATTCTATTGGCTGGGATCCTGCGCTCAGTGAAAAGGGAGAAGCTTGGCTTAGTTCTTTGCCTTCTGCTTCCTGATTGTGGATGCTGCTGCCTCACGTTCAGGCACAGAAGCCTTCCTGGCCGTGATGAGCTGCAACCCAAAAGGACTGGCCCAAATAAACCCTTCCTTAAGTTGCTTTTAGCATGCAATGAAGAAAGCAACTAATACCCTTGGGTTATAGTTTTGGATTTGGCAGCAGAGTTGATTTAAACATGACTATTTAATCTTAAGAGGCATCTGTGGTGAGAAAGAGAAATAATCTGGACTACTCAACTCCTTGTCTCCTTTAAGAGTCAGTCAGGCTGGAGCTGGAGAGATGACTCACTGGTTAAGAGCACTAACTGGTCCAGATGACCCAAGTTTGGGCCTCTGGTGTCCTTGGTCACTGCCTCACTCACCCAAGCTTGCTCTTCCTCCCCTTCCCCCCTTCCACTCCTTTACTTCTCCTTCTCCCTCTTAGAATTCCTTAGAGCAAGAAACGTTGACCAGGCAGAGTATGGTGGTACACATCTATATTCCCAGTACCCTGGAAGCAGAGGAATGGATGTCATTGCAAGTTTGAGGTCAGTCTAGTTTATGTAGGGAAACGATCCCCCTCCCCAGACCAGGTGTTGTGATCAGATGAAGTTCTCAGCTGGGGATGGTTCATTTTCTTTGAGATGGAGGTACACTCTAGCCCAGGCTAGCCTGGAACTTGTGATCTTCCTGCCTCAGTCTTATAACAGGTTCTTATCTTGCAGGAGGAGCTTCCCCTTGCATCCACCATCTTGAAAATATGAAAGCCAGTGGGGACTGGGGCCACAGTGTGATTTATCGTGGATAGCACATACTGGTGCTTTGTTGAACTGCTGTTTTGAGCCACATAATTTTAGTTGGTAGAAATTAGTGGCTGTGTTGTTTTGAAAAGACCTTTCCTGGTTAAGACAGCCTCCTGGATACTTGGTCACACTGTTAGAATAAAGATGGTGTAAAAAACAAGTAATCCTTGTCCTCTTCTAGTTTTAAATGTTTTTCCAGAAAAAAAGTAGTATATTTATGTTTAATAAATTGTCAAGTTCATGGGTGTCTAATACCCCTGACCTTGAATTTTCTCTTTTAATGCCTGTGATGACCAAATTCTTATATCACCACTCTGTATGTTTAAATACTAGAATAATTTTAACAATACCTATTTTCTATACCTGCCTTGAAGACTGTCGTAACTAAGGCTTAATTTTTTCTATCTTTAACATTTGCTTTTATTTTGAAGATTGTTTTTAGAGATTTTTTTTCCATATTTAGTTTCAAGATTCCAATTTAATTTCAGTTAACTTGCTGCTGTTGTTTTGTTTTGTTTTTGAGGCAGGGTTTCTCTACATAGCCTCAGCTGTCCTAGAATTTGCTCTGTAGACCAGGCTGGCCTCAAAGATCTGCCTGCCTCTGCCTCTGCCTCCTGAATGCTGGGATTAAAGGCATGTGCCAGCATACCTGTTAACTTATTCTTTGAATCAGAAATATTTTAACATGAAAACTTAGTCAAATATACTTCCATTCCATAAGACATAATTTTTATTTTCTTACCTAAGCTGGCTAATCAGCCATGTCCTCAGTAGGCTACTGCAGGATGCTTGTTACATTTTACTTTGTCAGAAGCTGTTACCTTTATACAAAGAAGGAATGGGAAGATACTGGTTTGGTGAGATCAATTTACATGCTTTCGCTTACAGGCTTACATTTATTAACATTTCAAGTAAACACACTAAAATAGCCTAGTTGTGGCTGATTGTGTTACCTTTTGATCATGTTTGTTACATTTTGGTTGCAGGTGATTATAATTTATCACCGTATACTTTTGTGTGCAGTCTTTCTTTGTCTTAGAGCTGGCCATGTATACTTGTCTGGCTGGGAGCCCCGAGGATCTGCCTGTCCTCGATTACAGGTGTGGGTCTCCATATTTAACCTTTCTGCATATATTCTGAGAGTCAAACTTGGGTCCTATTGCTTGTGCAGTGACCACTTTTCTAACTGAGCTAATCTCTCTGCTCTGCTGCTCTAATATACATATTATATTATGCATTTATATCAGTTGGAGTATCCTTTATGAGTTTAAGATTAATTTAAAAACAATGATAAAGTTTTTCCTCACAGTCAGTGATTAATAATCTCTTCCCTTGTTTCCTGGCCTATTGTTTTCATCTCTTAATAGTATTTTGCCTCATCTGAAGAATAAAGAGAAAAAAGAAGTCATAGAAATAAATGTATTACTGGTTTGGTTCATGTTCAAGTCTGCCTGGGAGAAAGAGCTTGAAAAATGGTCCAGTGGGTATCTGTCTCCTTAGTTTAGTGGTCAAAGTCAATAGCAGGAAAGTTTAAATACTTAGCAGCCTGGCCCCTAGAGATTTGTAGTAGTTTTTGGGATCTTACAGCAAGATTATGTCTGACACCCACGCCCACCTCCAAGTGCTGGGATTAAAGGCATGCACCATCATGTTCTGCCTAACTTTAACTCTGAACAGACCATTTGGTGATTCATAACACTTTGGCCGCTGCCTCCTCCTCCTCCTCCTCCTCCTCCTCCTCCTCCTCCTCCTCCTTCAGGTGCCCAGGCTCTCTGACAGGCAGAGCTACCTCTCAGGCCTGTCCTGCTTGTGGCTGCCCTTAAGATGTTTGGAGGTGGGTTCCTGCTTTCCCCTGTTTCCCCAAAACCTTCTCATTCTTGGGAGGTCTGTCTGTCTGTCTGTCTTTTCTTTTTTTGGACAAGCACTGTTTTTAGAACCTTTCATCACTTGGGCTGAATCTTATTCATGATTGTTATCACTTGCTTAAACTGAGGGCTAGACTTTGCTATTGGTCGTGCAAGATTAAGAAATGAAGAAAAAAAAGGTTAAAGAAAAGACTCTGGGGATGGGGAACCACTGCTTAGATGAGCCAGTGGAAGAATGCTACACCCATTCTGCCCAGTTTGCTGATGTTCGTCATCTTTCAGTTTGGAACTCTTCTAATATCCAATTGTGCAGTTTTTTTTTTTCTGGGACTCACTAACAGCTCTGGCTGGCCTGGAACAAAGATCCACTTGCTTCTGCCTCCAAAGTGCTGGGATTGAGACATACACAATCATGCCTGACTATATTTGATTTTATTGGACACATAGTAGATACAGTTATGGGGTAGTGTGTGACATCTCAATGCATGCATGCAGTGTGCAATGCTCAGGTCAAAGTAATTGGCTTATCTCAAACGTTTATTTTTGTTTGTGGTAGAGGATTTCAAAATCCTCTCTACCTTGAAACATTCCCTAATTGTTTATAACTGTAGTCATTGTACTACTGTATAGAATAGTCTTCGTTCCTCATAGGCCCCTGAGATCACAAAACCTGAGTAATGTTTTTGCTCCTTGAAAATAAGAGTAAGGGTAGGGGTGGATGTAGCTGCATGTCTTACAAGACTCTAGCATAGTGGTTCTCCACCTGTGGGTCCCAATACCATCGTCATCCAACAACCCTTTCACTTATCAGGTATCCTGCATATCAGATGTTTACACTGTGATTCATAACAGTAGCAAAATGGTGTAATAGCAATGAAAGTAACTTTATGGTTGGGGGTCACCACAATATGAGAAACTGTATTAAAGGGTCGCAGCATTAGGAAGGTTGAGAAACCAGTGTTTCACCAATAACAAAATAATCAGTATAAACATCTAGCATCCAAATTATAGAAGCCCACAGTACATTACATTGTAACTTAAAAGATATTTATAAGTATAAAGACAGGGCTTGTGAAGTGTTTATACACCAATGTGATCCAAGCACATCCGCTGTGAAGGAACTGGCAAACCTTCGTGACTGGTGAACATGTGAGCTGCTGGGCATAATGCTGCAAACACTGTGCTCCCAACATGACGGTGGTACTTAATGCCAGTTGATGGGACACATTTCAGAATGTCACACACTGAACCAGCTATATATTCTAATTAGCTTCTACTTCTACTGAGTAAGGTATGTCCTCTGGCCTTAACTTGCTGTGTGCATGCCTTTATATTAGGGTCACCTCTTCTTTTCCTTACTAACTCCTGGCCAAGTAATGTAACTTGAAGCCTAAAGAGTTGGAGCTTTGGGTGTAGAATTATGTGACTGTGCTTCAGTTAGGAATAGTTATTTAGATATATGTTCCACAGTGGGATGGTGAATACATTTTATCATAAAAATCAGCACCAGATTAAAACCCCCATGGCGAACTCTAAGGATGGCGTGTGCCTAGCCAGGTGTGAGGAGCTGAAGGCAGACCGTGAATCTGTTCCTTCTGTCCTACTGCATGAGATCCAGTTTCTGACTATTAGTAGGATTTCTGTTTTCTCATTTAGCTAATTTCTTAAGTCTTAAGACAAACTCCCATATTCCTTCTTCATATCTGTGTCCACAGTAGCTTTTTCGTGCCTTTCATAGTGGAAAGGATCATAAACCTGATTCAGGAGACGACTTTGTTCAGCCTTCAGATGTGTTGAAAGAATGAGGACTTAGAGGCCATGGATCTCATTTTGTGTCCTCAGCAGATGAAGGTGGCAGGGATTCTCCTGAGGCTTGACACACAAGGGTAGAGCGCATACAGTACCGCAGCCTGAGGTCTGACACAAGGGTAGAGCACACAGACCCCCATCCAGATGTCTGACACACAAGGGTAGAGTACACACAGAACCCCAGCCTGAGGTCTGACACACAAGGGTAGAGCACACACAGAACCCCAGCCTGAGGTCTGATACACAAGGGTAGAGCACACACAGAACCCCAGCCAGATGTCTGACACACAAGGGTAGAGCACACACAGAACCCCAGCCTGAGGTCTGACATACAAGGGTAGAGTACACACAGAACCCCAGCCTGAGGTCTGACATACAAGGGTAGAGCACACACAGAACCCCAGCCTGAGGTCTGACACACAAGGGTAGAGCACACACAGAACCCCAGCCTGAGGTCTGACACACAAGGGTAGAGCACACACAGAACCCCAGCCAGATGTCTGACACACAAGGGTAGAGCACACACAGAACCCCAGCCAGATGTCTGACACACAAGGGTAGAGCACACAGAACCCCAGCCTGAGGTCTGACACACAAGGGTAGAGTACACACAGAACCCCAGCCAGATGTCTGACACACAAGGGTAGAGCAAGGGATTTTGTTACTTTGCTGATTCCTGTAATTTTTAATTCTGGCCAGTGTACAGTTTGGTTAGAAACTCAAATTGTTTAGCACAGTAGATTGACTAACCGGACACTTTTCTACTCTGTGCTTTTCTTAAGCTGCTATGTTGGGGATTCATCTCAGTGTGCGTCTGAGGGGACGTGCACATTGGACTGTAATGCACCCAGTATCTCTCAAACGTAAGACTTCACGAAGAGCAAACGATACCTGAATGTGTTTTCCTTGGTTCATCCTTTTGGGACAATTTCCCCTAGTTTTAGAAATTAGGAAAACATCAAAGTCCCTAAGTTTTACTGGTATTAAACCTTAACTGTCTTTCACATTTTCTTTTCTTTTTTGACTTTTTTTGTGTTGCCTTGTTTAAGAGGAGTGTATGTGTGTCAGTCAATGTACCTCTCATTTTCTCTAGGCATGAAGAGTCTGTACTTCAGCTTTCATTGGGTTTGTTTTCCTAATAAAGTTGTTGACCTGCTCCTAACATAAGAATTGAGGCATAATCTCAGGATCTAGATTTTATCTAACAGAATTTCTGACTTGAGTGTGGTATTAGAAAATTAATATAATAAAACAAATGTGAGAGGCTCTATTAACTAACACAAAAGTAGTCTGATACTGCTGGTGTTGAAATTCCCACCCTGTAAGATCACATGCAGCTGTAAATGAAAGCCTGCAGCCAGCATCATTCTCAAGAGTGAAAACTCTCAATGCTTCTGCTTGAAGAGGAGAAGGAAGACATACTTACACTTACTCCTTAAACAATCAGCATAGAACTGAGTCCTAGGAATAGTACGTTTTAAAAAAGTAAGAAGTCGGGTGTTAGAAGTCCTGTCAGTTGTGTCTAGGTGGCAGATTGTAACTAGCGTTTGTTTTCAGAATGGCTGGAGAAAATAAAAACCTTCCCTATATGTTCATCTCCTGTGTACCAGTGATTGTTTCAGATGAACTAGGGTAAGGCTTGTATCTGTTTAAGGAACCTACTTTTTAAAGAAACTCTTTTTTTAATGAGGTAAAGAATGATTGTGAGAAATCAATAGGTTGTAAGCTCAGTGTGCAGAAAACTGTGTGTGTGTGTGTGTGTGTGTGCTTGCTTGCTTGCTTGCTTGTGCATGTGTGTGCGCACATAAGTGCACACTTGCATGGTGTGATGCTCTATTCTATGGACACCTTGACTCAGAACTTTCCAAAGTATATACCTGGTCTCTGTTTCTAGTAGGCACGTTATGAAGGGAAGGGATGAGAGATGGAAGGAGTTATTATTGTAACTGCACGGGGTGGTGACGGGGCTTGTTCTACCTGTTTCTATTCTTCAGAGCAGAAGACCATGATGACTTAAGTTGAAAGGCAGGTCCCTGGTTGGCATGTCAGCTGTGCGGGGTCTGACTGATCAAAGGAGACTGATAAACTAAGTCTGCTCACTTTTCTTTTCTTTTCACCCTGATTTTTTTTTCAGTTTATTTTGGAAAGGGATTACCACTGATTTGTTCACTATCTCCCTGACTTTTAAGAGACAATTATCCTTCTTTACTAAGATTATTTTTTATATATTCCCTTATTAAACATTTTGGGTTGTAACATTCATCAAACTTTTATCATACTTAAAAATGGCAAGAGGTTTTTGATGTGGCTTTTTCTATAAAATTAAATGATACCATCATGTTTTTCTCACTAATACATACATGTGCATTGCATAGTTCTATTAATTTGATAACTATTTTCAAAATTCTGGGTAATTTTCTAGTGGTCATACTGTGAAAATGATTCTATGGGGATGCAAACCCGGATAGTGATGGGTAAGCTGGGTCTCAGCGTGCTGCTGTAGAAACAGTGTCATAGCTCATGACTGATCCCCTATGTCTCCTGGGCAGGACCTTCACTGTCCCTCTAAGAAGAGACTGTCACGTGATCTGGGCGTTCGTTTTCACATCCCTGATCTGTCACTCACCGATGTGTGTGCCTTTGGGAAGTCTCTGAGGTTCTCTGTTAGCCAGGGCTTGGAGAACATTTTGATAATAGTTAATACTGACAAAATAGCTTGTCCTCAGTCTTTCTTTTTCAGTATTTTGGTTAAAACATTTATGGTTCATCTGACATAATGACCATATTAAGAATGAACTGTACCAAATATACAAAATAGCATATTCTTCATGACTTATTTCTCAGAGAAAATCTCAGCATGTAACCGTGCCTCTCAAAAAGTCCATACTAAAAGAATTGAGTATATATTTGTTGGAAAAAGATTACAGCTTTTCAGTACATAATTTTAAAAATTTTGGAATGTAAAAATGTTAGATATTGATAGACGACTTGGCAAGTAGTATAACTTTTGGGATGTTCTTAATTAAACAAAAGCCTAATTAAACTTTGTGAGAAGTGACTGTATCATTTTAACTTAATATCCACTCTCATTTAAGAGGTTATAAAAAACTTTGTCTGTTTGAAGTTTCAGTTTAAATTTATATTCCTTCAGGGCAAACAATGCTTGCAGTATGCTACTTTGAGGAGGCAAATCTTTCATTTTTGCAGTGCTTTGAACAGATGAGACTACAATAGAGTGTAGTTAAGCCAACCATGTAAAGATGTAGCCATTGCTGTTTGATTAGGACTGAAATAAGGATTTCAGTTGTGATTTCAGTTGTTTCTTTTCGTGCGTATATTTGTGATACAATGATTTTGATCACAATGAACTACTTATTTATGTTTATTTTTGAGACATTAGCTCACTGGGTAGCCTAGAGTGGCCTGAAACTCTTGGCCTCGCCTCGCCTTGCCTTAAACTTGATGGCAATCCTCCTACCTCAGCTTCTTGCTGCTAGGATATCAGGCATGAAAGTCCATACCCAGTGTGAGCCCAGGACCCTTCTCAGTATGTAGCTCAGGCTGGCCTTGAGTTTATAATCCTCCACTTCAGCCTCCAGCATAGGACCACAGGATTGCACTGTAGCACCATGGCTAGTTGGAATGAGATTTTGTGAAGAATAAATTAGTTGGCTTTTGGAATTAGGAAGTACTTTATAATTTAGTTAGTTGCTCCATTAATTCTGCAACTAATGATACTGAGACTCAAAGTAATGACTTATCAAAGGTGACACGTTTGGGTAAAATAAAGCCCAGATCTCACTCTTAGTTTCTGGGCTTAGGGGTTTTCACATCATACCTGCCATTCTCAGAAAACCTGTCTACATAATTGAGAAGAAAGGGAGGTTTGGAGAATGTTAAAGGTAAAGGTTGTAATGTACCTTTTTCCTGTGACCCCCCCTTCCCCCCCGAACCTAGGGCTTGGCTTGCAGGTTTCTAGAAGCTGTTGTTCAGACGCAATGGATTCAGGTCTACCATGGCCGGTGCTCAGAGATCTGATATTGTGCTAATAAAATTATTGTTTGTGCTTTTTCAGGTGAAAGTTACGTGTGTGCCTCCAACGAACCATTTCGTAAAGTTGATTACACCAAAAACGTTAATCCCAACTGGTCTGTGAACATCAAGGGCAGTACCACCCGCACCTTGGCCGTGGCCTCTGCGAAAAGTGAGGTGAAAGAAAGCAAGGACTTCATCAAACCCAAGTTAGTGACTGTGATTCGAAGTGGAGTGAAGCCTAGAAAGGCCGTGCGGATCCTTCTGAATAAAAAGACTGCCCATTCCTTTGAGCAGGTCTTAACGGATATCACCGAAGCCATTAAACTAGACTCAGGCGTGGTCAAGAGACTGTGCACCCTGGATGGAAAGCAGGTAAGTGCTTCTTCCCGCCGCTTGATGTCTCGTCTTTATTTAGTTTATGTGTTGATTATCTTTGGGGGTATCTGAAGAGATCGACTGGAACTTGCTGTGTAGTCCAGGCTGACCTTGAACTTGGGATCTTCCTGGTCCTGCCAAGTGCTAGGATTAGGGTGTGTATCATGCCCAACTACTGCAGTTACATATTCTACAGAATGTGCTGGTTCCCTAGAAGTAATCCTAGCGGGTTTTCATGAGGGCGCGCGTGTGTGTGTGTGTGTGTGTGTGTGTGAATTAGCTTTTAGCATAAAGAATATAAGGGACTTCCGTTTCTCCAATTATCTAAGAACCCATTGTATGCATCTTCAGTTTGTAGAAGGAAAGATGTGAATTTCTGGGGAATAATATAAGTTGCAGTACTGTCATATGCTAAGTGAAATATTATACAGGAATAATTACTGATTAGTGGTTGTTGGCTTCTATATCACCTAAGTAAAAAATAAAGATATTTAACAGAAGAGTCTGTTTTCCTCCATTATATGTAAAATGGAAAATGCATATCATAAGGAATTTGAATTCCTATTGTCATAGGAATGGCAGATACATTTCTTCCCGAACAATAGAGGCAGTTAATCAGCATTTCTGAAAAGTGAACTATTGGCTGGAAATGTGGGAGTTGAATTATAGGAACAGTGTGTCAAGGAATATAATGTGCTCTGAAAGGTTGGGCACAGTATAAAAAAAAGAATAGAGATGTGGAAGTTAAGTGTTGCCAGAAGTTGATTAAAGACAAAGAGGCTTCCAAAGTGCATTTTTTTCAAATTGCACAAAACCAAGTCATTTATATTTGTATTGTATTAAATTTTTAGTTTCCAACATTAAATTTCTTCATTTTGTATCTCCCCCCAACATACTTTATTTTTAAACTTTTGGATCTTGTAATTCTGAGAATGAGCATGGAGAGACCGTCAGAGAAGTGTCTTCTGCAAACTTGACTAAGCATCTAATTGTCTGAGACCAGCAGATCTAGTGATTGGATGCTTGCTAAACATCTGATGAGAATTTCAATGTAGGTTCTAGGGCTTGGAAGTTAGCTCAGGAGGAAAGTGTGTGTTTGCTGTGTTCAGGTCAGGGTTCAATCCTTAGCAGCGAAAATAAGAAAGGCCAGGTGTGGTGGCCTCATCTTTAATCCCATCTCAAAACAATAACAAAACAACCCCCCCCAGAAAAAAAAACCAGAGAAACAGCAGCAGCAACAAACCCCCAAACAAAATAACCCAGCAAATAAAGACATAACAGTAGATTCTGGGTCATAGCAGAGTAGGGTGCGATTAGAATGCTGGAATTAATAATCAGATAGCATCACAGAATTAATGAAAACAGACACCTGTGCAAAGGAATTGCTATCCAGCCCAGTGTAACACAAAACAACCTAAGATTTACTTTACATGAATGTGAAAATAACAGAAAAACAACATAAGGTGAATTAGAAAGGTGGTTATGGTAGGCACAGGAGACAGGAAGGAAAGAGACAAGTATTCTTTTATTCTTTTATGTTTTTTATTTATGTATATGAGCTCTCAGTCTTTCTGTATGTCTACACAACAGAAGAGGGCAGCAGATCCCATTACAGATAGTTCTGAACCACCATATGGGTGCTGGGAATTGAACTCAGGACCTCTGGAAGAACAGCCAGTGCTCTTTAACCACTGAGCCATCTCTCTAGCCCCTAGACAATATTTAACACATCTTACCAAAATAAAGAGTAACCTAAATATGCAAATTAGAATACAAAAAAATATGGCATAGCTGGTTATGATGGCACATGCCTATAATCCTAGCACCTAGGCAGCTGAGGTGGACAGATCACAAGTTCAAAGCCAGCCTGGGTTTATATAATGAATTTGAGGTTAGCTTGTAGCAAGATTCCCTGTCAATCTCCTCTAAACACACACATACACACATACAGAGCACAAACATACATATACACACAGACACAGACACACACCCTTCCAAGTCCCTTTAGTCTTGCTCATTTGTGAATATGTTAAGGGTTTCCACTCAGGAGGAAATTGATTCTCACTCTTTCAGCTGCCATTCATTGCCTCCCCTAGGGTGGGGCTCTATGAAATGTTCCTCATCCACGTTGGCATGTCAACTGGTGGTGTCTGTCACTGTGTAGGCCTTGTTTAGGTGACACTAAGGTTGAGATTTCATGGGTACACTTTTCTGTCATGGCTAGAAGACACTAGGAGCAGGTGTCCTGGGTCCTCTGGCTCTTAAAATCTTTCTTCCCCCGCGTTTATGATTTTCCTGAGCTTTAGGAAGGGGTTACATTGTAAGATTTGAGGCTGAGCACTCATGCTTGTTTGGCCAGTTGTAATTAATAGTCTTTACTACAAAAAAGAAGGGTCTCTCTCTCTCTCTCTCTCTCTCTGAATCGTAAGAGTTACACTTATCTTTGGATATAAGAGTAAGCATTTAGAATATGGTTAGTTTGGAAAATGCCAATTGTAGGTTCTCCTCTATGTCTTGGGCCTCTCCAGCCATGGATATTTGTCTATGTTTATAGTACTAGGCATGCACTCCTTCCTATTGAGTAGAACTTACGTTTTATTGGACAGCTATTGTTTTTTTCCATGGTAAGGGTGCCATTTTGTCATTACTGTACCACTGGGGCATCTTGCCAGGCAGGCCATCATTGTGACTCATAAGCTTCTCAGCTGGTAGGACTGTTGGTGGCTCCTCTCCTCTGGCAGCTCCCACGGCATCTTCAGGTCTACTAGAGCTTCCTTGGGGAGGAGACTTCTAGGTCTGCATCAGCCTTATCCCCCAAGTCCTCTGTCTGAAGTGTGTGGTGTCTTCAGAAAAGGGACTGAAACTGTATCAGTAGCTATACTGAAATGAGAATTTTCTAAGAATGAAAATGGTGGGAAAATTATAAAAAGTAGGGTTGATTGGACTGTACAAAAATTAAAATTTTCTGGATGTCAAACAGCAGTTTTATGTTTTACATTATAATGGCAGCTTAATAATAAGGGGACACTGGAAAAGTGAGTGAAAGAACAGTTTGAAAAGATAAGACGTATGCAGTAATTAAAAATGTATAAACTAACCTTGAAACATTTTGAGGACTGGGAATGTGACTCAGTATAGTATAGAGTATTTGTTTATGATTGAGACTCTGGGATTTATTCCTGACAACACCCAAAAAAGTGCTTCAGTTTTCCTTTTTTCATGCTTAAAATTTTTATATATATATATGTATATATGATATCATATGCATATATATCATATATATACATATACATACATATATGTATATATATGGATAATTAGAAGTGAAGTGGAAACTTAAGGGTTCTTTGGTGTCTTGGATGGTGTTTTGCTGGGGCAGATATATGAAGGAACATTTAGCTGAAGTGGACACAGGTGAAAGACTTAAACTAGATTGGTGAAGGAACAGTTCACTGAAGCAGACACAGGAGAGAGGATGTTCTGCTCACAAGCACATGAAAGGACATGTGATGAAGGAGTCTTTACTAATGACACCTGTATTGGTCTGCCTTACATTGTCTTGTTGAGCTCCATTTGTCAGGACTCCAGAGAGAAACTTCTGGTGGTGTGTTGAGACTTCTTGCTGCTTCTGTGGACACGGGCTGATTGGCAGAGTGGTGTCAGCTGAGACGTGCACCTGCTGAGCAAGAACCTTGAAGTCCACGTGATATTTGGAGAGAGTATGAAAAAGATGAGAGTAGCTCCCAAGAACCTTTCTAAACAGGTCCACTCCATCCTTTCTTTCCCACTACCTCTGGTGGGTGGTGGACTGAAAGGGAGGTTAAAGTGTTTAAGGACCATCATTAAAAATCAGTTTTTTAAAAAATAAAAATTTCATAGAAGTGTTCACTGGTTTTGAAATATGCAGTGATTTGGCCTTGTCAAAAGAATTGAAGTATAAAATTTATAAACTTTGAAAAGCAGTTTGCTAATTTGTGTAACTCAAAGGTCTTACTACTTAAGCTTGTAAATTACATTTGAAATTTATCCTAAATAACCTGAGACGCAAACATACATTGTGTGTAAGAACTTAAGTCCAGCATGGAATCAGGAAGGTAGGTTGCAAACAGTTAAATCCCAAGTGTCAAAATAGTATACATGGCATTCCATGGGGTGCTTTTGTACTGGCCATTGGCATGCATGTTTGGAGAAATCTTTTAAAATGCAAATGGAAGAAACAAGGTGTGAACTCTGTATATTTTATTTTTGGTTTTGCTCACAGGAAGGACAGAAAGGGTAACTTTTACAAAATAATTCAGAGGGATAAAAGTTAACGTTGCTGTCAGACCCTGAGACAATTCTGATTCCCTGCAGCCTCTGAGGCTTACAGAAAGTTACCTTTGAAGTGTTAGCAGAGGCCGTGGGATGTTACACGGTTACTTTGTCATTGTTTGTCTGTTAGTTGGTTTCTCTTTGGAACTAGGGTCTTGCTGTGTGGCCCAGGTTGGCTTGGAATTGGTGCACCCACCTGCCTCTGCCTCAAGGTCTGTGATTATAAAGCCCTGCCCTGCCATGCTGGGATATTTACATTGCCTTATGAATTAATATATTTTCCATGTGCAAAGAAAATGTTTTCAAACTTTGATGTAATACTTCTTTTTGAAAAAAAATTTACAGACTATTAAACACACAAGTTTGGATACTACATTCTTGGGATCCAGGCCATTCTTGAAGAGCTGAGGTTTTCCTTGTGACTTCACATTACACAGTAGTTGAACATGATATTTTCAGTACTTTACATCTATTTCTGTTTGCTGTGTGGTTTAAGTAGAAGTAGAGCACCATGGAGTTCTCTCTGTTTACCAGACTGGCTTTGAATACAAAGAGATTTGCCTGCTTCTGCCTCTCAAGTGCTAGGTAGGATTAAAGGCATGTGCCATTATGCCCATGCTCAGATCTAACTACTTTCTAGAGACTCTTTAAAATGATTGTGTGTGGGGGCATGTATGGGGGGTATGTGTGCATGTGGGGGGTTGTGTGTGTGTGTATAGTGTGTGGGGGCATGTATGTGTGTGGTGTGTGTGTGTGTGTGTATTTATGACAGATTTCCTCTTAAGAGAAATGAGAAACGAACTTAGATATGTTAATGATCTATATCTGAACGCCATCTTAGATATGTTAATGATCTATATCTATACATCATTTTAGACTGTCTGTGTTAAAACCTTTTATTCCTAGTTGACTTACTCCCCAAATTTTTTTGCATTTAAAATTTATTGGATATATGACACCAAGATAAACATTGTTTTTTATTTTATTTTTTTATTTTTTTTGACATTGTTTTTTAAACAATTCACCATAAGTTGTCACTGACGTCATCCTGAAAAGCAGACTTTTGAGAGATCTTGTTTTCTTTTATGGGACTGAAGGCTTTGGGGATTGAACACATTATAGGAAAACATGTGACAGCAGTAGTTTTGTTCTTGTTACAGTGCGCCTTAAAATTTTTCTTCTTTCAGAATGCTCACATTTCCCTATTAGTATTGACTCCATTTATAAGATGTGAATTTGTTAGTAACATTAGCTTGTATGTTTAAAGTCTTCATAAAGTCACTTAAATCATCTTTTAGGATTTCATCTAAGTTGACTTATAGGTTCTAAACCAGCAGTGATTTATTTATTTTTTGGTCCTTAGGGGACATAGAAGTATATCTGGAGTCAGTTTTTGGTTCTCACAGCTAGAAGTGTGTATTCTTTTTTATAATTTACTTATTTTTAATTTATGTACATTGGTGACAGTTTTGAACTGCCATGAGAATTGAACCCTGGTCCTCTGGAAGAGCTGCCAGTGTTCTTAACCCTCGAGCCATCTCTCCAGCCCTAGAAGTGGGGATTCTATTGGTATTTGGTCATTAGAAGCCAGAGTTGTTGGTAACAGTCCTAAGATTCACAGGCAGCTGTAGTATAGTTCTTTGGGCTCCACACAGTGCTGAGATTTTAAAGTGCCAGTAATGATGTTATTCAAAAGGAAATACTCTGTGAGTACTCACTCTGTTAGTAGCCAGCAAGCCAAACTTTAGTTTGGACCTTACATGCTACAAGAACATCTGTGTCATCTGATGGGCCCATAAGAAGGCGTTGGTTTACTGGCTTGGATGTCAGCCTGTCTTCAGTGTGTGAGGGCCAAGTATGGGGAGGTATTACAGCTCCACAAATGCTTAGGGAAAGATATCCTGAGTGCTTTTGTGGAGATTTAAAGTTAAGTACCAAGCAAGCATCATGATTTAATCTTAAGTATTTAGTACTTAAAAGCAACCATGGTGTAATGATTGCCCAGAGGCTGTTAGCTTGGTTGTCAGCTGATGGGGTTTCCGGAATGAGCTTTTATCCTCGTCAGTGGATGAATTGGTTGATGGGCCCACAATTTGA
Source organism: Tokudaia tokunoshimensis (assembly GCA_036184795.1). Lineage (NCBI taxonomy): Eukaryota > Metazoa > Chordata > Mammalia > Rodentia > Muridae > Tokudaia > Tokudaia tokunoshimensis. Next base: position 72,447,002 of record BTHU01000003.1, read on the forward strand.
TTGGCCTCTGGGAGGTGATGGAAGCTAGCCACAAGCAGTAGTTTCTTGGGCACATTTCTGTGAGATGATGTCTTGTTCTCACTTCTTATCTTTGTTACCTTTTGCTGGCAGAGGTGAGCAGCCTTCTCTGCTGTGCGCTTCAGTCATTGTGATTTTCTGTCTTGGCTCAGGTCCAATACAATGAAGCCGATCATGCACTGAGACCCCTGAAATCTTGAGCCAAAATAAACCTGTATTCCTTTAAGTTGCTCTTGGGTATATTTTAATACAGGGAGAAAAACCAAATATACATGGTTTTCAACATCATTAAAGTTGGGTATAGCTCAATAATGGGCCCCAGGTCCCATGCCCAGCACAGGACAAGGGAAAATGGAAAAGATAAATGAAAATTCTTAAAATGTACAACCCATGTATTTATAAACGAGTTAACTAGAATAAATGATCTGTAAAGAATTCTGGTTGTTCCATAATTTTGTCTAAACACATGGTGAAATTTGGTTAGTTACTCAAATACATTTCTTTAGAAACAAAGCTTTGAACTTTTAAGCACGTGTATAGAAAACAAGGCCTTTCAAACATTCTTAAAGATAGAATGCCTTTCTTGTGATAAGCCACAGTGGCAAAGTTTTTTAAATGTCCTTTTTTTCTGTTACAGAACTCAAAGATCCAAATATAACTTTGTCCACATATGTGAAGAATTCTAGCTTTTAGCATTCCCAGAAACAGCAGAGTTTAACATAAAAGGAACATTTTATAGAATTTTGGAACAAGTTGATTCTTGTCATGGGCAGAGGCAAAACAGACTTAGAAATTGCTTGCAGTTGATGCTTTTAGGGTAAAACACTTCCAGACTTTAGGACCACTGCCAGCCTTGGGATGCCCGTGTGCTGTGTTCTCTTTAGAGAATACGACAGACATTGGTGTGTCTGTGTCCAAGGAGCCATTTAGAGTTTAGGAAGCGTTCGACCCTTGCTTTTGAGATGTTTAGTTATTATGTGGTCATTAGCATGTCGCCAGCAGAACCCCTGCTCTTTCCAGTGTTCAGCTTTGACTCCCTTAATTCTTTTCCTTGTAGAAGTACTCAGTGATAGAGCCTTGCCATCAAGTACACAGCCCTGTTGGTTATTCAGAGCGCAAAGGGTGACGCTCGGTCACACCCCCCCCACGTTCTCACCGTTCTGCCTCATAGAAGAAGGATGAATTGAGTCTAAAAATCGTTTATGAAGAAAAATAGTTGAGAGCTCACGCATGCTTTCAGTAACCCTGTGTAAGTTTCCAGATTTAAAAACCGACCTCATGCATTTGTTGATGTTAATATAGAAAAGCTCTGCTCTCAGAACTGCAGTTTTCCGTTGATTATCCTCCTTGGGTATTTTTAGGACTGTTAATTGTAGTGTGATACAGCTGCCAGACTCAGTCGGTGCGCCGTGCAGCTGATATCATCCCCTTCCACAGAGGTTTACTGCTATGAGCTGAGGGAATGCACATCATCGATGATTGCAGCCAGCGCCTACCCAGATGGACCGCTCTTGTTCTCATGGGCGTTTCGGGCTCTTGATTGAAAAGTTTTATTCAAAATATTCTTTTTCTGTTTGGTGCTGGTTTGTGATAGGCATCTCTAAGTATAAGCATGAAGACATTTGATTATATTTAAAAATGTTGTTCCTATGGTGTGTCCTCGCACAAGGTCATTAAAATGCCATTTCAGGTGTGAGTGATCAGTATCGTGTATGAGCGCTCACTGATGCTGCTATTATATGCACAGTTGTATTCTTGAAGGTTTCTTCTTGAGCACCTGATTTCTCATAGTTGTTGGCTTACCCAGTTTCTGTTGTAAAATATTATGTCTGAACAGTTGAAAATGGAAATCAATTTATTATTGAGCCAGGTATCAAGGCCTTAAGACTGTGTACCTGCCAGGCAAGGGCTCTACCACTGAATGACTTCAACAACCCTTTGAAAATGTGAATTAAAAAAGGTTTTCTTTTTACATAAAACAATGTGTAGGTGAAAACATACAAATCAACTTAGGTAACTTGATCCATATTTGTGGTCCATATTTTATATACGGCCAAGGATAAACATCTTAAAAGTTTTAGAAGCTGAATGTGATTTATTTTTCTTGCAGAACATTCCTCTTTGGTGGAGTATCAACCCATGTTGAAATAATGTCTCAGACTTCTAGGAATCAGGAAATGTGGCCAGTATAATTTGTGCCCTAAGGAGCTGACTCTATGGTTTGGAGCTCAGAAAATATGAATATAATTAGATTTAATATATTTATTCCCTATATTATAGGACAGAGTTTGTGAGAGGTGCCATCAGTTAAAAAATGTTAATGATGGTGAAGTTAATAAGATGCAGAGCTTGAGTGCCAGACTTTTAACCCATGTTTATTTTTCAAGATCATCCTGCAGTAGGTATGTGGTCATACTCTTCCCTGAAGAATGTTGCAAAGCATATTCAAAGAAATTTTAGGATTGTATGAATGTGAGTAGGAATACATGTGGTTTTACATGTTCACATGTATGTGGTCACAGGCATTCTGTGTGTGGAGGCCTGGGGCGCTCATTGGGCATCTTCCTTAGGTGTTCTCCACATTATGGACTGAGGTGGGGGAGAGTTCCTGAACCTGGTGCTTGTCTTTTGACTGGTGTGGCTGGCCAGCTTGCCCCAGAGACTGCCTCCCTGAATCTGCTTCCTGGGATTGCAGGAGGCCACTCTAACTACTTAGCTTTTTCGTGTGGATTCTGGGCACCCAAGCTCTAAGGCTTTGTTCTTGTGTGGCAAGAGCTTTACCTGCTGGGTCATCTCTCCAGGCCTCAAAGAACTTTGTGACTTGGACTTCAGGTCACCATCTTTGATATGGCAGCATAGCTCCAGACTTATTTTCTTTCAAAGCTAGTTTCTGATATTCAAAGAATGATAACTTTTACAACTTTATAATCATTCCTAATTGTTTTTCCAGACTCTCTGTAGCAGTTTATTTACTTTGTCCTGAATAACTTATTAAAAATTTCCAAAGGCTGTAGAAGGTCTCAAAAAAATGAAGCTTGACCCTGTGGTAATTGGAATATAAATGGTCCCCATTATATTCATATATTTGAATACTTGGTTCCCATTTGGTGGAACTCTTTGGGCGGGTACGAGGTGTGGCTTTAGGAGGTGTGTTCTAGGGGTGGGCTTTGGGGTTTCAAAACGCATGCTATTCCCAGTTAGGTCTCTCTCTGTCTTGTGTTGTTATCTCAACATCTGAGCTCTCAGCTACTGCTCCAATGCCATGCTCTGTGCCTGCTGCCATGTCCCGCACCAAGACTGTCATGGATTCTAACCCTCCGGAGCTGTGAGTCCCCAAATTAAATGCTTGTTATTAGTTGCCTTGGTCATGACGTCTTCTCACAGCAATAGAACAGTAACTAAGGCAGACCCATGAAGGATATTCAGTGACTGTGGTGTAGAATATAAAAATTCTGAGGATGTACTTACTATTATGGCTCAGTGTCTCATAAATGGGAGAGTAGACTTCAAACCAGATCTACCCAAAATGTATAACTTTTTAAACTTTATTATATATGTAGACAAATGCAATAAACAATAAATACCAGAACAGTTTGTTCTAGTCATAGGATCCTGGCTGATTTTTCTGGTAAGTTTTCTTACTATGTTTATGTGATAAATTACATTCAGTATCACCAGATACTGGGTAGTATCACCAGAACTGAATATCATGAGAGTGGACTCACAGAGGGCCAACTCACCTTCAAACTTGATTTGAAACTGGGCAGTTGTCTCTCTAAGAAGGAATTTTTATTAAGTTTGTGACATGAGTTTGGGCTGAGGTAGAATTAATTTGTTCAGTCGTTAATGTTTTGTTTTTTATTCTGTTAGGCATTGTCTTAGTTGCTTGAGGAACAGGTGCAAGAGAAGTTCTCTGCTTTTGAGGAACTGTCATGGTTGCAGAACAGACAGATGTAAAAACCAGTTGTAGGATAAGGAAGTCTATAAATGGCCATAGTGATGCAATTTACGCAGAAGAGGAAGCTCTTCATAGAGTTATCCCAAGTTCTTCACAGAGACAGTAGAGTGCGGCTTATGGTCATTCCACATAGTGAGGTAGTAGGCATTTAAAGCAGGTTTAGTTTGCAAGGAATAGTTCAGGTTATGGAATATGTGTATTTGATCTTTTTTTGATTTAGGCCTCTACATTTTTTTATATCTTAACTTTTAACTTTGAAATTAGACTTAAAATCGTATAATGATTCCATATACTTTTTAAAGTAATTTTTAAATTGTTTTGTATACACGAGGGTTTTGTCTGCCTCTTTATGTCTGTGTACTGTGCCTGGTGTCTGGTGCCCAAGAAGGCAAGAAGAGGGTGTTGCCTTTCCTGGAACTGGAGTTGCAGATGGTTGTGAGCTGCCATGTGGGTGCAGAGAATTGAACTCTGGTCCTCTGAAAGAGCAGCCTTAACTGCGGAGCTATCTCTCCAGGCTTTCTGTATTGTCTCCATCCTGCTTCCTCTAATGTTAACACTTCGTGAACCCAGGCAGTTATCTAAGCTAGGTTAACAGACACACCGTTAGCTCATGTGCATCTCCTCAGGGTCTTGCCCATCTCACATTTGATCCAGAAGTATATATGCATTTGCTGTGGTCTCCCTTTCCACCTCTGACTGTGACACACGCTTGGCTTTTCATGGTCTTCTTGTTTGGAATTGCTCTGGCTAGTTATTTTGCATAGCTTCTCTTGATTTAGAACTTTCTGGTGTTTTCTCACAGTGATACCTTGGTTGTGTTTTTTGGTAAGACTACTACAGAAGTCATGCCATGTCCTCTGTGTGCATTTAGTCAGCCACGCTGGATAAATCTCATTACTGGTTGGTTGCTTGATTGCAGGTTGTTTTTCCCTATAAATTTGACATTTTAAACATAAATTATATGTTGTAGGGAGGTTTCTTAAGAAGGTGCACATGCTTTTTGTTTTTCACATTTTGATCTATTAGTGTTAGTGCCTACTGTTTATTGCTGACTCCAGTGACTACTATATATAATATTTGCTAAAGAGCTTTTCTGATCCCGTTCTTTCTACATTCAGTAAGCAGAATTCTGTTCCTAGGGAGAGCTTTCCTCTTTCTTGTTAGGAGTCTTTAGTCTGTAGGCTTAATTCCTTTACCGTCACTTATTTTGCGGTTCAGAATGTCTCACTGTAAGCAATGGGTTTTTTTGAAACACATTCTGTCTATGTACACAAGCTGGCCTTGAACCCATGAACCTCCGGCCTTAGACATCCAAATGCTAGAATTGTGTGTGTGCCACCACACTTGACCAGATTTTTAAGTTGGATTGTGTGCCTGTTTGACATATTTAAAGGTGTATAAGGATAGAATGGATGTTTAGCTTCATGGTAGAGTACCTGCCTAGCATTCACCAGGCCCTGAGTGGTTTTACTCCTTCATTAGGTAAGGAATAGGGGAACTTGTTAGTTAGGCTCATAATTAGACTCGTGGCACACAAACATAAGTCTGCATCACTGTTTGCCACAGTGGCAGCTCTGGGCCCATCACTCTGATGCTTCTTCATGCTGTGCCTTCTCCGTGTGTCTCCAGGCACTGGTTTCTGTCCATTGTACACATTTCAGGTTCCTCAGAACTGTTTCTCTAATGTATTTGATGTAAAGTGCCCAGAAGCTGGGATTTAGAGTATGCCTACATTGGTTGGCTTTTGTCTATTTTAGAAGCCCATTCTAGGCTGCTAATATCCATGTTTTTGTCTGTAGATGGCTACTTTAGGATGAACACCTATGATGTGTTGGACAGAGTTGCTATTTAAGTCTTTTGACCCTATGATCCATATATAATGAATTTGGCTCTAAATGGACTGCTGCACTGTAGGCATCTGTACTGGCTGGTTTTGTGTGTCAACTTGACACAAGCTGGAGTTAATCACAGAGAAAGGAGCCTCCCTTGAGGAAATGCCTCCATGAGATCCAGCTGTGGGACATTTTCTCAATTAGGGATCAAGAGGGGAGGGTCCCTTGTGGGTGGTGCCATCCCTGGGCTGATAGTCTTGGGTTCTTTAAGAGAGCAGGCTGAGCAAGCCGGGGAAGCAAACCAGTAAGTAACATCCCTCCATGGCCTCTGCATCGGCTCCTGCTTCCTGACCTGCTTGAGTTCCAGTCCTGATGACTTCCTTTGGTGATGAACAGCAATGTGGAAGTATAAGCTGAATAAGGAATCCTTTCCTCCCCAGCTTGCTTCTTTCTTGGTCATGATGTTTGTGCAGGAATAGAAACCCTGACTAAGACAGCACAGCATCTAAGGACTTGATGACTGTATGATAGGAGGCAGTTTTGCACATGAGAGAAAGCTGGAAATTTCTGGAGACCCTATTAAATATGAACCAGTATCTTAGGGTGTACTGTTGGCATTTGTTGGGTGCTACTATATATAGAGCCTAGAACAGGTCTCCAGAACAAAGAGTCATTTTACATCAAACATCAGTGTTGCTGAGGTAGAGACTGTGTGACATAATGTGATGCGTGTGAAGAGGAAAGATGCAAAGGTTCTGAGGGAAATCCATACGGCCTGTGAGTGGCCGGGGTAAGGGGGTTGGGGTGGTGCGTATGGTAAAGTGCGGCGTTTTGAAATGAAGCTAGGTGAGGACAAGATGATGCACAGACAGGACATTTTTAAGATACTTGGAGCCAGAGCTGGACCACTGAAGGCTTGTAAGAGGATCCAAGTTGCATTTGGAGACTATGAAATGAGTTCATAAAGATGGTCGATACAAACATAGTTGATGGTCTTGGGATGTGGACTGCTGTTTGATAATTTTTCCAAGCTGTAGTTCATTTCCGGCGTCCTAAATGCTTAGGAGCAGCAGCTCAGGCTGTGTTCCAGATGGGGTGCTGATGTTCTTGAAGAAAGACTAGTGGTTTCAGAGGGAAAAGATTTGGACCTAGAGGGAACTGGAAAAAAATTAAATGGGTTAAGGTAGTGGAGTATTTGATAGGAGATTTAAAGACATCTCCATTATGACTGAAAACATGGTGTCAGTTATGGATTTTAGTTCTTTAAAGAACTTAATTTTCAATATGCTTTTCGCCGTCACACTGAGAAATGTCAGTGGAAGATCAGGTGCCAGGATTGTTGCTTAGCAGCCATGCTGGGTGCAGGGGACAGTGACTTTCACTGGGTGATTCTGAACTTGTGTTTGTCCTCTCACTGTTCCCAACTGGATCATTCATGGTCTGAGGAAGGCAGAGCTTTACTGCAGAAACCTTGTTACCATCATGTGTACAATGTTACTGCTTCCAGTAACACATTTTATGAATGCATTGAAATGTAAAATATATGACAGCAAAGAAACTTTGATATAAATGTGTTTCTTGGTAGAAAAAGGAAAAATTCGAAGCAGCATGGAAAATGGCCCAGTTTTCACAAGCCAGGTAGGTCATGACAGCATTCATCAGCGTAAGGGTCAAATGTTCCTATGTTTGACTAAAGAGCATTATCAAAAGCATAACCTATTAAGGAATTGATTGAAACAATAATTTTAATAATTAAACAGCTATTTAATAATTCAGTATTTTAATAATTTATGATAATTGATTGAGGAACTGTTCACTTCCTGAAGTTAAAGTTTTCCTCTTTATTTATAGATATAAAAATTTATTTGAAAAAGGAAAACTAAATCTCCACTGATTTGGCTTTTCATGCAGATGTTTTCAGTTTTGTGCTGATGTATGTTACCAAGTTAAACTAAATACAGTTTCGTATTGTTTATATCATATAGAGTTCCCCGATTTGTGACTTCTTCAAACTATAATTAGAGTAGTTTAGGCATTGGACTTTTATATGGAAGTTATCTGCAGGCTAATTTCATTTTAGAGTAAACCTCCTCTGTGATCTGGGGTATGAGTACAAAGCCGTGGGGCTGGAGTCCTCACAAGTGCTCCCGGCAAGCCCTCGCTGCCCAGTACACTCAGGATGCAGCTCACCGAGGACACTGCTTCTCAGCTGCAACACTGTCAGTAAGGAAGTGCTAAAATCAGGACACGATGAGAAAAGTACAAGGGGATAGTTAATACTTACCATTTAAATCATACAACTACAATGCAGAGTTGGGACGAGTTCATCAAGGAACAGAAGGCAAAGTAGGCTGGAGCTGAAAGACTGTGTGGGAACCGTTCCTGCCCATCACCAGCCCTGCCTGCCCCACTCTCCCAAGCATGTACTTACAGACGCTATTGTGTGTATGTTGCATGTACACACACACACACACACACACAGGATTGCATGGTTTAGGAATGCCTACAGATGACATTGCTGAGAGGAAATGAGGATAATGCTGGGTCATGGTGGGAAGTAAGTTGGGAGAAATTTGGAAGCAGAAATTTTAAGCTGGAGAAAGGATATCAGCTATTGATAAAAATAATGATAGAATGAAGTCAGGTGGTGGTGTTGGCCCATGCCTTTAATCCCAGCACACAAGAGGAACATGCAGGCTAGATCTCTGAGCTTGAGGCCAGCCTGGTCTATAGAGTTCTAGGGCAACCAGGGCTATACAGAGAAACCCTGTCTCAAAAATAAAAAATAAATCAAAATTTAAAATGATAGCATGAAAAACTGCTTTGGGAGTCAGTCTACCATCTAGTCTGAGGCTACAGAGCAAGGAGGAGCTCTGGTATTATCAACTGGGAGGCACTATTTGTGTAGGTTTGGTGATCAGACTACCATGGTGGAAGTGGGACAAGATGTGGGCGCAGTGCGGAGGGGGTAGGCTTTCTATCCACAGCTTGCTGAGGTTAACCAGGGGTTTGATACTTTCTTGCTGCTAATGTGAATGCTGAATCATAGAGACCTCCTTTGGAGATTATTTTATGTATATGGGTATATTGCCTGCTTATATATCTGTGCTCCATGCATGCCTAGTGCCTGAGAAGGCTAGAAGAGGGCGTTGGATCCTTTGGAAATGGAGTTGCAGACAATTGTGATCAGCCATGTAGATGCTGGGATCAAATCCAGGTCCTCTGGAAGAGTAGCCAGTGCTCTTAACCACTGAGCCATCTCCCTCACTTCTATCATCCCATGCTCAGTAGAGAAACTCTTTCAAGTTCTGGTTTCCTAAGGGGCAGAAACACCAAGGAGCAAAAGCACGCTTCCACAGTTGATCATTTCAGCTCTTCATGTTTAAGGCTGGAAAAAGCCAAGTACACTTTTTTTTTCCTAGGAATAAATTACCCAGTTTACTTAATGTTGGCCTAATAAGGTAGAAATAACAGTTTTGTTGAATTACATATTCCAGAATGCTGTGTGGGAGGCTTAATGCATAGTAGATAGTCTTGTGTGAAGTAAAAGTATTGTTTTTACCAAGGTAAAATGTAAACCCAGCTTGTGTAGTAGCAAGGCTCCTTATTTTGCTGTTAGCCTGATGTGACCCAAGAAAACATAATGAAAGAGTAAGGTTTTAACAGGAGCTAATTCTGCAGAGTTTGTATGGTAGCCTCCAAGTATATCCTGTGAGGAAATAGCTCAGTAACCCCTTGGTGTGCTTTTGAGTCTCTTATCAGAGCTCAGGACCACCGTGGGACCACACCTCAGCCTTACTGTACTCAGGAGCACCAGCCAGAACTTTAGCACTGTACTTGGGGAAATTTTTTTGGGGGGGGGGATTTTTAAACGTGATGTAAAAATTATGCATAGGTGTCTGAGTGTGGCTGTGTGCACACGAGCCCGGGTGCCTGAGGAGACCACAGGGGCTAGGTTCTCTGGAGCTGGGGTTTGAGGTGCATGTGTCCTGCTGGGAGCTGAACTGAGTTCTCTGTGAGAGCAATGATGGCTTGTAACTGCTGAGCCATTTCTCCAGATCCCCTGGGGACAATTTTAAACAGAAAACTTGACAACAAAAGGAAAAATGTAGAAACACGTGACTATGAAAAGGATATTTGTTTATAACACAAAGGAGAAACAACATCGATTTCTTTGTCTAGCTCTAGCTGGGTGCATGCTGGGTAACCCCATCTTTCCCACTTCGTGTTTTTGAGAGTGACCACAAAAGTGCTACTAGTGTTCTTAGGAATAAAAAGAGATTTTTAGCAAGTATGTGAATCTGCAGGTGAGAACCATGAAGATTAAAAATCAACTACTATGTAATAATGAGGTAACAACCATCATCATGGCAAGAGAAATTTTGTTTTATTTGACTTTTTAAAAAAAAATGATATAGCCCTGGATAAATCTGGCCTCAAATTTAGCTATGTAGCTGAGGATAGCCTTCGATTTCTAATCTTCTTCTCTCTGCCTTCTGGGTGCTGGGACTACAGGACTAGGTCATCATACCTAATTTATGACAAGTTAAAAATTGAATCCAGGGTTTGTGCATGCTGGGAAGTCTAGCTATATTCCTATCTCTGCGGTTCATTAGGTAAAGAGATGGTCTATAGGGTACAATGTATATATGTATATAATAAAGCAAGGCAGTCTTTACTAATTTGAGAGAGCTGACTCAGAGGGTGGAGAAAGTTTCTTTGTGCCAACATTTCAAAAGGAAACCTGAAATGCATACATATACTTTCCTTTGCTAAGTCAGAGGGAGCAAGGTGTGGTAGGGTTGATAACTGTACTAATAACAGTCATTAAGTGGCATCTAATTACAATGTGTTAAAATGTCTGAGTAATAATAAGTCACATTTGATGCAGTTCATGAGTCATCTCATGTAAACAAGGATTGTAATATAAGGGGAGACGAAGCAAACAGGTTCCAATAGCAGAAGGGCACTTGGGTTGGAGGGCTCTGCCTACTTTTTATTTTTGTCTTCTTATTACATTTGTTCTTTGTGTGGATGCATGTGTACACTGAGTATGTGTGGAAGTCAGAGGATGGCTTGCAGGAGTCAGTTCTCTCTTCTTGGACTGTGGATTGAACTCAGGTCCTTAGGCTTGGCAGCAAGCCCTTACCCACTCAGCCATCTTTGCTGGCCGAGCTGCATACTCCTATCTCCTAGTCCTTGATTAAAGGAGATTAGATAACACTGTGATACAATGTTGATAGGAAATGAGAATTATGTATCATGAAAGAATTCCCTTGTGCAGGGAGCTTTCGTTTTTTCAAATATTTTGAAACATTGTATGATAGGAACTATGTTATGAAATAAACAGATTTTGGATACGGCTGTTCTCTGTGGACAGGTTACTTAAGATGTTATCTTGATAAAAATCGAGTCACTTTTTTTTCATGTGAAATGCATTTCTCTCAGTGCCCCCCCCCCACCTCAGATTTTTCTTTGGAACTCACTGAAATCATTCTGCACAGTGATAGGGCAATAACTAAGTCCCTGAGGGGAATGCTGTAGTTTATCTCTAAGGTATACAGCAGGCTTAGCATGTACAAGTGTCGGGTTTCAATCCCCAGCATCAAACCAACAGATCTGCTATTTTCAATCTACTTGTATTTTTCCATTTCTAAAAATCCTGGTTTTTTGTTTTTCTTCTCTCAACCCAGGGCACTGCTGGACTGTATTTCTGTTTGTCCTCTTCTTTCCAGGGGTTCTCCTAAATCCTGCGTTGTTGTCCTGTGTAGACTTTCATTTTACTCAGAGACTCAGTGAGCATTTTCTCTATTGGCAACATTTTGCTTTTTTGAGGACTAGGATGCCTTTTAGACAACTGCGGGTTTATCTAATTCAAATGAGAGCATGAATTATGGAGAAAACTGATTTCATTTATCTTGGAATGAAACGGTTCTTAATATGATTTTGAACAATTTATGAACAAAATCACTGGTGATGATTTTTCATTTTTTTTCCCCTCTGCTTTTTGCAGTAGTGGCGCGTGTGCGGGTGCGCGCGCGCGCACACACACACACACACACATACACAAAAAGCAGGAATATGCAAGCACTTGCATATAGTCTTTGGGAAAAGCTTTTTTTTTTTTTTTTGCACACCCAGAGAACATAGGTAGCTGATAAGACATTTACAAGCCTTGAAAGTTAAATCGTTTTTCTGTTTCCCCAGATTATTCAGTCACAGGACCCTTTAATGCATAACCTATTCATATACTTCTGGAGAAGTGTGTCGTAAATGACACCCTAAAGGCAAGTGCTTGGATGTTCTGTACTCAAATAGAGGCAGTAAGTAGTCTGGTGTGCTCCAGGCACTGAGCTGAATGCAAGGCATTGCACTTTAATTGGCGATGGAGAGCTTCCACTGTCCTGAAGAAGGGACTGCCAAGGGCTATAAAATACAATGTGGGAGGTGCAACGAGTGGGCTTGTGAACGACTTTCCAAAGGCACTATATTTGTCTATTTTGGTTTCTATTATAAACAACAGAGGCTGACTAACTTTTATAAAGAAAAGAGGTCTGCTGCTTAGCTACATTGCTGACGAAGGTTCCAGTCCACACACCCCAAACCCTGCTGTATCACCACATGGTGCATGGCAGTGTAGGAGCAGGTGTGAGGGAGGAGTTCATGCTTAAACCAGAAAGCCAGGACCTCTGTGGCCATGCTCCCAGCTGGCTGAATGACTCCCAACCTGACCACACCCAGGCCCAAGCTCCAAAGCTGAGAGCCGCTGGGCAAGGAAGGGAGGAGAAAATGTGGTGGGTAGATACTACCCATACATAGACGAGAAAGCACCTCTCGCAGTGTAAGGGCACGCTCGTTCATTTTGCAGATATGAGCATTTCCTGTGAATGGAGGCCACAGCTCTGAGTGAGACAAGGCTCTTTGCTGCTTTAAAACTTAAATCCCAGCTGGGTAAGGCAGGAGATGGAAGCAAATTAAAGAGCTATGGAGAAAAACATTGTCAGGGTCTGCTATGTAGATGGATAGAGCACTGAATAAGGAAGAGACTTGGGGGATTCCAGTTGGGAGAATTGTGGACTTGTGGGGTCACCGGGACATACAGAACCTCCAGTGTTCCTTGTTAAATCCAGTGTGCCAGTTAATTTTTTCTCAGCTTGACACAAATCTGGAGTGATTGGCCTGTAGGCAAGTCTGTGTGGCGTTTTCTGGACTAATGACTGGTATAGAAGGATCCAGCCCCCTGTGGGTGGTGCCACTACTAGGCATGTGTTTCCTGGAGGTCTAAGAAAAAGGTAGGTAGATAAATATGAGCCTGGAGAACAAGCCAGGGAATAGCAGTCCTCCATGCCCTCTGCTTCAGTTCCTACCCGGGAGTCCCTGCCTTTACTTCCCTTCCCTAATGGACTGTGAGCTGTAACAGGAAATAAACCCTTTCCTCCTCAAGTTACTTTTGGTCATGGTGTTGTTATAGCAATAGAAAGAAAACTAGGATGCCCAGATGCGCTACGGACAATAGTTGAATGATGGGTTGCCCAAGAATTGGGGTTTGCTGAGGTTAGTCAGGGAATGGGATTTTGCTGCCTAAAGGGTGGGCCATAGAGACACAACTGGACTGAGGAGGAAGCAATGTTCGGAGGAACCCCAGGAGGAGACGCAGATGTGGTGAAGATGTTAAGTTCCAAAGTCGGGGTAAAAGTGCAGTATGACTTAGAAGGTTAGAGCAGTGTGTGACCCGGGGGCTGCAGGAGTAGGTTCCCTCTGAATAATGCAGGTCTCACACTGCAAAGGCTGAATAATTTTGATGGAACAGGCTGCACTGGATCTGGAGAGATAACTGGAGTGTTAGGATGGTTGTTTATCTCCCATCCTTATAGAACGACTTGAGGGAAAGAGGCCATGACCCAAGTTTTAAAGCATTAGGTGGGAAAAGTCAGGAGTCAGTTGAACACCACAAACTGCTGTAATGATGTCGGACTCAAAGGAATAGCATTCAGGATTTTTCTGAACTTAAGCAGGGAGGAAGTGATTAGGCTGTCACTATGAGCATGTGACTCAAGGAAGCGGGTGTGGAGTGAGGTTCACATGCCAGTCTGAGGTCCACAGAGGCTGTGTCCATGTGGTTAGCAGCTGTGTGTCACAGAACTTCAAGTCATCCATTCTAGTTACAGTGACATAGAATCCATGGAATAAAAAATAATTACAAATTCATAAGAAATCAAATATACATTTCTGTGAAGACATCTATTGATTGCAGTAGCCACTGTGTAAAGCATATGTATGTGTGTGTATGTATGTATGTATGTGTGTGTGTGTGTATATATATATATATATATATATATATATATATATGACCAAGGGTCTGAATTTTTTTTAACGTTTGAACATCTATTATTTAGAAATTGTGTTATTCACGAGATGATTGCTCCCAGACTCCATCTGTGAACACATCTTCTTTCCCTACCACTAGTTCTGCATAAATGCCACTTTCTTCTTAATCCCTTCTGTACACACTGGCCCTGCCAGTAGCTAGATTGTTGCTGGAAACCCAAGCCTGCAGCTCATACCAAGACCTTTCAGAAGAACTAGTTCTGATAATATCTCTCTCTCTCTCTCTCTCTCTGTGTGTGTGTGTGTGTGTGTGTGTGTGTGTGTGTGTGTGTGTGTGTGTGTTGGGGAGGGTCCTCTGAGAGAGGTGCTGGGCCTGGAGCAGTTTCTAGAGGTTTAAGAAGGAGGGCTTTAACACTATTGCTCTGTAGTACAGCTTGAGGTCCGGGATGCTGATTCCCCCAGAGGTTCTTTGACTCTTGAGAATAGTTTTAGCTATCCTGGGTTTTCTGTCATTCCAGATGAATTTTTGAATTGCTCTTTCTAACTCTATGAAGAATTGAGTTGGGATTTTGATGGGGATTGCATTGAATCTGTATATTGCTTTTGGCAAGATGGTCATTTTGACTATATTAATCTTGCCAATCCATGAGCATGGCAGATTTTTCCATCTTCTGAGATCTTCTTCAATTTCTTTCTTCAGAGACTTGAAGTTCTTGTCATACAGATCTTTCACTTGTTTGGTTAGAGTCACACCAAGATACTTTATATGGTTTGTGGCTATCGTGAAGGGTATCATTTCTCTTACTTCTTTCTCAGCCTGCTTTTCCTTTGAGTATAGGAAGGCTACTGACTTGCTTGAGTTGATTTTATATCCGGCCACTTTGCTGAAGTTGTTTATCAGCTGTAGGAGTTCTCTGGTGGAGTTCTTTGGGTTGCTTAAGTATACTATCATATTGTCTGCAAATAGTGATAGTTTGACTTCTTCCTTTCCAATTTGTATCCCTTTGACCTCCTTTTGTTGTCTAATTGCTCTAGCTAGAACTTCAAGTACTATATTGAAAAGATATGGAGAGAGAGGGCAGCCTTGTCTAGTCCCTGATTTCAGTGGGATTGCTTCAAGTTTCTCTCCATTCAGACTGATGTTGACTACCAGTTTGCTGTAAATTGCTTTTACTATGTTTAGATATGGACCTTGAATTCCTGATCTTTCCAAGACCTTTAGCATGAAAGGATGCTGAATTTTGTCAAATGCTTTCTCAGCATCTAATGAGATGACCATGTGGTTTTTTTTCTTTGAGATTGTTTATATAGTGGATTACATTGATGGATTTCCTTATATTGAACCATCCCTGCATCCCTGGGATGAAGCCTACTATGGTCACTTGATCGTTGACAAAGGAGCTAAAACCATCCAGTGGAAAAAAGATAGCCTTTTCAACAAATGGTGCTGGCTCAACTGGAGGTCAACATGCAGAAGAATGTAAATTGACCCATTCTTATCTCCTTGCACTAAGCTCAATTCCAAGTGGATCAAGGACCTCCACATAAAACCAGATACACTGAAAATAATAGAAAGGAAACTAGGGAAGAACCTTGAACATATGGGCACAGGGGAGAATTTCCTGAATAGAACTCCAATAGCTTATGCTCTAAGATCAAGAATAGACAAATGGGACCTCAATACATTACAAAGTTTTTGCAAGGCAAAAGACACTGTCAAAAAGACAAAGCGGCAACCAACTAACTGGGAAATGATCTTTACCAACCCTACATCCGACAGAGGGCTAATATCCAATATATACAAAGAACTCAAGAAGTTAAACTCCAGAGAGGCAAGTAACCCTATTAAAAAATGGGGTTCAGAGCTAAACAAAGAGTTCTCACCTGAAGAATATCTAATGACTGAGAAGCACCTAAAGAGATGTTCATCATCCTTAGTCATTAGGGAAATGCAAATCAAAACAACCCTGAGATTCCATCTCACCCCAGTCAGAATGGCTAAGATCAAAAACACAGGAGACAGCAGTTGTTAGCGAGGATGTGGAGAAAGAGGAACACTCCTCCACTGCTGGTGGGATTGCAAGCTGGTACAACCACTCTGGAAAGCAGTCTGGCGGTTCCTCCGAAAACTGGGCATGACACTCCCGGAGGATCCGACTATACCACTCCTGGGCATATACCCAGAGGCTTTACCTGCATGCAATAAGGGCACATGCTCCACTATGTTCATAGCAGCCTTATTTATAATAGCCAGAAGCTGGAAAGAACCCAGATGTCCCTCAACGGAGGAATGGATTCAGAAGATGTGGTATATTTACACAATGGAATACTACTCTGCAATTAAAAACAATGAATTCACGAAATTCCTAGGCAAATGGTCAGAACTTGAAAATATCATCCTTAGTGAGGTAACCCAATCACAAAAGAACACACATGGTATGCAGTCACTGATAAGGGGATATTAACCCAGAATCTCGGAATACCCTAGACACAATTTGCATATCAATAGATTTCCAAGAAGATGGAAGGAGAGACCCCTGGTTCTGGAAAGACTGGATGTAGGGGAATGCCAGGACAGAGAAGCGAGAGGGGGTTGAATGGGGAAAAGAGGGAGGGAAGGGGGCTTATGGGACTTTCGGGGAGGGAGGAAACGGGAAAGGGGAAATGATTTTGAATGTAAATAAAAAAAAACTTAGAAAATAAAATAAAATAAATAAAAAAAAGGAGGGCTTTGCAGGTAGAGCGAAATGGGTAAAGTTCCTGGATTTCATATATATTAAAGGTATGACCTTCCTCAAAACACGTGTCAATCTCATTGTTACTTTTAAATGAAGGCAGTAAGATAAATACCAAAGAGCTCAGCACAGAGCCCAGCTCCTGGAATGTGACTGTGTCTCATAGCTGTAGAGGTTCTCACTAGCATCTCCACACATTCCGGGGAGCGTCACTGCAGAAGCACCTGCAGATGAGACTATGGAAGGGAAAAGGTATTCAGAACATGTCATCCTAGTCATATTCTTGGCATTTAAGAGCCAGTCTGTTGTTTACTGTGAGGTGAGGTCCTGCCTAGAGTAATATACAAAGATTGAGCACAGGGCCTGCTATGTGCTAATCACGTGCTGTACCTCTCAGCTACACCCCCAGAGCCAATCGTCTTTCAATGTATTGCTGTAAGTCATGGCTTCTTAGTTGTGGTTGTACAATAAAAATTATTGAGGAGCTTAAAAAAAAAAAAAGAAAGAAAGGAAAAGAAAGAAAAAAGAAAAGGTTTATAGAACTTACTCTTAGGAGATTTCTGTTTCTAGGGGCGAGGTACCTGCACAGATAATTTAAAAACAGGTTTCTGAACTGGTAGTTAGAGTTAGGACGAATAATGCTGTTCTCCCCAAGTTGTCGACATGAAGTAATGTAACTTATAAAATTGCCTAGTTTACAACTGCCATTTAAAAAAACTGTATTGGTAGTTTTCGATGCATAGTAAGTTAACCTAAAATATAACAGTGTCCCAAAATAAGCATTTGTTCTTCATCCTCTAAGATTCGACCACAGCAGCCCTATGTTCTCTCTGGCTGTATGATACCAGGCTGGGGCAGTGCTGAAGCAACTTTTCCCACGGGTTTGTGCTTCCCATGCTCAGGGCCAGCCCCAGCTGTCGTAGGTACCCAGGAGCAAGTGGGCACCCATGTGTGTGTCAAAGCTTAGATTCAGTATTAGTGACTTTGCTATTACTGTGATTAGACACCACAACCAGAAGCAATTTATAGAAGGAGGAGTTTACTCGGGCTTTCACTCCAGAAGGACAAGGGTCTGTCATGTATGGGAGGCATGGCAACCAGAGCACGGGGCAACAAGCTCACATCCACAGTGGCAAGCATGGGGCAGAAAGAGCAGACTCTTTAAACCCTTCAAAGCCCACCCTGGTGACATAGTTCCTCTAGCAAGACCACATTTCCTTTACCCAGTGTGACTAACTGGGAACCACATATTCAAACATCTGAACCTTTGGGGGACATCCTTGTTTAAATCACCAAGCCCTAATGGAGGATGCTGAAAGATCCAATCTGTCCCAGAAGCCTAAGCATAAGCTGTTACTTACGTTTAAGTAGAACCATCACATAGGGAAAGAAGTGTTGATAAAGTACCTGTTGTTTGTCAGATTCAGTGGGAAAGGGCTGAGGAATTGCTTGGAAACTGCCCCAATGAAAGATTATTAATATCCTATGTTAATTACTATAGAAGTTAGGTAGACTTGGGAGTAGGGGTGGGGTAACATTGGGAAAACATCACCATTTATGGCTTGACTTCCCACAAGAAAATGTATATAGAATTTCCAGTGAGCTTTGGAACATTAAAGTACTCATAAGATGTGACCCTCTGTATATATTTCTTAAAATTCTCCCTTATAGCAAAATTATGAATGAAGTTATTGAATATACAAATGATACCCTTACAGATACAGTCTAGTTATGAAGTTGCATATCCAAGGGGATGTGCTGGCACATTGGATTTCAAGATACAGGCCCTGGGTACTGATGTCTTGCTTCCATTATGGCTGTATACATGAATATTTATCTCTGCCTGTATTTCATTTGTAATAATGTCTACCCTTTTGTAGAGGTTAGTTATTAAGATTAGATGTAATAACAAATTATGTGAAATAGCATTGAGGTTGCAGAGTCCTGTAAACCAGTAAGAAATGGCATTGGTTTCCCTAAGGACTTGAAGTAAGCTTTTGGGCTCTGCAGCCAAGTGGTTCCTGACTTTGTCCTGTTCTAGCTGTGGAGTCTTGGGCAGGGCGGGTAGTTGCCTCACTGTTCCTTCATATTAACTAAGGAAATAAGCACCTTTCCTAGCCCGTAAGCTGCTGTGAGGATTTAGTAAACTGTAGTCTATGTAAACCTCTGTCACATTGTAGTTGTTCAGTGAAGACTAAAACGTTTCAACAGTAAACGAAATTTAAAGGTGTCCTTTACTCATTCAGCCTTCAGTGATAGCAGAAGACAGTCTTAAGATACACAGTAATTTTGTGAATTTAGCTCAGTCCGTGGAAAAGCTTAAAGAGTTGTGTTTGGGGATTTTTTTTTCAAGTCTCAAGTTACTTAAATGATAATTATCTTGTGAAAAAGAAATGTAGGACTCAAACACGTACTGCCACATGTACAGTAATGATATACCTAGCAAAGAACTTAAGGCACTATTTCCATCTTCAGGAAACTTAGTAAGTAGTTGAGAAAAGCAAAATGACCTGTGGCATCCTGCCAGGAGTGAGTACCAAAGTGCAGACTAGATGTGTAAAAGGAACCTCTGTCCTAAGCCCTGAACAGCCTGTAGGGTGATCCTGTGGCCTAGATAGCATGGCTTAGGTGTTAGCCACTCAGTGTGCTTATGGTCAGCACAGGGCCACCACTGCATTGTTCCCCCCCCCCCCCCGGTGTGTTTGGGATGCAGTGAGAATACAGAGGGAGGAAGGGAGTTTTACAGTTGATATGTTGGTGTTTCTGAAGATCCTGAAAGGCCTATTCTCTCAGGGAGAGCACATGGAAAAGCCACCTCAGCACCAGCTGCTCTGTCTTCCCAGAGCAGATGTGCCCTGTGTCCTTAATGATATTTCTGACCTTAATGATATAGCTAACGGTGTTAGCTATCCTGGAAGGCAGGACTGGCTTCTTCAGGATACAGTGGTTCTGCATTGCTAATGTTAATGCCATTTCAAGCTAAGTACATGGTCAACATTGTCTTTGCAACCTACCTTTTTAGTTGAGTATCTTAAAAATTAATATCAAATTAATATTGTTTGCCTATTTTTCTTTGTTCAAGTAACATGATTTGTTTGTACATTCTGGCAAGTGTTATATAGGCAAATTCATTTAGAGTGTTACTGCTTAGTTACTACTTATACTTAAAGAGAGAGTCTATATAGGCGAGTATTGGTCTGTATGTTACTACAGGAAAAAAAAAGAAGTGCTAGTAAAAGATTATGTAATAGAATAAAGGAGTCCCATAACAAGAATGGATTGGAGAGTATAGTTTTCTCTTTGTACAAATTGTAAGCATTTCAGGATTTTAAATAAAGTAATGCAATAGAAAGTATACACTAGATAGAAAGGCAGGGATGGCCAGCTTAAATACCCTGTGTTACATGGTGATACCTAGTTTCTTAGAACTTGAGTTACTACAGAAAAATGGATTACCTTTAATCTCTTCTCACGGGCAGAGGAGGAACTGAATGGAACTTCACGGTGAGACTAGAGATGCTTCCTGCCACCCGTGGTCTCCAGGACTCAGGTGAACTGTCACAGTAGCAGCAAAGGGGTCTATGTGATTGCAGTGTCCCCAGGAGTCAGGAGTCCTGCTGATGTGTGGCAGGAGAAAGTAAACGGCCAAGGTGCCCACCTATAAACACTGCTTGTAGAAATGGAGCCTAGTCTCCCTAGACTTGGTGGTGTGAAAAGGTGCGGACTTATGTTCAAGAGATAACAAGCTTGCGTGGAATAGTAACACGTTCAGCTTAGTTTCCCTGTTCTCGTTTGCTTTTCAGAGTCCACGAGGGTGGAGCTGGTTTATGCTTTAAAAATGTTTATGGTTAATATGTCCTTTTAGACACTAAGGCAAGAACTACAGCAATATGATTGAAATAATTTTTGAGGGAAATAATGAAATGATTGATACTTGTTAAATGTATACTAGATTACAACTAGGAATTTGAACCTAGTGAGAGATTTTGCAGAATAAAGCTATTGGATAGGAAAATATATTTTTTATTCATATTCTAGATCATCATTTGTCTAAAAAAGTAACCCAACCAGTAGAAAGAATAATGCCACTGTATTCTAGCCCAGCCTCTCTGCCAACCTACAGATTTAACCAATCTGCTGTAAAAAGTTTTGGAAGGTTTAATTTTACTGTAATGGAAAATTTCATGTTATTTTTCTAGCTGAAGAGTCTTAATGCTGTTGTATATATGTACATATTAGATGTGTGTGCATGTATATGTATGTGTGTATGTATTAGATGTGTATATGCATGCCTGTATATATGTATGTGCATGTGTGTGTATGTATGTATGTATATATGTATGTTTGTATGTGTGTATTTTACCTGTGCTGTGGATAGGCACAAGACATGGATCACCCTAGGTAACCACGCCATCACTGAGCTATATACCCTTAGCCTGTTATTTCTTGCTTCAGACCAGTGGACAATATTTCAGTAATATTCTCTGTAATCAGTAATATTCAGTAAAATTCTCTGAAGTTACATCTTATGAAAGGCCTAGGATGCTGTATGTTGGCTTTCTTTTCCCAGAATATGACTTGTTTTCAAGCTTTTATTTGAGTTTGGTGCTTGGGTGTTTCTCTGAATACTCCTCCCCTCTCTGCCAGCAGAAGTTGTGCTGACAGAATTACATTTATCAGGTGTCCATTTTGGTGTTTTTTTTTTTTTTTTGCAAAACTAGCATTTTGCAAAGCTAGATGGGGGCTGGAAGAAAAAGTGGAAATGGCCAGCTTTCAAAAGTTTCTACTCTTGGGGGATAGAGCCCGTTCAAGGGCTCTGTCCACTTCTGAGGGACGAGTCTTTGGTTGACTCTCATCTTCACAGTACTGACAGTCTGGACATATCCAGCATTCCTTTTTAGTTCCTACTGATGTTGCCAGGTACTTAGGTTTGGAAACCCCTGCCTCAGTTTCCCTATGTTCTAAAGAAAGTAACAAACAGATATTAATAAAGGAAAGTAGTTCCATGCCCAGTTTGGCCAAGGGTGGAGTGAGTGTGAAGGCCTCCCCTCCCTTTCTG
The DNA here is from genome assembly GCA_036184795.1 of Tokudaia tokunoshimensis. Lineage (NCBI taxonomy): Eukaryota > Metazoa > Chordata > Mammalia > Rodentia > Muridae > Tokudaia > Tokudaia tokunoshimensis. The sequence goes on from BTHU01000003.1 coordinate 72,468,932, forward strand.
TGTCAGCGTTATAAATTATGGAAGGCTGTGAGAGACAAAGGTTAGAGCACAGGGGCGTTTAGCCGCGAGACAGGCTAACTGCATCTTTCTTAGGGCCACAAGGTGCCTCAATTCTCTGTTACAGAGCCAGTTTTTATTTTAAATTCAAGTCCTGACATCGACAATGAGATCCTATGGATCCTGATATTTGAAACAGAAATTAGTTTGGTTTGGGGAGGATGTAAGTTTCTCACCCATCCTGGGCCTGCCAGAGTTCTCACTCCCAGGTTGGATGCTTTGCTGGGTGTAGAATGGAAGCCTCTTCGTTTCGTTTCTTTGCGAGCCAGGATGGAAAGCTGGGGGAAGTTAAAGGGTGTGAGAGGGAGAAGTACCCCTCACTTCAGGCTCTGGTTGAGCTTCTCACCAGAAATCAAGAATTCCAGCATAATTAAACAGCATTTGCTCTGATAGAAACAATATTCCTTGTATAGTGGGATAATGCAAATGGGATTTTAAAATAACAACGAGCCCTTATCTGGCCATTTAGAATGGCTTTTCTCAGTTGAAATTTTTTAATTTTCTCAAATGCTCACAAGAGCCCTGATTATAGTGAAAGACAGGTCTCAGACTCTTGTGCAAGCCTTCAAGCCATGGCTTTACCTTCCCTATGGCGGTTCTGTCCGAGGTACGGCTGTATCTACCCTCTGAAGTCATTCCTCAGAGAGGAGATAGAGATGAGGAACCCCTTAGGAACTCAAGGTACCACTGTATCTACCCTCTGACGTCATTTCTCAGAAAAGGAGTTAGAGATGAGGAATCCCTTAGGAACTTCTTCTGAGTGATATAATTACATCCCAGAAGCCTCAAAGCTCCTATATGGCCGCCTAACTGCAGTTGAGGTATGAGCATCAACCACACTCAGGCTTGGTGTGTGTACTATCCTTTCCCTGGATGTCTCTCTTTCTACTGCAAACCATCTCCCCCTGCTTAAATCTGTCTTACAGTCTCTTCCTAATAAATTCTAACTGCTTCATCCTGACTCTTCATGACATTCTTTTCTGGGATGAAGTCAGGGATTCCAGCTTTCCTGACTGGTGGTCCCTGAAACTATGCAAGCATGGCAGGTATACCTAGCTGTGTCTCTGGCTTAGGCCCCACTGCCACTGGAAGTTGGAGGTCTGCTTGGGAAGGATCTGAGCAGGTTGTGGTACTGAGGAGGATTAGGAATTAAGGATTAGAGAGTGATGAACTCGAACTGCATATCTTTTCATGGCTGAAGGTGCAAAGGAATAAACAGCTAGCTTCACAGCAGTTGTGATCACCTTACCAAGGCTTGGGGATTCTTTTTCTTTTGTTTTTTTGGTTGATTTGCTTTGTTTTTAAAGAGAAGAAATCTTTCCTCACTAGAGCAGCATAGTTTCATGCCCTGGAACATGGTAGTTGTGTTGACCCATATAGTCTGGATTATAACACACCAAATGGGCACAGTCCAAAGCTTGAGGTTGAATGTTTGATGTTAATACTTCAGATCTCTTGCAGGAAAGATTTGTGTGACAAATAAGTCATCACACTAGGCTAAGTTAAACTATTTCAGTATTGTTTTTTTTTTTTTTAACAGAGATCCATGAAATTCTGAATTTTTCTGTTAGCAAAAATGTTTTTATACTTGCCATTGTGAGCAGAATAATCATTCAGTGCGGCTTCTATACAATTTCTTATACAGCCAGGTATTCTTCTTAACTCTCATCGCTCCTTCTTGACTCCTTTTCTATATCTGTAGTTAGTTCTCAAGAAGTGTATCTGTCATTATCCTGCATATAATTAACAATGTGTGAAGCCCTAATGTCTTAATTGCTGCATAGGGATACTGATTGGCTAATTTGAGATGCTGTGATTAACCCCAGCTCGTCCTTTTCTGAAGGATAATAGTACATGATGGTTTCTAATACACTTTGCCCTTTCCATTCAAAGGGAAACATCATAGTTTGCATGGGTTTTTGTTTCCTTAGTTTTGCACATGCTAATTTTCTATAACATTTGTTTTCCTTATGTTCCAAATTAAAGTCAGTTTCCGCTGACATTTGTTGACATCAGTTGTGACTTCAGACACTTTGCTTACGGAACTGTAATCAAATTATCAAAGATCCAGCCTCAGGAAGAACATATATAGCTCAGTGGTAAAATGATTGCCTCGCATGTGTGAGGCCTGGGTTCAATCCCAGTATCATACAAACAAAAACAAGACAAAGAGCCAAACCCCAGAGGGACTAATATATTAACTGTTTCAGTCGATTGATTCAAGGTGCTAGAAGTCAAAGACCCTAAGATGTGGTTTGTAAACCTTGTGAACTTTGAATTGCCAAAATAAAGCAGGGGTGTCGGTAAGGAAAACCTACACTCTGACTTCTGAGTTAGGTTTTTCTGAGTAGAGCCATCTGCAGATACCTCTGTTTCCTTGGTGCCTTGGTTCTTGCTGGTCCTGTGCTCTGCCACAGGGTATCCTGGCAGGAGGCAGGTGGGTTAAGGGAGCAGGCCTCGGAATTGCAATTCGAGTGTCCTTATCTGAGAAGAAACTAATAGAAGTCACCCCAAGACTGTCACCCCAATAGGTGTGGAGCTCTAGCTGCTGTTCTTTGTAACTGTCCTTTTAAAGCTAAGTGTTGGCAAATCCATTTGCTGCTGCCACTTGAGCCTCAGCTATTTTGAGATAAAAATTACTACAGTGCCTAGACAAGGTGATAGCTCACCCGAAATGCTAAAATCTATGGGAGAACAGTAGCAATTGACCACATTAATTCTTAAATCTGGTCTAAGGAGCAACATCAGTCTTGCTTAGAAGGTTTTAGAAAGTGCAGTCTGAGGTTCAACCTTAGCTGTCTTGGAAGGAAGAAATGGAGGTTGATAGCTTCTGTATACGGTGTCAACATTTGGGTCAAGGAAACTCTAGTTGAACTTTCTGCACCCATCGGTTTTAGCTAAATGATTAAAGTTAGTCAACATCTCTGAACCTGGACCATGGTGTGCTGCATAGTTTTATGTCAACTTGACACCAGCTAAAGTCATCTGAGAGGAGGGAACCTCAGTTAAGAAAATGTGTCCCTAAGATTGGACCATACACAAGCCTGTACGGTATTTTCTTAATTGTGATTGATGGGAAGGGCCCAGCTCATCCTGGGAGATTGGTTCTGGATCCTATGAGAAAGCAGGCTGAGCAAGGCAGTAGACAAGCCTCTGCATCAGCTCCTGCCTCCAGGGTCCTGCTCTGAGTTCCTGGCTGACTTTCTTAGATGATGAATAGTGATGAATGTGTAAGTCAACTGGTCACATTTCCTCTTCTACTGGCTTCTGGTCATGGTGTTTTATCACAGCAATAGTAACCCTAGCTAAGACATGGGAAGGCTTTGCCATTACTCTGAGCCGGATCCAGGGAATGCCTTACCTTTCCCATGGGGCTAAGGGACTGGGGTCTTAGGCATGACCGTGCTCATGTCAATAATACACATTTACCCAGGACTTCACTAATGTGCATTCACTCAGGACTTCATCCTCTTCACATCATGTGCTTGCTAGTTCTGCTCCCTGACTTGATCATAATCGGTATCATTGCACATGAAGCAAACACCTGTCCTTTATTCCCCTACCCCATCATGTACAGTTTGTTTTGTAGAAACTGTGATGTGAGTGTTGAGTGTGACGCTTGTACTTGATGGAAAGTTGCCTTACCTGTTGAACTGATGCTGGCAGAGTGCAGGGGTGAATGTTCATATGCACTTACTTTGGTATGTATGTGCAGGTGTGATCATCTCTGTGCATGCTTGGAGACCAGAGGTTGACTTGAGTGTTTTCTTCTATTGCTCCCCACCTCCATTGTTTGTGTTTTTGAGACAGAGTCTTCCATTGAACCCAGGTGGAGCTTGCCTTTTAGGCTAATGTGTGGCTGGTATGCCCAGCTTCTAAGAGATCTCAGCTCAGGTTCTTACACCTGTACAATTCTTATCTTACTGAGTCATTCCCAAGCCCTCATTGTGTAGTTCCCTAAAAGTCCATATCTTCAATGCTTGGTTTCCCAGGATAGTACTCATGGACGGTAGTGGACCATCTTAGAGATGGAGCCTAATGGAAAGCCCTAAGGTCATGAGGGTTTGCCCTCCCAAAGGGATTGTGAGAACCTAATCTCTCCTTCTGCTTTCTGCTTCTAAGGTGTGTGGTCAGCAGTTTGCTTTGTCACACATTTCTGCTACAGTGTGCTGCCTTCCTGGTAGTCCTAAACCAGTGGGGCTACTTGATCTTGAACAAGAGCTTTCAAAACTGTAAGCCAAAATACACCTCTTGTCCTGGGGATGCAGCTCAGTGGTAGAGGGCACACTTACCACTCTGCTTATCACATCCTCTCTCCCAAGTTTGGTACATCTCGTAACATTTAATAGTATATGATTTTACTAATTTATTTATGAACTTTCTCTAAATCATTCAAGCTAGTTTCCACTGATAAACTTTATCTTCATACTAAGCATTTCTTCCATTTAATGTATGTAATAGTCATAAACCTTTGCAAGCATAGCTGTGTGAACAGACTTGGGAGGAAGTAGGACTGTCCCTTGGTCTGTATTGAACTGAGCTAGTGGATGCCAGCGTTTAGATACCGGAAGGTGGTCAGTGAGCAGTGGACAAAAGTGTGTCCTTCAGCCAGAGTGTGCACAGAGGGAATGGCCGGCACTGTGGAGAGAACTTGGCAAGGATTATTGCAGTGTTCATCTTGGCAAGTGGCTTAAGCTGGCAGGCTTGGGTGAAGGCCTTCTCGTTTGTGGTCTGAGGAGTTAAATGTTTCGTGAATAGTAACGTGGAGTCCCTTGGCAAAAATGTGCTGTGTCACAACACAAAAGCCTCTGTTCTCACGGGGCAGGGAGCAAGGGCAGGCACATTTTCCTTTGTTGCTGTGAATGCCGCTTACTCTTGGTCTTTGGATTGCATTCAATAAACCGATTCTGTACCAGCTCTTGGAGGCTGGCTAGAGATGGAAATGAGGTGACTCAGAGACTCTCAAAGTGCCAGTGGATTGTCTAACATCCTCCCCTAGGACTGAAGGACTCACACACCGTTACAGACCAAATAAAACTTTGCATTTTTGAATATTTCTTATAGGGTTTTTCAAATCATGTTTCCCCCCCTCTTCCCCCCCCCCCGTGCGTGTGTGTGTGTGTGTGTGTGTGTGTGCGCGCGCGCGCGCACATAGTCCTTTCTTTCCATCTACTTGGATGTCAGTCCTGGCTGTTGAACTCAGTGGCCAGGCTTGCACAGCTAACTTTCTAGCCCAGCCTGCTGATTATCACCCACGAACATTTGGCAAGGACATTTTGACAAAACCCACAGTCACTTTGTTCATGAATCTTACATATACTGACTTCTCAGAAACAGAAGGGGATCTTTCCCTACCCAGTGTTTAATGAGAAAGTTGACAAAGTGTGCTTGAGAATGAAAAACAGAAGATGAAGAAAAAAATGTAGAAAGCAAGGGAGGATGAGTGTGTGTGCGCACACATGTGCTTGTGATGTAGAGTTGCACACACTTACTGAAGTGCGTGTGTGGAAGTCAGAAGACAACCTCAGTGGTTGTTTTTGCTTTCCTCTTGGGAGGGGTGTGTGTGTGTGTGTGTGTGTGTGTAGGTCTCTTGTTCACAGTTGAGTTTTTCAGGTAATCTGGCCCGTGAGTTATTCTTGTGTTCTGCCTCTCGTCTTACCCTCCATGTTCTTGGGTTACAATTCATCCTTCTCAGCATTATGTGGGTTCTGGGAATCCCAAACTCCGGTTTTTATAGTACTTTTTACGTATGGGGCCATCTCCTCAGTCCTGAGAACATTGGATATTTGTTGTAGATTCCTTCCTTCCTTTTGTTTCCAGCAGTTGAGCAATCAATCAATCAATCAATCAGTATCAATCAATCCAACCAAATGATAAAAACCCCCAAAGACAAAACAAACAACAACAACAACAAAACCAAAACCAAATCAAAACAGAAACCTTAAAACAAAACAAAAATAGCAGACCCGTCCACGTTGCATTGGCTCAACTGCTCCTGAGCACAGGCCTGCCCTGGAGCATAAACACATCCGACTTAAGGCAGAATGCCCCGAAGTCTGCCATTCTCTGCACATGCCCGGCTGTGGATCCCTGTGTTAACTGCCATCTGCTGCAAGGAGAAGCTTTTCTGAGGAGGACTGAGTGGGGCACTATCTGTGGGCACTATATCATTAAAAGCCATTTTATTGCTGAGTTCCTTTAGCAGAATAATAGTGGTAGGCTTTCCCCTGGGGCCCAGGTCATGTTTAGTCTCAGACTCTTGGTTTCTTTAACAGTGTCAGTAATGGGTTCCATCTCATGGAGTGGGCCTTAAATCCAATTTTTCAAAAATGGTTGGTTAGGGCTGGAGAGATGGCTCAGAGGTTAAGAGCACTGACTGCTCTTCCTGAGGTCCTGAGTTCAAATCCCAACAACCACATGGTGGCTCACAACCATCTATAATGAGATCTGACGCCCTCTTCTGGAGTGTCTGAAGACAGCCACAGTGTACTTACATATAACAACAAATCTTTTTAAAAAATGGTTGGTTACTCACAGGATGTTGGTACTGATATCATAACAGTATATCCTGTAGGGAGGTCACTATTGTAGTTGGGTAGTATTGCTGATGCTGTTGCTTCTCTATTAATGTGTAGAGTACCTTCTAATACCATGAATGCAAGGCAAGGGGCACCTTCCTGTTTTGATTAAGAGGATATGCTGCCCTTAAACATTTGAAGCTTAACCTGGAATGATGTCTGTGTGTTGTGTTGAGTCATTCGGAATCTGTTTTTTTCTGTGAAATGAAGATAGTTGCCCTTTTCATCTGTAAGATGGTAAAGCTAGCCTCATGGCACATCTGTTAAGTGAGCTATTACATGTCACTGCTTTTAATTCAGCTTATCTCTGGTGATTTATCCTTTCAGAAATACTGAAGTAAATTTTGTGGCCATTCCCCTGGAGCAGGGCTTAGTGCTCTCTTGCTGGGCAATAGCACTTCGGGACACATTGTTCAGAGCTATTCTTCCATCTCCAAAGTGCAGGGAAATTATAGTTAACAAACTAATAGCCAGTTGCCTCCATCTTGGCCTTTGTTGTTTGATGAACTACTGGCCAGTAATGAGCTTTGAATTTCTTATGTCCTGTAGAGTCCCATTTGGGAACTTTCCCCAGCTGAAGTAAAGGACAGCTGAGCTACCAAGCTGCCCCTCCTCTTGTCTCTTACTCCCTTTCCCAGAAGCAGATCTGTGGGTGTGTAGCATTCCTGGCTCCAGCCGCTGGGCCCCGCCTTCCAGGGAAGGGTTGGCTCTCTAGAGCCTCGGCACTACTGCCTTGCTCATCATCAGCTCTCCCAGAGACATCTGGTGGTCAGGCCTCCTGTTTAGTTTTTTATCTTGTTTGTTTTGTTTTCAGCAGGACTTTCTATAACATGAAAAAAGCTTCCCAACGGAATTGTTTATCCCTGTGGGTCTCACAACCTATGTAGGAGGAGGGAAAACATTATGTACCTCATTTTTACAACCTTCTTTCTGAAAAGGGAAACTCACATAAAGAATTCACAGAGGACAGAATGATTCACAAGCCTGAGGAGATATCTGGGTAAAGTTATTTTAAGAGCTTCATGCTGCATGTTTGGGTGACCCAAAGTGTAGACATGTTTGCTGCTTTGGAAGCTGCTGCCTTCCCTAGGGTCCTGGCATTCCTTTCTACGTAAGGACCATTGGATGAATTCCTTTAGAAATGTAGGAGTGGTTAGCTTTATTTAGTTCCCCAGGAAGGTTCAATGTCTCTAAGTGAGACTTGAAGAGTTCTGGTTAGGTTTGCCTGTAGCTTCCGTCTCTCTGCTGATGCTAGATTAGTGTTGAACTTATGAGCTAAAGGCTCTTCCTGCATCAGCATCCCATGTGCCCACTGTGCTTGGTTTACTAGTAATTGTCAAAATGAATCATATATGGCCTTTGTTAAAATGGACAGATGATGAGATGCTCGGCATAGATTAACGTTTTGTAAAGCAACTCTTTCATCTCACACATTTTGCTGCCATTTGAATTCATAAACCAAGTTGTTCATTGGACTGTAGAAAAGTATTAGGATGAAAACCAATGTTTGTTGACTTTGCAAGAATAAGAGAAAAGCCAGGTGTGATGGCACACACCTTTACTAGCACTCTGGAGACAGAGGTAGGTGGATCTCCGAGTTGATGGCAAATCTTGTCTGCATAGATTTGTGGAAAGCCAGGAATACACAGAAAGAGCCTGTTAAATCAACAACTGTAATGAAAACAATGCAAAAACAGAAAGCCAGCAAGCACACACACACACACACACACACACACACACACACACAGGAATAAGGCGGGGGTGGGGGAGCAAAGAAAATAGTGAGAATAGCAGCCACAAAGTTTGGATTCTATGAACCTTTGGGATCGTACCCTTAGTTAAAAAGCAAAATAGAATGAAGAAAACATACTTGTGATGTAAAATATTTCTTTTTAAAAGTGATGTGCAGAACAGAAGTAACCAGGCCCAATAACTGACAATGAACTGCACAGTGAATTCTTGCCAAGGCAGACACTGAATGATGAGGCTGGTGAACTGACACAATTAACTAGTTAAAGTACTGCTAAAAATACTTCTTCTCCAAGAGTAGTAATGAAAGCTTCCTCTTTTACTAAGACTCTTACTTTGCTTCTCTCCGAATATTTGAAATTGAGCTTTAAATAGAACGAACCTAAAGCCAATCTTATCTGTGTGTCTGGGAGAAGAGGTAGTAATGAGTTTGGGAATTGCTTTAGGCAACTAAGTGCTACAGGGACACAGGGGTGACTCATTTTATTGAGGGGACGTTCCCTGCGTTCACAGGTTGGAACCCTTTAAGCAGGGCCTCGATGAGAAAGATTGCAGTTGGAGAAGGAGCGACAGAGAACTGGAGGCGGTCCAGGCAAAGGCTTTGCAGTGTGTGGAAGTTCCTGGAACACTTGGCAGTCATTTAGAAGCCCCCAGTACTGGTTGTGCTCCCTGTGTCTGTGTGGAGATGAATCACTCTTGAGAGGCCATAATTAGATGGTAAGAAGCCTCCTGTGCCACACTTAAGGCAAAGAGAAACCACCAGAGTACCTGATCTAATCCCGTAACCCTGATCACTAGGTTGGAGCAATGTACAACCTGACAACCTTCACACCTGCCTCTGTGTCATCCTCCCCTTGGCAAACTCTGACGCACCTGTGAAGTCTCTGTGAGGACAATTTCTAGTCAAAAAACAGAACAAAACAAAACAAGACAACACCCAGAAAATGGCCCAGATTGTTGAGAGGTGAATAGGCATCTGTTGACCACTGCTTAGTCCAGCTATGTCAGCTTTATTAGAAAATCTGCCCACTAGCTTTCTTAGTGTGTTTCCTTGGTTTTTCTTTCCACTGGTGGATTCTGGCAGCATCTGAGCTACTACAACATAATTTCAGGTTCCAATTCATCTCTCCAAGTCATTTCCAAATGAACATGGGCAACAGTGTAATTTCAAAATCAAACCATAACTGGAAACTCAGTGCTCCATTGGCAAGGGTCAAAGATCATTCTGGGCTGGATGGAGAGGGAGGGTTCCCAAGGAGAAAGTATGTTTGAATACTTAAAATGGTGTACTTAAGGGAATAGTTTTACATAACAAAATCAAAGCCAGTGCTGCCTTTATGAAGGGAATTCTGAACACAGAGCTTGGTAAGTACCTGAAGCTCTTATTAGATAAAGAACAGCGAGGACAAATGTGGGACTCAGTTTATTGAAAGATGTTGGTTTTAAACAAAATCTCAATCATTCAATTTTACCAATAAAGACTCAAGAGCCAGATGCTGGGGTGAATACCTGCTAGCTCAGAGAGGCAGAAAAGGCGTCCAGCTGACCTTCTCCACAGCCAACATCCCAAAAGGAAAAGGAAGGTCACACTGTCTCAAAAACCCTTCAACTGAATATCCCTCCTTTCTACTTCCTGTAGTGTCTATCCGTCCTCCTGACTTCTTTCACTCTCTGTTTTTATCCCTATGTTCACTCCCTGTCAACTGGTTGCTTACCCCACCTCTTGTCCTATGGTTGACTTTATTTAATCCTGCTTACAATAAAAAGGAAGCTCTTGGATTAAAGGTGTGTGCTAAAGCTGAGATACATCACAACTAGAAACACTTTTTTTGGTAAATAACACAATCACAGTGTGCTCAAATATCCTGCATCAGAGAGAACCTCGCTTCTCCACAAAGGTGGTGAGGGACTGTAGATCTTGCTGAAGGCAATCAGAAACCTTGGGGTAATATGACTTGACAAAATCAACATGCTACAGTCTGGTCCAAAAGTCTCCTTATCTTTAGTCTTTTAATTCATGTGTTTGAAGTTCTTTTGCCAATGTGTCTCTCAAACTATTAGAGATCTAAAGCTGCCTCCCTACTAGACTAGGGGCATTTGGAAAGCAAGCATTCCTTTGTCAGGTAAGAAGCATGGACAGTCATTTGTACCAAATGTTTTGATTTTTGTTAGGGATGTAAAGGTAAGCTAGTTTGGACTCTGTTCTCTCTATTTAGATAAGTTTATATATATATATACACACACATACACATATACACACACACATATATATGTGTGTGTGTGTATATATATATATACACACACACATATATATGAATGAATATCTGTAAACTGTGTGTGTGCCTGGTGTCCTCAGAGGCCAGAAGAGAATCAGATCCCCTGAAACTGAGTTACAGATGGTTGTGAGTTGCCAGGTGGTGCTGGGAATCTGTTCTCTTGAGCTTACTTTGAAGTGGCCCAGCTCAGGGTCAGACACTCTAGTTACCAGTGGATCTTGAGATCTAGACACATCATTTTACACGTAGGGGTAAATGTCAGATTCATTTGAAGTTTTATATGAAATGTTAGTTTATGTTTTGTTTTCTGGTTTTGATTTTTTTTTTTAAGAAACTAGCTTTACTATCATATGACTGGCAATAAGCAGGTATAAGAGGGCACTATGGTTAGCTTAGTGATAGACTACTTGACTTCCATATGCAACAGAGTTCTGAGAAGTACTTCCCAGTATGTGTCAATCCAAACTCAAACTGCCCTAGAGAATAGTGGTTCTTCGTTAGTTGTTACATTGTTTCTCTATTTTCTCATACGGCCATTGTTTTCCATCCTTCCATCCCTGTAACAAACACTCCAGGCAATGAATTTAAGAAGAGGAAAGCTGGGCTGGAGAGACCTGGCTCAGTGTTTGAGAGCCCTGAGTGCTCTTCCAGAAGACCTGGGTTCTATTCCCAATTCCCAGAACCCACATGGTGGCTCACAACCATCTGTAATTTCAGTTCTAGAGGATCTGATGACCTCTGTGGGCATTGCATGCATATGTTACACACACATGCCAGCCAAACATCCATACACAAAATAAAGATAAATCAAGTCTTAGGACTTGGAGTAGGAAGTCTTAGGAGGAGGAGTAGGAAGAAGAAGGATAGAAAGAGGAAGGGTGGGGGCGGAAGCTGGGTGGTGATGGCACGTGCCTTTAATCCCAGCACTTGGGAGCCAGGGGCAGGTAGATCTTTGAGTTTGAGGCCAACCTGGTCTACAGAATAAGTTTCAGGACAGTCAGGGCTACACAGACAAAAACCCTGTCTTAGAGGGAGGAAAAATGAGGAAAGGTTTATTTGGGCTCATCGTTTTATTTTATTACTTTTGTTGAGATTCCAGTTTATGATCAGCGGACCCTATTGCTTCTGGGCCATTTAATGGGGTAGCACACCATAGAAGTCGTCTATAGTAGAACAAATTTACTTATATTGTGCCCAGAAAAAGTGTGTGTATGTGGGGGTTTGGTAGTTTCCACGGTTCTTGTTGAGGAAAACCCTGACCCTGTGGCTTGAAGATCTTCTCGTCACTTCTCAAAGTTTCCACCTTCTGTAACAACACCACATTGGGGTCCATGGATTTATCATGTGTACTTTGGGGTTATAAGCACCATATAAGATGCAAACTGTAGCAATCCTCAAAGGAGAAGATTTTAAGTTAATCATATATACTAGTTAATACAAATCCCAACTTTTACATTAATAAGATATGTAGTAAGGAATATTAGTTTGTCAGGTAGGGTTGGCAAGGGACAGGAGTTATTGTGATAACTGAGACTGTTCTTTCCCCTTTGTTGGTTTTCAAAGAATACACTTATTGAATACATAATATATGTTGAGCACTGTGATACTTTCTAGAATGTAGATATAGGTTGAATATATAGTATATGTTATATCTCTGAGGGTTAAGTTTCCCTGGTGGAAGTGTTACAGTTCTGAGGGGAAAGGTATCCTAGCAGTTGGGAATCAAAGAATACCACAAAGTCATGCCACACAACGCACCTCAAATAAGGTTTATTGGGAGAGACACAAGAGGGTGGCTACCTCTGCCTGGTTGAGAAGCAGCAGGGAACTGAGCAGAAGGCAGGCTTCTATAGGATTTCTTGGAGGAGGAGTTTTCCAGGGTGGAGATTTCTGGGATGGGCTTTGATAGGTTTTCAAACCCAGTAGTGGGTGCAGACCTTTTACCCTACACATACCCTTTGAGGCCAGAAGTGTTGTGATGGTTTGTATATGCTTGTCCTAGGGAGTGGCACTATTAGAAGGTGTGGCCTTGTTGGAGGAAGTGTGTCACTGTAGGGTTGGGCTTAGAGATCTTCCTCTTAGATGCCTGAAGATGCCCAGTCTGTTCCTGGTTTCCCTCAGCTCCTCCTGCACCATGCCTGCCTGGATGTTGCCATGCTTCTGCCTTGATGACAATGGACTAAACCTCTGAACCTGTAAGCCAGCCCCAAGTAAATGTCTTTTAAAAAAACTTGCATTGGTCATTGGTGTCTGTTCACAACAGTAAAACCCAAACTAATACAGAAGTTGGTACCAGGAGTGGAGTATTGCTGTGATAGGCCAGACCATGCTTTTGTTTGGAAGAATGTGGGTTTTGGAACTTTGGATTTGGCAAGTCATGGAATGCTTTAAGTGGGGCTTAGTGGGCCAGCCTAGTAGAAATATGGAAAACAGTGGTGCTCAGGGTCATTTGAACTCTGTAGGCCTGATGGCCCAAGAGGTTTCAGTGGAGAAGAACTTTCATATGTGGCTGAGAGACTGTTTTTGTGATGTTTTGGTGAAGAACATTGCTGCTTTTTACCATTGTTTGAAGAGACTGCCTAAGGCTAAGGAAAAGAGATTTATATTAATTGTATTGACAAAGGAAGTCTCAATAAAGCCCAATAGAGACTTTGTTCTCTGGTTAAGTCTGATGAAGAGCATTTTGAACAAACATAGCAAGCTGAGAAAGGAAACATACAAAATGTATAGTTTGAGTATTAAAGGGACATCAGGAAGTGAAATGGAGCTGAATTCAAGGATATTAAATTGAATTAAGGAAGTAGTGATTTTGAGGCAAGATTCCTCCCAGCTAAATTTAGGCCCAGGTATGGTAGTACAAGCCTTTAATCCCAGGAGACAAAGATAAGCAGATCTCTGAGTTCAAGGCCAGCCTAGAACAGAGCAAATTCTAGGTGAAGAAAAACTTAAATCCAGGTTTGGTGAATCACACCTTTAATCCCAGTGCTTAGGAGACAGGCAGGCAGATCTCTGAATTCAAAGTCAGTCTATGGAGCAAGACCCAGGACAGCCAAGCTTAGGCAGTGAAGGAGATGGAATAAAGGAAGCTAGTGATAATGTAATAGAACCAGGGGGCCAATGTTCCAGCTCCTGCAAGCAGCAGAACTCAGCAGCTTAGGCCATGTGTCTCTGGCTTTATATTCAAGAGGAGGAGACTATTGGGACAATTGATGCTGGTTAGCTGGAGCTAAGAAATTAATGGTGATTAAGAAAAGACCAGCATCACTTAGGTGATATTTTCTGAGAAGTGTTTCCTGAGAGCACAAAGAAGCTGTGTTCCAGAGATAGCCAAGGTTGTACCTCACTCTGCAGCTGTACTTGGTAATGTGTAAGAATCATCCAGGTGGTACTGGTTTTGAAGGCATGAAGGCATCATGAAGAACAGCTGAGGTTTGGCACTGTGAGAGGCCATGGAAGGCCATTGGTGAAAGTGCAGCCTCAGTTGTAGTTGACAGCCAAGGTCTGAAGGGGTCATGCAAATGTGTTGAGGCTTGGTACCATGAAGACAGCCTATGAGAGGCTTTGGTGAAGCATAGTTGCAGTAGAAGACCCTAGCATATTGGAGATGCCAGTACCATGGGATGATCACCAAGAACAGCAGTGGCAGCGGAATGGATCAACTTGAACTTAGAGTGCTACAGAGAGCAGAGCTGGAGAAGTGACTCCAACCCTTTGGAGATGCACAGAAGATCATGTGTGGAACTCAGACATTGGGACAAGAAGCTGTGAAGCTGAAGTTGACTTGGGGACCGCAAGATGTTAAAGATGCCAGAGATACAGGATGCCTGCCAGGAAAGCTGCTAACAGGGGGTGAAACCAGCCCAGGAGAAAGAACCTTGTTGCAGTCAACAAAGATGAAAAGCCAGTTGAAGATCTGAAGACTGCTTTGCCGTCAGACATGGAGATGCAGAGTTTGGAGACTGCCCAGCTGGTTTCCTGTCTTGCTTTTGGGATTACATTTAAGTGATTGGATGAATCTCAGAAGAGACTTTGAACTTTGGACTTTTAACACTGTTGAGAATATTATAGACTGTGGGGACTTTTGAAGTTGGACTAAATGTATTTTGCATTATGCTATGTTTAGGTATGGCCCCCATAGACTCATGTTTGAACAAGCCTGTGGGGATCAGGGAGTGGAATGTGGTGGTTTGTATATACTTGTCCCAGGGAGTGGCACTATTAGAAGGTGTGGTCTTGTTGGAGGAAGTGTGTCACTGTAGGGTTGGGCTTAGAGATCTTCCTCTTAGATGCCTGAAGATGCCCAGTCTGTTCCTGGTTTCCTTTGGATAAAGGTGTAGAACCCTCAGCTTCTCCTGCACCATGCCTGCCTGGATGTTGCCATGCTTCTGCCTTGATGCCAATGAACTAAACCTCTGAACCTGTAAGCCAGCCCCAAGTAAATGTCTTTTAAAAAACTTGCATTGGTCACTGGTATCTGTTCACAGCAGTAAAACCCAAACAATACAAGTGTTTATATTATATTGCAGATATATTTTTCTGTATTTTGAATATTTGTTTACAATGAGATATTTTGGGGTGGGAGATAAGCCTAGTCTGACTGATTTCATGTATACTATATATACGTAGCCTAAAATTCTGTGCATTGTACTTTTAGTGTACCAGCATTTTGTCTGTCCTGTCACATTAAGTCATGTACAGAATTTTAATACTTCTGGTATTAAAAATGTTTTGGAGTTTGTGTTTTAAACTTTTGACAAGAAATACGTATGTTTTTATGGGATTCTCAGATACAAACTAAAATATAGCATATACACACTCCTAGTAGACAGGGATGTTGAATAACTATTTGTTAAAAGAATCACTAAAGTATTAGAATGAACTCTGTTGAAAGGGGGTTAGGAAAAGCTTCACCAAAAAAGTGGTATGTCGAGACTCTCTTGAGGAATGTGATAAGTTGTATGATTGTGTAGAATTATCCTAAGCAAAACAATAACTAGATCAAGAGCATAAGGCAGGGAGACTGCTGCATGGTGGTTTAGGAGAGTGATGGGAGCACAGCATGCTGGGAGCACAGCCTGTGGGAACACATGTGGGAGCATGTGTAAGAGCACAGCATGTGGGAGCACCTGTGGGAATACAGCATGTGGGAGCACCTGTGGGAACACAGCATGTGGGAGCATCTGTGGGAATACAGCATGTGGGAGCACAGCATGTAGGGACACAGCATGTGGGAACACAGCATGTGGGAGCACCTGTGGGAATACAGCATGTGGGAGCACCTGTGGGAACACAGCATGTGGGAGCACCTGTGGGAACACAGCATGTGGGAGCACATGTGGGAACACAGCATGTGGGAATACAGCATGTGGGAGCACCTGTGGGAACACAGCATGTGGGAGCACCTGTGGGAATATAGCATGTGGGAGCACCTGTGGGAATACAGCATGTGGGAGCATCTGTGGGAATACAGCATGATGGGAGCATCTGTGGGAACACAGCATGATGGGAGCACATGTGGGAGCACCTGTGGGAACACAGCATGTGGGAGCACCTGTGGGAACACAGCATGTGGGAGCACCTGTGGGAATATAGCATGTGGGAGCACCTGTGGGAATACAGCATGTGGGAGCATCTGTGGGAGCACAGCATGATGGGAGCATCTGTGGGAACACAGCATGATGGGAGCACATGTGGGAGTACCTGTGGGAACACAGCATGTGGGAGCACCTGTGGGAATACAGCATGTGGGAGCATCTGTGGGAATACAGCATGTGGGAGCATCTGTGGGAGCACAGCATGATGGGAGCATCTGTGGGAACACAGCATGATGGGAGCATATGTGGGAACACAGCATGTGGGAGCACAGCTTGTGGGAGTACAGCATGATGGGAACACAGCATGATGGGAAAATGAATGAGATTGGAGCCAGAATCTGAAGACACTGAGTACTGTGTGAGCAGTGAGGTGTTAACTAAATAAGCAGGGGTGTGCCTGCCCTCCAAAGGGACTGCTGTTAATGCCCTGTGCAGTGAGGCAGCCTGTTCTCCAAAGGGACTGCTGTTTACATTCTGTGCACCATTTGGTGTAAATATGCTAAGTTTCTCAGGTGAGTTGTGGAGCTGCAAAGAGTAGCTTCTCCTCTGTCAACCATGCCAGCACAGCCTCCAAGCACTCCGCACTCCACTCACGTACTGTAAGACATATTTGTCTGTAGCACTTCTTCCTCTCCAGTGTCCCTAAGGATTGCTTCTTTGGCTCATCTCCTACTTATTATTATTATTATTATTATTGTTGTTGTTGTTGTTGTTGTTATTATTATTAAATTCTTTTTAATATAATTTTTATTTTTTCTTATATTCAACACAATATTTATTTTTATACCAATCATAAAAATGATGGACATGTTATTAAATGAATGTAAAAAGATGAAGTCTTTTTTGTTTGTTTTGTTTTTAGTAGAACTTAAACATCTTGGCTCTTACTGTGGTAGAAACCCAAAGTAAGAATACTTCTAGACATTGGAGTTCATTGTAATAAGGCTGTATTTCAATGTCCCTCATATCACCAAAGGATTTTATCTCTATAGTAGCCAAGTTAAGAGTTGACAGTTTTGCTACCAAGGAATGAATTGTAGGCACAATTATTTGGATACAGATTTCCTGCTATGGTCAAATCTATTTGACTTGAATTATTATCATAATTCTCAGCCCACAGGGAACAGATTACATTCGTTTAAGAAATGGTGTGTGTATTAAGATGGTCTATCCATGAAGTCATTCATCAACTGTTTCAGTGAACAATCGTTCTGCTTGGAGAGTGGCACAGACATTAGGTGAGGGTAAGATTCAGGTTCATTGGCTGTGATGATTTTGAAAAGCATTCATCTCAGAAAAAGAGTAACCTATAAGGTCACCTTCAAAATTGACACAATAATTATAAATATCAAGCAAAACATTCAGTCTCACTCTTTGTTGTTCTCTTACAAGCCACCTCCCAAATTAATTGTCTACGTTTCTTTTGGCTATGTAAATAATTTTGAAATATGTAAGCTTTTCTGAAAAACCGTAGTATAGTGTAAAAGCATCAAACAATCCTACTTATAGAGAGGCTGAGATAGGAGAAGCATGATTTCAAGACTATTATGTGGTACACAGCAAGACACTGTCACATACAAACAAGCATAAAGTGTATATGGATTATACAATATTGGACATATTTCTCCAACTACCAAATTAGACCACTGGGTGACAGCCAACAAATTTCTAATTTCTCATATTTTTGAATTTCACTTGATTAGGATATGTTGGTAATATTAATTTAAATATTAAGAGATATTAAGGAAAATTGATCGTTACTTCCTGTTATTTTTGTTGTTAGAGGTGGAATTATGTTTGTGTGGGTTTGTTGAAAGATTACTTTCTTGCTTTTTCTAGGGTGTAGTTTCCCTCCTTGTGTGGTGGTTTCCATCTATTGTCCTTTGTAGGGCTGGATTTGTGGAACAATATTGTGTAAATTTGGTTTTGTCATGGAATATCTTGGTTTCTCCATCTATGGTAATTGAGAGTTTTGCTGGGTATAGTAGTTTGGGCTGGCATTTGTGTTCTCTTAGGGTCTGTATGAGATCTGCCCAGGATCTTCTGGTTTTCATAGACTCAGGTGAGAAGTCTGGTGTAATTCTGATAGGCCTGACTTTATGTTACTTGACTTTTTTCCCTTACTGCTTTTAATATTCTTTCTTTGTTTAGTGCATTTGGTGTTTTGATTATTATGTGACAGGAGGACTTTCTGGTCTGGTCCAGTCTGTTTGGAGTTCTGTAGGCTTCTTGTATGTTCATGGGCATCTCTTTCTTTAGATTAGGGAAGTTTTCTTATATAATTTTGTTGAAGATATTTACTGACCCTTTAAGTTGGGAATCTTCAATCTCTTCTATATTGGTTATCCTTAGGTTTGGTCTTCTCATTGTGTCTTAGATTTCCTGGATGTTTTGGGTTAGGAGCTTTTTGCTTTTTGTGTTTTCTAAGACTGTTATGTCAATGTTTTCTATGGTATCTTCAGCCTCTGAGATTCTCTCTTCTGTCTCTTGTATTCTGTTGGTGCTGTATTCTGATGCTTGCACCTATGACTCCTGATCTCTTTCCTAGTTTTCCATCTCCAGGGTTGTTTCACTCTGTGATTTCTTTATTGTTTCTAGTTCCATTTTTAGATCCTGGATGGTTTTGTTCATTTCCTTTGCCTGTTTGGTTGTGTTTTCCTGTAATTCTTTAAGGGATTTTTGTGTTTTCTCTTTAAGGGCTTCTAGCTGTTTACCTGTGTTCTCCTGTATTTATTTAAGGGAGTTATTTATGTCCTTCTTAAAGTCCTCTATCATCATCATGAGAAGTGATTTTAGATACGAATCTTGCTTTTCTGGTGTGATGGTGTATCCAGGACTTGCTATGATAGAAGAATTAGTTTTTGATGATGCCAAGTAACCTTGGTTTTTGTTGTTTATGTTCTTATGCTTGTCTCCCACAATCTGGTTATCTCTAGTGCTACCTGCCCTCACTATATCTGACTGGAGCCTGTCCTTCCTGTGATCCTGGTCATGTCAGAACTCCTTAGTCAAGCTGTGTCTGTGATTCTGGGATCCTGAGATCCTGGTGTGACCAAGCTCCTGGGATCCTGGGATCCTGAGATCCTGTGATCCTGTGTGTGTAAAAGCTCCTGGGAGAGGAGCTTCCTCAGGATGTTGTGGGACTGGCTGCGGAGTTTGCGCCCAAGGTCTGCTCAGGGTAGACAGGAAGGAACTCATGCCACTGGTCTGGCAAAGTTGCTGCGTGTCTGGGTCCCACTGGTCCCAGTTACTCCCAGTGTTGTGACAGATGTTGTGTCCTCCTCACCTCTGATCCTATATGATCCTGGGAGTGTTAGAGCGCCTGGGATCTCATCTCCTGCTCTTAAGATACTTCCTTCCCATTGCTCACTCACCTTGGAACCTGTCACAGGCCCTCACTTAGAAGGCGTGGCCACTGGCAATCCATACTTCTGCCACGTGTGCCCCGGTGTGTGAGAGCTATGAAGAGATGGAGTGTCATGCGCACTCCTAGGCAGAGCTTTCTTGGTGTCCAGTGATGCAGTAGAATTCTTCACTGGGGAAAAGAAGCTTTCCCCAGCTTACGTAAAAAGTACATTGAATGAGTCATGAGGGGTCCCAAGGACACCAGTAAACTCTCTCATCAGATTTTCATGTCTCCCGTCAGTTAAATACCCAAATGGGGAGGTTAAATAACTTATTCTAGTTCTATAGGAGTATTTGTTATGGTACGTGACTGAGGGCATGGGAGTATTAATGAACTAATAAATGAGTTGTGTTTCACAGAAAGTTGGGACAGTGCCAAAAATGGTGTCCTTTCTGTGATTTGTTAAAACTCCAGCTTGGCAGTTTGTTCCTGTTAGACCTTGTTCTGAGAGGAGGAGAAAGGAAGGAAGGGTATTAGGAACATGTGTGTTATTTGATTGTACATAACAAGAAGAACTATGAACCTAGGCTAGGTGTGTAGTCTAAAATACATAGAATCCCAACACTTTGAAAGCAGAGGCAAATTTGAATTGTTAGTTCAAATCCCACAGTACATTACAAAGCAATGTTTTCTAAAACAAACAGCAGAAAACACCTTTTATTACTGTCAATTTGTTAGTGAGATAATTGTTAGAAGCATCTGTGACTTAGTGGGAAACTCCTGACTCAAATCAGCACCCCTTCCCAATTAATCTATTCTGTACTGTGACTTCAAAAAAAAATCAGTTTGTGTGTGTGTGTGTGTGTGTATCACTGAGACAGTTCAAACAACAGTAAAAGCAGATGTGAAGGAGGAACAAAACGGGTTTGCTAAAACATCTGATTACTTTGAATTTTATGGAGATTGCACCTAGATAAAAAAATCTGCCAGTTGGTGTGTGGAAAACTTAGTTTAAATACAAGTAGGAGGTTTCCCTTTTGTGGTGTAAATCAACCCGGAATTGCATTGATGTAGGCTATCTGTTAACCCATAGGGGTCTTGTAAAACAGGAATAAATGTGCTTTCTATTTGCAGTTCCAGCTAGCCTCTATAAATTAGAAAAATAAATGGATTCTGGTGAATCTGCAGCCTGTGGAGCTACTCGATAGGTGTTCCCTTAAGAGCTAGTTGTAAGTCTATGCTCCTTGCTCAGGGGGTAATATATCTAGGATGTACATTACAAAGAAACAAAATAGAATTTTTTTGGTTCCCAGAGGCCTAACATGGTTCCCACTTCTTTAGATTATACCAGATAATTTATAAGACATGAAACTGATAAAAGATGGCATGACACTCTATAATTCAATAGAGTAACTCACAAAAGTTTTCTGGAATCAGTTTGGCTTTCAGATATATTAACAGTTGGTGAGGGAAGGAAGGAAGCCAGATCATATACACTTACAAGTTTGCACAGATGCACACACTGTCCAGGGATGTGTTTCCATTTGTGTTTGGAAGGGAATGGGCGAGTGGGGGATGAGAGATTGAAATTTGTGGAACTATTATTTTCTTAGAGCTGAATTCCAGAGCACCTAAATGAAAATGGGGTGTGTGGCGGGGGGCGGGGGGGGAATAATATGACCTGCCAGATGCTTACCTGTGACTTTTTTTCGAAGAGGATGAGAGGCAATATTGACCTCTGACAGCCCTGAGTCTTCCTGCCAGGTGCTCAAGGGTCTGTGACATTCCTTTCCAGGCCTGACCAGGTTTGGTCAGTCATGTATATTTTGACATGCGTGACTTCCTTCATGTCTTCATCTTCTATTACTGTCTTTTTTGGTTATTTATAATACTCTTGAGTTATTTGGGACTCAGATGACACAGTTACTACCATCTAGCTTAGATTGTACTAGGTTTTCTCTTTTATTCTAGATTTGGGCGACACTTCACTCCATAGAGCAATTGCAGAGTCAGTGTTCCAGTGAGCCCGGCCGAGGAGGCTAGGCTTGTACAGATAGACTAAGGGAAGCAACAGAAAGTGAGTGGAGCGCTCATTTCCAGGTTACTCCGCTTGTCAGGTACGGATAGGGAGAGAGAACAATGGAAAAGAACGTGTCAGTGAACGTCAGGTTACTTAAAAAAAAGGGTGAAGGCATGGGGACGTTCATTATCTTGTTTGTAGAAACTGGCCTGTTGGGAAGTTGGGCTGTTGTCTCTCTCTAACCTGATTTCCTTGGGGTTTAGATCTAAGTTTCAGCTAGGATGTGAGATCTCAGCACAAGGCACTTCATTTCAAATTTTGGACCCAGTCCAAAAACAGTGACCCTAGAATTTTTATTTAACATTATCAAGCTACTTTCCAACCTTTGGCCACATGGTTCATTTCTGACATTTCTTTATTTTTACACCAGCAGGATAAAGGTGAACTTCAGTTTTGCCTTGGAAATTAGAGTATAATGTCTATTTCTCTTAACCCCAACTGCAAACTAGGATCACCTGGGAGAGATTTTGATCACTTATGAAATTCAGATGCTTGGCCATATGCCTCAACCAGCTTGCAAGGTTCAGGGCTGTGTGGTATCATTAAGAAAAAAAACAAACAAAAAACAACCCCTCCCCCCCCCCAAAAAAAAACCAAACAAACTCTGTATCCATGGTGAAACCATTTCTCTGAAGACCTTTCCTTTTAGTTTATACATCCTCTCAGTGTCTCTTTCCTAAAGCTCACAACACACTCCCCAAATTAAAACCTATATCTCATCAGTAAATTGCTACGTTCTGGATACTCTGTAGGTTTTATAACTATTGATTGAAAGATAAGAGAAACTGTTAAGTCTATATACTGTTTAAAGATTTGGAATTTGGCTGGGCATTGTGTCACATGCCCTTAATTCTAGCACTTGGGAGAAGAGGCAGATGGATCTCTATGATTTTGAGGCCAGCCTGATCTATATTATATTAGCACATCCCAGGACAGCCAAGGCTGCATAGTGAGTGATAACCTGTCTCAAATATTATATATATATATATATATATATATATATATACACACACACACACATACATATATATTTGAATGTGCATGTGCGCTCGCTCTCGCTCGCGCTCTCTCTCTCTCTCTCTCTTTGAAGTCTGCTTGTAACTTGCCAAAGACTGAACCATAACTTATCTCTTTGGGTGTTGATTGATCTTCAGGTACAGTAACACATTCAGGTACATTACACAGAGGAAACAATTTCCATAGGCTCTTCCTCACTCTGTCAAGCCTCTCACTGTTCCCTATTTCCTTTTAAAGACTTTGATCACTTTGATTTATGAAAACACTTATTTGGGTTTACATGAGTAACCTCTTTATTTTATAGCCAAGAAATTAATTTGTTCATCCTGAGACAAGTCAGTTTGTAACCTTGAGGGAGAAGCCCCTGAAGGCATGAGTGTTACTCTGGTTAGTACTATACTCACACAGGAGGAACTTCCATATTTAAAGACACTTCACTTAATAACAACTGTATGTTAGGCGGAGGCAGCGGGGGGATTGTGATTACATGAAAATGATCATTGCACTATGATTCTGTGGTTTCCTTCTGCTCTTGTCTTGCCACTATTTTTACCCTGTAGCTGTAGCAGCTGTTAGAAATGCCATGCACGCTTGCTGGGAATTGGGTGGTAATTTCATATACAATATCTGTTGATTGGATTGTCCATGGTTGTTTCTTTTGTAAATTTGTCTTCCCAGAAAAAAGGGTTAGATTGGAGAATTTGCCCCAATTACTAAAGACTGATTTTGAATGTCCAGTGTTGTCAGCCATAGTTGCTGCTATAGGCAGCTGCATACTATGCATTATTAGCTTGAGTACATCGCAACTGTTTCACAGTAGGAATTGTGAAAATCGATTAGAGGAAAAAACACATTTTCAGAAGGAAGGAAAAACAAAAACAAAAACAAAACAAAACAAAACCCCCAAAAAATAGTAGAAAGTGGCACAAGCAGTGAACTTTACGGTATTAGATTTGATACTCTCATGCTTCAAAGTGACTATTTGGGTACATTTCAAAACTTCTTGCATTTACTTTAATTAGTTGGCATATGAGACATCTGAACTAGAATTCTATTCCTTAAAATTTAGATGACAATACCAACACAGAGTTTATTTTAAAATCTCACCCAAATTTCGCAGTCCCTCACCTGCATGGTTGCCTACGGAGAGTGTGCCGTGCCTTTTTCCTAAGAGGTGAAATTCTGGAAGCTCCCTCATATGATGAATATTTTCCATATTCTTTATGTGACAAAGGCCACATAAGCTGAAATGTTAATGCATATTTCATCTGAGTCTTCAGCCGGGGGCCTTTGAGTACCATTGTGAAAGGGCTCTGCCCAGCCCATTGATTTTCTTTTTCTTTTTCTTTTTTTTAACTGATTGGGAGACATCCTCCTGGCAATCCTTCTGCTTCCAGATCCTTATGAATAGTCTAGCTTTGCTTTTTCTTTTCCTTTTCAGAATCCCTGCTTGTCATGGTGATAAATGGTGGGTGGGTCACTGCTTAATGAGGGCTGTGATCGTGTAGAATAGCCTCTGATTAAAGAGTAGCTCTGTGGGTACAGTATGCTCATGGGAGGCAGATTCCTGGGGTGGGGTTCAGTGAATTCCCTTTCATGTTCAGGAAGTAACTTGTGTTCCCCACCTCCTCCCACCCCCTGTCAGTTAAAGACAATTAGAGGTGCTCTCTGATTTCAAGGGGGAACAAAATGGTATTCCCCCCAAATGATGTATTCCATTTGAAGAGAGAAAGCAAATTCTGATTTCCTTGGGCAGTTACAGTGGCCTTGGCTTATGAAGCGCAAACTCTCATTCTCAGTATGCAAGTCACTGTAAGGAGACTTTATGTATCTGATACTCATGGAAGAGTTGCTGTGGAATGGTAGAGGGAAATAGTTTGCATCTGCTTTCTCATCTCACCGCTTTGCTGCTTCTTTGTCAACTTAATCCTTAAAGGAGTTTAACTTTTGATACAAAATCTGATACTTGCATAGGGAAGTCTAAACTTCCCTGGGTTTTCTCTCTATAGTAGCAACCATTAGATTATTAGTCTGAGACAGGAGGGAGAGTCCTGCTTCCACACATGTGGTCACTGTTGAGATCCTAGAACTCTGTAATAGGCTTCCATTGACATTCAGTAATTAAGTGCATTGGTTTGGCAGGGATGCTCTATGTGGTGAGCACCTGCCCACATCCTATCAGCGCTGAAGAAATGGCTCAGCAACAGTCCTCACTTGGTAGCTTTGGCTTTTGGTTTCTTCTGATCGTTGAACTGGTCATGAAGCTGAGCTGTTTTAGTTTCTCCACAGCTGTGTGGCCTTTGAAGGCCAAAGATGAGAGTCGGTTTGACCTGGAGATGCAGTGATCACTAGATATTTCGAACAGCCTTATCCTAGATTTAGTGAGAGCACTTTCCTTTAATGCTGCTGTTTCATCCAGCGCTACACCCTGGAAGTCTCAGAAGACCTACTTCTGTAAGTTGCTGCGGTGACTCTTAGCTCCCATGTGTGCACATACACAGACCTTCCTCAGCATTTCTAGGTGAAGGGATTCATGTCTTGATAAAAAGTGCCATCGAATTAGGTAGAGTCTTTCATTCTGGAGAATAAAGTATTTCTCCTATAAAGGTAGTTTCTAAAAGTCTTTGTACAGGATGAGGTGTGACTGACTGACTCTCTCTCTCTCTCTCTCTCTCTCTCTGTCTCTGTACACACATGTATGCACACATATATGCGCGTTCACCTATGGGACAGTTCAAAGAGAAGTTTTTAAGAAATTGAATAGAATTCCTTTGCAGATTCTAGTCTCCCAGAACTAGAAGGTGCAGAGAGCTCCTGGTGCAGTGTGTAGCCAGGTAACATTTAAATTATGATGGAATGGAGGTGCAGAAAGAACTTGACTGGCTATACCTAGGCACTTGGTTTTTATTCAGACAGGGTCTGATTAGTTGACTGCTCATGGTCAAAGCTCAGCTGCTGTTACTAAGACTTAGCTATTGTTAAAAAAAAAAGTATATGTCTACACCAGGCTTTCTGATTGTTTCCCTTCTAATAAGTTAGGTTGCAGTTTATTAAATAACGACTCAATCTATAGAGGCAGCCTCAGGCAAAATTTAATAAGATATATTTATACTAAAGCAAACTGGGATATTATTTGTAATTCAAATTTAACTACAAATAATACAAGAAAGAAAGCAAGAACAAAAGGAAGACTAAGCTTTGTTAATGCAGTGGAGGGTGTTCAGAGAGGGAAGAGATTGCTCAAGAGAAATCCCAAATCCTCACACTGTGAGGAGAGTTGGAATCTAACCAGTTTATGATAAACTAAAAGCTTGAAAAGTGAGGCTAGGCCAGGCAGTGGTGCCACACGCCTTTAATCCCAGTACTTGGGAGGCAGAGGCATGCGAATTTCTAAGTTTGGGGCCAGCCTGGTCTACAGAGTGAGTTCCAGGATAGCCAGGGCTATACAGAGAAACCCTGTCTTGAGAAATAAAAAAAAAAAAAAAGAAATATATATATACATATATATATATATATATATATATGAAAAAAGAAAAGTGAGGCTAGGAGCAATGAGGGGGAATGAAGTGAAAAAAGACTCTCTGCAGGAGTGGCAGGGTTCATAGATGACCAGTGTGTTCTTTGGATTTGTGACAATGAAAAGAGGCTTCAATTAGGCTCCTTAGAGATTTCTTGTTCTGATACCTTTATTCCCCCTTGAAAGAAGTTGAAACTGAAATATTATGAGACTAGATTACCTGGCCACATTTTCACTATAATTTAGAAGCAAAATGGAGTCCAGAATCATGAACCCTGACCCTTTGTCTCTGACACCTGTTTTAGCAGTACTTTGATATATCATTAGTTTGGAGTAAATTCATGTAAAATCAAGTACTTTTCATAAAGTAGAGACATCTGAAAAGAACTTGGTTGTACAAAATTGGTTGCATGCAGATATTGAGTATGACCCCATCTTCAGAAAATTATGTTTTCCTTACGGCATGTTCTGGAAAACTAAAGCTTTATATATTGTTAAATCTGTTATTAGGAATACCACCAAATTATATCACCTTCTGCCTCCCCGCTCCCTCCTTGCCCTTAGCCCTTTCACAGTTGCAGGTGTCCCATGGCTACTAAACTGTTGTCCTCATTCCACCTCTTTTCTAAGACACCTTTCCAGAGTCCACACTCTTCAGGACTTCATAGAAGATAAGTTGGCAAATTGAGTCCATCTTGTGACATGTCCAGAATGTGGCTTCATAATGCCAGATTATTTCATGTCTCCCAAGAGTGCACATCCCTTAACTCTTGCTTAAAGGTATCATCAATTTGTTGTGCCAGGAAGTGTTCATGCACCCCAAAAGGCCACCAAGGAGCAGTTTCAGATGTGATAGCATTAGGGTCTCTTTATCACAAGCTTGGGCTTGGGTTCTCCTCCAACCCAACCCTGACACAGCAGGACAGGAAGGGAAGGCAGAGCAGCCTCAAAATCTCAGCAGGACAAGGGTTTACAACAATGGGAGTAAGATAGGGGGTGTCCGGCCTAACAAGTATCTAACTGAATGTCTACTGTAAGCCGACAGGTGGGTGCTCTGAAGCAAGACCATGAACAATCACAAATGGCCTGAAACAATCAGGCTAATCTTTGATTAACTGTTGCTAGGAAGTAGCTAGGGAGTAACTCTGAGGTATGGGCTGAGGACAAGTCGTGGGGTCCTTCCTGGTACTTGGGTGCAGCTTGGATTCTGCTGCAGGTCAAGTTTTCAGGCTTTTTTTTCTTTAAGATGGAGGCTGGTCCCAAAATGGAGTAGGTTTGGCTTCTCAAGTTCATTTGTATTTATTCTTTCCATTTGTTGCTTCTGTAAGCTGGGTGTTCAGCACAGTCTTTTATCAGTTATTTTTATCCCACGTGCTTGAAGATCTGGCTTGACTTAATAAATAGTAGCCTGAAAAGAAGCAGGAAGATCCTGATGATCTCCTGCTGATTTCAGGTCCAAGGGAGATCTTGTCTCAGAAACTCTGATGGAAGACACTCTACATTGATCTCTGGCCTCCACACACATGTGTAGACATGTGTATAAGCATATACACAACTTGAACACACAGGTACATGTGAACACACAGAAGCCAAGAACTTTGTATCAGGACAATAGAATGATGCTTTGAGTGCATTTAAGGAATTATCTGGATATCGCCTATCATAGAACCAAGGTTTAACTGATTTGAGAGACTCTTAGAGAAGAGAGGTCAGCATGGCATTGCTTACCCTTGGCCACCCAGAGAAGTGTATCCCTAGGTTCAGCCATTGTGCACCCAGAAGTGCCTTAGCTTTGAGTCAAGGGTTCTAGACACCAATGGAGCTGTGACAGCAGACGTCGGAATTGATTATATGATGCTGTTTTGTAGACATGAGAAGTCAGGGAGGTGTAGAGTCCTGGGGGCTTCCACAAGATTTCAAAGGAAACCTGAAGCCAGGCACTGCATGTAAAGGTCAGGGCTCTTACAGGCAGCCCTAAGAGTGCTGTGCAAAGCTGTAGGGTTGAAACCTGTAAAGTAGAGACCTTGGGAAATTGGAGATGCCAGGGATATAGGCTATCTATTGAGGAAAGCCCCAGGCAGCAAATGGAACCAGCCCAGGACACAGGTCATGAGTTACAAATGCCAAGTTTATATCATGCTATCACATGCCACAGTGCTGGACATGGAATTACAGGATTTAATATTGGTCCCAGTGGGTTTCAGTCTTGCCTTGGTTTTAGCTGTCAAAACTATGTCCCCACCCCATTACTGCCTTATTGCAACAGGAACGTTTACCCTGTCAACTGTATCTTGGAAGTCTATAATTTGGTTTTGATTTTTGTAGGATCTTATAGCTAAGTGTTTACTCTGAGTCCCAGAGGAGACCTTGGACTTTAACTTATGAACAGTGTTAGAACTGTTAAGACTGTGGGGACTTGTAGATGGGCTAGATGCATTTTAGATTATGACGTGGCCCTGAGCCTTTGGCAGCCAGGTGTAGAATGTTAATAGTTTAAATATGAACTTATGTATTGGAAGCTGAGTTGGCAGCTCACTGACTTTGGAAAGTGATTGAATCTTGAGGGCTCTGAACCAATGAATCCCTTGGTGGACTGAAAATATGATGACAGTACTAGGTAGTGTCAGGGGTAAGGCCTAGTTGTAGGAGTGTCTCCTTCCTGTCTTCCTTTTCTCAACCTACTTTCTGCCTCCCATGAACCAAATGGTCTATTCTGCCATACATTCTCCTGCTACTGTGACGTCATTTCCAAGCACTGGGCCGGGCAATCCTAGGCTGAGCCCAATGAACCCGTGAGCCAAAGAAATCTGTCCTCCTTTAAGTTTGTCTTGCAGTATTTTGGTCACTGCTCTGTAAAAGCAACTAACACAGACACCTTTTTTCTTTTCACTTTTGCCTGGTAAGACAAATTTTGCAGTATCCAAGGTGCATGTTTCTTGCATACGTCAATACTTTGTCTGTCATACAACTGAGGAGAAGGGGGAAATGGGCATAGGGAAGTAGATGGGGACTTCATAGTATGGCAGACGTGGTTTCCACTCTCTGGCCCTTCATTCTGCAGTGATGCATAGGATGAAGAGCAACAGACTCAATATTCCAACTGTGCACTTTGGTGCTGTAAGAATCCTTTCGGGATACAGTGCCCTCCCTGTCTTCGGCTCCTTTGTCGTGGTCTGGTCCAGCTTACCTGTGCCCAGTGTCTGTGGAGCATGATAACAGGAAGAACAAGAAAACTCGCTCTTCCAGAGTGTCGCCAGTGATGCAGTTAAGGTTACTAGAGGACTGAGATCTACTGTGTGGCTAAGTCATGCAGCTCCCTCGCTCAAGGGACAG
The DNA here is from genome assembly GCA_036184795.1 of Tokudaia tokunoshimensis. Taxonomy (NCBI): domain Eukaryota; kingdom Metazoa; phylum Chordata; class Mammalia; order Rodentia; family Muridae; genus Tokudaia; species Tokudaia tokunoshimensis. The sequence goes on from BTHU01000003.1 coordinate 72,498,479, forward strand.
AAAAATGTTCTCTTTGCCCCTTTTGAAGTGCTGATCCTACCCAGAAGGATGTGTTTTTCTAGAAGTAAAATAGAAAAATTTAGTTTGACCTACTTCCTCACTGTGAGTGCCCTGCATTGTCCTCCCAGGCAGTATGACAATCCTCGGCTGGGAGGCTGACAGCTGCAGTCAAACACTTGCATTGAGGGGGACGGACCATGAATTTTAATAGGGTGCTGCTGCTGAATGAGGTGGAGAGGCATGAGAGCCCAGCCACCTCAAACAAAAGCAGCAGTAGGGAGGTGTCATGGCAGGGATGGGAGTGATGTCCAAATTATTTATCCTGCAATGATTCTGATGATTTAAGAGGGAAAGGATTGCCAAACTCTTATGAAGTGGTGAAGGTATAAATCTTCCATGATTATTAATCCGGCTATACTGAAGGTAACAAGAATTTGCCTGCCTATCTGTCCATCCGTCCATCCATCCATCCATCCATCCAAATCAGAGAATGGCTTGTTAACAGTAGAAGTCTACAGTTGGGGCTTCGGACACAAGCCAGGAGAATCACAGCCACCATTGTGCTGATGAAAGTTCTTCCTTAACAGACTTCAGACACTTCATGTGTGCATGCCCACAGAGCCATGGTGCCCACAGAGCCTTGGTGCCCACAGAGCCATGGTGTCCACAGAGCCATGGTGCCCACAGAGCCATAGAGTCTAGCATCCTGCAGGAAATCTTTGTTCTGCATTTTGCTTCCGCTTATGATCAGCTACTGTTTGTCCTGTTTGTCTCAGGTCAGGAGTATTAGAATGGGTTAATAGAGTCAGCCTTCACCCACAGAGTTGATTGATCAATTGATTGTATGGATCTCAGGATCCCCAATTAGTCTCCCAAGTTTGAAGACTCCAGAGACAGTGCTTGTCTTTGTATACCATAGCTCCATCTAATTCTTAATGTTGGCGCCTGCTGTGACACACACAAGCTATTCGTGTTTTCCAGAACACAGGGCTGCTTGGGGGTAATTCTTATGCTTGTCTGTCTGTGCTTTGTAGTAGGAGGAGACCTTAAAAGGGGAAGAGAATCATGTCAGAACCCTACTTTTGTGAGTAAACCATGAGAAAATGTCTTAAGTGGGATGACACATTAAAAAAACTACATTACAAATTCTATATATCAAGTTCATCTGCCGATGAGATGGCTTATAACAGGGGAGGTTTATCCAAACAATGGCCATTATCTAAGAAAACACTTGACTTTCCTGGTCAAGGAACTGGGATGTGGTGTAAAACTGTCTTCTGCTGAGCAAAAGCAGTAGTTGTTTCCAAAGCAAAGGTAGGAACAATTTCTTGTTTAAGTTGGTTATTCTCCTTGGCTGGAGGGGAATGAATCCAGGATTTCTCTGGTGTCAAGTTGGGGCTCTAGGGTGGTACATATGAGAAATGGGGACCAGAAACTGTGCCGCGCCCATCACTAAACCCGTGACGGGTTTATTCTTAGTCCTCTATGGGGGCTTGCCACCACCTGTTGGATTCAATATTTGTGAAGATTTTTTATGTACTTGTATTGTGTGTGTTTAAGTAATTGGCTACACTCAGTATGGAAATGGTTTCTGCAACCTCATTTTGGCACCTTCATATTCTAAGGAGGCGGAAATGGTTGTATCTCCTCACTGAAGAAGCCTTTCCCTTCCTGTGTGTATATTTGACTTACCCTACTCTCGGCATTTTCTCCCTTGTCTATAGGACTCCCAGCACTGGTGTTTTGTTTCTGCCAGACTGTTTTCTTTAAGTTGCTTTAGATCAGCAGTTCTCAATCTATGAGTCTCTCAACGTATCAAATATTTATATTATGATTCATCACAGTAACAAAATTACAGTTATGAAGTAGAAATGAAATAGTTTTATGATTGGGGGGTCGCCAGAACATGAGGAACTGGTTGAGAATCACTGCTTTAGATGGACTATGATGAAAAGTAAATGCAGGTTTTTGGTCAAACAACATTGATTTTTTTTTTTTATGTGGAATCGGTCAGTGTTCAGATACTTAAAACGGTGCTGCCACACCTCCCTTTTCTGATCCCATTCATCACATTGGCTTTCTGCTTCAGCGCTTGGCTCTTCACAGCCAACTCCATTTTAGTAGTGAGAGCTGCTTCCCTTGAGCCTGATCCTATGAGCTGTGAATCAGGAGTCTCCTACCTGCATACGTGTTCACCCACTCATTCAGATTGCTTATGTGCCCTGAGTCTAGATGCAATAGCAGGAAAGACAGACTGTCTCCTTATGTTGCATGCTAACCCTGCCCTGTATTCTTGCAAGACACTCTGACCCTTCCAGGTTTCCATCCTTGATATTCCAGCAGGCCTGATCACATGAGAATTCGAGGGCAGATTCTCCTCATTGCGATGGAGAAACAAGACAGCAAAGCATCTTCTTAGAGAGAGCCTGAGAAGCATTAGGGCTATGCTGGGGGCATGGTGTTCTGAGTCATTCAGGTGCCAAGACTGATTGGAAAATATCCAAGAAGGAAGGGGGCTCTTCTTTTCAAGCTAAATAACAGCCTCCTTGTTGGGAAGGGAATAATCAATCCCAGCTGTAGAAAAGAGACTAGATTTCCTTTGCTTCCCCATTCAAATCTAATCTCATGACATGAGTTTCTGACATGAGTAGCATTCTTGCCCAGACTTGTGGCCCCAGGGAGGGGATGGTTATTTAAGACAGCTGGCTCCTCAAGCAAGGCATATAACTTGATGATAAATGCTTGCAGACAACTTCCCTTACTTTCTGGCCCCAGTACCAGTTTAATTGACAGCCCTGGAGACTTGCAAAAAAATAAGTAGATGTTTCTTTGAAAGAATATCATGTCTCTGGATGCAAGAAAAAGATAAGAAATTCTTCGTGCACACAATTCATCAGTGTTTCCCAGCACGCAGAACTCTTCAGGGAGGGATTCCTTTTATGCATTCTTCTTGAAACAAGTTTGCTGTGCCTTCAGACCCTGTCTGGTGTTATGGTGCAGACTGAATCTCTTAGGACTTTGTGTTTTCTTCCTTTGCTTTGTCCTTTGGAAAGACCTATTTTAAAGAATTACTTAAGTCCTTGCGGTTCTCCCCTCCCCCAACTTAGATAGTTCTTTTAAGAACAGTTCTAGGTTTCAGTTAAATTTCCCCAGAGTTGTTAATAACTCCTTCCTCCCAGGAAACCTTGCTCTTTGGAATAATAATTCTGCCTACATCTCTAGATCTAAATGTCACACGTTTGCTACATGTTCCTAATTGGCAATTGGAAATGAAGTCTGTCGGCAAAGAATGGATGGATTTTTTTTTTTTGCTTAAATCTTTGCTTGCATGTTAGAATGTGGTCATTAAAATATATACACTAAAGGAAAATGGGTTTCTTTGAAAGGATCAAGAAACTATACAGGATGGGTCTTTTAAATTAAAATTAATCAAATTGATTGTATAATGGTAGTCTTCGGAAAAAAAAACAAACAAACTTTGGGAAAGCACCTAAATGTGAAAAGGAAACACGAAAAACTAAAACCTGGTTATGTTTCAAATAAACACAGAGTTAAGCCAGCAAGTTACTGGGTGATGCGTTCAGCACTGCATAGCTTAGAGGGAATTTTTTAAAATCACTGAACAATACTTTTGGAAGTCTGTGGACACACACTTTGTGTTAGGAGATCTACACACAACTTGGAAGGATACGGTGTTTGATAGCATTGTCCTGGGGAGGTGAAGAAAGGATGTGTGTGGAGGGGGTAGGGGAGGAGGAGATGAGGGCTGAGGAAAAGTAATATAAGACATTTTTACTTTTCTGTGTTTTCTTATATTAAAGGGGGATCCAAAGTAGACATGACAAAATAATCTTACCTCGAGGGGTGGGACATTATTTATTATACCTTTAACCCTAAATTAATATATAAATTAGCCAAAAGCATTTCCTAACTTCATTTTGAGGTTCTGCATAAGTGAGGGTCTAGCGTGTGTGAGTAAGCAAGCACAGTTTCTGTTTGCATTTTGGAGATAATCAGTAGGAAATGTAACTGTTAAGCTGTCTCACTTCCAGTTTTGCTGTAATGACAACATGTCTGTTGTGTGTATGTAAGAGTGGCAAGCTGTGCCAAGAGCAGGTGCCTTCTGAGGTATTTGCCCCAGGAGACTTAGTGTGGTATTTGCCCTAGCCAGCATCAGATTCACTCTTTAAAGTGGATGATTTGAATAGGGGGCGTGCTTTCCTTCTGAGAGCGAGCCTTCCATCCACTAAGACTGTGCCATGGAGAGTTTTTTCCTCATTGCTTTTCTTACAGGATTTATACTAGTTTGAAAATGAAAATTTTGACATTTTGTCCTGTGAAAATAAATGTAGCTATAGAAACCAGAACCTTATATTTTCTACAGCACAGTATTTTTCTGCTTACTTTGGACTCAGCTCTAACCTGTCCTTCCTATTGAATCATAACTTAAAAACAAAGAAGAAAACAAAGGGAAGTTTGTCATTAGGCAATATGAATGTCCGATGCTAAAGCTCGTTTTCTGTCTTCCCAAAGCCACCAGCCCTTATTCATTTAAAAAAAATATATTTGTATGTATATGAAGTATGTATGAATGTATGTATGTATGTATGTATATGAGTGAGTGTGCGTGTGTTATGGTGTGCCTTTGCAGGACGCACAGTATTTGGTAGTTCTCTCTTAGAATGTGGGTGGGAGGAATCCGAGGTCGGCAGGCTCTGTGAAGCATGGATTCAGCTATACTAGCCCTCAGTTTACTCTTAAGATCTATTTACATTCTGAAGCATGAAACATCTCCTAACAAGTGTGGAGGATATTAACTACACCAAATCAGATGTGGGTACAGGAGCCACTCAAAAGTGAAGTTTGTTGCTGGAATCTTTAGAGTTAAAGCTTATACAAAATTAATTTCTTAGCCAGGCGGTGGTGGCACACACCTTTAATCCCAGCACTTGAGTGGGGAGGGAGGGTAGAGGCAGATGGATCTTTGTTGAGTTTGAGGTCAGCCTGGTCTACAGAGAGTTCCAGAACAGCCAGGGCCTCATGGAAGAACCCTGTCTTAAAAAAGCAAAAAACCCAAACCAAAACAAATTTTTTTAAATTCTTTTTTTGGCTTTGTTTTTGTTTTTTTCAAGACAGAGTTTCTCTGTGTAAAAGCCCTGGCTGTCCTGGAACTCGTTTTGCAGACCAAGCTGGCCTCAAACTCACAGAGATGGATGGACCTGCCTCTACCTCTGCATTGCCACACCCAGCTAATTTCTTTATTCTTAAGAATTCTGTGCATGTACAATGAAACCTAATCATATTTTTCTCCCTCCAACTTCCCCCATGTCCCTGTAGACATGTTCCCCTCTCAACTTCATTGGTTTGTTTGTTTATTATTTGGTTTTGTTTTTATAACCCAGTTAGTGTTGCCTGCATGTGCATGTGTGCATGAGTAAGGGCCATTCCATTGGAGCATGGAAAATCTGCCAGTGACTGAAAACGAGTATCTTCACTCCTGTCAGACCGGTTAAGTTGGGATGGGTTTTTTGGTAGTTGTTTCTTGATGCCAGAATGTAAGTTCAAAGAATAACTCAAAGGAAAGAAGCAATTTTATTTAGAGAAGGGAACAAAAAAGTAAAAGGTGACTGACCCCTTTCAGATACATAGTTTTTTAGAACCGAAGTTCCACAGAACCATTAAGGATAGTAACAATGTTTAAGCTGGCAGTGCTGAGGACTTTTATTTTCCAGAATAATTATAGGATTAATTGGTTAGTTTTCTCCATATCATCTTAATTAATGATTCTCAGGCTCTTATTTCTCTTGAGTGTGATCATGCATGGTGAAGCCAGGCTGATACCAGAGTGTAAATGAATGTGATTTCTACATGCGGAGAATCAATTCCTCAAAAATCCTGCAGGTTCTGCCTGTATTTAAAATATGTAGAGGTCATAGTATTCATTAACACATATTGGTACATTTAGTATTTCCAGTCTGGCAACAAGTGGAGTCCTATTTTAAAACCATATGATTGAAACTTGTGTTTATAATTTGTTTCAAGAGAGTTAGCCAATTTGTTTGAAGATATCAATTTCAGAACATATTCACTATTCCCTAAAGCATAAGAAGTTGGCCTGAACTTGTAATGACCTTATAACATTACTTAGAAGTTGATCCTTTAGAAAAATTCCTAGGTATAGGATTACCTCCTTGTCATTCACTTATTTCATAAAAGACAGAAAAATGGCCCAGTTGTTTGGATTTTAGACAAGTATAAAAGCTGCTGACTTATTCCATCAGCTCTTTTATGTTTTCTTGGAGGTTGTAAATCACAGCTAATACTTTCTTTAGGGGAACAGTATGTGGTCCAGTGAAAAGTGTGTTCCTCTCAGCTGGCTGTGACTTGGAACATTTTCTTAACCTTTTGAGCCTTGTTAAGCTCTTTTTAGATAAAATGGGAATGTCAGTCCTTGGTAAGCTAAGAGAAAGTGAGAATGAGATTCATTGTGTAGAGTGTGTACTTTTTCCCCATAGATGTTCCCTTACCTCATCTGTTGCAAATAGACCAGTTTTAATTAGACAATTACCACCTTGAGCTGTGGTCCCTTTGCCCTTTTTGTAGCATAGTTTCTTTTTTTGTTTATTATTTGGAATGACTAGAGTCCTAGAAAGTCTTTATGCAAGGTACTGTTACATCTGCTTTGAAACATTTGGTTCCCTCCTCCCTAGAGTCACAGCGAGACACAGAAAATGGCATCACAGTAAGATACAGGAGGGCCTGCTCAGTACACTGACTTTTGACTTCTTGGTCTCATTTCTTTTGGAATTTTGCCTTAGAAAGCTCTAGAGTACATTGGACAGCTTTTTCTGTAGGCTTTAATACTACAGGGATGAGTTCTAGAGGTAGCAGTGAAATTATCTTGGAAATTCTCTTCTTTTAAAAGGTCATTGTCTCTCCTAGGAAGTATCTTTTGGTAGCTTTAAAAATTTAAGGACTCCCCTGTCTGTTGATGGAAAGAATCGTTATCTGAAATCAAATGTTTGGTCGTAGGACCCTTTGATTATTCGTGATTGGTGGGAGCAGGAGGAAAATGAAGCTCATATCCAGTTTTTTTTAACAGACAAGAATTAAATGCAGGGGTGTAGGGACTGTCTGCAGGTGCCATTGAGAAGCCTTTTACTGTAAGTGCTGCTGTCTTTGAGCTTTGGTTCTGTTTCTATGGCAACCTTAGGATCTGTGTGCTTGGCTGAATGGATTTACAGGAAACTGAAAAACATTGCTATTCTAAGTAGCTTGGTGTGGAAAGTGGAGCCAGCATTTACCGAGAACAAAGCAGCCAATGTATGCTAATTGTATTCAGTGTCGGGGATACAGCGTTGGGGAGAATCCCAGCTTCTGCTTACTGACTTTGTGTTTCTTGAATTTTGGAGGATGAAATGACTTACTCTTTATTTCAAATTTCATTATTTGGTTCCCCTGTCTCCACCTAACTCCTTTTTCTCCCTAGCATTGAAGATGGAATTCATGTCTCATACATGCTAGGGAAGACCCCCCCACCCCCATTTCTCTGTACATTAAAAAAAAAAAACCAAACAGCTATTCTAGTAGAATTGATTTAAACAAAACAAATCTCTCTCTGTCTCTGTCTCTGTCTCTCTCTGTCTCTGTCTCTCTCTCTCTCTCTCTCTCTGTATGTATGTATGTATGTAAGATAATATTTCAATGAATCAATCTGCTGGTTTTCTGGTTCTCAAATACCGAGGTGGGCAATAAGTGGCTTCCTTTACTAGCACTGTAAATTAAAAAGGGCTTCAGTGGCTCTCAGGCTTATCCCTTATGTCAAGACTCTCCCACTTAGAGTTTCCTTGACATGTAAAAGCTGTTTTTCTAAATATTTACAAAACAGAAGAGTCATGTAATAAATGGTTGCTTGGGGGATCAAATTTAAAAGCAATTTTCCTTTATTATTTTATTCACTCATTACATGTTTAAAGAAGACTGCACATTGATGTCAGTAGTTATATTAAAAAAAGTATGGTGGTTTAAGCTTCAATATAAATGTATTGGGCTTTCTGTTAGATTTTTTTCAAGTCATTTTTAGAAATAAGATAAAATAATTCTTTTTAAAAATGTAAGGTACTCCAAGTAGAAGTAACCATATAGTAGGACTCTGATATCAAAAGCTTTTGATTTTGGGAGCTGCCTCCCCCGTTCCCACCCACATGCACAGTTAAAATGGAGGAAGACCCATAAAAATTCTGTGTACCCACCATCCTATTATCTCTTCTATAAAATGTCTTTGTTCTACCAGCAAGGCATTTGATGGGTGCAAAGGCTCACCCTTATTATTAAGCCAATTTAAACCAGTCTTTCGCTGAGACCCGAAGATGTTTTCTTTGCATTCCTCCCAGGTCGTGGAATATTTCTGTAAAATGCCCTTCTGATATCTCAGGAGACTCTCATCTATGGAAACTGCAAGCTTCCAGATAAATCAAGTATAGGGCATAATTGCATATTGCAGTCTTCTCTATCCCATAGTTTTAGTAATGGGATCTCAAAGCACTCTGAAATACTGATGAAAGGTTTAATTCTTCAAAGAGCTTCTGTGATGCAAGATGGAGTCTAGGAAGTTTTGTTTTGTTTTGTTTTTAAGATGTTTAGGACCAAAATTTGTTGAGTATATCTTGGCTGAGTCCCTTTAAGTAAGGAGTTGCAGGCTGTGACTGATCTGTCTTGGGATAGAAAACGAACATCATGAACTGGTGCTAACCTGACTGCTAATGGGTTGGGAGGAATTACAGAAAGCTTATGAGAGAGCTAGGAGAGGGGGTAGGATCCAAGACACTCCAGTCCCTCCATAGTTCACAGAAATGTGTGGAACAAAGTCTCCCTGGCAGGTGCTGTGTGAGGTGCTGAAATTGTGGTGAATGACCAGAGAATGATTCTGATCATTCTCTCAGTCTATGGCTAGCTCTACAATGAGCCAGGCAGTTACCTCAGTGAAGGGGCCGTAGGCTTGGTAGCCCCTGAAGACCCTTGGAAGATACATGAAGCTGAACAAAAAACCATAATGCTTATACTTCAGTATTGCTTTATTGCTTGTCAGAAAAGTGCACTGTTTTGGTAGCGGCCCCCTAAAATATAAATAAGCATGTTTTGGGAGGTAAGTTATTAGACTTTGGAACTTTAGAGCTGGAAAGGAGCTAAAGTGATCTAGCCTGCTTACGCAGCTGCCGCCCATCATCTGAGCAGATAGAGAAACAGGAGATTCCCAGAGTGCTAGTGCATCAGTGTGTTGGCCATCTTTGCATCAATGTAACAAAATACCTGAAACAGTTTATAAGAGAAGAAGTTCCATTGTCTTACAGATTTCAGCCCAAGATGGCTGGCCCTGTTGGTAAGGGAGCACATCATGGCAGAAGCTTTTGAAAGCAAAACCACTCATTTCATTGTTAGAGAACAGAAAAGAAAAGGGGGCAGACCCCACAGTCTTGGAGGGCATGCCCCTGCCTCCTGCTGACTTCCCATGTGAAGTCTTCATCTCTTAATGGTTCTACAGCGCCCTAATAATTCTACTCTAACAATCCTACAAGCCTTTAAAATGTGAGGCTTTGGGAAGCTTTCAGGGTTCAAATGGTAACAGTTGGGAAATTGAGACACAATACACTGTCCTTGGTTTCAGAATGCAAGTGCCTCATGATGCCACTGTGCCTATTTTTGTTTTAATAAAAAGTTTGTCACACTTGGAATACTCTAACAGCACTTCAGTCAGACCTCAAGCCTTCCATGTGTTTGCATTCCACAGAGATGAAGGGAAGAGAAGGAGGAGGGCTGGGTTAAACTGCCAGGAACTTGCTCTGAAGTTACCTTGGTCCCTGCTCACCTTGACCTAATTAATCTGTCTACTGCAGGATAGAAAATGACTTGTAAGTTCGCAAATGCTCCCAGAGATGTGGAAAGCATGCGCAGTCTCCTATCATATTCTGCATGTCTCAGTTGGATGTGTCTCCTCTAAATCCTACTGATTGTTTTAATTTTGCACCTTAGTATAAATATTAACCCCCCCCCCAATTTCTGTAGTTTTCTTTCACAGGCCACATAACATTTGCTATTTCCGACAAGTTTCTTAGAAGAGTGAATTCCTTAAAGAATTTAGAAGCAAATTAAGATCTTCTAATAGATATATTTTTTTCTTCCATTCTTGTTAAATCAAATTTTATTCACAGTACTGATTTTTTTCCTGAGACAGATTAGTGACTTATACCTTAGTGTTAATCTTGGGGTTTTTTTTAAAATGAAAATTAAAAGAAAAAATCAGAATTCAAGTATATGAAATACGTTGTAAACCGTGAAAGTAGTAGTACTTGAGTGACCAAGTATGAATGTATGAGAGAGATGTAGAGGTAGAAAACGACACTGTTTTTCTGTGTGTGTTTGTGGTGTGTGTGTGTGTGCTATGTGCAACCATGTGTGTGTGTATACAGAGGTTAGAAAATGTTGGATGTCTTTTCTTTATCACTCTCTGCCTTAATTTTTGAGGTAGTTTCTTTTACTGAATGTCTTAGGGTTTTATTGCTGTTGGAGAGACACCATTTTCACAACTCTTATGTTGTCAAGCATTTTATTGGGGCTGGCTTACATTTGGAGGGGTTCAGTCCATTACCATCATGGCAGGAAACATGGCGGCCTGCAGGCAGATATGATGCTGGAGAAGAAGCTGAGAGTTCTACATCTTGATCTGAAGACAGCCAGGAGGAGACTGTCTTTTGCAGGTAGCCAGGAAAAAACTCTGATTTCACACTGGGCAGAGCCTGAGCATAGGACACCTCAAAACCCACCCATGGTGACAAACTTCCTCCAACAAGGCCACATTTCCTAAGAGTGCCACTCCTTATGGCTAGCCATTCAAATACATAAATCTTTAAGGGTGAAACCCATTCAAACCACCACACTGAACCCCAAAATTCAGTGTTTCTGGCTAGGCTGGCTTATTAGCAGCGAGTGATGTTTGTCTCTGCCCTCAAATGCCAGAGTCTACGGTTATGCTTGGCCATGCCCAACTTTTGCATGGGCACTTAGGATTTACATGGATACTCAGATCCTCTTCCTCTTCTCTTAGCTATTGAGCACCTCCCCAGTCCCAGCTATTCTGTTTCACTAACTTAATTCTTCTTTGTGCTCCTTCATTCCTATGAGCCTGATAGAGGTTAAATGTGTGCGTGCACACACATGACTGGGTAGATGGGTAGGTGGGGGTGGCGGCAGTGGGCTTGTTCAGGTGCCGAGTTTCCAGCACACTCTGTGCTCATCTGATTTCTTCATGGGCTCATACGTGTGCTGAGATAGTGATGAAGAAAGTGGAATCCCCTCACTTTCTGGGAATACTGGTTTTTATCCATCTGCAACTATACCATCACCCTGCCCCTCTGTTTTATGTCTGTGCATTCAGGTTTACAGCTTAAGCAGAATAATGCTGTCCCAAGCACAACAGTCCATGTCTGCTTGGTGAAAACTATAAATGGAGACCTGAACTCTAAAGCAGTGGTAGGGAAAGCAATTCCCATTCCTTCCTTCCTTGTTATCAGTGCTGTCTGTTGCTTTTGCTTTGTCCTTCCTCCTTTAGGTTTAATAGGAACTGCTGGTCCATCCCAGGCTCCCCTGACCTGCCTTGTAGCATGGCTCCTAGTGTGCCTGAAACGCGGGAGAATACCTGTCTCCTAACCCTATCTGTCTCCCGCCAGCTTCCTTTGGTATCTGAAATCCTTGTGATGTTCAACAGTCCACAGTCCAGGAGAGGTTTTGTTCCTGTGTCTAGTTTGTTTTTATCATCAGGGTTCATAGCATTTTTTTCTTCCATTTCTAGGTAGATGTAACCCCTTGAAATGCTAATTCTACCACAAAAGGTGGAAAAAGAGGTCTTGATTTTTCCGAAAAGCCCTACAGGCCGAAAAGCGGCATTCTAGTTTCACAAATGATAATTTCTCCCGTGACAGCTTCCTGTTCCCTGGTGTGCTTTCAGGGCTGCCCTGCAGGCAGATTCTGTTGCTCCCTGCAGGAGCCCAGGTTTCAGCTTAAGGCTTCTCTCCCCCCCCCCCCCCCACACACACACACACGCGCGCGCGCCTCAGCTCCTCCCAACTGAGAAAACCCAAAGCCTTTAGGAAACCTCTGCTTTCCTCTTAAAAACCTGCTCTGAAATGTAAAACTAGCAAGAATAAAGTAAAACTACCTACTAGCACCATGCCATGAGATGCCCACCATTGCTCCTCTGAAAAAGATATGTTCTCATCCAGAACCCCTCACTTTCTCTTCTCACCGATTTCATTCTACCTCATAAGGCCAAACAGCTCTGAAGAAAAACAGTTTTCTTTTTCTTTCCTATAGCCCAATTTTCCTGACTCCTGGGTCTTTGCAACTATATGCTAGTAGGCGCCTGTTGTTTTTCTCACCTTGGAAAAAAAGCAGTTACTTGACCCTTGACCTAGCCTTGCTCCCCACTCAGGAAATGTCCATCTTCCCAGGAGCAGTCAGCACTTTTAACCACTGAGTCACCCCTCTCCCTTCCTTGAGTTGTCAGTTTTTTAGTCTCTCTGATTTGCCCTACGAGGAACTGACACTAAGGCCCCTTGAAACACTTTCTTGGTTTCCAACACATTGTAAAAATCTTGATTTCTTTGCTGGTTTTGCCGCTTCTCCCTGAGCCTGGCATGTAGCTGACCTCTCAGCTTTGACCTCTTCCTCGTGAGCACGTACAAGGGTTTAGTTGCTGATACCATCCATGCCGGCGGATCCAGTGTCGAGCCTTGACATCTCTCCTGAGGTTGAGATTTGTGTGTGTGCAGCTTTAAGGACGGCACCTCTGCTCGACAGTTTGATGGTCACTTCACAGCTAATGTTCCAGGTCTGAATTTTGGAACACCCCATCTGCCACTAAGCTCAGTTTGCACTTTTCACCGTCAGAGCTAATAGCAGCTACAGCGTATCTGTTACACTAGTCACAAGCCATCTCTCATTTCCTGTGTCCACTGTGGCCCTTCTTTTTACCTCCTGATCCCTTTGAATGGATAACCCTCATCTCTTGTCCTGGCAGTAGTCTCCAGCTCACATACTTGGTACATGTCCTTTTGTAATCTAGTCTTGTTTGTTTTCTAGTTATACATAGCCACACATTCTAAATCCAGCCATCCAGAGAAGCTGCTTTTATCTGGTACTCGGCTCCCATAGGAATAGCCGCATGCCATACTTCAGTTAGTCAGAAAGCATGTTAAACGTCTATCCGCCGATGCCATGGTCCCTCCTGAGCCCTCTGGGAGAATGGATAGGACACATGCTCACTTGCAGACCGTGACACTAAAGGCTGGTTAGAAAAGCCTCTGTGGAGCCGGAGAGATGGCTCCACGCGGTTAAGAATGGTTACTGCTCTTGCAGAGAATCCGAGTTTGATTCCCAGCACCCATGTCAGTTGGCTTATAAATGCCTGGAACTCAGTTCAATGTGATGAGATATCCTTTTCTGGCCTCTGCAGGCACTCACAGTCTGTGCACATACCCCTACATGGACACTTGTACACACTCACAAACACACATACATGGAGACACACGTGTACACACAGGTGTATGTGCACACACATATGCACACCCTGGACACATGGACCTACATATACACACAAATACATACACACATGCATGGGCCTGTGTGTGCATGCACATAGGTACATGTGTGTGCACACACATACACACATGCATAGACACACATACATGTACATGCACACACAAAGACACAGGCACGCACACTAAAAGGCCTCATGTGAAAAACTGTAGTTGCCGGGCAGTGGTGGCGCATGCCTTTAATCCCAGCACTTGGGAGGCAGAGGCAGGAGGATTTCTGAGTTCGAGGCCAGCCTGGTCTACAAAGTGAGTTCCAGGACAGCCAGGGTTACACAGAGAAACCCTGTCTCGAAAAACAAAACAAACCAAAAAAACGAAAAACAAAAACAAAAACAAAATGAAAAACTGTAGACTGTAGTGGTGAAGCTGACCCTGAGGTGGAAACACTATGAATGTCCATCAGGGCGTGGGCCTTGTACGGTGTTATACCACCATAGAAAATAATAAAGCACTCAACATTTGCTGTAACCCGGATGAACCTTAAACAGGCTAAGTGAAAGGCCATTACAGAGTGCCTTGTACTGTATGATATAACGTATATGAAATATCTGGAGAGTGCTGAAGATTTGGCTCAGCAGTTAAAAGCCCTGGCTGCTCTTCTAGAAGACCCAGGTTCAATTCCCACACCCACATGACAGCTCACAATCATCTATAACTACAGTTCCAGGGATATGACACCTTTTTTCTAGCTTCTGGATACCAAGCATGTATGTGATGCACAGACATGTATGTAGGCAAACCAACCATACATATAAAATAAAATAAAACAACATTAAAAAATTCTGGGCTCCATAGAACCACAGATATAAGGTAGAGTGTGGGTACCAGATAATGAGAGAAAAAGCCATAGGAAATGACTGCTAATGGGCCCAGAATTTCCTGTCTGATCATGACGATGGCTGTACAATTCTGAATGTATTAGATTGTTCTCAATTGTGTACTTGAATGGGTGATTGTATAGTGCTGGTTATTTTATGTCAACAAGAGACAAGCTAGAGTTGTCTGAAAGGAGGAGACCTCGTGTGAGAAAATGCCTCTGTAAGACTGACCTATAGGCAAACATGTGGGGCATTTTGTTGATTGATTGGGTGGTGCTGCCCCTTGGCTGATAACCCTGGGTTGTATGAAAAGGCAAGTCGAGCAGTCCAGTAAGCAGCACTCCCCTGTGGTTTTACTTCAGCGTCTGCCCTGACTTCCCTTCATGAAGAACCTCATCTGTAAGATGAGACAGACCCTTCCCTCCCTAAGCTGTTTTCTCGGAACAGTAGAAACCCAACTAGAACACTTTGTGACTCCAGTCTCAATAAAGGAAAACCAAAACAAACCACTTGCTATGCTGGTGGGAACACATGTTGTGGTTGAGAAGTGAACAGGGGACACGTCAGAGACAAGGTTGAAGGGTCAGGTGAAGTAACACTAGTGTGTAATGAGGGTGGTGTGATAACTGAACCTAGGGGGTGTGGGGAGATTGGAGGTCAGATAGTCAGCGTCGGGACAGCAGTGGGCACCAGGTGCCTGGGAGCTGAGTGGCTGTTGACGTTCTTCTCAGCCATGTGAGGAGTGGGAAGGACCTGCTGTGCGAGCAGAACCAAGCGTGACGACAGGATTCCTGGGAGTATTCTGTGGATAAAGACATAATTCACACAATCCAAAAAGTGGATAATGACATCACCACCTGAGGTGGTGAGCAGAGGCAGGGTTAGCAGGTGAAAGGAGATTGGTGCTTTTAATATGCTGATCTAGTGGGGTGTAAGTTAACTACAGAAGCTGGATCTTGCTTGGTAATTGGAAGACATGGACAGAACCCATGCCTACTGCACCGACTGGTTGCAGAGAAGCATATCATCTTCATTACTTAATTACTATAACCCAAGCCATTCATTATATCTAGTTCACCGTATTTTTTGTGCAGACTTATTTATTCCCATATAAAGCTGAATTGTGGCCGTAGAGATAGACGGTCTTACTGAGATTGCAGAGAACTTCCAAGTGGCAGAGCATGGTTTTAAAAAACGAACACATTATTATTTTGGAAATGAAGCCATTTTCATAAGAGAAGTTCTTATGGCGCTCCTTGTAAAACATATTGAAACACAGTTCGTCCTTATCAACGTGCTGGAAACAGGTCTGTTGTCACCAGTGGGCCGAAGATGGAGGCTTTGCTTCCGTGGACCAGGCTTTCTGGGATCTGAAATGGATTAGTATGGAGTGGGGAGCTTTTTAAAAAACTGAAGATGTGATTTAGACAATACATGAGGGTATAGGACCAGGGAGAGCCTTGAAGTCTTAGTGTCATTGGCCAGTGCTGTGGCCAGTCTTCCCCAACCTCGATAAAGGTGACACACACCGCAGTGCACAGGCCTCTGTCCCTCTGCAGTGCTGTGGGTAAAGCTTGAATGTGTGTTTAATTTTGCTGACTTTTATTGTGCTCTAATGTTTCTAATTTCTTGGATTTTTTTTTCCAGGTTACTTGTCTGCAAGACTTTTTTGGAGATGATGATGTTTTTATTGCGTGCGGACCTGAAAAATACCGTTATGCCCAAGATGACTTCGTCCTGGATCATAGCGGTGAGGCAACTCCTTGACCATCTTTGTAGCTCCTGAAAAGAAAGCTCCGAATTGGAGACTCAGACATGCTAGCCTAGGTATACTGGAGAAAGCTGGCCCAACATGACCAGTGTTCACATGTAGTCCTAGCTACTCAGGAGGCTGAGGCAGAAGGATCACTTGACTCCAGGAGTTTAAGGCCAGCCTTGGCAACGTACTGAAAACATATTGAAGGATAATTAATAAACTGTCCGTGGTAATTATCTGAGATTTCTTTTTATGTCATTGTTTTGTTTTAAAACATGCTTTAAAAAACATACATTGTTTATATATTTATAGAAATAACTATCTCATGGGTGGGATGAAAATGCCCATTTCTTTATTTTTACCTATTAATGGAGTTCTTAACCATTATTTCAATGATTCCAAATGATTCTGGCTTTAGGGAAATAGCTCTATTCTATTGTCTTAATTCTGTATACCTTCTCTAGTAGAAGTGATTGTTTAGCTGATAGAAAAGTCAACCTCATTTTTAAGGGAGTGAAATTCAAGTAGATATATTTTACAAAGGAAAGAGATTAGAGCTATAATCTCTTTTATAAGTGAGGGGCGATGTCTTTTAGAGATTGAGATGGGCAATAGAAATATGTCATCAAGATGTCGTGATGCATATGTTTATTTAAATTAGAGAATGCCTGGTCTCAGCAGTGAAAAGCCCATTCTGCTTGTGCTGAGGGCCAAAGTGTGGTTCCAAGGTCTTAACTGCCGAGCTTACAACTGTTTGTAATTGCAGTTTTAGTGGGACGTGCGCACAGAGACATAATTTAAACATATGATACATCATCTGGGCAGTGTTGGGTACACAACTTTAATCCCAGTCCTCAGGAGGTAGAGGCACACAGATCTTTGAGTTTGAGGCCACTCTGATCTACCCAGTGAGTTCTAGGACAGCCAGGTCTACACAGAGAAACCTTGTCTTGGAAAAAAAAAAAGCACAAACAAATAAATCGTCTGAAAAAATTGATAATGGACACCTTCTGTATTACTAAACTGTCTCGTGTAATTTTCTTGTTTTCCTATGTGTTTCCCAAGTACTTGCCTGCTGTCGGCCCTTTGTACCTGTTCATTTCAGTTTTCACCTCTGCTAATTTCCTTAAGGGTCTCTATATTGTGCGGCTCTGCTGGAGTGATTCTGTCAGCCTGTAACACGACTGGGAAGTCTTTAAATGGAAAGCTGTACTTTTGTGTCCTCTGTGCTGATTATCTACCCCGTCCCTGTAACACCAAAATCGACTGAGACATCCTTTACCCATCAACTGTACTTTACATCTTTATTAATTTTAGTTTTTAGTTTCTGAATGATTTTGTCAATAAGTAGACATTTTGAAAGTCAAGACACCGAAACTAAGTTCTGTGTTATGGGTCTTAGTGTTTGAAGTGGTGTAATGTAAGAGTCTAGCTCGTACAGAGAATAAGAGCCAGTTTCTTCTAGAGCCCAGGAATGCAGATTCTGGTTTACTCCAGTTAGCTTGGCAACAGTTTCATGAACTTTCTAGAGTAACTGAACAAAGAAAGCCACAAACCGAGACAGTTTTAAAATACGTTAGTAGAACTATCTGGCAGACAGGTGTCTACAAAGCAGGAAAAACATACACTAGAGGCCTCAGATGCTATCTGGTGAGTTCCTATGGTGCCTTGCTGAAACTAGGGTTCTGCTCATATATTTTAAAAAGATTTACTTAACAGTCACACACAGGTTGGCATTAAATGGTTTTTAGGGGGCTAAGATAGCCCAAGACTATCTGGCCCTGTCTCTGCACCCTTTTAACAGTCCACAATCAACAACGTGCTAATCAGTAAAGATGGTAGTGACTTAGCCACTGTACTCACCACAGTGGCGTGAATGGTAGCAGTAACAAGAAGACACTGGTAAGTGCTCACTCTGTGTGTATGTAGGGCGGCTGTTGCTTTATCTGAGCTAGTTCAATTATCTGGCTTTTGTGGTGCTTGATGAAGATGACCTCTAACAGATTTTTAAAAAATGAGTCCTATCAATTTTTACCCCATCTCACTTTCTAGTTATTTAACCTTCTTCAAAGTGGGAGCGATAAGGATATTTTGTAAAATTTTGTGAAGATTAACTGAATTAATATGTCATATTGTCTTGCTGTTTTTGCTGTTGTCAGCTTTGAAGCACCATCTTTGTATGGTGAGGGTGTACAGTGAGAGCAAATCTCATTTTGGATTCTATCACAAATACACTTATGAGAAGGCAAATTTTTTTTAAACAATCAGATGTGTAAGGGCTCCAGCTTTGAATGTTACACATTAAAGATCATGTATTAAAACAGTAACAGAAGTCAAAGGAAACAACTTACGTTTGAAAGCACACCAAAACAATAAAGAGAAAGGAAAAAAAAAGGAAGGAGTGAAAGAGAATCTGGTGTGGTGGCAGACGATTTTATTTCCAGCATGTGTGAGGTAGAGGCAGGCAGATCTCTGTGTTAAGGCCAGGGTGGTTTACATAGTGAGTTCCAGGCCAGCTAAGGCTACATAGTGGATGAAACCTTCTTTTAAACATTCAGCATGCATAGAATTCTGCTAACCCAGTGGTTCTCAGCCTTCCTATCTTCATTGCTACTTTTTAACTGTAATTTTGCTACTGTTATGAATTGTCTTGTGTGTTCCGCCATGGTCCTAAGTGACCCTTGTGAAAAGGTCATTTGACCCCAAGAGAGTCATGACCCAGAGATTGAGAACCTCTGTGCTAAGCTAATCTTGGTCAAATGACAACTCTCTCCTGATTCTTAAACACGGGTGTGTTTCAGAAGTTTCAACATATTGGGGTTTGTTTTGTTACATCCTGCTCATTAGAGGGACATTGTCTCTAAAATGTTTAACAGTCTACACCCCGAGCTTTTGAGACAATGGAACACAATACACAATACTAATGTGTTAGCTAAAAGTGGAGCTGCCCCATTTATATAAGGTTTGATTAGAGCCTTTCAGATGATAACTAGGGTCCCCTGGTGTGTCTCCCCTGATTAGAATACTTCACATGGTAATTTACCACCCGGGGGATATAGATTAAAATTAACTCACATTTTAATCTTTTTGCATAAATTGAAGTATTTTGAAGTAAATGATAGACAATACATTATCTAATTTATCCCTTACAACAAGCCTGTGAAGCCCATTGTATCCTTACGCTAATATGTTAGGGAGAAATGCGGAGGCTGGAATATAAGCAGGGTCTTCCTTCTAGTTAGCAAATGTGGAGACTGACTCATCCTGAGCCCGCCTGACTGCAAATCCTGTGATCTTAATTACTCAATTGTGAAGTGGTGATTGCAGCTGTAATTTGTTCTCGTTCTCCAAATGCTGTTTTATGTGGAGGCTTATGGAAAGGTCAGTATTATTGTTCAGAGGTACTTTTCTCCATTTTGGCTTTCCATGCTTTGGAGAAATGGGTGGCTAGACAGCAAATAGATCATAAGTCAGGGTTTCATGTCTTTTTGATGTTAGATGGGCAGGGCCTTGAAGAGGACAATAAAATTACGGCCTGTGCTGCCTATGAAAAAGCTGCGGCTTATCTGTGAATGATACTGTGCCTTAGGACAGTGGAGTTCTGTGCCCAGTAAGAACTCAGTCCAAACAATGACGTGTCGCAGATGATCTAATGTAAGATGTAAACCTCATGTGTACTTTCAGGACAGTTGCTGCACACGTTGGTTGAATTTATGGAACTTGGGGGCTGGCTGGTCACCAAGTCCTGGATTCAATTTATAGCACTGGAAAAAATGTGGGATGGGAAGGAGATTGTCAGGTAATAGCAACAGGGCTGGGGGGGGTGGCGCGGGGTGCCTTGATAAGGTTCTCGATGTGTAAGTATGAGGGCCTGAGTTCAAATTTCCAACACCACCACAGAATGCCAGGCAGGTGGCTCATGTGTCTAATGCCAGTCCTGGGAGGTCAACACTAGAGGATTCTGGGAGCTTCCTGACTCAGCAGCCTAGCAGAGTCCGATCCCTGAGTTCAGTGAGAGAACTTACCTCAGTTAGATGGAGGGTGACTGAGGAAGACCACTTGCTTCTTGGAGTCACGTGATTGCACACATGCATGTGCACACATACACTAGTTACAAGCAGCTAGCTACAGTCATGGGTGGTATGTGTGGTCACAGCTAAGATCTGCTGTACTACTCACAAATGCACTTTTCTTTATAGAGTGCCGTGTCCTGAAGTCATCCTATTCTCGAGCCTCAGCTGCTAAGTATTCTGGGTCCAGAAGCCCAGGGTTCTCCCGCCGCAGCAAGTCACCAGCTTCAGGTAATAACAGACAGACTCCGTGGATGGTCTTAGAGGGAGGACTTCTCCTTAGCTTTCTCACATTGTTATGAACTTAACGGCCTTTGTCAGCTTGTGCAACTACGTTCCGGAACAACGATAGAGAGTAAGACCTTCTTCCAGAGGTCTCTCACCGAAGTCCTGCACTTGGTTCTGGCACGATTTCTTGCAAACCTCACTGTCTGACCTTTCACTGGTGTGTGCACATAAAAGTACTTCACATTTTGAGCACTGTATACCGCATTTTGAATTCTGTGCCTTGTAACTGTGGATATTTTATCTTCTTAGAAATTACTAACACACACTGTGTTCCACACAGAGATATGTTTGCTTCAGAGATTCCACAGTCTTTTCCTTCCCCAAACATGTATTAACAATTATTCCCAGAAAGGATCACTTAAGTTCTATAATCTTCAGATCTAAATCTTACATGTATTTGTTAAAAATTATACTACTTTGGTATTTGTACCATTGAAAACACCCAAACTGTATCTCAATAAGTTGAATTCACAGTCATTACAAATAATTTTACTCATTTAGTTTATTGTTAAGGAAATGATTCTGGAGAGAAAAAGAGTTAGCTTTTGTAAGCAGCATTCTTTTCCCTGCCCGGCCTGCTGTCCCTCGGATGAACTAAACTTTTCTTTCTTTGGAACAGAATTAGGATTTGACATGTGAGGCATCTGAGAGTGGTCCGAGATGAACTTCTCTGACTTCAGGCTTGGTCAGACATTCTCTGCTGCTCCTGCGGCAGTGCCCACCCCATCTCCTCTAGGGCAGGTTGTGTTACTGTCTTGTAGACCTGCTGAATAACTGCTCTCCTTACTGTCTCCTCCTGCCCTGTGCATATTCGTGTGTACAGTAAAGAGGGCTGGCCACTCCAGTGCTTATCCTACAGCCAGATCCCCAGGTGAGCCAGGTCCTTACAGCTTTGTCGTTCTGCTGGGTTTTGTTTCTGTCTCCTGCTGCATTTCTCTTTTCTTTGCTCCATTTCCATAACTGTATCTGGTCTTCTCCTGTGGACATCTGTGCCATGTGTAACAGCGTTTTACAGTGCACAGGCCACTGCAGCCTCTCTGCTCCCTACAGAACCACTTAACCTAAGAGCGTTGCTGAATGCCTGTCTGTGTAGTTGACCCCAGGGTGGGCAGTCTCCTCTAGGAGGTCTGTGTTCTAGTGAACGGTAGAAAATGTTCCGTGACTAGAAAGGCTAAAGTTTGTTAGCAATGAAGATATGGAAGGAGTTTCTAACCTCACGCATCACTCACACCTGAATTAAAGACTTAGGAGTCATTAAAACTTTTCTAATTCAAAATACTTTATGATGGCCCGTGCCAGAGTAGGATAATGAAGTGTTTCCTGCACATGAAAGGAGGCAGCCCACACTCTATCTTTGTAGTTGGGAAACAATTATTTTCATACAGCACTCTACACTCAGGCTTTCTAAATATGTGACAGTTGACACTTGGGTTTTTAAAGCAAAGGTATCTCTGCCATTGCCATTATTTTAAATTGTATTGACTCTGTAGTATCTTAGAACTGGAACATAAATGAGTTTGGATGTGGTTTTCTGGCTGAATTATTCCTAACTTTTGTTTCAGGTGACAGGTTTATAGATGCTTGTCATGTCAGGAAAATGATTACATAAAAGTAGAGAGAATGGTTCAGGAGGCAGGTGTGATTAATTCAGCTTTGTCCCCTGAGGTCTGAAGAGGAAACTCACTGAATAATAACATTTCATGGCCACATTTGTCTTCAGACCATGTACTGTTCTTTGGTGAAGCCCAGTAAATACTTAAATGATGTTTTAAAATCTGAATTTGCAGTGCTTAAACATCAGTTGAGGACTAGCGTTTTAGTATGCAGAATTTTTAACTGAATCCATATTTGGATAGAGTCAGCCACAGACTCCTCTGAAGTTTGTGAGGTTTGAAAACCATATCTCAGCAAATGGTCTTTGGAAGAGGCCATTGAAGATGTTCACCACTTTTTTTAGAAAGCCTCTGCTCCTGCTGACCCTTCATAGTGATTACTGCTGTGTTTCCTGCAGTGTTTTCTCCTCACTTTTTGACAACTCAGGCAGAGAGTATCTATCGTGACACTATAATCAGTAGTAGCGGAAGCAGCTGTGCTTGATTGTACAGAGGCTCTGCTGTGCTGCAGACCTGTACTCTAGCTGTTCAGGTAGGAGATTTAGAATGAGGCTGGGCAATGCAGCCAGGTCCTGCCTTTAATTAGCAGCAGCAACAACAAGAAGAAGACTAAAAGATAAACTGGGATTTCAGACAGATCTAGTAACTTTGTAACATTGTACTTATAATATTATTCCTCTCAATTGTAGGAGAGAAAATGCTGCTCTAAGTTTCTAAATCTACTTAATTTACTAACAAAACTCTGAAAATAGCTAATTAGATTGTTGTAAATACACAGGTAGTTAAGTAGGTACCATAAATGAGTCCATCTTTAATTTGAGTCTTAAAAATCCTGCTTTTCAAGGGACTGGAGAGGTGGCTCAGTGGTTAAGAATGTTTGCCGTGCAGTTGAGGACCAGCCTTTAGGTTCTAGCACCAATATCACAAGCCAGGTGTCCTGGGGATGCTTGTAATCCCAGTTCTGGTGTGGGGTGGAGATGGGATTGCTGGCTTCCAACCTAGCAAAGAAAACAAAACATGGATCGGGGAGAGACTCTGCTTTGAAGGACTGGGAAGAGTGATGAGTGAGAACACCCAACGCCGTCTTCTGGCGTCTGTTGCATGTGCATGTGGTCAAAGGCCCCCTACACCACACACACAAAGTTTCTAGATGTGAATCTTTAAACATAGCTTATGAGGATAAATAAATATTCAGAGCAGTCAAACAGAAAGCCCACCTTTTAATTGAGGAGGGGAAGCTTGCTGGAAGGAAGTCCGAGTGGGTCTCAGGGGAGGGGAAGGGGGGATGGAGCGCCATGTATGTGCCGGTTGGTCACCACACTCCATGGCTGTCCATGGCTGCAGCAGTGAAGGGAGCTGATGTCACACAGCACCTTCAGGACCACTGTTATTAGCCTTTCCAGAACTTCAGAGAAATGTGCAAGTAAGGGAAATTAAGGTTGTCTTACCAGCGATTCTTAGAACTTTCCAAAGGCTGTTGAAAAGTCACATGGCTCCATCTGTCTGCATCTTCTTTTGAAGGAGTTATTTGGGGGGCGGGGTGGACATGTAGTTATTGATGTGGGTTAAATCCTTAGCTAGGAAGTGAATTTTTAGGAAACCTGTCTGCTCCAGAAACAGCTGTGTGAGGAACTGATTTTTCTGTGAACCCCCCTTGCCACCATCTCAGGGCTCTCAGTTGGTGACAGATGGACACGGGGAAGCCTGTGGTGATGGCTGGCTGTGCATTGTCGACCTGGATGGATATTTGAGTGGGATGAAGGTTTTTAAAAAATGAATGGAATTCTGTCTCCACTTAGAGCAAGCTTTCTAGTTTACTGCCCATGATCTCTATGTGAGCCCCCTTAAAAGACAGTTTTTAGAGACTCCATGAGAACAGTTTCAGGCTTATTTTTCAGGCTTACAGCAGATCTGAGCCCAAGATTCAGATTTCCTGTGTCTCCTTATTCGCATAAACACTCACAGCGTCCCTTATCACCAGCACCTTTATGAAGAAGAGGATAGTTGTTGCAGCCAACATATTACCATCATCCAAAGTTCATGACACGCAGATCACTCTTGATGGTTGTGCACTCTGTAATTTGGGCAAATTCATGTGACAACTGCCCACTGTTACAGTGCCATGCAGTCGTTTCTGTGTCTTAAAAAATAACTGATTGGGGCTGGGGAGGTGATTCTCCAGTGCAGTGCCTGCTGTGGAGGTGTGAGGACCTGAGCTCACACCCCAGCACCCCGGACATGGGCGTGCGTCTGTAACCCCAGCACTGGGGGGCGGGGTGGGGGGGCTTCAGGAGCTCACTTGCCAGTGGGTCATCCAGCCTAGCTGAATGTATTAGCTTATGATGAGTGAGGGATCCTGTTTTAGGAAATAAGGTAGAGATCTTCTCATGCATGTGTACATGTATGTGAAGGAACAAATGAAGCACATGTGAGCGTACACACACATACACACACACACACACACACACATGAGGAAAATCTAGATAACCCAGTGATTTAGAGTAAGGAAAACTAAAAGTTCTAGCCAATCATATATGCTACTTGGTCTACAGTTTCTGCCTCTACTTAGGAACTAATATACAATTTTTGAATCTCCTGTGCAGGACCTCTACCTTTGCATGCATATACTTAATTCAGATGATCTAAAGTAATACTGTCTGCCTCTGTCTTAAAAAAAAAAGTAGATTTCATTTTGCTTTTCATAAAGATGAATGTCAGCTTTCATCTGCTTTGGGCAAAAGCTTTTGAGGATTACTTTTGAAGTAAGAGGAATTACAACTACTTTTAAGAGGAGAACAAACCACTAATCCCAGATATTAAGCACTGGCTTCATGAGATCACTCATGCAGAAATAGATCTACGTGATAGAATTGGGGGTGTACGTGAAGGGTACTAAGTTGGTTGACCAGCACCCTGCAGGCTAATCTGTGATTAACTCCCCTTATGAACAGGGTTAGCCACCCTCTGCTTAGCATAGACTCCAGTTTAAGCTTTCAACCAAAGAAGCATATTGAAGTGTAAAAGGGGTATATAGAAAACTACCAGCATTGGCTAAAGAACTGTGAAAAAAAAGAGGATTAGAAATAACTAGCTTATATTAAAAATATTTGAGTAATTATCTTTTAGTAACCTCCAATCAAATAATAAATACTATAAGAAGAAATAGCTCGTTTTGACTTTTCATTAGTAATATATGTAAAGGTTAAGGTTGTAGTTGAGTGGTGTAGCATGTGCTTGGCATGCATGAGATGCTTAGCTCAATTCTTAGCGCCAAAAGTAGAATGTGTGGAAGGCAGGCACACACACATGTGCACTTGTGTATTTGGATTGCAGTCTAATTGATTTGAAGAAGCCATAAGCATTTCTCTGTGACTCCCATTAGTGAACACCAAGATGAAGATGCTTATTGGCAATCTGTAATGGCCGTCCTCATAGACCGTTGCAAACCCAGCAGCTAGTCATTCATCTGTGTTTCCTGGAAGGCAGGCTGTGTGGACACGGTCTCTCACTCACACCTGTAATTCCATGATTGTCTCCTATATTTGTTTATATCATTGTTGGGACACTATTATTGCAAATAATTCTAATTTCACTCCTTGTCTGACTTTGTCTGTAATGCAGTGAGATACATTCCTTTTGCTTTCTGCTGACTCGTCACCTGCTTTGGGCTTTGAATGAAGCAAAGCTTCATGGGAGCCATTCCTTGCATGTGCTTAGTGTTTCCCCAGTCTGGTTGTTTGGAGTTCTGATGGCTGTTTCCTGTTGTTTCCTGGTCAGTGAATGGAACTCCCAGCAGCCAACTTTCCACTCCTAAGTCCACCAAGTCCTCCAGCTCCTCTCCAACCAGCCCCGGAAGTTTCAGAGGATTGAAGGTACGAAGGAAGAAATGTGGCGCATGTGTGTGATCCTGTTATTTGTGTGGTCTGTTTGTGAGCTTGTAAAAGCTGCACTGGGTTCTGGCATCAAGTTACCTGGTCTTCTTAACTCTCTCCCTTGTGTTCACATCCTGTGGGATTGCAGAGTTGTGATAGGTTGATCGAGATGTGGTGAACCTACAATAGACTTTATTGAAGTCTAAACCATCAATATAACATTTAAACCTGCAGGAAGGTAGTAGCACAAGAAAAACATGTACGTTTTGGTGAGAACGTAGCATAGTCATTATTTATGATGTTAAAAATATAAAGAATAGCAGCAAAATTAGTGGTTGGCTTAATAAGTTACTTAATAGGGAGAATATTAATGCACAAGACTGAAATTTACAAAATGTAAACAGGTTTCATTTGATTTAGTAAATCCTAGTGTTTTAAGTTGATAAAATGTGCTTGGTAAAACATCAGTAAATAATTAAATAAACACTGAGTGTTTCCTTTATTGACACAGTCAGATTGTTTATATGGTGAAGTGCTTTGAAAGTACTAAAGTTTGTACAAAGCTGTGCATATGTCAGCTTTCCTTCCTTAGATGGGCAGATACACTGTTACCAGGAATACAGTCTCTGCAAATGGCTGCTTAAATACTTCAGTAGGGTCCAAGAAGTTTTCTTTAAGGATGTTGAAGAATCTTTTTGGTTATTATAATGAATAGCTACTTACCACTTCTGTGTGGACAAGGAATGAAAATGCATCAAACTTAGGATTCTTGTACCTTGAGGAAGTGCAGGAAGCTCTAAGCTTCCCAAAGCAGGTAGCATTATCCACCTGAGTGTAAGCTCAGCTTGTCCTGCCCTGAGAAGGATGAGAACAAGAGAAGAATACAGGTTGTCTGGTTTGCGCTTGCTGTAAGAGTTTGTCGGAAGCCCCCCCCCACACACACTCAATAAGGCCACAGAGACCGGAATTGCTGCAATCTGCAAGAGGTTTATTGTTCCAGTGTACATTGGGGTCCCCCAGCACTCAGGCAAGAGGAGACCCCGAGCTCACAAAGCATACCCGTTTTATAAACATTTTGTCGGGGAGTTCAGCGGTCGCCTGAGTTGGACAACTGAGATTGATTACCCTGAGCAACATTTAAAATTATTGGTCAACTCGAATGGGGAGGTTGTCTCTGTCATTTGGCCCTGTCCTGCCCACCTTGTAGTATTTGTGGTATTTCCTGGCATTGTCTTTTTTTGTCGAGTCACTTCCCTCTCTGTCCTCAATCTAGGCAGGGTAATTCTCTGTTTAGGCCATTTCCTTATCTGTCCTCTCCCAGGCAGTCCTGGGTGGAATGGAAAGTTTCAGTCTGGCTCTGAGCCCCCATCCTTGGTCGTGGGGAGCTGACCTGCTGTTTCTGACAGGGTTCTCACATTGCCTGGGCATGTACCTCAGTTGAAACGTGGGATGATTCTGACAATAAATTTATGTATAAGAGAATACATAACTTGTACCAACTACTCATTACTAGACACACTTATTAGAAGAACTGACTAGATGTAGTGGCTTCAGCTTGTAATCTCAACAAGTAGGAGGCAGAGACAGGAAGACTCTACAAGTTCAGGCTAGTCTGATTTGCATGGTGAATTCTAGGCAGTCTAGGGCTACATGCTTGCCTAGCATGTACAGTAGTGCCCAGAGTTGATCCCTAGTATACTCCTGGGTGAGGTAGCCAGTGCCTGCAATTCTAGCATTTAGGAGATGAGGCCAGGAGGATCAGAAGTTCAAGTATCAAGTTCAAGGCCAGCCTAGGCTACATGAAACTCTGACTCAAAACAACTCACCAACTAAAACAAATCAAATAAAAAAAAACAAAAAACAAACAAACAAACTTTAGGCCATAAGGGACATTTTATAATCAAACCATAGTGTCTCAGTCTAAGAGGGTGGTGTACATGAGCCTGTGGTAGAAGCTGTCCCAGTAGCCTGGGGAGTAGCTGGGATTTGAAAGCAGAGCCTGTGCTTGTAAGAACTGGTCTTAACAGATGGCTCGAAACAGCAATGTCAGAGCAAAAATTTATAAGCTGAATTATTAAAGTGCAGGGTACCTAGCAGATCCCTATTGAACTGCTACTCCAAAATCGAGTCCCTAGGTTTTAATACCTTTGTTTGGATTTGGGGAAGATGGCTTTTCTGAAAAGCATGATCAACTTGTTGGTGACAGTTACCTCAGGGAGAAGCCGGCCAGAGGAAGCCCCTTCACTGCAAGCTGCTGCTTTTTGGTACCACAGGACTCTGCCGTGAGGCCAGTTCATGACCGGTTGCAAGCCTTAGTCTCCTGGTGTTTCTTTCATCCTTCTTTAGTTGTTAAAGAATTCTGCAAATGTCCCAACCAATTCCAGTTAAGCCTTGGCAACTAAGACCCAAATCTTTGGCTGAGGATTGAGGTGGAATGGAGGAACCCTTGTGTGCAGCCCCACGGGCAGCCTCAGGCCTAGGGAAGCCCAGAGCTCTCGTTTGGAGGCAGATACAGGGTGCTGCAGTTAGGAGCGCAGACTCCAGTCAGAGTGCCTGGGTTTGGTGTTGGTGTGATCCCTCACTGGCTATTGTGACCTTGGGGAGGTCATGCTGCCCTTTTCTGTGACAAGAGGGTTCCTGGGGTACACTGAAGCACTGGTGGACAGAACACAGAGAAAGCACTCAGGACAGCTTCACCGTTCTTCCTGAATCTGTGGGGTCTCCAGGCTCTGGCTCACATGAAGGAGATTCCACAGGAAACATGTAAGTGTGCAGTGGTGTGTGATGAGAAGGAAGGTAAGCGCAAGAATGTCAGACCAAGCTTTTCTCTTCTATCCCTGTTTTATGAACTGAAAAATACTCTGATGAAGAGCCCTTTGCTCCAAGAAAGTAAAAATATTCAGCTCTTAGGCATCCTGAGTAACATTCTCAGAGCTCAGGAAGCTGCAGGTCATGTCTCCCGAGGGACAATCCAGGGCCCCCACCCCAGACCATGCTCTCTGGGATGGAGCTGAGGGTTCAGAAGGTTTATTAGGAATTGCTGCTAAGGTCTGTGGCTGAGGGAAGGGGGAGGAGCTGGCAGAAGGGCAGGGAGTCTCACATCTTGATCCTATTTCTCTCCGGTCCTGTACTGACTTTCCTTCCCAAATCGCCCCTCCTTACCCTTCTGCGCTTTTCAGATATCACAACACTTAACAGCTTAACACCAGAAAATACTTATTTCCCCACATATTCTTAGAAGCGAGTTGGATTTCAGAAGCAGGTTGATTGGGTGGTTCTGACAGGCTCTTTATAGCTGGCAGGGTTAGAGTTACCTGTGGCTTGATGGGAATGGGTTATCTACTTCCAGGTGCCTTCTTGTTTAGCTGACAGTTGGGTTGGAAGCAGGAGAATAGGAAGCTGGAGGAAGAGGTTCTATAGATTAGCAGCAGCAACGACTGCTTTTGCAGTTCATATGTTAAAGGACTGGCAGCCTTCATCTACTGGGCTTCCTTCAGCCAAGGAGGCCTTCGCATTGTGTTAATGATCCATAGAAGGTCACAGCTCTGCTCATCCCCTTTTTGTCCTCTGAGTGCCAGGACACAGACAAAATATGGCACACCTCCAGGCTCCTCCGTGTGCCTCACTTAATAAACTGTCTCCTCCCCTGCGATTGACTGTGTATCTCTGTATGTATAATTCATTGTAAAGAAACTGACCTCCAGACTCAGATCCATGTCTGGTAGAGGTGTAGAAGGCCTTGTTCCTCCCTGCTGGGACTCTTCCATGGATGAACTTATAGACTCAAAGGTGTCTGCTACCTTTTAAAGCATGTGACAGAGGGGATTAGAGAGATGGCTCAGTGGTTAAGAGCACTGACTGCTCTTTCCAGAGGTCCTGAGTTCAATTCCCAGCACCCACATGGTGGCTCTCAACCATCTGTAATGGGATCTGATGCCCTCTCCTGGTGTGTCTGAAGTCAGCTACAGTGTACTCCTCACATATATGAAAAAAAAAAAAAAAGCATGGGACAAGGACGGATGCCATGCGGTTCTTGTTTCTGTGACCTGGCTTTGGAAGTCATATTACCATATTATCTTAAGTGTCCCACAGGTCAGCGGTTCAGCCTGGGAGGGGACGTCCGGGTCCTTTCTGTGCAAGCAGCAATTTCGAGAATTTTCATCTTTCTGCCAGCCTCCCAGAACCTTTGTTTTAGGCTGCTCTTCTTTTCCATCCAATTTTCCCAAACTTCCTGTCCACCTTCCTGCTTGGCGGTCACCAAGGTCTCTCTCCTCACCAGTTTTACCTCTCTCTGTCCTGATCTTTTCATCCTGTTCCCTGCTAACCTTTTCTCTTCTAGTCTTGGAATCCACCACTACTGACATTGCTCTCCCCCACTCCCCCGCCCCCCACATCCTCACCTTCCCGGTTTTGTCCTTGACCTCAGTCTGTGAGCTCTTTTCCTTCCCAGGGCTCCCCCAAGTCCCTTGAATGTGGCTGGCAGCTTTCTTCTGCAGGATTACTCACTGTCCTTAAATCACAGCATTTGGGGCAGGGGGGCAGACAGGCAATAAAGAGTACTAAATATGTCATGCACTGCCAGAGAGACGAAGAGAACATTTCCCTGAACTTTAATTCATCATCTGTCTAAACTGAAGACTTTTAAGGCAGCCGTAACTTAGGGCTTCAGACTGGGGGCACAGGGTTTTAAATGCCCGAGTTCTGATGCAGTGGTACATGCCTGGGAGTTTCCAAAGTGAGCATTCTTGTTGCTTGAAAAGGAAGAGCAAAGTCCAAATGGAATGTCACCCACCATCTTGAGATTATAAACTGTCTGATGTGCTGACGCTTTATCTGACGATGTCTCCTGGGTTGGCTGGTGGTGAAAGCTTTTCTGGATTTGTGAGGTGTGGTGAAGGCGCTTTTGTGTCTAACCTGATTGGCAGAGCTAAAATGTAACACTCTGACCTCCTGAACTTGGAACCTTCTTTTCAAAGCTGTGAGATGTAAATCCACGGTAGCTGCTGACCTTAGACATTTTTGCTTCTCCCTGGAGCTCTGGCTTTTCTGGTGAATTTAAAACTAAATTAATAATTTTCAGAACTAGGGAGCTGGTCACTCTGAGGCTCTTTTCATTTCCCCAGAAACACTGTGTGGCGACGTCATCTTTGAACATAATTGATTTTGTTAGACAGAAACAGAAACAAAGAGGCAGATTAAGTAGTTTTGAAGACTTTGGTGCCCTAGCAAAATAAATCATGACATTGGATACCAGATTCTGTTAGTTCATGGCGGTTTCTTGGTTGGTTTGATGAGTTTGGGGATAGTTCAGCCCTCATCTGGGCTGCAACACTTTAGGGTAGATTGGGGGGCAGTGATCCATGTGCATATCAGTGTCTATAAGTCAGAGCAACTGTAAGAACTTTATTTAAATATAACCAACATGTGTTCATATTTGCTGCTCCTTGCTCGTGAGCACCAGACACTAGAAGTTCTTCGTGGTAGTAGAGTATGACTGAGGTTGCTGCAGCAGCAGCCAATCTTGACACCTTGGATCCTAGAGGTGATGAAGCTCCCAGCATGTAGACATTTTAGACAAGAGGCTTCATGATCCCGCCAGTCTCTTGCTCAGATCCTGAAGGGATCACACATAGATGTGATGAGGGTCTAGCTAATTTTGAACACTACATAGTCTATGGAGGTGTATTGCCCTAGCCCTCTGCCCCTTGGGATGATCCTTGGGGATATGGCTTCAACGACACAGATCCAGGAGTCAGGTGAGACGCAGAAGCAGACTTGTTTATTGCAGGACTGGGGAGTGTTTTTATACCCTGCACCCATGCCCCCTTGGTCCATGACATCTCCCACCTTGTTGCTGGCCTTATCTGATTAGCTGGCCAGGTCATGTGCTCTGTCATCATTTGTCTCCATGTGCTAGATCTTCATGTTGTAAAATGTGGATACAGTAGTTAAACATGCATGGACCATTATGGGCTGCTAGTCAGGGTATGCTGACTCATTCTTCCTACAGAGCGGTGGTACTCAGGATCGGAAGGGCTCAATCAGCAAATCCACCAAGCCGGCCAAGCTAGCCACTGCTGGTGTCCTGTTTATATACACAGTGGATTCCATTTACCACCATTACCCAGCTACAAATGTAAAATGACATGAGTAAGTGGGTAATTCTCTTTCCAGGGACAGAGAAATGCACAGAATATCCACAAAGGAAATAATAGAATAGTGTAGTCATTGTGTCTCCCCATGTGATCGCCACTCTTGGTCCGCATGTCTGCAGGCCATGGGGAGTATTATATCTTCTGTTTAACAATAGTGTTTCCTGTTTACCAGCAATCTTTCTGAGGAACACGATGAAAAGCCAGCTTTTGCTGGGCAGTGGTGGTGAACACCTCTTATCCCAGCACTTGGGAGGCAGAGGCAGGAATATCTCTGAGTTCAAGGACAGCCTGGTCTACAGAGTGAGTTCTAGGACAGCCAGGGCTACACAGAGAAACCCTGTCTTGAAACAAACAACAAAAAACAAAAACAAAGAAAAGCCAGCTTTTCTGGCCCTGGAAAGCCAAGCTTCATGGTGGGGAAGTCAAGTGAATATAGTTACAAACTGGGAGATTAAAAGGTGTAGCCTAGGGCAATCCTGGGCAATGTGACCCCCCTCTTCTGACCCTTCTACGTTTACTTAAGGCCATCAGGCGCTGACCTGGAATGGTCAGGCTGCAAAGAGTGTCCTGACTATCCTCACGTGTCTCATAGAATTACCAGTCGTGATCTGTAACGGCCACGTCTCTTCCCCTTTGTATCCTTTTACATCCTTTTAAACAGCACCGGTGGTTGCTATGGATTCAACTAAACGGTGAGGAAAAAAAGGGAAATTTGTGTTATTATGTTTATTCCTTATTATATCTTGGCCTCAGTTCATCTGTGTTACAGTAAAATTATCCCCTCTAGGATTATTTTTTCATTCTTTTTAAAAGTGAAAGCCTTATTTTCAAGTAGAGGAATATATTGGATAAGTCACTCCTGTTAATGCAGGGATTTTTGAAAAGATTTGACACTTAAAAAAAATGTCAATTTGAGAGTTGAAAAATAGTTTCTGTCGTTATTTGCTGAAAAGCCACAACTCCTGCTGATTCTCTGAAGCTTCTGTTAGAGTCATACGGACCTGACCTGGCTTTGTGCCCTCTCCCTCCACAGGGTGCCTCCGCCTCCTACGCTCATGGTTTCCCTATTTGGCACTTTTTTATTAGAGAACCGGCGTCCAACACCTGTTCTTTTCCTGATTTCTTTCTATGCCTTTTGTCCCCCTGGAATCCCAGTTCAAAGTGGGTATATAATTATTCGGCTGCACAAGGAATGGGGTAGGAAAGGAAAGGGGCTTTACTCAGAGTAAACACCGGGGGAGTTAGAAAGGTCCACAGGAACTCAGTGGGTAAACACTCTTAAGTACTTGCAAGTGATGTGGAGGTAAATGTGCCTGTTTCAGCCATTGTCCTCCTTAGGGAGCTTCTTAGAAAGTCCTGGAGTCAGTCAGGACATCCAGAGAGGGACTTAGAAGAATGTTAACTGCTTCCAGGAAAGCTAGGCAAGTAGGAAGTAGGCCACTGGACCAAGGCTGGTCCTAACATCTCAGAAGTACAGGCTTGTGTAATTGTAGGCGCTGGGGGCAAAGGATGTGCCATACCCAACCCAGCCAGGTATAGACTGTCTCCTGAGCAATGAGATTTAGATCTGTGAACTGATCCCAGCCATTGTTACTCATTAGAATTGGGTGACCCAGCCCCTGGTCCATTTGTTCAGAGTCCTGGGAGTAATCACCAGGGCTCCTTTTATTTATCTTTGAGATTTAACTTTGCAGAAGCATTTCATTCTTCTCATTGTTTGTTCCTTTCATAGGCTGCTAGGAATGGTGGTACATATTTGTAATCCCAGCATTCAAGAGTCTTGGTGGGTGGCTGGGTGGCTGGGTGGGTGGTGCTCATGCACTCAAGGTGAACATAGGATGCACAGCAAGAACCCTGTCACAAACATAGGGAATGGGGCTGGTATCAGCTTAAGATGGATCTCTTATTTTCTTTGGCGATTTTCGTTGTAGGAAGGTTTGTATTGGAGGCACCAACTTGGAATGAACAATTGAACAAATTTAGAAATTGTTTACTAGACATCAAGCTCCATGCTAGGCATTTGGAGGGAAAGCAGTCATGACTGAGATGTTAGTGTTTCATAGAGGTCATATTGCTCAGTTGTCCGACAGGGCTGAACTAATAACGTTGGATCTCTAAATTTCAAGTTACTTTGCCTTTTTAGAGCAGAAATTTAGACTTAGGGAATTTAAGTAAATAACAAAGGAAATTATTTGAGTTAATGTAAGTATAAAACTCACAAGAAAAGGTGGTAGGAAATACATTGGCTATGAGGTGGAGACACACCATGGCCTGAATGCCGGGCTTACGATGTTGTTGGTAAGAAAGACCTCCGGGTGATTTTTGATCCCTTGAGTTTCCCTGATAGTAGTTTGTAAAGAGGGAGATTTGAAAAGTGAGAGAGGCCAGGTGAAGCTGGAGTAGGCTCTGACCACGATGGTTTGTAAGAAATTAATTACATTTCCTGAAAAGCCTCCTTTTAAGCTCCTCTCTGAATTTGCTTTAGTCATTACGACTTTTAGATGTTTTCTTGTTCAGTGCTACCTACCAACTCTGGAGTGACTTTAAGTATGACAAGACAAATAAAAACATTAAACACTGGGAGTTTGATTGTTCACCTATTTTATTTTGTTGTTTGGTAGTGAAAAGATCGAACTAGGAGCCAGGCATTTAGTCTAGAGCTATTAGAATTCTCTGTGGTCCCAAGACAACATTTGCACTAATTTTGGTACCTGTTTAGCTGTGACTTCATAAAGCATGCTTTATTTTATTAAAATAAAAAGTAGTAACACAGCTTTAAGAAGTACAGTGTCAATTTTTGTGATGTTAAATCTGGATTGGAGATTGTATCTGTGAAATAAATTCATTTATTATGTTGTATAAATGGAAAAAGGATGAGAAAAAAGTTCTGTATCATTTACTGTATCAGTCATTTGACATTATATAAATACCATCCATCACATAAGGGCAAGGGAACTAATGATTTATAAATGTATCCTAATAAGTAATGGTTTTCTTCTTTTAGCAGATTTCTGCTCAAGGCAGATCATCTTCCAATGTAAACGGTGGACCTGAACTTGACCGTTGCACGAGCCCTGAAGGTACTTCTCAATCTGGTTACTTTTTTTTTTTTTAGATTTATTTATTTATTTTATGTATAAGAGTATTCTGTCTTCATGAACACCAGAAGAGGGAATCATATTCCGTTACAGATGGTTGTCACCTTTGGTTATTACTTTTATAAAGCAAACCATCTATCCAAATTTCTTGGCCATCAGAATCCTCTGGGTCCATGTCACCAGCTAGTTGAGTTAGCTTCAGGCGGTTTCGAGAGTGGAGTCGTTTCAGGGTATGTAGTGTCTCTGCCATACCATCTTGATGTGTTTCAGATGTTAGTCCTGGCTTCCTCTCTTTTGCTCTTACTGGCTGTGTGCTTGTAATTCCTAGGTATTCTTTGATTCTCTCAATTAGATGAACACAAACATATTCTGCTTTGCCTGGGATAATAAGACACACTGCGACAGTGTCTTAACTCACAGCTTGTTGTACACTTTTTTTCTTTTTCTTTTTCTTTCTTTTTTTTTTTTTCTGAGACAGGGTTTCTCTGTGTAGCCCTGGCTGTCCTGAAACTCACTCTGTAGACCAGACTGGCCTCAAACTCAGAAATCCACCTGCCTCTGCCTCCCAAGTGCTGGGAATTAAAGGTGTGTACCACCACTGCCTGGCATTGTGATACACTTTTTTGAGAAGGCTTGAGGCCAGGAATTAGCTTCAACACAGTGCCTTACTTTGCTAGAATTTCCTTTACTTGAAACTAGGAGACATCTGATGAGTATTCCTCAGGTAGACTCCAGCTCACCCCCTCTTCTATTCCCTGACAGGGGAATTTTGAAAAGCTCAGGTTAGATGTCACCTCTGCCAAAGATAATCATTTATTTTAACTAGCATTTCAAGATTTGTTGGGCTTATTGATTTTTGTGGGTTTCTGATTTTAACCAACAAGGTCAAAAGGAACGTGGTGATTCGGTGTTCTACTTAGGAAATGTGCTTCAGTTTTGCTTAGACCTGTAAATAATAGCATTGCATTTCATTATTTTCCAAGTACGTAGGAGTCAACAGGAAATGCTGATGTTTCCTTCAGACTTTGTGTTTGTCCTTGGCCTCAGGTGTGAATGGAAACAGGTGCTCAGAGTCACTCACCCTTCTGGAGAAATACAGAATTGGGAAGGTCATTGGAGATGGCAACTTTGCAGTAGTTAAAGAGTGCATGGACAGGTGAGTGGCTCGTGATCTGTTCCCCTACAGGTACAGTTCTCCTTCTGGAATTAGAAGCGCCTCTTCCCCCTTTCCTAAAAGAATCTGCCCTTGGGACTAGCTCTTTGGCATGGCCATGAGCCTTTTGGCAAAAAACAGTTACGTACATAAAATTGTTTTGCACGCATGTGGTCTAGAGGACATATCAGAAATCACCCCCCCCCCCGGCCTTGAGATACAAGGAAGAAAAGATGAGCCGCTGAGGTAAGAGTATCCTTTATGACCTTTCCCACACCAGGCTCTGCTCCGTGCACGCTGTGCTACTTCATTGACCCTTCAGAGCAATGTTCTCTCGCACCCAGTGTTGAGCTTCCAGACCCATAACTCTGGAAGTAGGAGCCATGACTATGAGATCAGAAGTAGCCAACTCTTCAAACAATACGATAGTCATGAGTGTTGCAGATAAAAGTCTTTGTGTGTAGAGAACACTACCTACATCTTCTGAATGGCTGATTTTTACAGTTTGTGGCAGGTTTTCTACAAGGTTCTGGTAATTGCAGTTTATCCATTCTGTTGCCTCTCCAGTGAGCGCTCACTGCCCTTTATATATCGCTATGTAAGAAACCCCCTGTTCTTGAAGCCTTTCTACAGAGCTCTAGCATACAGACTGCTGACCAAGAAAACAATGAGGCATCTAAAATGTAGCTCCTAAGGACCTGTTAGGATGTGGTTTATAATACGAGGGGAGACATTTACGTGTTACTTTTCCAGGCTGGGCCTCACCCCTTTGGCAGAAGCAGCCCCAGATGTGAGAACACACGTTTTCTGAATACTTTCTAAGAAGACTGTGATGGTCTCTTCTGCACTGTTGGCATTTCAGGGTTTCTTTGGCCATTCAAATTTGACTATGCTAATATTGGTAAAAATTAAATAGCATTAGATTAAGATTCTTGTGTCTAATAAGTGATTTCTTTAGTGCCAGGCAGGGTCTGTAGGGTGGAAATAACATATGCCAGATCTTGCTGAAGGGATGGAGGGAAACTAGGGGCTAAAATTCAGGTCAAGAATTTAACTATAGACTGATGTGGCTCCTATACTAGTGCAAAGAGACATCATGAGTCAGGTTTTCTTTCTCCTGTTAATCTGATGAACTTTTCCTTATTTTTACTCCTTAGAGACCGTCTTGAGGTTTAAGTAAAGAAAGTGTTTCTTTTCTTGGTTGATACAACAGAACTTAAATACTTCAATACGCGTTAATAATGTAAAGATTTAATTAGCCTGGCTTTTCTTTCCTCTTCCTTTTTTGGGAGTTCCTTCTTTCCGTGACCCCTTTCCACACTTTCTAAGGAACAGAGGTGTTTATGCTGTACAGGGAATTAGGAAGGCAGATTTATTCTGACTTGTAGCTTTAATGGTTTTCCTGTGGTTATTCCTAGGTACACTGGAAAAGAGTTTGCATTAAAGATTATAGACAAAGCCAAATGCTGTGGAAAGGTACAGTATACACAACTACTACAAAGACAAAAACGAGAATGTGTGGGGTCTCAGAGAGGGAGGTGTTCAAGTGGGGACTCGAGGCCTGCACTGCAGGGCAGTGACCGAAAGCAACAGGAAGGAGAAAAGCGATGGGTTTTCCAGCCTGCTGTTCTCCAACAGCTTTTAACTCAAGAATGGTAGATTAACCAATCTAGGTTATAACTATAGAAAATGTAAAACTCTCTTCTCTGGGAGATTCCTAGTCTCAAATACAGCAAAATTTAAAGGCTAGAACTGAATTGTTAGTTAACCGACTCCATGCTAAGAGTTAGCCTTCTGGCTTCAGGAGGCTGGCAGAAAATAAGGTTCCTGAAGCAGAAACAAAAGACTCTACTGCTACCGGCAGTACAGGTGACCGACCTGCTCTGGTTCCCAGGTGATGATGGGCCCAGGGGCCCAGTCAGATGACATACACTCATGGGGTTTGTGTAAGACCCGAGGGGCCCCAAGCTTGAGTCACCTCTAGTCTTAGGAGGCGGCTTCTGGAAAACCCACCCAAGCTTTTTGCTACAGGAAATCATTAGTTTCATCATCAGGGTCCGGAAATGATCTGGCCTTGTTCTTGTGTTCTGAGGGTGTTTGCTACATAGATACCCCTGGGAGGGGTACTTAGAGCAGTGGCCATTGCAGAAACACAGTGAACTGACTCCGTTAGTTCAGTGACCCATTTTTGTCTGTCCTGCTCTCAAATTGGAGTGGAAAAGGTCAGCTGAGGACAGTCTGCTAGAGGGCAGACTGTAGGTCTGTGGTGATCCCTCTGTGGTGACAGATCTGACACCAGGGGGAGCTGTTGCCTGCACATAGCTGCCTAGCACCCAGGTCGATGCAAGTCTGAAGTAAGTACTGGATTTTGAAGACAGACTATATAGCTATATATGACTATATAGTAAATTTCTCAGTAATGTTTTTCCATCTTACTATCTGATAATTAGACTGGATTAAGTTACATTTTAAGTTAATTTTCCTGTTTGTCGTAGGTTTCATTGTGACTATTAGAAACTTTAGAATTGCATATTTGAAATACATTGTAATCCTGTTGGAAAGCAGAGCCAAAGTATATAAAATGTAATCCTGGATTTGCTTCTTTCTGCCTGGCCCTGGCCCTGGCCAAATGTTTCCTCACCTGTGTCTCCCTTTCTTCTTCCTCTCAATCTGTTGGCTGATAGTATGTACTGCAGCAGTGGGTGGGATTGAGGGATGGGGAATGGGAAACACGCACAGATGCACCAGCGTGTGCAGAAAGGATGGACACGCAACCGTTGGTGTTGTTAGCATGCTAGGGGCTTTTGTAGAGTGAGGTGATAGTGCTGACTTAGGCTGTGTAATTTCTGAAAAAAGGAAAACTGATTTTTAGTGGCCATTTATGAAATTGTGTGGTTTTAACAGAAAATTTAAAATAGCGTAAGGATGTTTTAGAAAAATCTTCTGCCCAGGTGACAGATTTGTCACCTACTATTTTCTCTTGTAGTTTCAGCAAGGCAAAGGTGGCAAGATGACTCTTTTCTGCATGTTTACTTTTTGTTTGATTTTATGTGGTTTTATGTATTCTTTAAAACATTTTCATGGTCATTTTTGTCTCTCTGTGTATATATATCTATATATGTTGAATGTTGTATGTATACATGTGTGTTGTGTGTATACTTATGTGTGTACATGTATGTGTATGCGTGTATAAACATGCCAAGGGCAATTGCCTCTGTCAGTCTTCCATTGTTCGGGTTCCAGGATCAAACGCAGGTCTTAGGTTAGGTGCAGCACTCTTATCCACTGAGCCATCTCTTGCCGGCCCTCTTCGCTTATGCTTCTAATCATATTAATAATTGTCAAAGTTAATAACGTTTTCTCTGTATGTAGTTGTTAGTCTTTCCATCTTCGAGCTTATCTAAGCACAGTGTGTCATGATATAGGAAGCCATGTTCTATATGGCTACTACATGCTCTTTAAAAATATTGATGGTAACAGTTAGGATGGAAGCATCTGTATTCAAAGTTAAAGATGATTGTATGACAGAGTTTAATCCAATATGATGACTGCTAGACACATGGGAATATTTGGATTTGTGTCTGTTGCTGAATTTGTTTCATTTTTGCAGTTCACCATTTTATGCCTCTCTATATTTTTATATTTTGTGTATTTGACCAGCAAAAAAAAATTTCATATCAATACTATATAAAATTATAATTTAAAAGCTCGATGTTACAATTGATTTTTTTTCCAGTGTGAAATTATGTTTTCAGATAAAATGACTTAATTTGTTTACAGAGTTTTAGGGGGTCGTCGAGCCATTATGGTGGGGTGCGCTGCTCACCTCCGCTTTGTGGGTTTAATATAGAAAATTAATATGTTGAAAACAATCACCAGCTTGGGAATGTAGGGACTTTACACAGTCGTGACTTAGAACACTTGTACCAGCTGTACAGAGAAGGAAGCAGAGACTTGGGTTAAATGGCTTCCCACAGATCAACAGAGGCAGAGGGTGACTTGATGTGGGTACAGCCTGCGCTTTGCCAATCTGCTGTGTACCTCTGTGTTTCAGCTTGTTCATTCCTCATGGAATAGGAATCTGGGAAAGTATTTCCTTCATTCTTACCTCCTGTTTCTTCTAATGTACACAAACTCAAAGTTCTCACCTGAATTTTAATGTGTATTGTGTGTGTAAGACACGATGTTGGGATTAGGTAACTCACCACAGGAATTGATACCAATTTTTTCCGAGTACGGTCAGAGCTCAGGAAAAGCTTACGGAAGAGCAGTTGGTACCCAGGGAGGATTCCATGGAGCAAAAAAACATTTGAGGAGGATGGGCGATATGGCTCAGTGGGTAAAAGTGCTCCCCATGCTGTCTGGGACCCTAAGTCCAGATGCCCGGAACCTGTGTAAAAGCAGGTCATGTTGTTTCTCCCTCTGGGTCAGCCGGAGAGTGGACGGTCGTGGGTCAGCCAGAGAGTGGACGGTCGTGGGTCAGCCGGAGAGTCCGGATGGTCGTGGGTCAGCCGGAGAGTCTGGATGGTCGTGGGTCAGCCGGAGAGTGGACGGTTATGGGTCAGCCGGAGAGTGGACAGTCATGGGTCAGCCGGAGAGTGGACGGTCGTGGGTCAGCCGGAGAGTGGACGGTCGTGGGTCAGCCGGAGAGTCCGGATGGTCGTGGGCCAGCCGGAGAGTCCGGACGGTCGTGGGTCAGCCGGAGAGTCCGGACGGTCGTGGGTCAGCCGGAGAGTCTGGACGGTCGTGGGTCAGCCGGAGAGTGGACGGTCGTGGGTCAGCCGGAGAGTCCGGACGGTCGTGGGTCAGCTGGAGAGTCCGGACGGTCGTGGGTCAGCTGGCCTGGCATATACTGCAGAAAAACAGCTGAGAGCCTTTTTTCTCAAGCAGGGTGAAGATGGTGATTCCTGAGGTTGTCATCTGACCCCTCCATGAGTGCTGTGGCGTGTACACACGTGTGCACACGCGCGCGCGCGCACACACACACACACACACACACACACACACACACGCACGCACACACGCACAGGTCTCTACACACTCATATACAGAAGAAACATTTGAGCTGG
The DNA here is from genome assembly GCA_036184795.1 of Tokudaia tokunoshimensis. NCBI lineage: Eukaryota > Metazoa > Chordata > Mammalia > Rodentia > Muridae > Tokudaia > Tokudaia tokunoshimensis. The sequence goes on from BTHU01000003.1 coordinate 72,540,020, forward strand.
TCCTTGAACTGTGGCAGGATTTTGGTAGGAAAAAAACCTACCAGGGTCTGGGGACCAGGACTTGATGCATTTGGGTGACTACGATTTAATTCCACTGCATGTGCTTATGTCAGAAACCACAGAGAGTGATTTGAACACAACCGTCCTGCCTGCTATCTCATCCTCAGCAGTCTAGCTGCCAGCTGGGAAGCCACTGATGGATGATGTGCAGGGTACGCATGCACGTGTGTGTGTGTGTGTGTGTGTGTGTGTGTGTGTGTGTGTGCGCGTGCACGCGCCTGTGTGCGCGCCTGTGTGCACGCATGTGTGTATGTACATGCACACTTGTAATTGTGCTCTTTGCTGGAAAGTGAGGCACATACCTCTAGGACTTAGGTACTCCAGACCAGCCCACAGACAGACAACAGTGGGATGAGAGCTATGATCTTTCTAAGTATGGGAGAACGGATGGTGGCAGCCCAGGAGTCACCCAGCTCAGCACTGATGGAGTAGGAAGGCTCTTCATGGTAGAGTCACTTCAGCTGGGCTCAAATGGTGCTCAATTCTATACAGTGAGAGTTTGACAAATATGTTCTGTAGAATATTTTTGCATAGTAGAGTAAAAGCTTGTAGAGTACAAGCACAGGCCTTGGGGAAAACAGTTGTGTAGTCTATTAGTGCTTCAGTTTGGCTTTTCATGATAGTTAGTTTGAAAACAGTGGTTCTCAGCCCTCCTAACATTTTCACCCTTTAACCCAGCTCCTTGTGTTGTGGTGACCCCCATCCATAAAATTATTTTTATTGCTACTTGGTAATTGTAATTTTCTACTGTTATGAATTATAATGTAAATATCTATGTTTTTCCAGTTGTCTTGGGCAACCCCCAAGGGGGTTGTTGTTGTGATCCTCACACGGGGCACCAATGTTATGATCATAAAAAGAAAAAGAAGTTTAGAGAATATGGTATACGGCAGTGTGGGGGAAGGGGGTGCCCCAGCGGGCCCATGCCCAGGCATCTCTGCCCCCAAGGGACCAGACACACACAAACATGGTGTAGAGTTTATTTAGGGCAGAGGATGGGAGTTAATGGGGTAGTGAAGGCAGAGAAAGGTAGAGTAGAGAGGTAGAGGCCGGCCATGGCCACGTGGGGGGCTGGTGGGGGGGAAGGAGAGTCCAAGAGGGCAAGAGGCTGAGAGAGATAAGAGGAGAGTAAGAGAGCAAGAAGAGGAAGAGGAGGGGCAAGCAGCCCCTTTATAGTGGGCTAGGCCTGCCTGGCTGTTGCCAGGTAACTGTGGAGAGGGGCATACCCGGCTGTTGCCAGGTAATTGTGGGATGGAGCTTAGACAGAACCCTAACAGTTGTGCCCTACAGGTTGAGAGCCAATGTTTTAAAAGGATTATTTCTTTATAGTCAGACTTAGAAAGAAGTGGAGAAACAGAGGAGAAGCTTCTATGTCCCAACAGGAGCATTTACTGTGTACTTAGCTATGACTGTTTTCACGAGCAGGGCAATAAAGTCACATGTAGCTTATGTGGAGGCTGTTGTCCCAGTACTAGCTCCGTGTTTGAACTTGACACCGCTAGTAGCTTTCTGACCTTGCTGAGAAGGGTTTCACAGTGGGTCCACAGATGTTTTGAGTGCCTTTTGTTGAAAATAATAATTTGTGGAAGGGTTTTTGGATGTCGTAGACAGCATATTTTAACTCCGTACAAAGAGCTTTCTTTACATTGCTGACACAGACTGTTGTGATCCTAAAAAGAGAAAGAGGTTAAGAGAATATGGGATACAGCGGTGTAGGGGAAGGGGGTACCTCAGCGGCCCATGCCAAGGCATCCCTTCCCCCCAAGGACCAGACACACACTGGCATAGTATAGAATAGAGTTTATTCAGGGCATGGGGTGGGAGTTAAGGGCGTAATGGAGGCAGAGAAAGGCAGAGAGAGGGAGAGAGTAGAGAAGCAGAGGCCGGCCATGACCATGTGGGGAGAGGGGGGAGGGGAGGAGAGCGCAAGAGGGGCAAGAGAGAAGCTGAGAGAGAGAGAGAGAGAGAGAAAGAAAGAGAGAGAGAAAGTAAGAGAGAGGAGGGGCCGAGCACCCTCTTTTATAGTAGGTTAGGCCTACCTGGCTGTTGCCAGGTAACTGTGGGGAGGAGCATATTTGGCTGTTGCCAGGTAATTGTGGGTTGGAGCTTAGACAGAACCCTAATACAGACTGCTTTACACTTATAAATTAGCATCCAGATCTTCTCTGAAAATAGTTTTATAGACTCTTAACGTTGGAGAAAATGAGCAGGCAGAATATGGGGTTGAGGATGGAAACCCTGGCCTATTCAGTTTTAAAATAAGCCTGTTTTACTCCAGTGGTGATGACGGCTCTTGTCTCTGCTTCCTGTAGAGTGAGACAGATTCTCATCACTGCTTTCACATCTGATCCACTTGGTGTGAGTACGTGTGGAGGGCTTACTGTGTCTTCTGTGTGTGGCCACAGTGGCTGGCTGTGTCGCTTCCTTGGATTGGGGTCCTTGTGTGTTGACTGCAGCTTTGTGCTAGTGCTCAGTGGGGGGTGCTCTCCCCGACTTCCCAGCCATGGCTAGTTAGGCTTTGAGAGATTTGGAAGTGTTGAGCCCTACAGCATCCTAGAAGCCTAAGTCCTCTTTCCTGAAAGGAGTACAGATTCTCCTTGCATAAAACCATGTGGCTCTTCGTGTCCCGTTTGTCTGTCCCTGTCTTTTCATCAGAATAAGACTGTCATTTTTTTTTACAACTGTCATTTTCATTTTTAAAAATTCCAGCTTGAGTTTCGCTCAGCCCTTCCCCTTTCACAGTGATGTCCAGTACAAGAGATGTGGACTTAGAGGCATGAGTACTGGGCTTACATTTCCATCCCCAAGGACTGAAATAAAGCTGAGCCTTACTCTGTGGCTGGCAGACAGGGGTCATTTTCTAGTAGACTTTCCGATTTAGCATTTCTTGTTCTTTGCTGACGCTCATCCCATGATGGCTTGGATAGGCATAGAACAGTCAATAGTGCTCAAGAGTTTCGACCCACCATGTGCAGGAGCCCGTAGTAGATTTTATTCTGTGTGTTATTTGTTCATTTGTCATAATTTATTCTTCAAGCTATTGTCAGGAGGTTTTTGAATTAAAGTCATAAATACTATGCGTATGCACCCAAAATAGAGGAAAACTAGAAATGGTGTCTGAAACTAGGGATCAAATGCCATGTCAGAATGCCAGATTTGCTCCAACAGTCATGGTAGGAAAGGTCAAGGGCAAATTAAGCATCACACACATACAAACACACACACACACGCACACACACACACACACACCATGTACATACACCCCACACACACACACACCATACATACACCATAGATGTGCAATATACACACATCTTTAGGTGGTAAATGATACATCTCTATAAAAGCATCTTATGTCAGCATTTAGAATGTTGAAGAGGTCAGCTAGCAGATTTTATACTCTACTTTCTAAATTCAAACGGATTTGCCATTGAAGTGAGGATGCATACATGCAGCCTTTGGAACAGAAGGGTCACTGCGAATAACTCGTGAATAATTTCTTATTTCTGTAAGTGAGCATTTTACCTCTGAGCAGTCCTCACCCACATCACTCAGCATGGGCAACACTGAGGTAGTGTGTTCAGGGGAGAGGTGGTGTGGTTATAGTTAAAATCAAGCTGTGTGGGTCGGTGCCTTCCAGATTTCTGAAATACGAAGTGTAAGGAACTCCCATCTGGTGAATGACTTCATACCCACTCATAAAAGAAGAAAGCTTATTTTTCATGCATGTTAGCATAAAATTAAAATTTATATTGGTAACAGTCAAACGTTTTAATCTTAGAGCTTGAGTGTCAGATTTTCTTACATGCCTAGTCGCTGTTTTTCTTTTTTTCCCGTGAAATACTGAACTTAGAAAGTGGCTCTGGTCTTCCTGCCTTACAGAAGGCACAGTGCTGTGTGGACACCGTCTTTACTGTCATTGCCTAGGGTGGAGTCATACACTGTGTATTAGTACAGTTACATGGAGCGCTTCTGGGCATGCTCAGAAGTCAATTTCTGTAGGGGCTTGGCAAAGAGATATCTACTAGTGGCCTGTCCTATCCCTGGGGGAGCTAAGTAGGCAAGTGTGGTTGTCCTGTGCCAAGAGACATGTCTCCTCTGGCATCAGAAATGAAGACTATGATTTACTGTCCTCTAGGCTTTGGTGGCAGAGCAGAAGGTCCTATGGTTTTTATGTTCCTCTCTATATCCTTTATTTGACAGGAACATCTGATTGAGAACGAAGTGTCAATCCTGCGCCGCGTGAAGCATCCCAACATCATCATGTTGGTTGAAGAGATGGAAACAGCAACTGAGCTCTTTCTAGTGATGGAACTGGTCAAAGTAAGGATGGGCGGGCTCAATGGTGTCCATTCTCAGAGCATGCAACCTCTGAGGAACCTCTTCAGAAGAGGATCCTACGGCCTCTTAACCTTCGTTATTCAGACACATCAGTTTCATGTGTGGCCCCTTCTGCTGCGAGCTAATGGGACACCCTTCTTATCTCAGAGGACTAAACTGTTGACATTTTGATGCATCTCTTTCTTTATCCTGTAGGGTGGAGATCTCTTTGATGCGATTACTTCTTCAACCAAGTACACTGAAAGAGATGGAAGCGCCATGGTGTACAACCTCGCCAATGCCCTCAGATACCTGCACGGCCTCAGCATCGTACACAGAGATATCAAACCTGAGAATCTTCTGGTGTGTTCAAAATCTCTATTTCATTTTCAACCCATGCTGTTCTTTTAAATGATTGTAATGCTACGAAAACATCACAGCACAGAATAACATTCAGAGTATAAACCAATACTATAGTGATGAGCAGAGAGCACTCGAGAGGGACTCCAGAAAAGCCAGCAAGTTCAAGTCGTTTGGGGTGTTTACATGTGCACATAAAACCCTGATGGGCTTCTTGAGTCGGTGTACATGTTGTTTTCTGTACATTAGAAAGTACATTTCCGTTTGTCTTTGATTCTGTTAGTCAGCTTTGATTATGTTGTGATAATGGGACACCTGCCGTAATTAATGTGTAAAGGGAAAAGGGTTTTGGATTTGGGCTGAAAGTTCTGAGGTTCCAGTCTAATAGAGGTGCACCCATTGGTTCAGGCTGCTGATGGGATTGACTGATGGCAGTTCTGAAGAGCATGAGGGAGGGCCAGCTGCCCACCCTGTGATCCTGGAAGCAGAGAAAGGGAGGGAGGGAGGGAGGGATAGAGGGAGGGAGGGAGCCTTAGAGACCTTTGAGGGTATGTGATGGTGTAAAGCACCCTGCACAAAGCTCTTTCTGCTAAGGGTCCACCACCTCCTGACATCACCACCATAGGCATTAAGCCTCTTACACAGAGGTATCTGGGGTCCTTGGCCATCTAAACTTACGTCAGCGATGCTAACTAGAGACCAAAATTGTATGGTGCATAACTTTGCAGAATAAGGTAGGGACAAGTAGAGGCCAATGACTTGGAGGAGCAAACCAGATAAGTTCATGTGCCAACAGAACTTTGGAGGTAGTTCGTTCCTCTAAGCTTTGTAGATGTGGAAATTGAAGATATGCTTTTTTTTCCCCCACACTTGAAAGTATCGTGTTTTCTACAGAATGGAAGGTAGTTTCTACTATGAGGCTTGGTGACCTTGGTCCATGGTCCCGGTCGTTTTACCAGCTTCCTGACCTTGTATAACCCTTTTCTCTTCTGACTCATGGAACTCGCCTTTAACCCATATTTAACATCTCTTCATACTGATCTTCGATAACTAAAGCTTATTCACTGGGGAGGAGTTTTTGAGATTCCACTGCCGGGAACTGGGGAAGCCGGTTGAGAGCGCTGTATGTACACACTCTTCTAGATGCAGTATAGCTGCCTTCCCTAGCAGAGAAGCTGTGTGTGTGCCACTCTACTGTCTTAATTCCATCTGCTTTCTCCATCCTGTGCAGTCAAGACTTCACCAACAGTATTACACCTCCATTTCTTCTGTCGTAGTTTGTATTCGTAATATCCTTTCCCGGTGTGGCTAACTCTTCATCACGAAGCACAAGTTACGCCTTTAACATTACCCCAGAATCTCTGAAGAGACTGCAGTCATGGCCTTTTCTGGTTTCTGCAGCATTTGTCACAAGGTTGTGATTTTATAGTCTCTGATCTGTCTCCTCCAGATCGTAAGTACCATAGACTGGAGATCTCGCGGCGGTCCTCTGTTTTCATGACCGTATGAAGCAGGTGCATTGTGGAGGTGTGGAGTGATCCCTGGTGGTGGCTCTCATGTCACTCAGCTAGCCAGCAGCTGAATAAGATCATTATAGCCAACCTCAAGTACCACACAAATCACTGTTAAAAGGAATATGTGGAGACCATCCCAGCCACTTCTCTTATTTTTTTTTTTTTTTTTTTTTTTTGGTTTTTTTTTGGTTTTTCGAGACAGGGTTTCTCTGTGTAGCCCTGGCTGTCCTGGAACTCACTCTGTAGACCAGGCTGGCCTCGAACTCAGAAATCCGCCTGCCTCTGCCTCCCAAGTGCTAGGATTAAAGGCATGCGCCACCACCGCCCGGCTACTTCTCTTCTTTTTAAAATTTGTTTTTGCTAACCCCGAGTATCCGTTTTCCATTTGCTAATGCTATTTGTTCATGACTTGTTTTATCTGGAAGGCTAAGTAGACTCCCTCCCTCCCTTTCCTTTCCTTCCTCTCCCCTCCCGTCTAGTCCCCTCCCCTCCCCTCCCCTCCCTTTCTTTCCCCTCCCCCCTCTCTTCCCTTTCCTTCCTCTCCCCTCCCCTCCCTGCCCTCTTGGTAGATACAGTTTATTTCCCATCCTTCATCTCCCCTCCCTTTCTTTCCCCTCCCCCCTCTCTTCACTTCCCTTCCTCTCCCCTTCCCTCTAATCCCTTCCCCTCCCCTCCCTTTCTTCCCCCCCCTCTCTTCCCTTTCCTTCCTCTCCCCTCCCCTCCCTTTCTTTCCCCCCCCTCTCTTCCCTTTCCTTCCTCTCCCCTCCCCTCCCTGCCCTCTTGGTAGATACAGTTTATTTCCCATCCTTCATCTTCCCATGTTTAAGCATCTGCAGTGCAATGGCGAAGGCACCACGGTGATGGTTCTCCCCGCTCAGTGCCCTGGGCAGTGGGAGTTGCAAGCAGCCATCTGTGGTGCCTGTCCAGCCTCAGACCAGCCTGCTACCTTCGACTGGGCAGCAGCAAACTCAGGGTCAGCACAGTCTGTTGGCCCTGACATCCCTCCTTGGTCACACCGTTCCCGGCAGCAGCCGCAGGCCTTTCCTTTTCAGGCTCCTCAGGACTCCGGAGGTAGTAGAGGTCAGACATTGCTCTGCCTCAGTCCTACCTCTTGGGAGATAGAACCACACATGTAAAACACCTAGCACAGTAGGCCCCACACAGTGAGCTCCTCTGATGTATGGGATGGCAATGTCTCCATAGCAAGAGCATCTGTTAAACCATGGCGGGAAGGCCGACATAAGATGCTTCTAAGAGGGGCTGGTGGTCAGCTCTGGCTCTAACAGCATCGGGAGACATGACTCCCGGATGCTGCCCAGATCTGGTTAGTGGAGGCCCCAGGCAGGATGTAGCTACCGTGGACATGTTCTGTGGCAGCAGGAAACTCCAGCACAGCTTGCTAGCTGACTTTCCTGAAGGAGATAACCCTGCGTCAACAGGGCTTCTCATGGCCGGACTGGTAGCAGAATCTCCCAGGTCCTCTTCAGTTTATGACATAATGCCGTCAGATTCCTCTGTCGCCACGCTGTTCATCTAGAAATCAGGATTGCTGCCGTCCACATATATTCTTGCTGCAAGGAATTTAAGGACATTTTCCTCCTTCATTCAAAGGACACTGAGGGCTCTGGACATCCTGTCAATATTTTTTTTTTTTAAATTTTATTTTCTAAGTGTTTTTTTTATTTACTAAATCATTTCCCCTTTCCCGTTTCCTCCCTCTCCGAAAGTCCCATAAGCCCCCTTCCCTCCCTCTTTTCCCCATTCAACCCCCTCTCGTTTCTCTGTCCTGTCGTTCCCCTACATCCAGTCTTTCCAGGACCAGGGGTCTCTCCTTCCATCTTCTTAGAAATCTATTGATATGCGAATTGTGTCTAGGGTGTTCCGAGATTCTGGGTTAATATCCCCTTATCAGTGACTGCATACCATGTGTGTTCTTTTGTGATTGGGTTACCTCACTAAGGATGATATTTTCAAGTTCTGACCATTTGCCTAGGAATTTCGTGAATTCATTGTTTTTAATTGCAGAGTAGTATTCCATTGTGTAAATATACCACATCTTCTGAATCCATTCCTCCGTTGAGGGACATCTGGGTTCTTTCCAGCTTCTGGCTATTATAAATAAGGCTGCTATGAACATAGTGGAGCATGTGTCCTTATTGCATGCAGGTAAAGCCTCTGGGTATATGCCCAGGAGTGGTATAGCCGGATCCTCCGGGAGTGTCATGCCCAGTTTTCTGAGGAACCGCCAGACTGCTTACAAGAGACACTAAGAACAGTGCCATATGGACCCTGCCTGGTACCACAGAAAGGCAGAATTCTTTTCTTACTGTCTTCTACCCTGAGAGAGTTAAACAGGTTTAGCATCCATAAAACCCTAATCTGAAATTCAGACACATCCAAAAATGTACATTGAGAGTTAGGCATGGTGGTACATGTCTGTAATATAGTGAGTTTGAGGCTAGCCTGGGTTACCAAGTGAGATCCTGTCTAAAAAAACAAAAGAGATGTTTTGTGTGCCAGCGTGTCACCAAGTGGAAAATTCCATACCATGAAGTGTTTTTTCATACACAAAATAATTTAAAATACTGCATGAAGTTATCTTCAGGCTATGCATTTAAAGTAAACGTGACACAGAAATAAATGAACTTTGTAGTTGGTGTTGAAGCCCATCCCTAAGATACTTCATTATGCTACATTCTAAAGTATAGGATATTGTTTCTAACCATTATTATTATTGTTGTTGTTGTTTATTATTATTATTGAGATCACGACTCACTGTGTTCTCAAGGCTGGCATTGAATTCTGAATTCTGGCGTTGAGTTCAAGAGATTATCTTGGCTTCTTGAGAGGCTAGGACTGCAGATGTGTGTATCAATCACCATGCTTGGTTCCAGACATTTTTGTGTGTATAGGGTGCTAAGGCTGCGGGGTCAGCTCCAAAAATGACCCTAACCATGCACACCTTTCTGAGCAGCACATGTGCCAGCTACAAAACCTCTTGTATCTCCTTAGATTTAGTCAGCAGATTGGCATTGCACTGAGGAGACAGTACCACCGAGACACTAACAGTAAACGCCCTGCACGACTCTTGGTCTCTTCTGTCTGGGAACTAATGCAGTTTTTAAGCAGCAGGGCATTCTGACATCTGATTTGCATCCCTTTGCCTGGTATCATAACTTAAAACCCTGCCAAAGCAGATGTATGGGCCGCTGTGTCAGGGAGCACAGAGGTGGCCGTTAATGCAGTGAGTTACAGCCCGGTGGTGCCCTGTCATAGTTAAGTGTGGAGACTAGTGATAAATCCAGTGTTTCCAGGAGTTCGGGGACAGAGGACAGAAGAGGTTGGGTTTCTCATGGTTGATGTCCTTCTAAATCATTCCGCTGGTATTTTATTTAGAGAGCATGAGGGATTCCCTTTGGATGCGGGGCCTGCATTCCATCTCTCAGCGTGAGGTGGGCCATTTGAACATGGTGGGGCTGGTGTTTTCACAGTTGTCTAAATTCATTCAGAATCTGCACGTGAGGCTGCTGGGGTTTTGGCTTTGTTTAGCTGCAGAACCCATTGCGGGGTGGTTTAGTGGGATGATGAGGGGTCCTGGCTGCAAAGCCTGCTTGGTAGCTTAAGCTGAGTTCTACGAGCCTCGGTTTCCTTGCCTGCAAAATGCAGGTAGCATTTCTTTTTCTGGTGGGCCAGTGTGGTTCCAATAGAAGTCTAGTGATGCGCTTGAGGATATGTAAATTTGGAAAGTTCCTAAGGAAATCAGTAACTGTCAGGAAGCTTTGGGAACTGATGTTCTTCATTTGTCTCTCTGGGATAGTCATTTTCCCTGCTTTTCTCTTTGCCAGGCCTTTTGCAGGGCGGGCAGTCTCTCCACCTCTGATCTCTGCCCTAGCTCCACAGTCAGTTTCATAAAGTAGAGAGCCTCGTGTGTCTTTACCATGCAGATGTACAGCGGTGTTTAATTTTTCCTTGTAGATTTGAACAGAATCTCCAGCTAGGATTTAAAGGTTATTAATATGTTGCATATTTTCTTCTATATTGGGAGGAGATGATTCAGCTATAGCACTATTATTTCCCACTTCCATCTAAGCCATACTTTCATGGTTAGCCAAGGAGTCCCAGACAGTCAGCAACTGCAGGCTGCCCACTCCCTTTCTGTCTGTACTTCTGCGGCCGACTGAGTTCTATAGGGGATGTAGAAATGTAGCTTCTGAGACTGACAGCAGCCTCTCAGCACCCCACACATCTCTAAATGGAGCATGTAAATGAGCACAGTTTTATAAAAACAGTACCTAAGGACTTGTAAATATCAAATAGCAGTGACATTACTGAGACGTTGACTCATGGTAGGAAAATTTAGGAAATTGTGTTTATAAATGCTCTGATCACTACAGTTACTCAGAATGTTGTTCTAATGTTTGGGTTTCAGTAAATGCACCATAAATCCTAACTGTAATTGTACTAGATTGTTCTCATTAGTGTTTACATTAAACACTGCGGATGGAAAGCTGTCCTACGTGACATGACTAAGAATTTTGGCTTCAAGCTAGATCATTTGTATATTTGCGTATGTTTCTACTGTGTTGTGGGGGTCACGCAGAGTGATATATATACCTTAGAGTCACCCCCACTACCCCTACGACTCCCTAAAGTCATCAAGACATACCTGGGCTGTGTATATGCTGTGTGTAACCGTGGAGGATACTGTGATGTCCCAAAGGAAGAAGTGTTCTGTAACAGAGAAGCAGCAAAAGGTAGTGAGGCACCAGTTCTTCTCAAGGCCCATAAAGCCTTTGTGGGCCCATTGTGTCACAGGGAGCCCCAGGGTCTCTGTACTGTCAGTGACTGCTAGGCCACTTCCCTCAGTGGCAGATGCTAGTCACTGCTTATGTTGAGAAAACATCGCTTTCTAAATAGTTCCTTTCTAAACTCTGTAGTAGTTGAAATGCAAGTCCGACTCAGTAGTAAACCACAAGGAGAAACAAGCTGTGTTTAATATATAAAAATAGAGTCTCGCATATTGATTTGGTCTGTGCAGCTATTTTTCTCTGAAGTTTGGTGCTTTCAAATGGACACACAAGAGAATCTACTTTGGCAACTTTGTTTATCACACAGCCAATCCCCAGTTAGCTGTGTTCGTGCTCATTGGCTTCCAAAACTGTCTACTTGTAATGTTATTTCCTGGCTTTTATGTCTTAAGGAAAGTTTTTGGATATAAGGTAAATTGTTCTCAATTATGTGGGTATGTCTGCAAGTATAATAAACCATAGGAAGAAAGTTAAAGTAACTCTCAGTGCTGCTTGTGGGGGCTTGTTAAGGCTAGGGAACAGAAGTCTCTGAGGAGATCTTTTAACCCTTTACAACGATGGTTCTCTTACCAGAAGAACTTTCTTTAAACATTTTAAAAGTCAGTGTGTCTTTCCTGCCTAATTCCAAGGTCCCTCTCACAGCTGTTTAAGGGGTGGAGGGAAAACCCAAAACAACTACAGCAACAAAAACTGATGATTGTTGACTGTTTTCTGTTCCAGGTGTGTGAATACCCGGATGGAACCAAGTCTTTGAAGCTGGGAGACTTCGGGCTGGCGACCGTGGTTGAAGGCCCGTTGTACACAGTCTGTGGCACGCCAACTTATGTGGCACCAGAAATCATTGCTGAAACAGGGTGAGATTCTGCCCGTCTCTGATCATGCTTTGACATGGGTGACAGGGGCACATAGTTGTCGCTCTTGCTTCGTGTCCAGTGTGTCCTGTGAAGGAAGACTGGGAAGCAGAGAGATGTAGCCTATGCCGTTAGCGTGACTTCAGGGACTCGTTTGCTCTTATCTGGCCTGTGCTTCTGTTGGGGGTGGGGTGGGAAGGTTGTGGGGTGGGAGATGGTCACTGATAGTGGTCAGATGGAGAGGAAGCATGCGGCTTTTCAGAGGACAGCTCCTCTTTCCATATGGCACTAACACAGATGGCACTGCAGTGGTGTGGCACATGCTCAGGCCGCCATTACCTGCTCTCTCACTCTCTTCCAGTTATGGCCTGAAGGTGGATGTTTGGGCTGCTGGTGTGATTACGTACATACTTCTCTGTGGATTCCCACCATTCCGGAGGTAACTATATTTGAAGTATAAATTCTCAGACGCTTAACTCTTGGCAGAAAGGACCCTAAGCTAGTAAATAAATTACCAGTTTAAAATTATAAAATACACCTTTCGCTATTTGTCTTAATTTACAGCCTACTGGTGAAAACTTGTGTTTTTTTCCTTGGTGGTTTGATTTTTGTTTTTGTCTTTGTCTTTGTTTTCTCCTTTCTTTTCCTTCCTTCCTTCCTTCCTGGAGATTGAACACAGGGACCGTCTGTGTACACCCTGCCTCTGCGCTCTCCCTAGCTTGACCGTACTTCGGATATGAGGCCTTTGCTTTGTGTGTGAGCCCGTGAGCTCTTTGGCCATCATTCCATGAAATATGTTCCTAGTAGACTCTAGACTTCGTCGCTTCTGAATCGCTTTAAAGAAGGGTGGAATCTAAAGACCCATATATAGAAACTGGAATCATTCAGGTGTACTTTTTGAAGTTCTTGGTGTAGATGCCACTTTTACTTAATTGGAGAGCAGCGTTTTTACTAGATTTTGATATGAAATTTCTAAATTGCCCAACTTTCATCTCATAAACCAAGAACACTTTATGGTAGTTTTAGTCGTTCATGTAACATTTATTACCTGAGACGTGAAGTTACAGGAAATTTGGCATCGGCTGGCCTGGAAACAAACAGCTGACACTTGGCAGCTCTGTGCTGGCCTGGCGGGAACAGAGGTGAACACAGCCAGCCTTGGGAATGCTCGCAGCCTGGCCGGCCCAGCCGTCAGCCCAGGGCTGATCCAGCCACGCAGGCTGCAGCTCTTCCTTTGATCTGTTTCCTCTCCTCTCCTGTGGCCAGTGACTGACTTGGAAGTCGCAGTGCATCTGCTCACCGTGGCCGCGTTTCCACCTTTATTTCCACTGCCTCCTTTATTTGGTGAGCAGTAAACGCAGCGTGCCAGGTACTGTTCCGAGTGATGGCTGCATTTCACAAGCACGCCCTTAGAGCTGTGGTTTTAGTCCGTTTCAGCTGCTGTAGGGAACTGCCACAGACTGTGTGGCTCATTAGAACTGGAAACTTTCTCTCACAGTGATGGTGGCTGGAGGTTCAAGACCAGTACAGCAGCAGGCTTGGTGTCTGGTGAGGGCCTACATCCTGGTCAGCACACAGCCATCTTCTCGGTGAAGCTCACACAGCAGAAAGGGAAAGGACCACCTCTAGAAACTTCTGAGTGTCTTGTCTTGTCTTTTTTTTTTTTTTTAAATGATGTTGGGGCTTGAACTCAAGGCTTCCAGCTAGGCAAACACTCTATCACTGAACTCTATCCTCTCTAGGGACTTTTCCCAAAGACACTACAACTATATTTATGAAGGCTCTACTCTCATAACTTGGCTCTCTCCCAAAAGCTCACCTTGTAATGCCTTCCAAGTGAGGATTAGGTTTTACCATAAGGAGTTTTGAGGAGTGCATAGTCGTGTTTAATGTTGTATTGGGTCAGTGAATGAAAAATAGTTTATCTTTTCTCTCCAAACATTTGTTGTGAAAACTTCCTGGAAAAAGTTAGAAAGTTTAATTTTTATTTTTTTAATTCTCACATTTTCAGTTTGAGTTCAGTAGTGTTTTTTAGTGGTTATTGCTGTGCACAGAATGACACAGAAATGCTAGTCTGCTTTTGAAGAGCGTATGGTATGGAGACGTGGAGTACAAGAATAATGACCAGAAGCAACTGGTTGGGTATGCGTGATCGCTAGCTCAGAGATGCTAAGCATAGAGTAACTGTGAAGAAATTGACTAAAGGACTCCATGGTGCAAGGCAGAAGACGTAGAGAAGTAGATAGAAGTACAAGAAGGGAAGAAGTAGAGGGTGGATAATTTGTGGTCTTTTTTTACAGTGACTTGGGCCCTGGGCTGGTTTGGGTGATTTTTTGGGGGCTGGGGTAGTCAAATGTAGAAGGGCAATGTGTTTTGCTGTCAGGTGATAACAGGATCAATAAACATGGAATTCTTCATGACTTATCCAACTGGAAATCAAAGAAAAGGGATTTGCAGGGTCAGGATTGGAGAATGTATGCTCACTACTCCCTCTAGTGTCTGTAGTCTCTGGTGCAGCCAGGGAGAGCAGCATTTTTACTGTTATCCAGCTGAGGGTCAAGTTGGATGTCACCCAGGGCAGCATCCGCACCATGAAATGGAGAGGGGACTTGGGCTGCTGAGAGTAGCCCACAGCATTCTGAGGGGGAGGGGACCGGTTAACGTCAGAGATCCCTGGCTATCCCACTTCTGCATTTCAAGAGCATGTTTTGCATTTCAAGAGCATGTTTTCTCTCTTCACTACTGAGATAATCTGTGCCGTGAAACAAGAAGACACCTCTTCGCCGCACAGACACGTTAGGCAGATCTCACAACTGCTATAACATAACTGTTAACCGAAAAGCATATATGGGAAATTAAGGATGTGATGGTTTAAATGATTATTGCCTAGAATGGAAGGCATAACTGTGACTCTAGGGTTAGGAGGGAGCTCACTTAGTTGGTAGAAGCCACTTGGTTCAACCCCAGCACTCCATAAAACCCAGCATGGCGGCGCTTGCCTATAATCCCAGCACACAGAACATGGAATCAGGGCAGATGGGATGTTCAAAGCTGTCCTTGGCTATGTAGCAAGTTTGAAGTCATGCCAGGCTACATGAGACCCTGTATCAGCAAATAAAATAAAAATAACTATATATTATATTATATTATATTTTATAATACATAATAAAGTCCTTTGAACAAGTACTTCAAAGTGCTTTGTCTTTTGCACAGTATACATTCAACTGGAAGCGTTTGAACTGAAATTGTTATGGGGACTTTACTGCTTCCCTTTGTCTAATGGTTGTCTTTCTTCTTTCAGCGTCTTTGGGTTTTAGTTCTAGCTTGCTTGCTTTTTGTTTGTTTGTTTGCTCTTCTTGCGCTCACTTGGCCCCTCACCCGCTTCTCAACATTAGAGTCATCTTTACACAAGCTGCATTTCAGAGACATCCGAAGTTTTCCCAAGAACGATCTTGTGACAGCTACTGACTAAAGTGTTTGTAAGGTTGTTCTGAGCTTCCTGGTCCATTCTTTCTCAGCCCCCCCCACCCCCACCCCGTGCTCTCTGTCATACGCTCATATATGAGGGAGGGCCGTGGGAAATGGCTAACTGACCTTATCAGATGTCCTTCCTGAACCTTTCATCATCTGTCACTGAAAAACAAACTTTTTTTTCTTAGTGGGCTGTTTAACACCCATGGCCCCCGTCATCTAAGGGATATATTGTTTTAGAATAAAAAATCACCCCCACCAGACCATGTAGTATAAATGTGATGATAAATCCATTGTGGATTCAAACAGAGTAGCAGTTTGTACCTGACTACCAGGGAGGACTGACTGTCCGCAGGGGCTGGCTGGTCATTGAAATCGTTGATCCCTGGAGTTTTATTCTATCTGTTTAACACTCTGGGGTCCTTTTTGCTGGATTGGACTGTTTGTAAATGGCAGATGCAGATGGTCTCCAGCTTTTAGGTCTATACTGGCCAAGTGATCAAGTCAATATAAGCTACCCGTGACTCCAGGACAGAACGGAGATGAATGGAGAAGCAGGAACACTCTTGAGAGTCGGTTATATGTATGTCTTCTTCTGACACCACCTGCTGTAAGATCCCAGTGTGTTCCTCTGTGTAGTTCTCACTCCCTGTGAGGGAGCGAGCAATGAGCTGACTGCAGCAGTGCGAAGCAGAGAGACCATCGTGTTTCCTTGCAGACAGTTGTGTGTGCCCACTTTCCAGGTGTGCAATGGTGACCTCTCACCTTGCCTGGTTGTCCTGCCTGGTGGCCCTTGCTCCTCAGAATATCTTTGGCCATCAGCGTGGCCAACGCAGAAGTCTCATAAATGCTTCCCTTGAGTATAGCAGCCATGTCATCAGAGAGCCCTAGATTGTCCCTCAACACTGCTCTGAGTCACCTTTGAGAAGGTGGGAATCAGAACCCTAAAGGCTTGGTAGAGAAATTCTAAGAAATTTGCAGTTTTCGCAGGTAATTGCTGACTTGTACACTGGGATTTTAATCTTGATCCTAACAGCGTATTCTGAGTTTTCAGTTGGGGCCTGTGGTGGACCAAGAAAGCTAAGCATGTTTCCTGTTTCTATCCCTGTGTTCACCACACATGGGGACATGACACATCCCGAGTCTTTCCCTTCCCTGTTTTCATAGTTCACCAAGCGTCGAGAGCCACAGAGCCATTAGATACCATGTGTGTGTGTTTGGGGGAGGGGTCAAGCAGTTCAGGTTGGGAGACGCCCACTTGAGGGCGGCCAGGGTGCTTTGCCTTGACTGAGCAAACCTAGTTGGCGTCTGTGGAAATACTCACTTTCTGAGACTGAGCACAAAGGAACTCTGAGTTGTGGTGGGAAGCAAATTATGTCATGATTTTTATAAATCTAGGTTCTGAACTCTGTATGATTTTCAGTGAAAAAGTGGAATGTTGTGTAGAAATCTTTCTATGAAGGAAAAATGTGTGTATGTGTGTGTATATGTATATACAGATATGTGTGTATATATGTGTATATATTTTTTCCCCTGAGATGGATATATTGTCTCGATTGGTCTTGTGCTCAGGTGATAACCTTGCCTTAGCTCTCCAAGTGTCTAGTTCTGTAGGAACATGCCGCAGCCCCTGGCTTCCGTTTTAACCATTTACAAGCTTGTTTTCTGAGGCATTAAGTGCACAGCCATTCATACCATCCGCTACTGGAACTTCTCAGCTTCCTAAACTGAAACTCTCCCTGAGCCATTTTTCTGTCTCCCTGGTTCCCAGGCCTAGGAAATGTCCTTTGGCTCATTGTCTAGAAGGAAAATCATGTTGTCACCATGCACCTGTGACACACAACTGAGCAGTGACATGCCCAAGCCAAAGAGCCTCTACTCCTTCCTGTTGCTCAGACACTCTGTGACTCTAGTCCCTTTCTTTGTCACTAGTGAGAGCAATCTGCAGGAAGATCTCTTCGACCAGATCTTGGCTGGAAAGCTGGAGTTTCCAGCCCCCTACTGGGACAACATTACAGACTCTGCCAAGGTACTGTGTGGGCTCTTCCTGTAGAAGGGTCCTTGCATGTGGGGCGGTAGCATTCCACAGCTTGGGGCTCCTGAGACTTTAGTATGTGGCCTTTCTGTAAGGTTTACTACTACAGTGTAGTCTCTGGAGTCCCTAACTAGACTTTGAAACCTGGACTACAATTCCCCTCCTCCATTGCTGTTCTAATCATTGTAAACATAGTGATGAAAATGGAAAATACCGTAGTGTCCCGTGGAGTGAGGATAGAGATCCGCAGAGACACAGACTGGGATCACTCTGATTGGAGGTGGATGCCGCTGTCCCAGGCACTGTGCTGACACAGGCTGTGGAGCTGCCTGTCCCACAAACAAGCCCTGAACATGTGGGTGGTTGGCTTCAGGCCCCAGTGACTGAGCTGCTGGTTTGGCTTTTGATTTCTGTATTTATGCTTTAATCACCCTCTTTCTCCTCCTCTGTGGTCTCCCCCACCCCTTTCCTCCCCTTTCTCCCCTTTGTAGGAGTTAATCAGTCAAATGCTTCAGGTAAACGTTGAAGCTCGCTGTACTGCAGGAGAGATTCTGAGTCACCCCTGGGTGTCAGTAAGTACCCACATTCCTGAGATGAGTTTATGCTGGGTGGCCAGCAGCACGCCTCCTGGCTATGTGTTTTGCACAGACACGGTTGTACATTCCAATTCCATGGCAGGTAAAATGTCTATCCTAATGACCAAGTATCATGGGAGAAGATGACTGATTCTGGAGTCCCCTGCCTGCTTAGGAGATAGTCTGTCCCTTGCTGGACCTCAGTTTACTCTTTTACGAAGTGGGGGTTGGCCACGATGCTCTTTAAGGACCCATCCCATGACTTTGCTCTAGTGTGGGGGCTTGTGTTTTCCTCAGAGGTGAACGTGTTTCGGAATGTGACCTCTGTGCCCACATGGCGTGCAGCCCTGTGGACTGGAAGGAGAGACAGTCTCTTCCAGAGGTAGCAGAGAGGATGTGCTACTGAGCACACATTCCCTCTGGGCAAAAGGTGAATTAGAAGGCAAGTCCTGAACACTGAGTTGATTAGCCACATGGCTATTCCGCTGTATCCCCTCGCCCCTTCAGACTGCTTCCCTGGGCTGAGACACAAGTCGGGGAGACACCACATCTCTTTGTGAGCAATAAGGACTGTCAGCTGGATGACTGATGTCCTGGGGGTGGCTCGTGAGCCTTTAGCATGCAGCATGTTCTCTCTCCAGTTTTGTTTTAATTAAGAAATGGGGTCAAACATTAGGCTCAAGCCAGGTTCCCTCCTCGGCCTGTCATGTAACCAGACCTACAGCAAGGTGGTACAGCACGCATGACTTACTCATGAAGATGATAAGTATGTATGTTTCCATGGGATGACTTGTATATGCCTTGGGAGAGGCCCGAGAACCCTACACAGTGCCGTCTAGAGGAGTGTCTGCCTGAAGGCTTGAGGCCTGGGGCTCCAGAATTCTGTATGTCTCTGCCGCGCTGAGGCTGGAATCCAGGGTCTCATGCCTGCTGGTCCAGGGCTTTCATGGTGCTATACAGCGGCAACAACTATTTTTGAAAGACCTGAAGTTCTGTTCTTCTGGCTGAGATGAGCCTGTTTAGGACGGCATCGTTAGGCTGATGGTGGGGGTTACTTAATGAGCAGTGGAAGCTGGGGATCCAGAGT
Organism: Tokudaia tokunoshimensis; assembly: GCA_036184795.1. NCBI lineage: Eukaryota > Metazoa > Chordata > Mammalia > Rodentia > Muridae > Tokudaia > Tokudaia tokunoshimensis. Next base: position 72,559,101 of record BTHU01000003.1, read on the forward strand.
TACTGTGTTTGGTTCTTTTCTGTAGGATGATGCCTCCCAGGAGAATAATATGCAGGCTGAGGTTACAGGTAAACTAAAACAGCACTTTAATAATGCGCTCCCCAAACAGAACAGCACCACCACCGGGGTCTCCGTTATCATGGTAAGTGGGATGCAGAGCTCTGCCAGAGCTGGGGGCATCTGGTTGCTGAGCTGGGGTCGTCTTCTGAACTAGACAGCCAGGGTTCTGCCGTGTTCCTGTTTCCATGGGAGGCTTGACTGGCATGTGAAGGGTGCTTTCCCTGTTCCCTAGTCTCTGCATGGCAGTTAGGGGCTGGGACGAGACACAGAACCGCAGTGATGGGCGCCAGGGAGCACGGGCTGGGGCTTGCCTCACCTCTCAGAGCTGCTGCTACATCTGGGGACATTGCAGCCCCACAGCATGGGCGGAGAAAAGAAATAAGGCCCAGCCTCTGATTGAGGTGTGATTTCTTTTGGACCTCGGATAGGAAACAGCCAAGTTAACAAATTTCACTTTTTAAAGACTGTTTAGTTAAAATAAAAATAGTTGGTGTGTTTTTAAACCCATAGAAGTATTTTATTTTAAATCAGTTTTTCATGGTTAGAATTTTATTTTAAAAATTAGCAATGATCCTATTTTTGTACTTCTTCCAAAATACTTAAGGCAGCAAATCTAAATATTTAAACACAAAAAATGAAAAGTAACATTAAGGAGAGCCAGAAGAAAGTACAGGACGGAAAAGTAAGCCCAAGTGAGGTCATTGGTGTCTGGGAGTCACTCCGAGCCTCTCCCGCCAAGGTCTCCAACAGCGGTGTCTCTGTCCTCCTGCCCACCCACAGCAGACACAGGGCCAGGGGCACGGATATCGGGAACTCGCCTCTCCAGGGGGCAGGTACCTGAGAGAGATCATCCCTGCAGCTCTGTGTCTAGAGCATCCTCTTGCTATATGGGAAAGGTTCTCAGTATTCCTCCCTACACTACAAGGAAATGGATGTATTCTCACAGCACAGTGTAGTCTAGGAATGTCAGGAAAATGCAGTCCAGGAAGTCACCGAGTGCACGCACCCCCTGTGGACACACATATTCTGCTGTCCGTTAAGCACCTGCAGCATTCCTGGTCCCTACTATCTGATGTATATCCCCTTCCTCCAGGGCTCTTAGTTCATTTGGTAGGCTCCCTCCCATTGTCCTCGAGACTTCCGTGCTCCCTGCTGGGATCTGTGTGCTCCATTTCATCCCCATACAACTCCTCATACAAATTGGGCTTTGTGCCACCTTGTAGGACTTTGGGGTGCTTCTTGATGGACACAGGAAGGCTGGAGTTGTGGCTTTCCCTACCCCTGTAGTGATGTTTTACTGACTACCAGAGAAAGGCTGAGATGTTACAGAATTATGGCTTCCATCACTCTGGAGCCCACAGCAGGAGGACACTTCCCAGGGATTCTCTTTCAAAACCCAGCCGTGAGCAGAAGCAGAGTGCATCTGTACCATGCATGGTGTTGTAGGCAGCTTCTGTGGATGTGGAAGAGAAAACCATTAGGAATCAGCATTTGTGTTAGGGGTGCAGATCAGAGGCAGTGCGTAAGCTCAGTGGCTGTGCGTAACCTCAGCATGTGTGTGTACCCCAATAAACCCCCAAAGTATATATTCAGCATCTAATACAGTCTTTAAGAGAATTTGTTGGAGTCAGAATTTCATATCATCTGTTAATTAGCTTTCTAATCTTCTAAGATGTGTTAGTTTTGCAGCCCTGTGCCTGGCACTGATGAGAATTTATCCAGTGGGTCACTGGAATTAAAGGCCATTAGGCCTGTTCTCTGCCTCCAGATCACTGATGGTCAGCTGAGGCTCTAGAATGATTGACAGTCCTCCCTTGGGCCAGGTGTAGGCGGCATAAGCTTCACTCTGGATAATAATGCAGAGAACATCTCACAACTTACAAATAGCGGTTTCCCCTTTCCTAATGGAGTTAGTCAGATGTCAAACCCTTGAGTTTTAACGGAGTGTTCCTAAGACCGAACAAACCTTAAGAAGGTGACTGTATAAAAATTGTGTGTTGATGTATATGCAGGAGCTATTTGGCACATGTCGGTGACATCCAGCTAACCACATTCTCTGCCTAAGCCTGTAGACTGAGCACTGGGAACTGCCAACGGCCTCACTGCATTCAGAATCTACTGCAGAGATTCCTGGGGCTTGTTTTTGGCAGTCTCTGTTCTCAGTGGTTCAAAGGCCAGCCTGCCAAATTTTGACTTGGCCTCAAAAGTAGAAGAAGGCTTCTTGCTTGTCCTTCCCCAAGTCAGGGCTGGGCCTATGTGGCTGCTGGGTAGAACTTGTGACATACTCTGGGCCCTGTGTCATATATATCATGACTGTACAACTGAGAACAGTTTTAAATTGTTTTTATATATAAATAACTCCAAAATGCTTGTCTCTGGCATGAGTTTGTCATTGCATGGTTTCTACATGTCATTACATTGTCATGGTCTCAGTAGCAGAAGAGTAGGTGTGTTTTGTAGCTGAATGGTTAATGATTTCTGTGCATAATTTAAAGATGAGGTTCTTCCTGTCTTCTGTCACCTCAGAATTCTCCCCAAAGTAGGTACCTGAGGCTCTAGTGAATAGTATGCTAGGGCAGGGCTGACTCAGGGGAAAGACACCCAAGTGACACTGTTGTCTGCATTTCGTTGACAGTTTGACTTGACAGTTTGAGAGACACTTCACAGTTTCGTTCTTTCCCCAGTCGAGACTGTGGGAAATCCTGAAGCAGATCCTGGTATTGAACACACTGTGCTCATGAGAGCCACAGCTCTCTTCCGGCTGCATGCTTGTCTCAGACTCCCGGCCCTCAGCTTCCTGCTGGTACGGGTCCTCTGAACCCACTGACACCTTCCGGCCAGCCCAGCCCAGCCCAGCCCAGCCCGGCTCAGCTCAGCCCGGCTCAGCTCAGCGCGCCTTTGGGAGCTTTGTGTTAGACTTAGCTTGTCAAGTCCGGTTTCCTGCTCAGGAGCGGGGGAGGGGGCCCAGCAGTTCTGTGCCCTGTTCCTGTTTACACAGGCGAAGGGACCCTTTCTGCAGGTGACAGCAGGGGATGAGTGTCTTCATGAGGTCTTAGTGCTTTGTCCAGAGCTGCATTTTTATCAGACAGCCTCCAGGGTAAGAACATGATCATATCAGAAAGAATTTCAGAGGCCGATGGCTCTGGGCCGACTTTAGCTCTCTCCCTGACCGTGCTTAGTGTGTTGATGAAGGATTGTATTCTGGAGGTGGCTTCTTTGTCCCAGTGAGGGACCAAAAAAAAAAAAAAAGAAAAAAAGGCCTCAGAGTCCAGAAGGGGCCATCTTGTGGCAGAGAAGGGAATGACAAGACACCTCCTTCCATGATATTGCAGAGGGAGAAATATTAGTCAGAAGATACATTTTTTTTCCACCCAGAAGTTCTCTGCTTACTTTGGTGGTGTGGGGTGGGACTTGGGGTTCTTTCCATATTTAAGACAGACAAGACTGTTAATCGTGTCGGTTCCTGTTGAAAGTAAGTCTAGTTTCTGTCCCCGCTTCTCTCCCCCCTGCCTCCCCTGCTGCTGCACTGCTTCCCCTGACTAGGTCCAAGGCCATGGTACGTACTAACTGCACCGCCAGCTTCTCTCTGCCACGCATGCTCATGTTCTCTTGGCCAGAAGAGAAGAGGGGACATAATCAGGGCTGTGTGGTTTTCGTCTACCGGGAGAAGGTCCGTGATAGGAATAAGTGTTTGCTGTATGTATCTCTTGGGGGTGTTGTTGGGGTGGAGTGGTCTGGACTGATACCAGCAGCAGAAGAGTTGGGGACCACAGGCTAACCAACACTGCCGGGGAGGTTATGAGTGCTCAGCTTTAGACTGCCAGGAGCCATGGGGAGCAAGGCCTGGAGGCCACCAGCTGTTGGCCTTGGGAAGACTGGCCAGGCGTTCTCCATCCTTTCGTTTGTTTGCTAATCTGTACTGGAAGTATTGATGGCACATTCCTCAGCCTACAGGCATTAGACTGCAAAATGCCTCCTGGTCCTTTTATTGTATAGCTGAAGTGGCACCCAAGACCTGCAGTCCCCCCACCTGTAGTGAACTCAGTAAAATGGCAGTTGCTGGCTCCTAGGGCACACAACCCCAGTGAGGCAAAGAAGACTCCATGCCTGGGTATCCCAGGATGGGTCGGAGGGCAAGTACTCTCCTCTCGGGGCCTCTGCACCCTTGAGGAGGGGAGCAGACGAGTAAGACCAGGAAGACAGCAGCGTGCAGATCCCCCTCATACACCATGGAGGACCCATGTGGCTGCTACTACCCCAGTGGATTGTTGGGCATATTTCACATGCCCTCGGGTATAAGGGCATTCTTTTTTTATGACGCATGAGTTCTATATCCCTGTGACAATAACTTTCATTAGATAGGAGTACTAGCTTAGCTAGTGTAGCTGGCAGAGATTGGTGGTCATCCCAGCACTCCTGGGTATGGGTGAAACAAGACACTCAGACTTCAGGTGCAGCTCATAGTGGAGGACTTCTCAGGACACCTTGTGTAGGCCAGCTGCATGGTTCTGAAGCCGTGTGTCCCACTACTCCCCCCAGCTACCAGCACAGGCTGTGATAAGGGCAGAGGCGAAGGGCAGCTGCTGGGCCGGGTGCGGGTCGGGACTCTGTCCCCCTTAGGCTTCTGCTAGAAGCCTGTCATATTTCTCCTCTTCTCTTTCTGCATCCTGTGCATGCTGTGTCTTGCTTTCTGATCCCGGCAGTGTGAAGGAGCCAGGCCCGGGTAATGTGTTATCTCTGCTGCTCTCTCCCCAGAACACGGCTCTAGATAAAGAAGGGCAGATTTTCTGCAGCAAGCTCTGTCAAGACAGCAGCAGACCAGCCAGGGAGCAGACCTCGCCAGCCCCTCCCTCAGCCCAGGAGGCCCCTCCCCCGCCGGAGTCTCCCAGGCCCCCTTGTCCTCCAGCCACCCCTGGCTGTGATCTGGCAGGGACCTGGCGTCGCCACCGAGACTGAACTCTGTGTACACAGGCCAGAGCTGCTCACCGTGCCAGGAAGGCCGCTGTTCACCAGGCCTCATCAACTCCTTGCTGAAAGAGCCTTTCTCCCCTGGATGCTGCTTTGACAGTTTGTTGGCATGTCCTGTCACTGCCTGAGAGTGGAACTGGGGCATCCTGGAGCCGGTGTGCCGCATGGCCTCATGCACTTTAGGCTCTGTCCTCTCTAGTTCCTGGCCATGTCAAGCAAGCCATGTCAGTCGTGGAGACATATTTGGAGTGACTCGTTTTAAATCATCTGTGTTTTTAGTTCAGTAGACACTTGGCCGCTTTCCCCAGAGAATGTGCAACTTTTATCTGGAATTACATCGTTTTTATAGAAATGCATTGGATGAGTTAGGATTCTCCTTACTGAAGTACACTCCAACTGCTCCCTTCTCAGGACACAGCTGTGATTCTTTTGTTCTGTCAGAGGCAACATGGCTTCTTCCTCTTAGGGGGCTCCTTCTGAATTGGAGTACTTGAGAGGGTCATTTGCTCCTGACTTTGGGAAGTGCATTCGATGCCTCAGGAAGCAGGGCCCCTCCGCTGGTGCTGGGCTCACAGACCTAGCAGACGCACCCTCCGTCTCTCCTAACTTTCCCGTGTGTTTTAGGAGCCGCTCGTGAACTTGGCCTGCGGGCTTTTCCGTGGAATGTGCAGCAGCTGTTGACGGAGCAGGGTCAGCTCTGCTGTGTCATCACCAGGGTCTCCTCTCACCTCTGCTCTTTGTCAAGAGCAGGCAGAAAGCCATGGCAGGTCTGCTGAGACCCGCGGGGACTGGGGCGCATGGCGCTTTCGATGTCCTCTGACCAACCTTCTGGAAGACTGCTGGCAGTTTTTCCTGTTTTCCACCACCCCACTCTTTTTAATAATTGTATATAACTGTATTTGTTTTACTTGCTTGTCTTCGAAACGGGTGGGCCCCACGGTTCACTCTCACTGTTAGATTTTGCCTTCTCCGGGTTTCCCCAACCTGCAATAAACTCTTCCCTCTTCAGAAAAGCCATCGGGGTGGGCGGAGTTTCTGTGTGGTTATGCATGTGAGCAGAGCACCCAGACCCTCAGGGGCCAGTGTCCAGGCCACTAGTGGAAGAGCACATCCCTCCACGCACTGGCTGGAGTGTATGTGATCGCAGGTGCCACACCTTGTGACCAGAGCATCAAGCCAAGCGGGCCTCTCAGAGTATGAGCTTAGGAGCAGTCAGAGGAAAGGGGGGGCTGAACAACTGGCCGAGGTCCCGCTTTGCTGTGTCTCGTGAGCTAGTTTCCCTGTAAGTCTCTTCTTTCTGCTTGTGACATTGCTTACCTGTGGCTCCCGTTACCCAGAGTCGGGTCTGTCATCTCCCCAGTTTGACAACTCTCCAGCTTGAAACCACTGACCAGGATCTGAATCTCTTGGTTCATGTTGCCTGGGTAATGAGGCAGCTGCTGGGCTGGCTGACCCTGGGTTCCACCCGGAGCCCCATAGCTATGGCGGAGACAGAAGGAAGATGTGTTCAAGAACACTGTGGGATGCAGGTTTAGAACACTGGGCATGTGTCTCTTCACTACTTGGTTAAAGAGTGAGGTTTTACAAGAAAGATTTGTTATGTGCGTGGGTATCTGTGTGGATGTCCGTGGAGTCCAGAAGAACATGGAGCTGGAGCTGCGCCCTCAGACCTGGGCGCTGAGAACCAGACTGTCCTCCGCAAGAGCAATAAGCGCTTTTCACCTCCGCCATCGCTCCAGGGCCAAGGAGATTTTTCAGTCTTTGTGGGTGCTTCATTTTCACAGAGGGGAAGAGTTAGTACAAAGGGAGGAGGACAGCAGCGCAGGAGGGGGGGGTCTGCTGACCACTGCAGCTGCTTCCTCTTCAGCTGTGGTGCTCCCAGTGTGAGCTAAAGACAGTGTGTGACCAGGGCAGTGCCCGTCTGTGCCAGGGAAGGGACCAGCAGCCCTTCTTGTTCAGCATGCGACTTTCTGTTTGTCCCCACGGGAGGCGGACAGAGGTGGTGAAGCCCACACAGCAACTCGGCCTCAGTTTCCCTGATGGGCAGGATCCCTCAGAAACCTAGAGAAGAACACAAGGTAAAGGAAAACCGGGAAGCAGCCACAGCCCAAGACCCAGGAGCGGCAGCCGTGCCCCATTGCCTGGCTGGCGTTCATCCAGGCAGCGAGGCCCAGGAAGGGCCGGTGATCCCGTGTAAAGGTTTGAGACATACAGGTCCTCTGTCTGGTTTGCTGTGCAAACACTCAGAAGCTGTGATTCTGTTCTCATCCAAATTAAATACAGGTATTTCATTTGTGACTGCTCAGATGCAGTTGAAAGAATGGTACGTGCTCATTCAGACTCATTCTCCTGAGGGAGGGATCAGCGTGGAGAGGTTAACCTTGGAATGGTGGCAGAAATGCAGGTGGGCACCTGATGTGCTCCACAGCTGAAGCTGGGGTTTCCTGCTTGCTCCCCACCCCACAGCGGAAGTGGGGGTCTCTTGCTCTATCCTCTCTGTCTCTGCCTCCCTTTGCAAAAGGTGGTGGGCATAGAAATGTGTTACATGTGTTCACCAAATGCATTTGATAAAACTCTCAGAATTTCATCATGGCTAAGATGGTAATATGTGGCTTAGGAGACAGGACAGTATGGGACAGAGTAACCACATTGAGAGAAAAGTGCTGATTGATGTCTTGTAGAAAATGATAGAGCAGTTTATCATCCCATGGAAATATACAATACATACCACTTGTGTTAACATCTTAGTACCACATTAAAAAATTTAAATGGAACAGGTAAAGTACATCTTGTGGCATATTTTATTTAACCTAACATCTAAACATATCCAAAGTATTATTTTATCATGTAACCAACATAAAAAAAAAATCTGGGTGATATTTTGCTTGCTTGTGTATTGAGTTGGAAATCTGGAGTGTGTTTACATTCATGGTACCCCTCAATCTGGACTTGGAACATTTCAAGTGTTTATGTCACATGGGCCTCGCAGCTGCCACAGTCCAGTCTGACTCCACAGATAAACAACAGCTCTTCATATTAATTCTAGGCAAGTCTGTTTTGTTTTTCTATTTCTTACGATGTGTGTGACAGGTAGAGAGAAGGTCCCTCTGTCATATTAAGCGAAACAGGTTCATGGGAAATGATGGCAGAAGGTTAAAGCTCTGATCTGAGCCTGTGGTGTGAAATCAAAATGTGCGCTCCTAACTCTACGAGTGTAAGGCTAGTGGAAGTTCAGGCGAGGAAGCGCCTGTCACCATTCATCAGGGACCAGTCACTGCTTACAGTCTCTCACACCACCTCAGGAGTGGGTGCAGGGCCCCGGCAGCCCTTCCTATCAGAGCAGCTCTGTTGTGGGAACTTGAGAAGACATGGGAGCCATAAATGCTTTGTAGCTCTGGCACACAAAGATTGTTAGGAAAATAAAACCAAGCCCTAATGTTCTCAACTCAGGCACACTGATGTCCTGGCGATACAGGATGTTCTGTGCAGGCTGCAGTCATGTTTTTTTTTTCCCCCCTGGGATGTGAGCCTCCAGTAGATGGTAGGAACTACAGTGAGTTGGATTCCAGTGTAGAAATGAAGATGCTAACTGTAGGTCAGTAGCAGGGTCACCCACTTTCTGAAGGACCCAGACTCCTGTAAATGCCTAGGTGCTGTATGATCGTCACGCAGGACACAGTGTACTATGTTTTCAACCTTGAGCATTGCATATCCAAGGGAAGAAAAGCAAGTGTATAGAAGCACTTACCTCCACCAAGTTCTTAAGGGAGCCCTTTGATGGTGGGTGGAGCCGGGCCTTTGCTGCTCTAGAGGCCTCCTGTGGGCCAGGGGTCCGAATATCTTCATCTCCACGATCTTCTGCAGATCACTCCATGGGGTGATCTGGCAAGCTTGACACAGCTGTCAGTACGGGATCATCGTTTCTCCAGTGATCCAAATCCAAAGCTGTGGAGCAGCTGTTTCCTGTAGGTATGATCAAATCTCAGCCCTGTCCAACGCCCCCAAATGCTTAGTTTTGGCAAGGAACAATGTTCTGAACTTGAGACAAAATGGTTCACTTCATGTTTCAGGAATGGGATCATGGAGACTTCAGGGGCTTGCAGTGTGTCATCGTCCCTGATTGGAGAAGCTAGGCTGTGTCAGAGGAGGTAGCCCACAGGAAAGCCCAAGCACGCTGCTTCATTCATGAGAAAGAGCTTGGTGTGCTATGGTTTGAGCAATTTCTGGTTCTGGTTTGTGGTCACCAGAGTCAGGAGTGAGTACCAGCGAGAGCCAGCTAGTGAAGTGACAGACATCCATAGCCCCTGCTTAAGGCCAGAAGCTTGACAGTAGCTGGGGCAATATAGCAAGACCTGTCCCAGGTGTAAGTTTACCTTTGGGTTTTTTTCTTTTTCTTTTTTTTTTTTTTGCAACAGGGTTTCTTTGTCTTGTCCTGGCTGCCCTGGAACTCTTTGTAGACTTTGAACCCAGAGATCCTGCCTGCCTCTGCCTCCTGAGTGCTGGGATTAAAGGTGAGTGCCACCATGCATAGCTAGCTATGAGTTTTTAAATAATCTTATATTTAAAAGCAATCAAGAAGAGTGCCCTGGACTAAATTTTTCCATTTTCCTTTCACCTCTGAAACAAGGTCTCACTATGTTAGTTCAGACTGGCTTCATACTCAATAGTCTCCTGTTTTAGCCTCCCCAATTCTGGGATTACAGACATCTCTCACCATGAGTGGCTCCAAACCTATCTAAAAAGTAATTCTGAAGATGTTTCTTTTGCTCTAATCTGTCAAATAGAATTTTACATATAAAGTTGCTTTGCTATTTTATCTGCCATTTAAATGATCTTTTTCACAATGGGATGTGTTGAAAAGTCTTAGTTCCTGTGTTTCTTGCAACAATCTGTGAAGCCACATGGATTAGACTTTATTCAGAGAGTGTCTCTCCTGCTTGCTGTCCTCATCAAAGTAGGAAGCGCTTCCGCTCACCGAGGTAGGGAGGAAATGATCCGTTAGAAGCACTGTTGAACTTGGTTACTTGCAAGTTTACACAGATTCTGCGGTTTGAACCTTTCTTTGGACACCGTCTGGCCTGATGACACTGTAGAGAGGGCGCTGCCCCAGTCTAACTCACACTGGCAAGCCTCACACGGCTCAGCCGCGGGTCCTCCTGCTTCCTGATTCAACCGGAATCTCTTTTGGCATCACTGATCTGCTGTGTTCATCACACAGGCAGGATTGATGCAGTGCAGGCTCCCAGACTGCCTATGTGATGCATGTGACATCCGGGAAGAGCGCACGCAAAGTCACAGTGCCCGCTGGTCTCACCCCACCACCAGCCTGTCTGGTTGGTTTAAACCACTGCCTGCTAGCTTTATTATTTATTTACCGAAGGCTTGGTCTTTAATTATGTGTGTCTGTGGGTGGTTATGTACATGAGAGCAGGTGCCCTCAGAGACTAGAGCCCTCAGATCCACTAGATCTGGAGTGACAGGTAGCTGTCTGAGCTGGGCGACAGGAACCAAACTCAGGTTCGGCAAGAGCAGTATGCACTCTCCTGCTGAGCCACCTCACCAGCCCCCTACCTGCTGCTTTTAATGCTACTGCGCTGCTGAAGACAGTGAGTGGAGCCTGCGTGCACACAGGGTCCTTGGCTATGTCTATAAACCTGACCTCCATGGCTGCTGCTGCCCTTGACAGCACAAGAGGGCAGAGGCAGGTTTATGTAGTCAGCCCCTTTATCCTCCACTGAATGAAAGGGGGTGCCAGTTACCTCATTTCCCAGAAGCCTCTCCTGGTTCCCATGGGGGGTTGTCTCTTGGATCATCTTCCTGACTTATTTGCTACGTAGAACTGCAGTATGCAGTTTCATCAGTAGACAACGTGGGTCCTTTTTTTGAATTTATCCAAGAAACCATTTACTTTTGGGTATTTGGCATGTTTGGGGTTTTGGATGGTCATACAGAGAGAGCTTCCCACACATTGACATTAATTTTTATTGTCAGATAGTCTTGCTCTCTGCTTCTTAGCCCTCCTGCTTCCTCAGGGACCTATTATCCTGACTGACAAAACCATAGAGACCTGAGGGTCCTGCTCTGTGAGAACTGGTAAGAAGGAAGGAAAACCCTTAGTTTCTTGAGGCAACTGGTCTGAAAGCACTGCCCCTCCAGGCTCGGGTTGGACCTTGTCACCTTCATTCCCAGCACCCTGACTGCTCTTCTACTGATTGCTTTTCATTTATTTGAAGTGATGGTGGGGTTTGTCCTTTCAGCTCCAGGTGGCCTGTGTCCTGCTACTGTATTTTCCTTTAGTTCCAAAGTGAATGCTCCTGTTAACCTCTAGCTAGTAATCTGTGCATTTCCTGCTCCTGCGCTTCGCTACTTATTTCCTGATGGATTGTGATATTCTGGAGAGCCATAGTGGCCCTTGTTTGCTCATTGGTAGAAGTCTCAGGAAGATGGAGGGAAGGAGACTTAGCAAGAGAAAGCATTTGTGCATCTGTCACAGGGTCTCTTTCATTGGTTACCACTCAAAAACTGAGCAGAATCTGAGCGAGGCTTTTTTTGTTGTTGTTTGTTTTGTGAATAGCTATCCGTGTTTGAAAATGTTTGGGTGAAAACGGCATTTCCAACAACTTACATATGAGTTTCATTTTATTCTGTTCAGTCAGGCTGAGTTTGTCCTTCTAGATCTTTGCTTTAGAGAGAGAGCATCGACATGTGTAGGGGAAAGAGGTTCAGGTAAGCTGCACAGGACGCAAAGACAATGTCAGTTCCCACTCAAGTTCACAACATACAAAGAATTTATTTATGTAATACAGACCTTTACTCAAATATTTTCACAGAATTCCATACAGCAATCTACTAGAAAAAGTAGAATTATATGACACCAAAATAACATTGTTTCTTGGTACAAATTACTAGTCAAAAAGAAGGTAAAGAAAGTTTCATGACAAATAGGGGTACAGGTGGGTGCTGCTTACTCAGTACCCGGTCGCCTCTGATCTCGAGCCAGGCCTGTGGACTGGCAGTCATGGGGAGCAGCACCCCCCGTCCCCCGGCTCTGCCTCTTAGCGGGGCACTGGTGACCTTGGGCAGGCTTTTGTACTTACAAAGACTGTGAGCCCAAGAGCGTTTCCATCATTTCACCCTGTGCTATGAGGACGGCAGATCAGGAAAAGCAGTGAGTATTTATGATTGCTATAACTTAGGTCTTTGTGGCTTAACACGGTAAAATAAAGTAGCCTCCCTACACCATAATTTTCTAGGTCTAACACATGCTTAAAGAAGAATATAGAAATAATTCACTGAGATGTTTTAAATTACATGTCATAATTTAAACATTACTATTAAAACCCTAGAAATGTCAGCACTGAAGAAGCACAATTGTCTAGAAAAATACAGGACCCAGTACAGAATAAATTCCCCTGTCCCAGTATTTGAACCCATTTCCCTATTGCTAAAATCATATTTCTCAAGATTACAGATAAGTGGGAAATGGTTTTTCACACATAGCAAGAATTAGTGGGAATATTGTCTCCACTGTCTGCATCCATAGTTGGTGAAAATAGACTTTTCATTATCACTAAAAATATAGATTTTTTTTTTAAACTACAGAAACCAGCAGCCAGTTTTCTGCTTGTGCTGTTCCCCACCCCCCAAATGTCAAGCAAAGTCTACAAAAATAGCAATTAACTTTAAAAAATATTTTGCTTGTTCAAGCAAATTTAAGTTACATTCAGATGTGATAGCTATTTCTATAGAATGATGTTCCAAGTCCTTCCTTCCTTGAGCTGAAACAAGACCACAGTCCATTTGTCACCATCAGTAACGAGTTTGGTACTCATGATGCCAGCGGTTGAAATCATTGTAAAACAGAACAATGCTTCCTGAAGCCATGCCAGAAATGATGCACCTAGAGGAAGATGGAGAAGGGTTGATCACAGGCATGTATTTCCTGCTGCCAGCGACAGCTGCGGTACACTTTTGGTGACTGAAATGAAGACTCAAGTAAGCTCGGTGCATTGGTTCTGACAGCACAGAGACCACTCATAGTTTGTGAAAGGTTTGGATACTGCTAGCATATGCAGTGACACTGAACTGTGAACGGAGTCATTTCCATGGGGGGGTGTGTGTGTTAGAAACAATGCTTACAGGAATCAGAATCGAAACCTACGAAGCAGTTGCCACTGGAGGAGGCACACATAGTCAAGGGACAGTGAGGGGGTGGAGAACTGCTTCCTGGGGCAACCTATATTCTGAGTAGGGCCCTGATCTTATAACACAGTGACCTGAGACAGGAGCTGCTTGCCCTCTTGTCGTGAGAAGATGGTGCAGGGACAGATGGACAACAGCCACACGGAGCCCTGCTACTTGAGCCCCGCTACTTGAGCCCCTCCCCAGCACCGTTTGGTTAGGGCCAGCTTTTAGAAAGTTTACACTGACTACCTTCTTATACTTCATACTGAAACCAGAAACTAGAATCCATCAGTACAGAAGGCCAACACAGAAGAGGAAATGAAGCTCAAACTCTTACAGCACATGGAACCAACCTGCAAATGGCAAGTCTTTCCACAGCCAGTCATTTACCTATAAGAAGATTAAACCTGGCCAAATGGATTAAAGAAATAACCCATGTACATGCAGTGTACAGGATATTCATTTTAGAAAAACAAGTGGATTGAACAAATGAAAAAGTTCTGGGCAAGAAGTAATAGTAAGAGAACTTAAGTGGCCATGCCAGAGGCCTTAGTCAAAAGCACTGTGGCAAGAGACAGCAACACTGTTTACCACAACACACTATGCATCTGAGTCCCAGGCTGATGTGGAACAAATTGCACAGAAGGAAAGGGAGAAATAGATGGTTCTCTAGCCAGCTGGAGGCTTTTAAATCCTACTTTGAAAAACATGTAGACAAACCAGACGATTCTCAAGAGTACACAAGCCACACAGACCAAACACCGAGCCAAATACACGTTTGGTTTGCCAGTCCACATGTGTGCTGGTTTGAATAAAATGGCCCTTATAAGCTTGTAGGGAGTGGCATTATTAGATGTGGCCCTGTTGGAGGAAGTTGTGTTACCATTGGTGGGCTTTGAGGTTTCAGAAACTCAAGCCAGGCCCAGTGGCTCACACTCTGCTGCCTGTAGACTCAGATGTAGAACTCCTCTCCAGCACCACATCTGCCGGCATTACAGCCATGCTTCCCACCATGATGATAATGGACCAAAGCTCTGAACTCTTAAGTCCTGCTTAAATGTTTTCCTTTATAAGAGTTGCCAGAAGCCGGGCGGTGGTGGCTCACGCCTTTAATCCCAGCACTTGGGAGGCAGAGGCAGGAGAATTTCTGAGTTTGAGGCCAGCCTGGTCTACAGAGTGAGTTCCAGGACAGCCAGAGCTACACAGAGAAACATTGTCTCGAAAAACCAAAAAAAAAAAAAAAAGAAAAAAAAAAAAGAAAAAACAAGTTGCCAGAGTCATGGTGTCTTTTCATAAAACCCTAAGACAGGATGGAACAATCTCTGGGATAAAGCTTGTATCATGTCTTATGATTTAATGTGAAATCTTGCAAAGTGTCTTTTATGATAACAGAATGAACTAGAAGTCAGTAACAAAGTGAAAATTGCAAAATGCATATGGAAGAACATTACCAATATATCTAAAACCACATGGAAATCACACCAACAAGCTATATAGCAAGGGCAGAGAGGAGAGGAAAGGTGTAGCCATAAACACATTAGAAAACAATCTTACTGACCTAACTTTAGACTTTAATGACATAGAAAAAGAGTAAACTGAACCCAAGGCTGGAGCATTTTAAGGAAATAGGAAATAAAAATAGATATTTTAGATAAATAGGGCTGCTGTAAAGATTGGCAGAACTGATACAACTTGAACTAAGGATGATGCTATGAAACGTAATTAGGAATAGGTGCATAGTAGTAAATTAAGCATCCCAGATGAGGTGTACAGATGTACTCAGTAAATTACTGTAGGCCACACAGTGTGGTGATCCCACCAGGAATGTAAATGAAATTACTACTTTTTCAAATTCTTCCAAAGAATGGAGTAGAAGAAACACTTAAGTGCTTACCATTCTCCTGATACCAAAGCCAAAAAAGGAAAAACAAACCAACCAACTAGCAACAAAAATCACTAAGCAACATTACAAACCAATAGTATTTCCTTGAATGGATACTGATGCCAACTGCTAGCAAACCGAATCCATTAGTGGCTTATAAGAATTAAATGTCATGACTGAGATTTTTCCTCTGGAATGTAAGTATAGTTCAAGGTGTAAAATACACTAGAGAATATTAATAGGATAAGAAGCCCACGTATGTCTCAAATGACAAAATTCAATATCTTTATTATTAAATAACTTCAAGAGTGTTTATGAAGGGGGCAGGAGAGACTGCTCAGTGGTTAAGAGCACTGTCTGCTCTTCTAAAGGTCCTGCATTCAAATCCCAGCAACCACGCGGTGGCTCACAACCATCTGTAATGGGATCTGGCACCCTCTTCTGGAGTGTCTGAAGACAGCTACAGTGTACTTACATATAATAAATTCTTTTTTTAAAAAAAAAATGTTTGTGAAAACCCCATAGCTAACAATCCTACCAAGTGGTGGAAAGATGAATTTTTTACACCATTAGAACAAAATAAAGATGGCTGCCTTTACTACTTTTATTCGATATAATGCTTGATGTCCCAACATGGCTCCTAAGCAAGTGGGGGAGGGTGTATTTAAATTGGAAAGAGAAAATGACCTGTCACAAGGTACATGGTCTTTCATGTAGAAATCTAAAAGACTACATGCAAAACTGTTAGTGCTTAAAAATAAGCTAAGAAAAATCAGTTGCTTTGTTTTATTTTTTTTAAAGACAGGATCTCTGTGTAGCCCAGGCTGCCTTGAACTCAGAATCTTAGCTATAGAGTGCTGGGATTACAGGTATACACCACGATGCCCTGTAGCAATTTTATACACTGACAATCCAAAAGAGAAATTAAGAACAACTAACATTTGAAGTAGCATTAAGAATAAAAACCTTAGGAATACATGTGAGCATAGAGACAAAGCTTATATAATGAAGACCAGAACACTGCTGGGAAAACCGAAGGGAAGCACCCACGTACGGGAAGATAACACCTTAATACCAGTGTCTCCAAGTGATCAGCACACTGCTGCGATCCTTCTCAAATGAAGTCTTTCATGATGCAAAACACTTGAAAATTTATGTGAACCTCAGTGCTGAATGGCCAAGTACAATCCAGGAAAATTGTACATTTAAAGACCACCGATGAGAGTGGAGACAAATCAGAGGCTGCTGCTGAAGCCAGAGAAATCGGGGCTCTGCACTGCCGGTTACAATGTAAAATGTTAGGAAAGTTCAGGAATTCTTCAAGCTATTACAATGACCACACGGCCCTCCAATTCCACTCTTAGGTACAGACCCAGAGGAGCTGTGAGAAGGAACTGAAAAGGGGATTTGTACACCACTGTTCACTGTAAACCACAAACAGATAAAAACAATCCAAGGTGCCCATAGATAGATGAGCAGACACACAGAATATCCCCTCAGGGGTGGATCATGGAATCTTGAAAACACACTAAGTGAGACAAGCCAGCTGTAGACAGATCCTGTAAGCTTCTGTGTACAGGAGGTGTCTGGAAAAGGCACATTCAGAGAGATAAGTAGGATGGGTGTGAGTAGGGGCGGGGTGCGGTAGGGGAGGTGGGACCCTGTGAGTGGGCACTCCGGCTGATGGAGAGTTCTGTAGTCTATAGAGGGACCATGACAGCTGCTCAACATGGCGAATGTACTCGATGCTATAAAACTGCATCAGAAGTGGTTCAGATGGGATATTTTATGCATATGCTGCCATAACAAAAATCAGAAGTAAAAAGAATGACTATATTTTAAGTATAAGTTGCTAGATAAACAGTATCTTCCCCAAATCTATATTTTGGGATGCTTTAGGATACTAGATCTCTCCAGAGGCAGACATAAAAGGTATTTTAGAGTACACACAGTTACAGCCCTTAAAATTCTTGTTAAAGACACACAAGATGGAGATGGCTTGGAGAGGAGAGTGCCTGCTGTGCATGTGAGGACAGAATCAGACCCCAGCTCTCATAGTCAGCACTTGGGAGGCAGAGGTGGGATCAATGGAGCAAGTCAGGAGCTAGCCCAGGAGAATGGGCAAACTTTGGGGTTTTGTCCATGTGTGAATACACATGCATACATGTGTGGCTACACACACCACGTGCATGTGTGGATATACATACATGTGAGCATACCACACACAAATGCACAATGAGCTTGATGGCACTTTCTGAGCCTTTGTGGCTTGAATCTCTGTTCTTGAGAGCCCAGTTTTCTCTAAGAACCGTCCGGAACTTGTGCTTTGTACAGCATGCTTATATAGTAGTTGCTAGCTCTTCAGATTGTACAGGTGACTCTAGTACTCCACCAGCCCTGGGGCACTGAAAGTCTTCAGTGCCCCCGTGGGAGATCAGGGTTCTGGTGCCACTTACCTCTGGTCGAAAGAAAGGGCCATGGCCCGGATTCCAGCATCACAGCCTGGGTAGGCAAAGAGCTGCTTGAGGTCAGACACCTGCCGCACTATCACCACCCCGTTGTCTCCTCCTGTGAGCAGGTACTGCCCATCTCTGCTCAGCTGTATGGCCTGTGGGACAGTAACAGTCAGTGGAAATGTGGCTCTAGGGGAGTGGGGCATGGCATGTGGCGCAGTGCGTTAGAAATCCATGGTTCAGGGCGGTGGTGGCGCACGCCTTTAATCCCAGCACTTGGGAGGCAGAGGCAGGAGGATTTCTGAGTTCGAGGCCAGCCTGGTCTACAAAGTGAGTTCCAGGACAGCCAGGGCTACACAGAGAAACCCTGTCTCAAAAAACCAAAAAAAAACCAAAAAAAAAAAAAAAGAAATTCATGGTTCTTAGGACATTGATGTGTGGAAGACCTGCCATTGTCCAGAAGTCAAACGGACAAGAGAAGGCAATACCAGTGTTGTGGGTTTTGTGTCGCAACTCAGTTTTGCAGATGTTGAGGGAGCACATTATGGGTGCGACCAGCACCCTCTGGAGTGCTTCCCAGTGCATACTGAGGGAAGTCACTGCCTCCCTTGACCTGGACAAGACAAGCGCAGGCAGCTGCTAGGTAGTGCTGGGGATGAAAATGCAGCCACAGCTCCCCAGAATGTCAAGGTCCCAGGCTGCCACCTCATGTCAGCTCTAGGCTGTGGCTAGTCTCTTACCTTGTTGAACAGGTAAGCTGGGCTTGGGATTTTATATTTATATATATATATATTCTGTAATATCCCTTTACTACCTCAGAAAGCCTGTGGGCAGAGTGCAGACTGCTTATTTCTTCATTTTATGTGACATTTTTTTTTTTTTTAGAAATGTGGTCTCATGGAGCACAGGATGGCCCTGAACTCTTTATAGCTGAGGGTGGCCTTGCACCAGCACTCACAGGCCCACGGCGCACCGGCAGGCATGTTAGCAGGTGACCTACATCCCCAGCTGCATTACTTTTTTTAATTGTTGAGAAAAAATTTCAGTTTCATTAATATTATGGATTCTTAGTATAAATGCTTAAAAATAAGATTTTGTCAGGCCTCAGGAAGCCCCTCTGCCTATGACCACTTTCATAGTTTATGGACTCCTCAAAGCCTAGAAGAGTTGTCTTTTCCCCTGTCAGAAGGCCCCGCTCTACTGCCTCAATCGCAGCCTCCCCTGCCCACTGTCAGATGATCTTTGCTTCTTCGTCAGCTTCCGCCCTCCTAACAGCAGCTGCTGGCATGAGGTTCTAACAGCCCTGGCAGGTACCATCTGCCTGCCTATCTGACCACGGTGGGAGTGGGCACAGACTGCTGATCCCGGAAGAATAAAATGCCCTGTTTTTCCATCACAACTTTAGTATCACTGCCTGAAATCTTTATTCTTAGACTTTTTTTTTTTAATTAGAGAAAAGAAAGGCATGTTTGCCACGCATTCAGTTCACACTGATGCCGATGGTCGGCAATCCACTGGACATAGCTTATTCTCAGCATAGACACACACTGCAAAAAGCAAGAGAGCTTCGTTGCATCTTACACGTCACTAAGTCCCCTTACTAGATACACACATTAAGAGTTTCCATTGTGAATATCAGTCCTTTCCCATTCATCCCACAAACCGCGGTCTCGGGGTCTGGGAACTGCACTGAAACGCAGAGCGGCAGCTACTTGACACACCTCTAAGGCACAGCGGATGACTCCCCAACTTCATACTTGAGGCTTTCTTCTGGGTGGCGCTATATTAAAATGCAGCAATCTTCAATTCTTTGTTAGTAAGAATCTCTAATCTTGCTGGTGTCTCCAATGAGGTGAAATGGAGACTCTTAAGATGCATGCCACCTCTAGGATACTGTATGAATCTGGTGCCTCCCAAGGTAAAGTATTTCCTAGCTACTCTCACGGGGGACCCACTACCTTCCTCCGGCATGTGAACCAGCCGAGTACCTGCTGCCCTGGGCCCTCCCTCCAGTGCAGTCTGTCACTGGTTCTTCCGCTAACCCTCTCCTCAGCATCCAGGTCTATTGTGCTAGGGATCTAAAGTGACCCCAACGACACTTTAACTTGGCTCTGGGTCCCAAGTGTTTGTAGGTGCTACAGCTGCACTGGTACCTGAGGAAGCTGGAGGCCACAGCAGTCTCTGGGGATGCCCATATCCTGAAACAGCTGGGAGAAAGGAAAGTTCTCTTGGGGGAAATGGTGCTTAGACTCTATGGTGTAATCTTGTTGCTCTGGAGGGACTGCCTGCTTCCATCTAAGCTATTCATTGCAACACCTGCATGGTGAACAGCTGGTGTACTGTGTGATCTCCTTGAACCAGTGTCAGGGAGCAGTTCAGAATCAGGGAATAGGTAGGTGGGAAACTGATTAGTGTACAAGTTGCCAGGCTGCCCAGTATTTCAAAGAAATGGAATTTTTGGTCTGGGCTGGTGACTAATTGTTTTTATTTCTGTAGTCTTGGGCTCCCAGTCTGCTGTTTCCCTGCCTGCCTCCTAATGCACTTAGCTGGGAAGGTGTCAGCCTCTGGAGCCTGGGACAGAGAGCACTCCTTTATCGTTAACTTGCTTTAATCACGTGGTTGCCACTTACAAGTTAGTATGATAAAGTGCAGGCATGCTGGGGAAAAGCAATGGATTGTTTAGGCCTAAATTCCAGTGGGGAATTTCACAGGGGGAAAAAAAATGATGGCTTCAGGGTACAGGGGAGAGGCCTGTGAGTGAACAAGCCACAAGAGCCCCTACCGCTGCCTCGAGGCCTTCCCAGAGCCTCTGGTCTAACTGGAACACCACAGAAACTATTCTAGTCAGTGGACAGCTTTAAATTATTTTACAGATTTATTAGTGTAGCTGACAATATAATCACAGCTCAGAGTGACAGATTATCAACATTATTATTGTAAAGAAAGGAAGAGAGAAGCCTCTGATGTGTACTTGGCTTAAATGGTGGATTACAGGAAATAAGGGAGAAATAAAAGCAGAGAGAGTTTGCCTGTGCACACCGTTTGAGGTGGAGGTAACTCTCGGACAACCAACAAGTGAGAGGAGAGAAGTGCCTACTGGGCTGAGGACCTGGGCCCCAGAGCATGTGCGGCCTTTGGCTTTGGCCCAGTGCTGCCTGTGCACAACTGCTGCTGCTCACTTCTGACCCCAGAAGAGGTGGTCACGAAGTGCCTGGGAGGCCTGCCATGGAAGCTCCTGGTGATGACGACGACGAGTTAACTGCAGAAGCATCTGCACCGCCCTGTGAAGTGCCTGGCTCCGCTGCCACCGAAATGTCCTCCTTGTACATGGGTCACATCGCCTCCATTCCCATTTATTTTATTTATTTTATTGTTTTTGTTTTTTGAGACAGGGCTTCTCTGTGTAGCACTGGCTGTCTTGGAACTCTCTTTGTAAGCCAAGCTGGCTTTGAACTCATGGAGATTCATCTGCCTATACTTCCCATGTGCTGGGATTAAAAGCATGTACCACCATGCTTGGCTCTTCCATTCCCATTTTAGAAAATGACAGGGACACCCCAGCTTTTCCCAGGCCCACAACATGGACAGGAGCTTGAAGGTGAGAAGAAAGGGACCTTGAAAATGATCCCCAGAGAACACCCTGGCTCTCCTCCTCAACCTTGGGGGCTGGCCTGAGAAGCAAGGCAAGGCCTGCGCTGCCCACTAGCTTTACATTCCTTACAGCAGAAGGGGAAATGGCTCCTGTCGTTTTGACACCCAGGGCTCTGACATGACTTGCTCTGGTGTTGCTCTCCAGCAGGTCAGTGCAGATATCAGCTGCCGTCCCCAAGAATACACAATGATTCTGTGCTGTCTTTTCCAATGGAAAGAGAAACCGGTTGGTTTTAGGTAGAATCTAGTTCAGTTTTGGTGTACAGTGAATCTTAGAGACAAGTCTACTGTTAGGTAGCACTTAGAGGAAATGTCATGGATAGTACCAGCTACGGGACATCAGTCAGTGGGTGTTCTCTGTACATGGCCACAGTGAAGGCACCAGCCTTCAACATGGTGCTCTGAGCTTCTAAGTGCTAGCTAGTGCTGTCCTTTGGCATGGGGAAAGAGGTCCCCGGCAGTTCAAAATTAGGTTTCTTCAGTGAACTTGTCCTTTTCACCAGTAAAGCTTCCCAGTACAATGAGCCCTGTGGAGCCTCCAGCACTCACCCTTATGTGATCGTCGGTCTCCACAGTGGCCTGCAGCTTCCCGTTCACACTGAAGGTGCAGAAGCAGCCATTTTCATAGAAGATGACACAGTGACCCTCTCTTGATGCTTGGATGAGTTTTGGTTTCAGGCAATTTTCAGGACCCTCCAAAGTCCTTAACAAGTCTCCATTCATGGAGTGTATGAGACATGGCCCTTCTGAGAAGAGAACAAAAGGCAGACGGTGTAGCTCCATGGTGTAGCTGTGGTAAGCTAAGGCCACAGCTCACCCCACAGGATCAATGAATGAAGGGAAGGAGAGATCAGCAGGCTACAGTGCCACAGGGCAGTTATCCACAGCCTCAGAAAGCTGACATGGCAGTTACTTTGCAAAATCTGGTTCTTAGGTTTGCCAGCTCTCCTCACTTTCCACTGGGAGGCTTCAGTAGTCAAGTTCCTCATGCTCAGTCCTCCTCAGAGAGAAGTTACTTTATAAAATTCATTATGATATGAGTGGGGAGAAGCTAGAAGAACTCCAGGGGGAAGACAATTTCCAATCCCAGAGCAGCTTCAAGGGGGGCTGGGGTATAAATGCTGCCTCCGCCAGGCACAGGGGTACCCTTCCTGGAGAGCAGACAGGGCAGACTGCGTCAGTGCAGATGCAGCCAGTCAGGGCAGCTTCCCTCCCACTGCTCACAGCTTCGGTACTGAGACACTGGATTCCTTCTACCACTGTTAAACTGGGTGAGCTATTCCCTGATGTCCCTAAAGCAGGCAATGGCTTCACACCCCAGAGCTTTTCTATTTCTACTGTATACTCACTATATGCAAAGCAAAGGAAACAAGAACTTGTGTGGTGAGTGTTGGGAGACGGGGAGAACATGGGTCTGTGCCTGTCTTGCTCCTGGCCTCACACATGCTCGCTCCACACATGGCTACTGAAGCATGCCTTTGGAAAGGATGGCTCTCTGCTTCTGTTAGCCACCCAAGAGTTAAGTCTTCAGTGTTTTCCAACATGAAAACCACAGGCATGCATTTGTTTTTGCATAGTTTCAGCATACGTAAGCTTCAGTTCCGTCTCCCTAAATAACACTAGCATCACAACGACACAGTTCAGATTTCAGCTATCAGAGCAGTTGTATAAAGCGTACTTCATAGCTAGCTCTTCAGTCTATGAACATGCACATTAATAGCAGTTGAGCAATTGGACGCCCCCATGTTACAGTGCTCAAGACACATCAGTAACCAGTAGCTGCTTTCCAGGTCACACAGACAGCAAACAGCAGCCTTGCTGCCCCCTCCTTCCACAGTGATAACTCGTGTGGCATTTTATAAAAGAAGGTAGCCAGAAAAGGGCACTGGTCAACAATGATGAGCTTCAATAAAGAAGGGAGTATAAATGGGGTTTTTCTTAAAGTCAGCTCCGGATGCTGCCAAGACACTAGATATGCAGTCAGGAAATGAACAAAGGAAACTTTTGGCATAACTCGGGAAAGTGGTTGTAACAGAGCTGATGATGTCCAGAAGAAATGAAACTAAAAAAAAAGCCCCACATTGGGAACCCTAGAGGGTATGTCATGACATTTAAACAAAAGAAAAGTGAAAAGTTCAAACAGAAGAGGACTGGCGATTTCCCAAGGCGCAGGAGAGCCGCGTAGGCGTTCAGGACAGGACAGTGGCGTCCACGCTCACCTGCCCCGGAGAACTGCATGGCTGGCTTTGTTTTTAGCTTTGTTTTTGAGATAAGGTACCTAGCCTTGCTATGTAGCCTTGGCTGTCCAGATACTCTCCGTGTAGGTCATGCTGGCTTTGAACTCAGAGAGTCCCCCTGCCTCTGCCCCCTGGGTGCTGGGACTAAAGGTATGTGCCTTGCCTGGCTGTTTTTAATGTTTGACAAAAACTTTTAGACCAGGGAAAATGATGAAAAAAAAAGTTCCCACTGAGACAATGTCTCAGATAATTTTGTGTGATTTCTGTTTACATGGTATTTTACTGTGCAAAGCAGGGATGGTCTATAATTGTAATTAATTTTAAGGTTTAATATGGGTTAGATACAGTCCAAAGAATCATATTACTTTTTCACTGTTTTGACCAACTCTGTTTTTCAAAGCAAAACTTTAAATCCTCATTCTGGCCAGTTAGCTGTACTACTATAGTTCAAGTCACAGAGGCAGTGACTCAAATGCTCTGTGCTTCTGAGCTTAAAACACACAAGGTGATAGGAGTCCTGTGCTCAGTCCCCATCACAGAGAGGGGATGGGCAGACTGGCAGGTGGAGGAAGAGGCATGAACTGCAAACAGCTTCTTTGCTGCTGGGTCCTGATTTGTTTTACCTGCTCCGGGAAGGAGCACTCAGTGTCTCTAAACTCAGGCAAGTGCTAGCAGCAGCCGTACCCAGCAGACTAGCTTGAATCCTCTCCACTCCAGTGTCTGTCACTCTAGCCCTGCTCAGTTCTCAAATCTGGAAGTTAAGCAGAGTCGGGCTGTCCAGATGATTAGCAGCTAAAGGGACTTGTTGCTGAACCTGTTGGCTTGATTTTAATCCCTGGGACCCACGCATCATGGAAGAAGAGAACCAATCCTCGCATGTCATCTGCCCTCTCTACACACGTGCTATGGCGTGAATGTGGGCACACACACAATAAGGTCAGGGTCAGGATTTCCATTCAGCCTACTGGAGGTCAGAGAAATAAGCAAACATATTAAGATGTTCCTTGTTCCTGCTTCATGGAAATTATAATGCCAACTACTGCTGTCTATAGAGTACCTAGAATCCTTAGAATTAGATCAGGGAGCTAAAACCAGGCTTTTGGCCCTGACGAGAATATTTTATCTCTAAGTGTAGCTATTGGTCTACGGAATGTGACTTTTAACGTATATTTAAGTAGCCCCAAGTGGCTACCGTAATAGACTGGAGCTTTAGAGAACAGGAGCCAACCTCATTTCTGTTCATATTAATATGACAAGAGAAGCCAACACTTTGAAGAAACCACAACTTTACCTTGGGAACCACTTAACACCAGGCCCAGCTCAGCGCAGACAGCAGCACAGGTGATCTCATAGTCATGGCCTGTGAGAATGGCCCGAGGAGTGGTAATTTCACCTTTAACAATGAAAAAAAAAAAAGACAAATCAATCCCAATGTATAAAGACTAAATAACTTGGTGCCAATTTTGATCTTAGGAGTCCACATTTTGCCACAGTTTGATTTTAAAGGTGGCATATTCCTAAATTTAAGGAACCCCTATTATCTAGCAACAACAGTTTAAAGTTCAAAGCTAAAGATGGTAAAACCTGCATTCTACACTTTTCTCATATAATAAAATTAGCTTCTCAAGTAGATAGATGATTCTAAAATTAGAATGAACCCACAAAAACCATCACACAACTAGATTAAGGCAGCAACTGAAAATGCTTGCCCATCCGATATCCTATGCATCTTGTGAGTTCCTACATAGTCAGAAGAGCATCTTGGGCCATGCAGCTCTGCGCAGGGTCCACACTTGGACTATCCATGGTGTTTTTTATGAAATTACCCATAGTGCCCTCCTCCAAGCACAATGACAGCTGAGATAATTTGTTTCCAATTCTGATCAATGTCTAAGCCTGTATAATTTGAAATTCTGTTCAAAATTATTACAATAAATGATTAAAACTAAAATAAGAACCCAGACTTAGTTTACATTTCAAAGACAGGTCTCCTTGTCATCCTTAGTAGCTCAGTGTATCTCCCCTGGTAAGACAATCTCCAGTGGATTCCTCTCTAGAACACCTACTATTTTAGTTTTTCTGACGTGTCCTTCTTTCTTGAAGAGTACCTCCCCACATTCCAGCAACCTGCAGAGGCATGATGAACCCCGGATTTCTACTGATGGTCTTGGAGGGTTTGGAGGAAGGAGGGTGGAGAAAGAGAATGCATAATAGAGAAGAAAACTCACACAGATTCTATGTCACAAAGTAAAAACTGGCCACAGCTCAGAGAATTGACACAATCAGAGGCTTCAGTTATGACTTAATTTGTACCACAGGGACACAGGATTCTGTACATAGCCAGAGGGCCCTATTTAAAACAACCCTCAGCCCCTACTTTTAGTCTGTAAAGACAAAGCCTTTGCAAACAGCTAACGAGCAGGATCCTGCTGGCATTCTTGAACTTGTCTGTTGTGAACTGGTTTCATGGCAGAGCTGAGGACTGGTGTAGTATAATCTAAAAGGGCAAATATTCCCAGAAAGTAGCTTACTATGGGCAGCTTTAGAAAAGAATCATCTGCCACTGTAACCTCAGGCACTGGTTGTCCTTAGAACCATCACCCACTCAGAGGAAAGATCCCTAATAAGTCAGGAAAATCCATCAGAACCACTGCCCCTGTCGAGGCCAGTGCTGCTGTTAAACCACTAATCTAGCCTCTAAAGCAGGGGTTTTCAGGGAGTGGGTCAAAGAGCTCTTCCAATATTTTGGCAAAATATGTGCACATGCCTGAAATAGGCTTTATTGAAGGCACAGAGATACACGGCCCCCAAAAAAAGGCAAGAGAGAAGACTCCACTCCTAAGAAAGGAGCTTTCTGTGCCTTCCCTGGGGCCAGCAGTAACTTGAGGTCTATCATGACACATGACAGGCATGCCATGTGTATTTACGCAATGCACAGCTATGTTGCCATGGTGTCTCTTAAGGCTTTGGCGACTAGCAGTAATCCTGAGTGAGATTTTAGTCCATAAGGACTTGTATGTTACCTTAGGTGTACTCGAGGCCCAGCTGGCCCATATCCCTAGAGAAGGAAAGGGAGACCTCAGCTAAGAGACTAATGGGCCAAGAACAAGTCAAACCAGGGACCTGGTTTCATCTAATTTCAAGTTTGAAACATATAGAAGAACATACCTAACTTATTAGAATGTCTACTTGATATTTTCCAAACTAAAAAGGAATCTGTCATAGATTACTTTTTCCTCCTTAAGTCCAAAAATTTTGGTGAAAAAAACCTTCAAAGAGGCAAATGATATATGCTCATCTAAACTACTTAATTTTGTAATAAAAATTATGAGATTTAGAAATAAACATTGTATGTTTAAAAGTTAATATGTTACCCTTCACTCATGGTTCCCTTCATACCCGCTCCTTGCCATATTCAAAATTTCACAAAATAGCATTATAATGTTATTCTTGAAATTACTGTCTAAATATATCTATTGGCAATGTTTTTTTTTTAAATCAACCATTAAGATCAGGATGATTTAAGGAATACATTTTCAGTGCAATTGTTCCGTTTTCAGATCCATAAATTACAAATGATTTTAATGGTGGTGAGATTTGTGTTTTAACTTGAATAATCTTTCTTCAGTGGAAAGTGAAGGTCTGAAGAAAAGTAAATGAAGAACGAGAGCAATTTACATATAAACCAAAATAAACAAAGGCCACATGGGTCACGGAGGGCCAGATGATAGTCAGGAAGCCAGGCCAATACTTGTTTTGTTTGCTGGACTTCGGAAGTATTTTCTCAGGAGCTTACTGGAGGGAGGAGATTGATCTTAACTAGTTCCTTTTTTTAACTGAAGAGATAAACAGAGAATAATCTAGAACTGTGAAGTCAGGAGGTAGAAAACCTCAGAAAGGGGGTTAAGTTGTAAACATTCTCCTTTGCAAACACAACTCACTAGTTCTGCTTACGAAATGCTAGCTTTCATGAATGCAAAATATACCAAGTCGCTTTTTATTACACAAATCAACAGTTGCATGTATAAAGCAACGTCAGGATGGAAAGGGTCTTTCTTTTCCTGGGGTCTGATTCTAAATAAAGGACTGTTTAGTGCTGAGCTCTGCTGGCAAAGTGTTTCCTAGTCCAGGAAACAGGTTAGACAGTTCAGGAAATATGAAGGGGGTCGTGGGGAGGACTGAGAACACAAGCTCAAGTAACACAACAAATTAAAAGCGTAAGGGCAGAACCATGGCCAGCTGCTTCTCAGAGAGCTGGATTTATGGTAAGAAATGACAACAAAACAAAAACCCAACTGTGCTCAACTTGCCTTATGTGTAGAAACACACACGAAAGGCTGTTTTCTCCAAATCTACAACACGTAAGAAGAAAAGTCATTTCCAGCTCATTTATCTGAAGTACAGATAGAGCACTCATGCTTTCTTCTTATCAAAAGGTATGTTCAAAATAAAAAGCAGTTGGATTTTTATAAGTCCCAATAAACAAAGGACCTTAAATATTAAAATTTCACTATTACTGGTATAATTCTATAATTTCGGATTTATACCAAACAGATAGAGACTGCCTGGGCTCAGCAGACATTCTGGGAATCACTTGGAATGAAATCAAAGGCAGAGGGGATGGTCCGAGGCAGAATGCTGGTCTCTATGGGGCTTGTGACACCTTTCGCTTCTCTGGTAACATGGGATTCAGCATGTCCTAGGCTGTCGAGGGGCTAGGTGACATCATCGAACAGAGAAGAAAGGTGAGACCCCTTTGTACCTCGGAGTGAAAAGCCAAGAGCAAAGGGCTTTGGTTAAAGTTCCAGTCAGCTCCGGAGCTGCCCCTCCTTGTCAGCTCACACCAGGACTGCTTGGGGTGTGTGTGGGTGTGGTGGGGGGCGAGGGGGCGGGGCATCAGTACAGATAAGATGATTCTGCACATGCATTCCTTTTCAGATCCTACAGGGTCACCAGTCTCACTTTAAAGAGCAGGGAAAGTCTTCTGGAGAGCACCAGGTTATTCTTTTGATAAAAACCTTCGATTGTTAATGGATGCTGACAGTCTGTACCTCTGCTCTCTCGGGGAGCAGCAGCTAGGATTTACCAAAGCCCAGACCATAAAGCACAACAGATTCCCTTAAACCCTTTAAAGTCTTACTGCGTGAAAATCATCATGGCTTTCAGTAATGCTGGGAGAAAAATTTATCTTGTTGGTAGTTTAAGAAGCTACACTTCAAACTTCTTAAAGAAAAATGAAAAGAGAAAAAGGACAGACATCTAGGAGTACTTTGAAAAGCTGGAGCAAATACTTCAAAGGAAAGGGGTCTTTGTGTGAGAGCAGTTTTATGTCTACTGATGCAGATCCTACCAAAAGCTGAAAGGGAGACTCAGGACATCTTTTGGGATGGCCTTAGAAGAAGATGAACAAGTCAAATGAGATTAAAGACAGCCCAGAGCCTGCCACAGCTCCCAGGCACGCAGCGTTTACAGACTGCTTTTCTCAGTACGTGACAGGGAACACGGGTGGAAGCCTGTGCCCTCTAACAGCCCTGAGGAGCTCCATAACCCTGCTGGTGTATACACTGAGCCGATGTGCATCGCAGAACAGTCAGCTTAACACTGCTGGGAGAATGGTGTGCTCGTAGTATTAGATGTGTTTCTTTCCCCTTTTATAACATAGATATCTTTATCAAATGGAGTCTGAACTTCTTAAAATTTCATATCTGAAAGAGAAAAAGTAATTCCTCTACTATTTTATTCATAAGTAGCAGATGAGAAAGATAATTCCCAAGAGTTACCTCCATTAAGGCAAAGGAGATAAATAATCCATGTTATTTTTAAAAAGTGAAACAAGGTCGTGCTGTCATCAGCATCACCAGCCCAGGCTTATGAAAGGGCAGCGTTGCAGAGTGACTGCGCAGTCAGTCCTTTGCAGGGCTGCGTGCTGCCTCAGCAGGCGCACACCAGGCTTCTCCCTAACAGCATCCAGCATGAAATGAAGCTGGCTCTGCGCCTTCCTGTGCTCAGTCTTAGAAATGTAAAATCACTTCTTCCCACAAATTGCTTAATGGATGGCCCCTGATTGTAATCAGCACAAGCTGCTGCCCGTTCTCTTGCTCCTTTGCTCTGGCATCGACTTAGTAGTAGTTACTAATGCTGGAGAGACAATAAAGACAGGAATACAATATGGCCGTTTGTTTGAAATGACTTGGTTTACAGTGGTCACTGGACTCAAAAGGGTGCAACTCAACACCCCAACACCACCACACACACACACACACACACAAAAAAAAATTGGAAATTTAAATGATTATCAAATCAAGTTCTGTCTATCTTATCATAATCCTGCAAATTGTACTTGATTACATGATTTTAAAGGTTAAAACACTGCTGAGATGCAAGCACTTAATTACAAGTGCTCCGGACGCCAAGTCAACACTCAGGATCAATTAGTGAATCTTTAAGTAAACACCAGTGATACAATTTCACACTAGTAAACTCTTGTATATCTAAAGAAAGCTAAAATAGAACATTAAACTTGATTTTGTTAAAAAGAACAAAACAAAACAACATCAGAAGCTACTTTGGATTTAGGAATGTCTAAAAACCAGAAAGCATAATGAGGTTTTAAGTCTTAAGTATTTACAATACCAAAAAAGTGAAAACTACAGAGGCTATGCAGATTACTTCCTGAAGATAGATACTTGTACTCTACACATGCAGGTTGTCTATTAATTGCTGCTGATTAATACAAAACATTCATAGGCAAACCAAATACTCGGCCTTCTCATGTGGCTTACCACAATGGTAAATCAAGAAAGGAAATGGCTTTTTGCTGATAAATGTTTCCTTTTCCCTCTCATAAATGTTTCTTAAACCTTTCCATTAACTTCCTAAGTTTTCAATGGGAGTTCTACCACCTTTTAATTATGCAAAACTAGATTATTTGATTTGTTCTGGTCATTCCATCTTTATCATCCCTCTTCCCCTACTTCTGCATCTATCAGTCTTGGTGAAAACACATCTGTACAGTTGAACATGCAGACTATAGTCAACACGCCAGATGCATTAAGGCTGCCACATGCACCAGAAAATGTTGATGGCTTCTTTTGTAAATACCACTAGAATTACTAATGTCAGGCAAGGCAAGGTTGGTATGAAAGTCAGTCAAAGTTCATGGTTCATGTAATATCCCTCCTCTGCTATATGCCTGTTTTCACACTGGACTTCCCTTCTAAGACTGCATTAACCGTGAATTTGTGTGAGTAATTCTATGTGTAACACTGTCATAGGGGATGGGGGTGTCATCAGTGGTAGAATGCACATTCAGCACGAACAGGCTCTGGGCTCAGTCCTCAGCATGCCGTGAACTCACACATACATGAGGAAAGGAGATCAAAACCCCAACAGGTTCTAGCATGACATGCGCTGTCATAAGAAATCAGTGTAACAAAATTATCTTTTCATGTCTTTTGCAAATACTGAGTACTTTTGTGATAGGATTGCATCAAATTCTGTATTGTTGATAATCCAATTAAATCTAGTAAAAACTGAAATACAGTTTAGTGGCTAAAAAAGAGGCCTCGAGGGCTGTAGCTGTAGCTCAGTGGCAAGTCATAGGCTTAGCATGTGTGAGGTCTGGGTTCCATCCCTAGCACCACAAGCAAAAGATTATGGCCAAGAGTATCTAAATTTGAATCCAGACTACAGCATCTGCCTACTAGGTGATCTCTTGGTAAGATACTCAGGAGCTTTAGAGCTCCAAACTTTAGGAGCAGAAGGAAAATGATACTTTAATAAGCTTTCCACGTGTTATTTATAAAGACAAGAGATAATAAGAGCAGTTTTCACACAGGGGTATCATAAGAATTATGTCACTGTGCACAGTGTCTTTAAGTCCTGAGCACCTATGAGATATCATCCAGTATCGACAAGGCTGGGCGGGAGAAGAGGAGGGAGAAAGTACTTTTTCTCAACTTTTATTATAAAATCTCTTTTCAATAAAAGGTATTTCTGATCTTGGGCTGCATAAGGGCCAATTAGAGATCTTGTTAGTTTTCTTTCTTGTCAAGGAGTAATATACATTAGTTTCTCAAAACTATATTCTGATTTCTCACATCCTGTCTCTTCTCAGATTTTACAGCTTTTCCCAACAATCCACACATCTGTGAAGAGCAGGAAATGCAGATATAGTTCCACAATCAGGTGTGGAAATTTTAAATTTCTCTAATTTTAAATATCTCTAATTATCTCTCATTACCAGCTATGACATGCTCATTATAAATGTGCAGGGAAGTTAGTGAACTGTGAAGATGATGAAAGCTTGCTTCCAGGTCCCACTGGTTTGAAATGAGTACTGCTGGCCTCTGCTGGCTAAGGGTCCAAGTTTGTATGCATTCACATACATGAGCTTTTAAGGACATGCACATACATTTGTCAAAATTGATCATGTATGATATAGATAGTTCAGTGATCTATCACTTAGCAGTACAGCGAATCTATGTCCCCATGTTCATATCACACATATGCAGTATCTTGGTAGGAGCTGCAGTTTGTTAACACACCAGACTACTGAACTACTGTGCTGTTTTTTCTCCTACTTTTGAGACTGCATTTGTTGATTCTCCATTGTGGGGCTGCTTGGTCTTAGGCTCTAGTTCCTCTATAGCCTCTGCACCTAACTACAGGCATCTAGTACTATAGACAGACAACATTTACCTACATAGAAAATTGATGGAGGTGAAACAGTGTTCACATTTGTTGATATCCAACACTGAATTTTATGGATATAAATTAAAATTATTAATCATTTTATTCTGATTATCCAAATCATTTAAAATTCTTATTAGTTTTTGTTTGTTTGTTAGGTTTGGTTTGGTTTTTCGAGATAGTTTTTCTGTGTAACTATTTATTTAGGTTTTTCAAGATAGAGTTTCTCTGTTTAACAAAGCCCTAGCTGTCCTAGACTTGATTTGTAGACCAGGCTGGCCTTGAATTGACATAGATTTGCCTTCTTTGGGCTCCCAAGTGCTGGGATTAAAGGCATCCAATACCATGTTGATTATTTTTTAGATTGTTATTTAATTAAAACATTTTTTCCTCCTTTTTTCTCTCCTAAGCCCTCTTTCTCACTCTCCTTCAAATTCATGGCCTCTTTTTCATTAATTCCCTCTTTCTCTCTCTGAATTTGTATGTATATATCTGTGTATAAATATATAATTATGCATATGTGTTTATATACTATATAAACATACCTATAAACACACATATTTATAAACATATACATATATAAATATATACATATTTATATGCATATACATTATATATACTCATATACATATAAACATATTTATACACACACACATATATACATTTATATACATTCCTAGATGTAGCATGGTGAATCCATGCAGTGTTACTTGTATGCATGTTTTCAGGGCTGACATTTTGACTCTGGACAAGGGTGTGAGCTTCCCTGGGAAGGACCACCTCCCCATCCCAGCTTTCCTCAGTTGCCTGTAGTTCTTTGTGTAGGGTTGAGGCCTCATGGGCTTTTCCCTGTCCAGTTTGGCATGTTCATTGGTGTCATCCTGGTTTGGCTCACATTTGGGCAGTCATACTGGTGAGACTGGAGACACAGTCTCACAGCAAAGTCCCCGGTCCTCTGACTCTCACGGTCTTTCTGACTTCTCTTCTGCAATGTTCCCTGAGCCTTAGGTATGGGAGTGAGGCTGCGCTCCACAACTCTCCATTTTGATTAGTTATAGTTTTTTGTAGTGGCCTCTGTCTCTTCAGACAGTGTCTTACTATGAAGCCTTGGCTGGCATAGAACTCATAGATACCCACCTGCCTCCTCTGCCTGGGATTAAAGGTATGCACCAACACCTGGCCCTAAAATTCTTTTTAATGTATCTTCTTTATCATTTGTAAGGTTTCTTTGACTAATACAAGTAAGTTAGGCACTTTGAAAGCCATACAAGGCTTTCATATTTCTAGCTATTAAAAATATCTTGGTTTGTGCTTCTGTAGTAGTGATGCACCCCTTTAACTCCAGCACTTTGGAAGCAGAGGCAGGTGAATCTCTTGTGAGTGTGAGGGCAGCCTGGTCTACATAGTGAGTTCCAGGATAACCAGGACTATAACCAGCAGAAAACACCACCACCACCACCACCACCACCACCACCACCACCTTGTTCTAAACCACCCCAAGGAAATAAAATCATCATCTCAGTTTCATAAAAATACAACTTATAAAAATGAACACAAGAATGCTCAGAAGTTACAGAGTTAAGCTATAAAAGGAACTCAGTTCCAGGGAACTATCTTTTTCATTTAAAAATACTTCTAGAGGCTGGAGAGATGGCTCAGTGGTTGCGAACACTTATTGTACTTGCAGGGGACCTCAGTTTGACTCTTAGCACCCACATGGTGGTTCAAAACCATCTATAATTCCAGTATCAGGGGATCTAATGACCTCTGCTGGCTTCTGTGAGCACATACATTTATGCAGGCTAAACACTCATATATATAAAATACAAAAACAAACAAACTCTTCTAATCCTACATTTGAAATCTGATCAAACCTATTAGACTTGAAGAAAACTTCTTTAGAAACTAGTGGATATGTGATATGCAATGATATAGCTAACTAGGTGGTGGCAACTAAAAAAAAAAAAAACAAAAAAATAAATAAACAAAGAAAACACAACCACAAGCTGGGTGTGGTGGTTCACAGTTGTCCTCCCAATCCTTGGGGTGGAAGCAGGAGGGTCAGCGTATTCCAGCCCAGCCCAGTCCACCGGAGATCCTATAGCAGAAACCAAACCAAACCAAAACAAAGACCCAGACAAGAACAAACAGAAAAATCCATCAAATCTAAAATTTGTTAACTAGCACTTTAAATTTGCTCTATAAAGTAATGGTTCTAGCATGTGAAAATTAAGGTAACTAGAAGAAGTGGGGTTTTTAAAAGAAACAAACACATAAATAATTTCATATAAAATAGCTTCTCATAAAGCTCCAGGAATATCTACTGCATAACATGAGGTACATACATATGTTTGGTCTCATGCAATCTTTCTAATAAAATGAGCCTTTCTGGAAGGTGGTAAAAACCTGTTTAATGTTGGCCAAGAGGTCTCAACTAAATGCATACTTAGTAAAGCTACAGCCATGCCACACTCCTTGGGTGAGGGGGATATTGCACAAACAATATTCTAGCAGCACCAAATCCTACTTTTATATGTGAGAAAGGGGACAGGGTACCAGTGACAATTTCAGGGTAATATTCGTCCTCTGAGTGTTCTGAGAGCCTATATAACGACAGTTACTCAGCAATATGTACTCTCATATTAATTTCAGCCATTGTTTAAAATTAAAATTTCTCTTTTGAGTATGAAGTGTTTGCAAATTTCTCTAATGTCTACATATGAAGATACTCAGTTTTAGTTTGAGGGCATAAATCAGTTCCTCTGTCCTCATATTTAAGTGGCTACAGCCCTTGGGTGAATGGTATAGTGATTTTTCTCTGCAACCAAACAAGGTAAATAAATGTGATATATTGGCACATCACCCCACTGCTCTGCATATGGTACACATTAAGGTTGTATTCATTTGCCATATGAATATAATTCCTTTTACCACATCTACTATTAGCTACAAGAAGTAAATACAGAGTTGTTTTGTTGGAATTTGAGGGCCTGCATTACATCACAGAGCACTAAACATCCTGGACCTTCTGGAGAATTTCATAGGCATATTTTTAATGTCACCTGAACCTGCACACTGCCAGTATACTGCTTCCAACCCTTACTTTGAATTTTACAAGAAAATAAAGATATTAGGTAGTGTAGTAGGCCGGGAGGGAACTGGGTTCGGTCGAAACGAGGCATATGTAAGAAGTGGTGTCCTCCACAAAGACTCAGACTCAGCCCCGTCCCTCACAGAGAAGGTCATGTACCTCACTCACCGCTTTCACATACAAACTGAGTATGGGGCACCAAGTGTAGGTATTACATAGCCATTTCTGCCAGCTGTAACTTAATGAAGACCTATGATCATTAAGATGTGAGTTGATCTCTAACAAACTGTGGTGCTTTGGGTTTTTGGTTTTTTTTTTTTTTGCATATTCTGTGCTTGACTTAAAACATTTATTATAAAGTCCCAATTCCAGGTTAGGGTGGGAACAGAAGAAAAAAATGATTTCTTTTTAAAAACATACGAGGTTTAACACATCATACATATGCTGACATTTGAGACCTGTGAATAATCTAAATCTACCATAGGCAGTTAGAGGCAAAACACGCCAGTGTTTCCAGGCCTTGCCTTTCCCATTAGAGAGCGTTACATCCTCAAATGTGTCCAGCAGATGGTGCTCTAGGCTACCTACTTACAGAGAGGACACCGCACTACAGTCGCCTAGGTTTTGCCAAGACAAAGAGTAAGAATTTATCAGTAGCTTTAGTAAAACATGTTAGGCTTTCTGACAAAAAGGACATGATTCCTAAATACATGCACCAACTATACATATGCATAAGCACATGTACATAGCACCGGTAAATACCTCACACCTGGGCACGCCACTCTACCACCTCTCTTACAGACTTGATGAGTAGTCTGTGTATACCACCAGTGGTATTTATAGTCATAGGGCAGGATCATTCTAAATTCATTAAAAAAATTTAGAATGCCTTAACGTTAGAATTCATTTTTAATTATAGCAGGAATGTCTCATTAGGGTGATACTAGTAAAATTAACAACGGTAGGATTTACGGTAATGACTGAAGTGATTGATGAGAGTGTAACAAAATGAAGTTTTAGACAGAGGAAAAGCAGGGCCGCTCCAGTATACAGTACTTTAAAAACAGCTCTGCAGTCTGTTAGTGCTAGCCTTACGGTTAATAAAATCTTCTTTCTAATTAACGGTGCTGAAATATTCTTAAAGAACAGAATCTTGTTGTTATATAACCCACACCAGCCCCCTATAGACGCCATTCCCATAAGGAGAAAGCTGACATAGATTAGCATGTCTGATTGCAAAGAGGAAAAAAAAATGCCACCTTTCCATCAAATCAAAACCAGAATGCAAGAATGTTAAAGTACTTTACTGAAATAGTGCACACACAAATCTATGCAACACCCTCACATTCGGCAACCATTTGCTCCAAAAGCTAATAGACTGTGGCTGTAAAAAAAATGACTTTGAAACCTAAAAGTGTCGCATACGTGGTTAGTTTTTAAAATTCCAGTTTATGATTTATGAGTGTAATATAAATTAGTGAATAAATAATAACTGTTGTATGTTTTCATCTTGTTTGTATAAGTACAATCATGTCAGAGTTGGAAGTGTTTAATTTAAATACCAATTTAGTGAACCAAAGCACACTTTCTGCACAATTTGGAGAGGGCGGTCCAGTCCAGCCAGCATTGTTCTGAAGGGAAAACCTTTCACTGGAGGAATCTCGGCTTACGACAGTGGACTGGGGTGAGCTTACAAGGTGCAGAGCTTTCTGCAGAAAACACCTATCATTGAAATAGTCCTGGTTAATGTTACGAAAACCATCCACAACCAAGTGGAAGACTATTTTCAGCCTCCTTATTGGAAAGCTGCATTCCACAGCAGATAACCATCGCAAGACAATAGAGCCAAAGGTGAAAAACGGCCTGTCTGCGGAGAGCAAGCCTTTGGCCGCATGATCTAGACAGGTTTCATAAAACATCCAAGTCATTTTTAAAGCTCCAAATTATACTATTTATAGGTTTCATCCAAGTTGAGTTAGCCTGATTTTTATCCAACTAATATACACATTAACATTGTATAACATTAGGTTAAAATAGGTACACAGCTACCAACTCTCTATATAGCAACAATTATTAGATTTGAAGAAAATGGTATTTGGCTCTTCCTTATGATCCTTGCAAGTAAAATCACTGACTATTCTTGTAATTTTAGAATTTAAAATAAAATTAAATTGCCGAAAGAACTATAAAATGCAGAAAAAAGCAATAGGTTGCTCCCCACCTTTTTTTTTTCTTTTCATGTAATAAAAAAAAATTGAGGTTGAAGTGCTTCTGTGTATTAGCAGCCATCCTACCAGTGCATGCGTGCTAGCGTGCGGCCGCTCTCAGGGTCTTCCTGTGCTGACACACCGCGACGCAGGAGTCTGAAGGCTCGTCTGATGCGTCGGCTGCAGCCTCAGCCGCTACTCACAGCCTTTGCTACACCAGAGGATCAGAGAACTGCACCAGTTGATAACAGTTACACACAGCAAAACTGTCTGAGACTGTCTGCTATTTGTTTTTAAAAGCCTAGATTGGCCTTTTTTATCTCTTTTTTCTAATGTGTGTAAATTCTCAGAGTAAGAAAAAGTACCTGTTTGTCTTTCTTACAGATTCATTCTTCAAAGCTAAAGTGAAATCGAATTGGGGCATCAGATATTATAAAAAGGGCCAGAAAAGATGCAGTAATATAATTTGTTCAAAATACATCACAGTTTTCTGAGAATTGCATTAGGTGTGTGGTGCCTCTGCTTGTCTCCTCTTCATTACCTGCAATTCTGGACGTTGCTCTCTGCCATATTACAGACAAGGGAATGGTGGACATCGCATGTAACATTTTAATATGTAGCCAAGATGGAGTTTGTGAGGTGATTTATGTCTGCTGAGCACCTTGTGCCTCTGATAACAGTTCCCGCCATTGCTTTATTTTACAGACGAGAGAAAGAGAGAAAGAGAGAGAGAGAGAGAGAGAGAGAGACAGAGAGAGAGAGAGAGACAGAGAGAGAGAGAGACAGAGAGAGAGAGACAGAGAGAGAGAGACAGAGAGAGAGAGAGACAGAGAGAGAGAGAGACAGAGAGAGAGAGAGACAGAGACAGAGAGAGAGACAGAGACAGAGAGAGAGACAGAGACAGAGAGAGAGACAGAGACAGAGAGAGAGACAGACAGACAGAGAGAGACAGAGACAGAGAGAGAGACAGAGACAGAGAGAGAGACAGACAGAGAGAGAGAGACAGAGAGAGAGAGACAGAGAGAGAGAGACAGAGACAGAGAGAGAGAGAGACAGAGACAGAGAGAGAGACAGACAGAGAGAGAGACAGACAGAGAGACAGAGAGAGAGAGAGAGAGAGCGCACAACAGAGCCAGAGCTTAGATTTCTCTTTCAGAGTGAATCTCAGCATTGGATCACTCCTTGACTCTCTATTTAAATAACACACATACAAAAACCATCTCTAGGGCA
The DNA here is from genome assembly GCA_036184795.1 of Tokudaia tokunoshimensis. NCBI lineage: Eukaryota > Metazoa > Chordata > Mammalia > Rodentia > Muridae > Tokudaia > Tokudaia tokunoshimensis. The sequence continues at coordinate 72,597,755 of BTHU01000003.1, forward strand.
ATTTATAAGGTATTTAAATAAACAGCATATTTAAATACATGCATATATCATTTAATGTGTAATAGATATAAAATGCTCTGAAAACCTGAAGTTTTCTAATTTTAAATCATAATTAAATCTCTGAAATGCTATACAATTCCATGCAGGAATAGCTAGTAGGGCTTTAGCTATTTCTCAGAATACACAAGGCTAGAAACAGCATAACATAGCGAAGGTAATCATGTGGAGTGAAAAACAAAGACTCAAGTATCTGTCTTTGTGGGTACCAATTGCTATACATGCACAAAACATTTTAAGGCAAGAAAAAGGCTTTCCTAAATTCTTTGAGAGACAAATAACAAAGTAGTAGATTTATGTATTACCAAATTTAGGTTTGCCTGATATAATTAATCTTATATTTAGGAAAATAGGAAAAAAGAAACTGAAAGTAGTCACTCAATCTAGGAGGCCAGGAAGGGAGAGGCATCAGAGGCCAGCACGACAATCAAAGGATCACAGGATATATTTAGAAAATCAAAGCCCCTGAGTTTTTTTATATTTTTAAGTTAATTGTAATTATATATAAGGCAGAGTTGTCTGTGTAAGTCAGAGACATGCACAGAGCATACTTTCCTGAAGTACAAACACACTGCAGCTTGCTCTGACCGCTGAGACCGGACTGCCCACAGTATCAGAACTTTAATTTTTTTCTATTCTATTCACATATAAGATTATCTTTAATTAATGTCATAAATAGGCCCATCAGATATTAACTGAATAAAATGTTTACAATCCAATGCAAAAATCTCTCAAGTGCATAAAAAGAAAATATAGCTTTAAAAAAACTTTGCATTTTACTAAATAAATATTAGCATTTTTGAACAAAGTGTTCAGTATCACACAAGTATTACCCATTTTTTTCACAACCCAGAAAATTCAATCGAAAATATGACAAGGTGAAATACATTTCCACCCAGACACAAGGTCCAGTATTCAGGTAATAGCATGAGCTTTCCTTAGCCAAATTCACTGCAAGCAGCTTTCAATTAAAACATAGTAAATATTTAAGACCAGTCACAGAGTCTACTTTATGAAATAGAAATCTACAGCTATTCTTACAGGAACTCTTCTCTGTTGTCATAATCATTTTAATTAAATTCTCATTTTTCAGGTGGTCCCTTTAATTGTTTTTCCTACTTCTTAATGTGTTTTTTAAAGCCATCTCTTGACTGCAGCTGTGTGCGATTGGTTTTAATGGTGGCTGTTTCCTTTTTTGCCTTCTGTGAATTACAATTTTAAATGGTTACACATTTTTTGTTGTTGTTTTACTGCCTTCAGCAGTTTCTGAAAGATGTTTAATGCTGTTAGTGAACATTTTCATTTCCCATCTGAAAAGCCAAGATCCAATTTGAATATTCCATATTGGCCTTTTATGCCCTGTTTTATCTTTTAATATGTAAATGAAAGTATTATAAAGTTGTAGATTTCCAGAATTATAACTTTTAATTTTCTCTTTTAAAACATGAATTCAATAAACAAGAAAATACATAATTTCTCTTTTATGTTACACGTTATATTGTTCGTGAGAACACCTCTACTTTAGATGGTGACAACTAGTGCAGCCAAGAATGAATATAACATGAAAACAAGGGTTTTACATGTGAACTTGAATTATCAATGAGTTTAGAAACTCAACATCCTGGGTAATTCAGCTTCATTCTCACCGTAATAGAAGAACACTTCTACCCAAGGTGCTATTCTTCTACATTACTTATAAAGTTCACTTTAAAAAGGTTGTACTTACTGCCGGGGTTATCGCCAATCCCGCTGCTTTTCCCATTCCAGTACCACAGAAGAAGAGTAGCATCACGTGACCCTGAGAGGACATAGCAATTTCCCCCTATGTATGACTCAGAGCGAGCTAGGCAAGTGACGACATCCCAATGGCCAAACACCACTTGGATCAATTTTCCTGAAATATAACACAATTTTTCTTTAAGCCACAATTAAAAGACAAGGCAAACTTCTATAAAAAAAAAATAACCTGCAAGACAATGCTGCCATAATAATTCAGATCTTAGAACATTCTGATCTGGCAGGGTTTTTTTGTTTGTTTTTAAATGCTACCTATAATAGTGAAAGAAAAATCAATTTAATAGTGACAAGATTTTTGAAAGGCATATGTTAAAACTACTTCAACAAATACTTGTGTATGAGGACACCATATCCTTAAGTACAGCTACTATAAATTACTAAAGAATACTACTTACTGGTTAAAGCAGCCCAGGAGAACACTTACACTGGAACCATTTAACACTTTCTTGAGTTACTCAGTGACACAAACCAAAGCCTGCTGCCTTCCAGAACGTCCTCCAGAGGTTGGCTCAGTAGCCGCCTTGCCTGGACTCATGATATGTGTGGAAACTCTTTTGTTCTTAGGTCACCATGAAGAGCGTTCCTACTTTTCCATACCAGGACTACATGGACTAACTTTTGATCAAAGGAACAGTTTATCATGGTTGCAGTTCAAACCCTGTCACTCTTTCTTTGCCCTAATTCTCTGAATGATGAAAATTCCTTTGGGGTGATGATGAAATCAGGATTATAGTGGCTTAATGGGAGGACTGAGAACAGAGAGAAGAACCTGGTCAATGTACACACAGGCAGGACTTCAAACCCAGGAAGAGTGCGGTTCACATAACAGTGTTAGAGACAGAAAACAAGTCCTTGGTGTGCAGAGTCTTTGTCTGACTAACACTGTGATAAAACATTTATAGACTCATCTAAAGAATCCGGTACTGCAGCCCCTCTATGTCACCCTGGTTTATAGTTAACTTTTCCCTTGAAAAGTCTATAGTCTACAAATGAGTGTTACAGAATGCCTACCCTCAACATTCAGCATGGTTTTAGAAGGGAGTGTCAGTAGGACAAGATTATAACTCAAATGTTAAAAAAAAAACTGAAAAAATTTGTTTCAACCTGGAACATGCAAAACAATATTCAAAAACCTAAGTTCTCAATTGTAACCTTTCCCCTTTTCCCTTCCTTCCTACCTTCCTTCTTTTGCTCGTCCCTCCCTCCTCCCTCCTCCCCTCTCCCCCTCCCTTCCTTTCTTTTTTGTTTTTTGAGATAGGGTTTTTCTGTGTAGTCCTGGCTGTCCTGGAATTTGATCTATAGACCAGACTGGCCTCGAACTCAGAGTGCTTGGATTAAAGGTGTGCCACCATCATCTAGCTACTTTTCAAGAAAATAAACAAAAAAATTATTAAATTTATTAAAGGAAGTATTCACTTAAATTTTTAAATTATTTATTACAATAAACTTAAGACTTATAAATGTTTCAAATTTAGAGATGAAATAGTGAAACATTTTGTCCACATCAGGTAGATGTCAAATGCATGTTTTCACTCATGAGAAGCAGCTTGCAGAACTGACCACCACCAACCTTAAAAATCAGACTTATTTCAATTGCAAATTACAGTTAATACGGTAAAATCTCCTGCTGCAATTAAAGCAGATCAAAGATTCAGTTAAGGCAGGTATTTGAACTGTTAAATGTGTCACAAGTTTTTTAAATGTCTTCACCCTTCTAAAGGCACTAGAACACTTCACTTACAGAGTCAGATTATATTAGTAAGGCATATGCTAGAAAGAATTTGGTATTTTAAAATAAGGAAGTCAAAAGACCAAATTAAATATGAAATGTATAGCAATTTTTATTTCATTTTCAAGTGAAGATGTTTAGTAATAAATGGTCACATCATATCTTACAGGGCAGAATGCAAAAAGTGGGTAGCTGGCGGCACCCATAGTTAATCAGAGATCATGTGTTTTAGCTGTAGAAGGAAGCCAGGCAGGCCATATGAGTGTCCCGTTATTCAGGAGCAGGCTTATGTCTGTTTTGGAGTCCAGCAACTCTGGGGCTGTATGAGTACTATCAAGTAGGTAAATGAGGTCCACAGTACCCAGGAGGCTCAGGTCAGGAGTCCTGCTGCTGTACTGGGAGCCTCGCAAAGGGAGAGCAACTGTTTGTTGGGTAGCTTACTTAATTTCCAACTGGGTCAGGGACCAGGTAAAAAGGCTTAGCTGTGAAACTGGGATGCATTCACAGAAGCTTCCAAGATTCCTATATCATTTCTCCCTAAGCAACTGCTCTCTTTCTCCAGCATCAGTGTGAGGAGAACTGATACTCAGTTGCTGTGGTTCCCTTTTCTTCTGAAATTTCCTACTGGTTTAATTTTGCCCTGAAGCAATCAAAATTATGAAGCTTCAACAGTATTTTCCTAGCATGTACTTGGTGCTAAGCACTAGGTTATTTTATAAGTATACATGGTTTCCACCCTCAGGGCCTTTGTTGTCTGATGGGGAAGACAAACATTGAAATAAAGTGAACAGACACACAAGGGTATCAACTATTCTACGAAAAGAACTGTCTAAATGCAGTGAATGGAGGAAAGATCCAAAAGGGAGGGAGACATAAATGTTACGCCAGAGGAGTTCCCGATTTTAATCCAGCTTAGTTTTATTCTCTACAGGTTCCAGTGCAGGCCAGCCCTGGGAAACGATGCGTCTGTGCCTCTGTCCCCCCCACCCCGCCCCGGCAGCCATACTTGGCAGTCTCTGCTGCTGCTCTGATATGGAAGCTTGGTCCTCCTCAATAAATCGCAGTATAAATACCTGCTCTTTTTGGTAAATTATTTTCTGGTAATCTCATACGTGTTCCGCAGCCTTTGTTTTCTGTTTCCTTTAATCCCAGCCCACCTTTCCATGCGCTAATGTCAGATATTACCCCAAACACTGGAATGTCCTTTTTTGACAGACCAAATTTTCTAGTTAATGTTTTATTTGACAGCTAAGCTACAAATAAAGAAATTCCAGCACAGGACTCCGCACGGCTGCATCTGAATGTAGCCTGAAAAAACGCGACTGCCGGGGAAGGTTGTATTGTTGCCTCTGTTGCCCTGGCTGCACCCTGAAAACATGATTTATGTTTCAAGAATTTCCTGCTACAACCCAAGAACCCCCTCCCTAGTCTAATAAGAGAAGGATTATTTTGGCTTGTGTGCTAAAATATAATTGAATTCAACACTTGTGATGGCTTTGCTATTATATATTAACTGATTATACAATTTTTACTTGCTTGTCTATCAAACTTAAGGAAAAAATTGTTGATATTATCTTTTGTCATAAAAACACAAATTCCTATTTTCCTCACTGAAATTACTTTTAAATAAAACTAGTGGCTGAGTTATGTATACAAGAAAGTACAAGGAATATCACTTGAGATTTCTTTTTTCTATACTTTTATAGAAAATATAAATTTTTACTTTTATAAGTCAGTCCTATTGATATGAAGTTTAAAATACTGTTATTTCTCATGAAATATTTTACATACACAAAGACATGTATTTTCAACATGGTATTGCAAGGTTTCTGTTGGGAGGGAGTGTGATGATATCAATTTTGTTAAGTCTAATGGGGCACAGCAGTTCCACAGGAACTTAGGGCTACAAATTACAGTGGTTTTTAAATTGACCAAGAATGGTGACACCTGCATGAGTCAATGTGGTAAAAAATAAAATGCTACATGTAAGGTCAGAAGGGCCCAGTGCACCCCCAGTCCTGGCACCATTAACTACTTAAGTTTCAATAATTCACGTACCTCTCTAGATCTTAGTTCTGTTATCTACCATATGGGATGAGGACCCTGTCTACCTCACAGCCTAACATATATGCCAAAGAACTTTGTAAGTTTTTTTTAAAAGATTTATTTATTATTCTAAGTACACTGTAGCTGTCTTCAGACACCCCAGAACCTCTTTATGTAAGGAGGGCATTAGATCTCCTTACAGATGGTTGTGAGCCACCATGTGGTTGCTGGGATTTGAACTCAGGACCCTCAGAAGAGCAGTCGGTGCTTTTACCCGCTGAGCCATCTCTCCAGCCCCTGTAAGTTCTAAAAACAGAGTGGACCCAGCAATTATGTGAGTTATTGGTACTGCACGGAAGTCCAGCTCGATTGACCTTACATATATAGGTATGAAATGAATTCATAATGAAACAACAGGAAATGTCAGTGAATCCAAATGCTTCCAAATGCCAAAATGGAAGACTGATATAATTTATGACTCTGCACATATGCCACTAAGGGCCAACCCTGCAGATGTGAAGTATTCACTGGTGGGCAGGAAGAAGGTGACATCCAGCTTGTGACGTGACATGATCAGGGGATTGGGGGTAATGGAGCTGTTCTGCACCAAGATAGTCTGTGAGGTGGTAACTTAACTCCATGTACAGTTGAAACATAAAAAACTTCAAGCCAAAAAAATAGATGAACTTAGTGTGCAAATTTTAAAATTATTTAAAATTTAAAATAATTTTAATTTTAAGGTTAACTTTTAAAAGGAGAGCAAGAAGCAGTCTAAAAGACTATTAAGGAAAACCTATGATAGGATGTATCAAGTTTAACCTGGGAGTTTAGTCAAGACAGAGAATGTATCAAATAATGCTAAAGCTCTTTTTGTCATAATGAAAAAGATAAATATGAATTAGATTATCAAAATAGAAGATCCAGTATAATAAAGAAGTACAGGTTTAGAAAACACTAATTTACTCTGCAATTTACATAACCTGGTGGAATTTTAATTTAAAGTAATCTGCCTCACAGACTGAGATAGCTGGAAAGCTCAGCTGCTCAGAAAGGCTTGGTGTCTGTGTCTACATTCATGAACTTGCGGTGAAGTGAACTATAAGAAAGGGACATCAACTATTTCCTAAAAAGAAAGAACAATTTCTACAAATAATTTTTAGAGCTTATTCTATAAATATTTCCACCAAAGAGAGTACTCCCCGCCCCGATTTCAGACACACACATTGAACTCCACGAGGAGCATCGCTGTGCAGTGCACCTACTTAGTGAGAGGAGAGCAAGGACACGTGCTTCATAAGGATTATTAGCAAGCCTGAAAGAGGACGTACCATAAAGCACTTAATTAGAAATTTCAATTTAATAGAATTTCCCACTCCCACAGCATTTAATCAAGGTACGCGCATTTTCTTCTTCCACTTGAAATATATTCTTCCAGGGACTGAGTGTCTAACAGTGGGATAGATACAGTGTGCTCAGCAGCACGAAAAAGTCAAAACAAACTAAACAACAATGCATGCCACGGTCCTATTGATTAATTATAATGAAATATATACTCAGCTATATATTATCTTTCAATTTATCTTCTCTTTTGACAGTTTCTAAAATGCCTTAAAGATATGATATTAAATTTACCAGTAGTTTGAATTTCTGACATGCAAAAATTCCTTGGACTATATCTGCTGTAACAATACTGAATTGACTTGTTTGCCCTTCTGGGAGGGGCGGACCAGTGCACATGCAGGTGCAAGCTTTCTATTCTAAGAAGTGTACCTGCCGTACACTAAGTCAGCAATCAGTTACTCCGCAGAGTGGTGCAGAACAGGGAAAGACAAGGTATCTATTCTGAAAAGACAGACTTCACATGTCTTTCAAATATGGAAAAGAAAACCTTTTAAATAATTAAAAATAATTGAAAATTATTTAAAAGTATACTTCTGTGTTTGTACACTGGCCTTAAAATTCTGTGTACACACATGGTGGTATTTATATCCATGGCTTTTCCTGCAGAAAGAATTATTTATTCTGCAGGCATGTGCTTGGGAGACAAAACGATTGAAAAACTGCCTCTTGAAAACACACTGAAGCCAAGTTGGTAACAGATGATCTAGCCCGCTATTTCCTGAAAGGGAAACATCCTCTATTTTTGGGAGTAAGATGAGAAAGCATTCTTAATGCTAAGTCAAGAAATAAAAATTACCTGTATCTGTGGAGTAGACCCGGAAACTCTTATCCCAGAAGCCACAGACGAGAATGTAGCGGTTGTCGGAAGTGATGACAAAGCATTGGGAATGCACTTGGATGCTCTGGTCCAGGAGGTCTGTTACCTGCCTCCTGTGCATCCCTGTGCCGCAGGCTGTGAAAACATAGGGAGAAGAAGGAAAAAAGAAAACTACTAAATACACATAGGCCAAGAAATCCTATGGTGCTGTCACACTGTGGGTTGGGGGAGAGGAAGGAGGAGACAGGATCCTGAAGAATACTTGACCTTTACGTATAGTATTTGAAAAGACAAATGGGAAAATATATGTAATGCTGGAAGAATGTAAGCTGTTATATTTAACGTCTCAGTAACAATGTTTTACTGAGAGAAAAAAATAGGATACTACCATTTTAAAGGCTGCATACAACCCACACAACATCTTTCTAGCTCTTGGGTAGGACAAGTAGATTACAGCTTCTAGATCCCATCACAGTTGGGGTTGTTTCTGACAATCTCATTATGTCTATTGTCACGAGGATGGATTCATGTTGTGACAATCTATTACCTTTAACATTTTGTCACAGGAAGAGATATTAGGATTTAAATGTCATATATTTGAAATACTGTAGCATCTTGTATTACTTTGGCTTTTACAGGTCTTTAATTTGACTGGAAGGGTTCTCCTCTATTTCCCCTGTTTACAGCTGCACTCTCATGTAAGCAAAGGCAAGAATGAGGATTTATTCAAGATCCTTGTAAGAGAAGAAGCCAAAGTACAGCACACTGCCACGTTCCTAGACTTGACTTAGGGGACAGGATGAGACAGCCTGCCAGCATGCTCCAAATGCAGGGTTCCTGAGACGGGATTGTCTCAGGCAGTGACACCAAAGGTGGGGAGAGCATGGATCTGCCACTGTCACAACAAGCCCCGAGAGCTTGCTTCCCTTCCCGTCCCTTCCCTCCTTCCTTTCTTTTTTAAAAAATATTATGAAGCCAACCAACAGAACCTTTGTTCTTTAGTGACTTTCCATTACAAATAAGGGTTTTCACACCGTGAAAGCAGCTTGATTGCTCCAGAAAAAATGAATGGATTGGTCAAAGCAAATTCTTGTGTCTAGTTACTAAGTTCTTTATACCAATTTTCAGTTTTTTAAGGGAAGAAACTATACTGAGAAAAATTCAGAGATACCTATTTTTTAGTCATTATATATGATATCTAAATAATGTGGGAGTTTAAAATAAGGCCTCCCAAAGTATATAAAGAAACAAGAAGGCAAAGCATTTAAAATACTCTCGGGGCTGTGCTGAGAACCACTGATGCCTGAACTATCCTGAACATACAAAGAACACACCCTACGTGTGTGTTTACAGACAGAGTCCTGCTAATGTCTGTTAGCACAACTTACCCATTTAAAATCAGCAGGTAACTGAATGTGCTTTGGGAGGCTAATGGGGTAGAAGTAGCAGCAATAGTAAAATGGGAAGACTTCCAGGTGGGGATCACACAAAGGAAGTTGCTGGCAGATGAGGGACCGTGAACCACACACCCAGAAAATGCCCTACTGCAGAGAGACTGAGGCAGACAGTCCAAGACACCTAGAAAAACAATGTGTGTGGTGCTTCCTACACAGTTACTGCCACAGTTCACACATGCAGAACCTTTACAAATGTCTCTTCTGGCCAGTATTTATATGACTTTTGCTCCTGGACTACTAGTTCTCACTAATTTGGGGAGAGGCTGGACATGCACATAATTCTGAGTGGAGGGCTCTCAGCACCCAATGAATAAAGGCCGATGTTCCTTCAGCATCCAAATGAACTAGCTTTTGTGTCTTGGGTTTGGGGTTTTGAGAAAAGGTCTCACTCTATTTAGGAGTGCCTTGATCTGGGGATCACCCCTGCCTCTGTCTCCTGAAGGCTGAAACTGCAGGTGTATACTGCTTACTCCGCAGACAAACTCCTTTCTAAGTGAATTGTTACTTGAAGTTTAACACTGAAAACTTCCTCATCCAGCCACCTGTCCATCCATCCATTTGTCAGTCCATTTGTCCATCCCTTTGTCTGTCTATGCTATCCACTTTATGAGTCTTTATATTATTCCACTGTTTTGTTAGTAAACTTACTTTGTGATTCAATCCTACACTATTTTTATTCAATAAAAATTGGTATATTTGATTAGATATGCAGCAGCTAAACTGGGGCACGACTACCTTTGGGAGTCTGGGATTCCCCATGGGATACAGGCACAGATGGTTTTATGGGAATCAATTTCTTGTTCCTCAACTTCCATATATTCTCTTGTCTGAAACTGATTTGCCCGAGAATTCTCCTGTGAGTTTTCCTTTCTTATTCCTTCTTTTGCTTTACATGAAACCACATGATATACCCTTCCATGCATAATCTTACTTTGTTTCTTTACCCCTGGGGATTAGAATCTCTTGGGAGCCCCAGGAACAACGAAAATATTGAAGACACTAGAGAGTGCCTAGGTAGGTCAGATGGCCTCGAGGAACTGAGATGGGGCTCCAATAGCACTGCCAGTTAACAAATTATTAAAAATAAGTTTCAACAGCACTGTTACAATGAAAGGAAACCTAATTTTAGACCATAAGGTACTTCTTAATAGCTTACTACATGAATTTTGCTACATATGAAGAAAGAGTTCAAAGACCTGTATGGCATTATTAAAACAAAACATTTCCCTTTCCTGTAGAGAGCAGTATTGGGGTGCCACGCCACCTGGCAGGAACCTGACATAGACCAAGGTGAAGTTCCTCTCCCAGCCTTTGAGCGGGAATTCCTGTGTTAGCCATAATCCCCTCCACCTGGGGTGGAGAGCTCAGACCAAGGTGAAGCCCATTGTTCTCCAAGGACCTGCAGTTTCCTGAGAGGCACCAGCCACCTGCTGAGCAACAACCAGTTCCAGCCTTTGGGGGAAGGGTCCCCCCCCCCATATATATTTGGAGACTCCCATTAAACTTTGAGCCTTGATCAGAAAACCTATTTGTCTTAACTTCACTTTTCTCTCACAACCCCTTTCTAATCCCCAGCTTTCCTTCCAGGTAACCTGGCAACCCGTTCGATGTAACTGCAACAATTACTCTTTCCCATCTACTTTCTTACACAACATTCCTCAGCTATAAAATCAAAAGAACAGGAATGGATCTGCAGGACAAATCTTAGGCCATCCATGCATGTGCTATTAGAAGGGAAAAACCCATCTAGTTGACTCAAGACTTATTTCCTGTAAGGGCTTCTTTTATATTTCCTATATTTCAGAAATATTGCTAAAGATTATTACAGGGCTGGGATGCACTTCAGTCAGTGGAGGAACCTGTGCTGGTTTTCAGTGCCACACTAAAAGGTCAATATTAAAATTAATTACAAGTATAAGTCCTGTAAGAACATGGGGAGTAGCAGCACACACCTGGGATCCTGGTACTTAGGAGGGTGACACAGGACAACCTGGAATTCAAGGCCAGTTTGGGCTATATAATGCGTTCTAGGTTAATCTGGGCTACAAGGTGAGACTTTAATATAAAAACCAAAATGAAGAAAAAATTTAGTCAGTATAATCAATTTAAGATTTTAATTTTAATTTTGGTATGCGATATTTTTATGTATTTCCAAATTTTTTATGAAGTAAAAAAATCTAAGCCTTGAGTGCATAGAAAAAATTAACTTTATAAACACATGTTTAACTTTCCATACACATATTCATGGCTGAAACATGTAATAGAGTAATCAAGTTTTAAACGTTAAGATGAAACTATATGGAGAAAATAGGTTATAAATCCAAAGTAAAAAAGGAATTTGATTAAATTTTCAACTGTTGAGGGTTTTCATATGTATTTTTAAAAGTAAAAAAATGTTGAATATCAGTTCATTTTTATATTGAGATTTCACTGGATATATTACAAATATACTATTACAAATGTTTTTTACTATGTTAGAAATTTTAAGTATCTGGACTTATGATAAAAACGTTTATGTATTAGTTTTATGATTACTGAGAAGGAAGCTGGGCTGTGTTCAGTTGGTAGAGTCCTTGTCTAGTATGCAGGAAGTCTTGGGATTGATCTTGGTTGGTGGTGCACAGCTAGGAAATCTCTGCATTTAGAAACTGGAAGCAAAAGGATTAGAAATTTGGGGTCATCCTGGGTTATATACTGAACTTGAGGCCAGCCTGGGCTACATAAGATTGTTACTTTAGTGGAGGAGAGGCTGTTTGGTGGCCAGTGATCTGGAAGCTCCCATGGTAAACCATTTCCTACAGGCTGAATTTGACCCACGGCATCTTTAAATTTGATGCTTTACTGGAAAGCAGCCGCACTCTTTTGTTTATACACTGTTCACTGTGGCTTTTGTACTGCAAAGAAAGAGTTAAATAATTGTGTCTGAAACCTTAAGATGCACAAAGCTTGAAATATTTAGTATTTGGCCTTTTACCAAGAAACTTTGCCCACACTGGCTGAATTCACTTAATTATATTACAGAATATTCATTGCCATGTTTTAAAGCAAACAGTGAACCTATAATTCAGAGAGTGCTTTACATGTCTTAGCAAATGAGCTTTATTTTTCTGATTTTAAAACTATACAGTGAGCATTTAGCTTTGCTACTTTTAACAAGTAGCAAACAGTATCTTTTCAAAGCAAAATGGAATTAAGAGACCAAAGTGAAATTCAGAATAGTATTTACTAGGGAAAAGATTAATGAATTGGTTTTGAGTTTAAGGTTTTGTTCATGCATCCTACAGTAGAAAACCACTTAGTGAATGATAACATTTAGTGTTCTACTGCGGCAAAGACTGTAATGAAAAAGAGGGTAACATAAAATAGGCAACATTGTAGATTTTAAAATAATTAGTCTGCTCTTTCATATGAAAAATTTATATGTAAAACAGTAACATTCTAATGAATTTATTTGTTCAGGGCAAATTTGCCAACATTACAGGCCAGACATTCATGCTGGCTGCTTACTTCATGGTAGGGCAATTAAGTTTTTCTTTTTCTTTTCTTTTTAGTTTTAAAAGTTATCAAGGCTTAACCTTTTTGGTGACACCACATCTGAAATCCCAATGCATAAGAATGACAAATGCTAACTAGAGACTTCAGCTGACTCACAACCATAACAGCAATTAAAATTCCCAAGTCCTCTGCACAGATGCTCTCCTCCTTCCCAGTGGCGCTTGCGAGTCTCCTCCCTATTTTTTTTTCTTCTCCCTCAACAAATTTAACCTCCAATGGCAATTTATTGGCTGCAGGACTCTAGGAAAATGAATACAAATATCTTAACACTACCATTGGCTGGGTAATATATTTCAACTTGGAAACTGCTCTGCGATTGCACATTAATCCCCTCTGACTGAACAGAGCCCAGGAAGAAAGGATTGATCTCCTCTAACGATGAGACCCTGGCATTACAGTTTTATTTCTCACAACACAGTGCTGCTAAGAATCCCACCGTTATTATGAAAATTTCCCCAGCAAAGAAGCTCCATCACATTACATTTGCACCAATTCATCATAACGCACCTCGCTCCTGCTCATCAACAAGTCTGAGTGATGAAAAGATCCAATATTATCCTGACAGTACTTCATGCGCATTCTCAATCACACATTATTACAGCATCCATATTAATTTTCAGTGACACGCGTCCTAGGCCTGTTCAAATTAGGCAAACCAACGAGGGGGAGTTGATGAAATACCAGCATAGCCACAGCTCATTGCATTCCAATTTGCATGCAAATGGTTTATCAGGAAAATTCCATTCCCAGCAACCAGCAAGTGAAAAACAACTGTAATCTACACTTCAGGGCCACCATACAGAGCTTAATGAATCGCAAAGAGAGAAAGAAGTGACAGACCTATGAGAGGATCGATTTCCACTGGCAGCTGGTATGGCTGGTCTTGTACAGCACCTTGGTGAGCTGGAATTCACAGAAGAAAAAAAAGGCATTATTTTTCATATACTTAACTACAAAAATGCACAAGTCAACCTTATGTAGAATTGTTTCCAACCTCCAAATCTCTCATGCAATTTTGTGAAGTTTAAAGAATAAAATTCCAGGTGCTTTTATGGCTAGCTTATTAAACATTTATTTTAGATTAGTGCTGCTCTGAACATGTGCCATTGCGGTGGCTCCAGTCCTAGGCCATAAGCTATAGCAGATGCTTGACTGGCAGCCTCTGATGCTGCAACAAAACAAAATTAAGTGGTAAAGCGTGCTGAAAACAAAATGTGACAACCATCTGCTGACTGTAGCAAAGACTATTTTTTCGTTACTTCTTAAAAAGGCAGTTTTGAATGCTGCAGCACAAAGGATCCACAAAACTGTCAATTTATGATGGAGAAAGAGAAAGCTCTAAGTCAGGGGACATTTAGTGTTTCATCCATCACTAAAAATCAATCAACTGAAAGTTTGAATAAAAATAAAGAAAGGTATCTGCAGATAAATGTTTTAGTTAAATGCATTTGACTGAAATATTTCCTTAAAGACTGGAGTGAGGGTTTTTACAAAGTTTTATTAATATTTAATATTTTCATGGTTTTGATTTAAAAATACCCTGAGAAGGGAATGAGTTAGGAAAATCAATCCTTACTAAGAATAGTTTGTTCCATTCTTAAAATGGCCTTTATAGATGCAAGCACAGTTACATTGTAATTGAAAGAGGTTTTTTGTAAGCTATTTCTCTGCAAGAGATAGAAAGACTGTAGGTAGAGAGGAAACGCCACTCACTGGCTTGCTCTGCAACCGACGGCTCAGTACACCCTAAGGTAGAGTGTCTGACAGGTAACTGTTTCAGATTCATAGCTCTGATCACTAAATTTTAGGTCCCCTTCTGAATTCTTTTCTTTAAAGACTGCCCTTCACCCTGGGTGCTCAATACTGACAGCATGGCTTGGATGGGTCCCCAGGCCTGCTCAGTACTGTTAGATCTCAGGAAGGTTTCTGACTGTTGTTGATGACTGAAAATAAAATATTGTGCATTTTATAAGTTCATTGGATTACTTTAAAACTTATTAGGGCATATTTTCTCTAGTTATTAAATGTCAACTTTTCAAGGATGCTTGGCAAGCTTTAATATTAATAAAATTCTAGTGAGACCAGACCAATACTGGCAGTAAAAATTATAGGTGAGTGTACGAAACTGAAGAAGCTGAAACTGTGTCTCACCCTGCTGATTTACTATCTTTGCTGATAAAGAAATTAGAGTCTCGCAGAGAATGTTTGGGAAAATACAGCCAGCCTCTGGTCTACCCAGCAGAGCCACTGACTTCCAGCTATGCTAAGTGTCATTCAGAATGTTTCTCTGCTCTGAGACCTGAGAGCATAGAAATTTAAAGCCAGTTGTTGGAGAATGGAGCTTAAGGAGTTTAGCCAGCCTCCAGTCCTGCTTCTGCTATCATGGGCAAGTCTTATAGCTTCAGCTTCCTGCTCTATCATATAGGCTAGATGGCATACATTGGATCATATAATGTGTCATTAACTGCGATTTGATCTACAAAAGGAACAACTGAATAAGACTCAACCTACACACTTGGGCTGTTGAGGAACTGAGTCAGTATGCCCCATAAGATGATCAGGAGGCTCTTCAATGACATTTTAATGAGAGGAGAGAATGAAATTTGTGTCTTGTTTTGTTTTGAGTGCTTGGGATTGAATCCAAGACTTTGATTATGTTACAATACTTAGCAAATCCATGACAGAAAGTATCTATTTTGTAAGTAAGGGCACAAATATTACTTGAACTAAAAACAATGCCAACCTAATGAACAGGTTATGGAAACCCTAGGTCCTCAGAAGAAAACAGAATCTGAAATTCAAGAAAAACTGACCAAATCTGAATTTGACATTCCCCAAGAAGAACTGCTATAGATTTGTTTTAAATCAAGACAGGTAAAAGGATTATGTGATAGCATGAAATATCAGGGCCCCATAAAAAAATCTGACAGGAGGCACAGGCATGATGGAATTACGCTTAGAAGTTTTAGATGGAAGCGTAGATCTGGATATCACATTCTAGAAGGACAGTTTCGTGTGGTGAATGCTCATGGTATCAGTCTCTGTATTTGTTTGTGGTAAGTTGTATCCCACTGTGAAGGTAGTGATGTGAAGGATGGGAACAAATACTGCTAATGAAATAGACATGGGGCAATGCGAGCTCCCTAAAGACAGTACAGAGACATGCCGGCCCCAGCTCGAACCTTACAATGGTGCGCTTTTGCTGGGAACAGAAGGATACACATGAATGGGACTTAGTGGTACAACCAGGCATTAGATTAATTATTAGATTAAATATTTTGTGTATTTACAGAAAAAGTGGGCCAGGGAAAGAAAACTCTTGCCTACCAAGTATTAAGGGAAGTACGTTAGTTAGAAGCATGGCTGATTCAAAGGGGAAACGTCAAAGAGCTTAGTCCTCAAGGCTTAAGGTATAATCTTGGAAATGGGTGTACTCAGTTCCAGTGTACCTAGGTTTTCCAAGAGTTGAAGGGTCTGTCCCTCCACCAGGCTGCTGTCCCTCAGTTGGGACTGAGTTCTCAGAGCTGTTTCACAGTCACCTAGTAGAAGCATCACTTGGGGTTGTCTTGGTGTCAGGCACATTGGGACATTTGTAAAGCTCCTGGGCAGCCTCACACAGAGTAGGAAAATCCTCTAGTATGTCCACCAGCAGCTCTTCTCATGAGTAGAACTGGAGAAATGAACACTTACATTTCTTAAAATGTTCACTCCCAAATATAAGCATGTCTCTTGAAGAAACAGGGACAAAGATCTAATAATAGACACATTAAGGAACTGTTTCAATCTTCCTGTTTTCACTTTTCAGAAATCTGTTCTCTAATCAAATACTGGCATTTCTATACACAGTGTATCATTTCCATTGGCCATGAAAATGGCTATGTTTAATCAATTTTGATGCCAATTATAGGTTCTTTTTGAAAGATTTCTTATTGAGTTTAGTCAATATACCAGGTTTTTGTTTAAATTTCTTTTGCTTCACTTTGAAAATCTCTTATATTTGATTTGGTGAGGCTCTTATTCAATACTGTGCCTTTGCAACTACTTCAGGTTCAGGTGCTTAATGGAAGCTTTATGAATTTAATGATGAGCAGAACTCCAAACCATTTCTACCTATATCATTAACTTTTTTGGGAAAAGGAAATTATCTTTAGGACTTAAACAAATTTTCCCAACTTCTTAACACCATTTTAAAGATTATGGTGGGCAGGAGAGATAGCTCAGTAGTTAAGGGCACTGACTGCTCTTACGGAGGACTCAGGTTACAACACGGCAGCTCACAACCATCTGTAATTTCTGGTCCTAGGGGATCTGTCACCATTTTGGCCTCCACAGACACTGCATACATATGGTGCATAGGCATTCACGCAGGTAAAACACCTACCACACACACAATAGTACATTTTAAAGGTGTTTTAGAAAATTATAGTGGAAAAACAATTCAGATCCTTATATTCCTGTTCCAGAAGAAGCAATAAAGAATTCACTGAGGTATAGTCAGAACATTTGAATTACAACTATCACAGACCAGCCACAGAGATGGGGAATGAAGAAACTCCCTAGGTTTTAGATTCTAATGATTATTTCAATTAAATATGGCTATTTAGTACTTAGTGGAAGAAGACAGTACTAACAGGTATGCAGTGTTTGTACTGTATCCTATATATGCTCCACAATAAATTCTACCATGCCATGCATAAAAGGGTAAGGTTGGGGGTGGAGATTAATAGAACAGCATTTGCTGTATGAGAACTTAAGTTCAATCATCAGAACTTCAAAAGAGCAAGAAAAAAGTAGAATTTCTGGTAGACACTAGATGAAAGAAAGTTTTTCAACAGATGTAATACAAATGAATGATTTTGGAAGGGGGTGCCTGATAATTATATGCCATTTACAGATATAACACACAGTACCATTATACTAAAATATTATGTTAAAAACTGTTGCCAAGGACTAAACATAAGCCACCAGATGCTAAAAGTGGCTTATGTGTTAACATTTATACTGTATGTCTCAGAGGGATGTCTTTAAGCATTTGAACTATTTGCCATTTTGACCTAATGTTTCTTACTCACCAGGAAGGCTGTGCCACTTGTTCACGGCAAAGAGCCTGTTAGCAGTAACAGTGATGACAGCAGGCATCGCCAGGCCCGGCTGGGTGTTGGCTGCAACGTGGGTGACTGGAGAATTGGAAGGGAACTTTAGGACCATGATGACATCTTGCTGGGCCTGGTCTGTGAACATCAATGGACTCTGCAGGAGGAGATACTGTTGAGTGGACAGACAAGACCCAAGTAAACAAGAAGACACAGGAAGACAGGATACGGGAGAAGAAGAGGAAGATCATGTTAAAATAGGCTGTAAGTCAACGTGTGCTGTTCAGACAGTTTTGCACAACTGTGCTCACCATTGGCTGGCTTTGCCCATGGCACATAATATTAGCCACAGTCGACCACCTCCCCCACAGCACTCAGGATTGAACCTTGAGTCTCCAACATCCTAAGCAAGTGCTCTGCCACTGACCTACATTCCCCGCTCATGTGGGAAGTTTTGGTGACTGAAGTAGAATGTGTTAACCAAAAACCTACAAACTTCATTGGCTCCCTTCCCTTGCCTACTGCCCTCCAATTCTACAAGATGGCGTGACTTAGACTTAAAGTATTGGGGGATGTGTTAATCCATTCCAGTTGTGTCAGCCAGTGATCTTGTCATTGTAATACAAAAATAAAAATAGGAAGAATGAAGGTAGGCAAAAGGCATAAGGCAAGCTTAAGGTAATTTCCAAACATAATCAAAAGTAAGTCTTGAGTAGCATGTAGATTTTGACTACTAAGATATGATTAAAACAAATATATTTTGAAAAATAAGGAAGCATGCATTTATTATTATGGTGGAGAATTTATGCATGTAATATATAAACTTAATTATAAAGTTATTTCGAAGCAATGAAAATGTTGCTTGTAAAAACAATATTATTTATATAGTCTATCAAGCCATAAACAGGAATAAAGAGAAATACCTCAATGCTCCTTTTCCCTTTTAGTTACAAACAACAAAATAGCCTTTAAAGCTCAAGACATTTTTGACCTGTACTTAGAAAGTTAGAAACTAAGAAAAATATTATGCAAAATATTCTTCTAATAACCAGCATCAAAATAAATCTTGAAGATTACTAGGAATTTGGATCATTCCTACAACCCATATGTCATAACCTAAGACATATAAAACACTACTCTAATTTATTGGCTTTATTTGTCCTTTGTGGTCTTCAGCTATCACACAGTAATTGCACTGTGTGTTCTCGGCAATTCTCTCCTACCATGTCTATTTTCTAATAGCTGATTAGTATCATTCAAAATTGAAACACTTTGATGAAATGCTGCTGGCTGCCTTCCTACCATATTTCAAAACACCAGGTATATGTAAATGTTGAGGCACATATATTTAACACATTTATTCAGAACTGCTAATAAAAAATTAAATACATTTGCATTTTTATTATCAGTCCTTTTAAAAAAGTTATTAAGAGTACTTAGAAAAACATATTGCACTAAGATTTCCTATTTGCACTCTTTGCATAAAGGTGTAAATAAAGGCAACTAATAAGCTACCCAGACACCCTTCTGAGCAAGTGGCTAAAAGCCAATCAATATTATGAGTTAATCCTCCCTGGATGCTCATTCAATTAAAGGTGTCAGTAATGCCTCATCTGATGTGGCCTCAATTAAATCCAACTATCTGATGGTGTGAACACACAGGGGGATACAGCAACAGCAGCAACACCAGACAAATAGGCAGCTTTCGCGTGCCTGCTAATTACTACACCTGGTGTATATTATGGTTCCCGCACTTACCGCAGCACGAGGCAGCTTTAATTTCTGCTATATTCATATGTGTGTATGCTGGGGTGCAGTTGTTTGGGAACTCCTGAATGTTAGTAAAAACAATCAATAAAAAGTGGGCTCTTAATTCTAAAAACTCCTGGTATCAGTAATTTTTCATACACAGACCTTCCTGTGGCTTTTATGACATTAGAATGAGAAGATGAGAAACAAGAGCACTGACAATTCCTGTGAGCTCGCTCTTTAAAGCCCTGCGAAAGGAAAGGACTCCATCTCAGCACCCCAGCCTTACTTTCAACTATATAGTTTAAAAATAATATTAACTAAAGTCAATTTATAAACTCAGGGAAAATCAGAATACAACATAATCATAAAGTCTCCCTGAATGGAAGTTCCTACATTTTTCTGATATTAGCTGCCCATACTGTAAATGTTATTTGGCTTAAATTGAGTAGCTTTAAAAGGCCTTAACAAGCATGAAAAACAAACAAACAAAAACAAAACAACAACCCACCACCAACACCAAAACAGTCAAAAAATAAAATCCAACCCTATGTGTAGGAAGAACATTGCTTTTACATGGAGAAGCTTAGAGCCAACTCTTGACCACGTGGTAAGGACAAGTCACTTTCCATAGCAAGCAACAGACACAACTTCTGCAACTGACCACTGCTGCCTTAGAACCAAGTGTCCCTGCAGACAGTTTCTCAGAAGGAACTTTGGGAAGGGAAACATGCTCTGCCATGCTGGGCTGGGCTCTGCCAATGACAGCAGCTGCATAGAAACTGAGAACTGGTAAAACTCAGATAAGAGAAACAAACTCTTTAATCCTGGGAGCCTCTGCCAGCCAGTCTGAGAAAAACATAAGAAGCAGCTAGCCAAATCCCATTTCGCCTCCCCAGATTAATGGCATGCTTGCTGAAAACTGTGGTTTCTTTTTAATGTGCCTTTCTTTGCTACCCACTTGTGTATCAGATTAAAATAGGACTTGTACAGGTCTGAAAAGGAGTTTAGATATTCAATTTAGAGAATAAAGATAATAATGGCCTTCTACCCTGCAGGTCTGCCTCCAGGAGCCAATAATCCTTTGCCAGGAGGAAGAAATGGTACATGGGCCCAGGAGCCATGGCCATGCAGTGACCCTGGGTCAAGTCAGTGGAGCAGTGGAAGGGCTTCTATCAAGCATCTCCCAGAAGCCTGAGTGCCATCTACAAGCTATTGCCAAGACTAACTTATATGCCCACATGTAACCCATTTTTCGTATGCTTATGGCATTATCTTTCATTGTTCACTCTTCATGTTTTCTTATGCCTACTAGTCACCCTTGATGTTCATTTAAATCTGATTTCACTGGTTTAATAACACTACATAAATGGTGATACAATTGTTTTTAAAAGGTTGTACTTATTATGGCCAATTCACGTTACTATAGAATAAAAGGGAAAACCCTGGAGGAGAAAAAGGAGTGTTAGCAGGAAAGAAAGAGACACAGACAAAAGGGAGGAGAGAGAAAAGGATCAGAGGTCAAAGGGTGGTGACCATCTCTGTCTTGGGCCCTCTTGGCTGCTCGTCTTTTCTTCCTACCATCTGTCACAATGCTGTCATCTCTATGCTACAGCATGGAGTTTGGATTTATCATAATTTGTATGTAAGATTAATACATATAGATTCTAACATATAGATGTTATAGTCTCTATTCTAAATCTAGAACAGTAATAAGCACAGTTTTATGAGGAGCATTGCAAGAAAAAATACTATCAGTTTTTAAAACTATATCATCATATGAATCAGTTTGTTGTTTTGTCAAAAATCCCCGCTTCCCGCCTCACCAAAGGAGACTACTCAGAAACTAAAGGCGGACTAGTCGTGACTATAGGCTGGCCTTGACTTGTTTGGCATATATAATGTATGAGTTGAAAGGAGGGGTCAAGAAGGCTCACCAGTTCTGTCTTTGGACACTGATCAACCATGGGGTGGTCCACACAGAAGGAGGAGCCTCTCCATTTCAGGCCCTCCCACTGCTAACTTGGTGAACCCATAGGGAAAGAGTGTAAGAGTGCTGGTCAACTCCCAGAATCATAAGAACCCAGGTTTGTGTATGCCAAATGGCCATTCATTCCTTTTCCTCCAGGTCTGACCCTTAGTGAACCTATATATCAGAATAATTCTATAATTCTGAAGCTAGACAGCACAGTGGGATGTTAAGAATAATAACAACAGAAAAATAAAGCAAGAAACTCACAGGATCAAATTAGAAAAAAAAAGTTTTAGTTTTATGTGTGGAGTCCTTTATTCTAGAGTGAAGAGACATGACAACTGCGACCCTTTGAACCTTGCAACAGAAACCACGAGCTGATATGAGCACTGGAGCTCAGTTTACTTTCTCATGGCTCGAGGAGAATGTGCCAGTATTTGTGAGTTGTAAGCAGGCTGACACTGTATAAGGGGAGTAGGCCCAGGCATGGTAGAGAACCTCATGCATGGTGACAGACTAGTATGGATAGCGAGAGTGAGCTGAAGAAGAGGCCAAAGGGGCGTGGAAAGCACTCACCGCCTGCATGGCTGAACCTCGGGGAGGGTGGGGCTCTATGAGCAATTGCGAAGGTGTCTGTCCAAAACTTCGGATCTGAGCTTCCACAGCCTGAAAGGAGCACAGACAAGTCTGAGAGTTAAGAGGAGCTAATTACAGGCAGGACAGTGACTGTCATCAAAACTATCACTTCATATTTGTAGCTAGTCTCATGTTGAAGATCAACCCATGTTTCTACTGGGTTCCTAGGCACCTGGCCAGCACACCCTGGATGAGGTCATCCTACAGTACTGTGGAAGTTTCTACAAAACTAATACCTTTCTCATCTTGCTCAGTGACATGAAGCAGAAAGAAGTCATTACAATAAGAAAGCATCCTTTTTTGCTTCATTATTGTCTTCTTGCTTTTCATTTTTTGCTTGTATCATCTGGATGGAAGAGTAGCTGCTCTTTTTTTTTTTTTTGAGGCAGGGTTTCTCTATGTAGCCCTGGCTGTCCTGGAACTCACTTTGTGGACCAGGCTGGCCTCGAACTCAGAAATCCGCCTGCCTCTGCCTCCTAAGTGCTGGGATTAAAGGCGTGCACCACCACTGCCCGGCTAGTAGCTGCTCTTTTAGAGGTAGCTAGAAAACTGTGGCTGCTTTGATTCTAGTCTCCATTTTCATCCTAAGAAGTAGAAAGGAGGGTGAAAACAACACCAACACAGTACAGAACCTATGAAAATGGCCTGACTCTGTATTATGTTTGACAGTCTCTTTGACCCTCAGGAGTTAAATACCAAAGTCAAAGCCATATGCTGGGTCCCAGCATGAGACAGTGCAGCCAGACCAACTAAGCAGAACAACAAGTGTGTATGCCCTTTGGGGAAGGTGGGAAGGTGTGTGGGTGGGTGTGTGTTTTGCAAAACATATCCTGTTATGTTCTTACTGTCTACTTGGCACAGACGACCATTTCCCAGCAGCTCCTTCAACATGGGAGAAGACCCCTGCCCAGAGCCAAGGTCACTAGTGACTTTGTTTACTTGCTGATGTCTGTTTCCTCCTGTGAAAACAGTACCCATGAAAGAGGTTCTGCATATTTTCCCTGGATCTCTAACTTGAGTGAAGGAATAAATAAAAGCCAGAATATACAGGGTCCTTGGATACCAGAAAAAAAGTCCATTCTTAACTCTAAGACTGAAAGAGAAATCCATCAAATCCATAAAAAAATATATGTTCACCCTGTGAATACTAAAACTGTAAACCCTAAGAAAGTTGCTCTCCAACTTTTGTATGCGCTATAGAACTTTCATGCTGTAAAACATTTAACCGATAATAAACAAGGAAATATAATTATCTGTACTAGCTGGTTTTGTGTGTCAACTTGACACAGGCTGGAGTTATCACAGAGAGGAGCATCAGTTGGGAAGTGCCTCCATGAGATCCAGCTGTAAGGCATTTTCTCAATTAGTGATCAAGGAGGGAGGGGGCCCTCGTGGGAGGTGCCATCCCTGGTAGTTTTGGGTTCTATAAGAGAGCAGGCTGAGCAAGCCAGGGGAAGCAAGCCAGTAAGAAACATCCCTCCATGGCCTCTGCATCAGCTCTTGCTTCCTGACCTGCCTGAGTTCCAGTCCTGATCACTTCCTTTGGTGATCAACAGCAATGTGGAAGTGTAAGCTGAATAAACCCTTTCCTCCTCCAACTTGCTTCTTGGTCATGATG
The DNA here is from genome assembly GCA_036184795.1 of Tokudaia tokunoshimensis. Lineage (NCBI taxonomy): Eukaryota > Metazoa > Chordata > Mammalia > Rodentia > Muridae > Tokudaia > Tokudaia tokunoshimensis. The sequence continues at coordinate 72,621,682 of BTHU01000003.1, forward strand.
TTTGTGCAGGAATAGAAACCCTGACTAAGACATTATCCAATACTAATTTGAAATTTTAATTTGCTGAGGAGAGCTCTAATGGTCTTTACAAGGACCTGAAAGAAAACAGTTATTTGTTGATGCACTCAGTGATCAGGAAGTGCACTATCTATCTATCTATCTATCTATCTATCTATCTATCTATCTATCTATCTATCTATCATTTCATTAGGTTCATTTCTTCCTTCCTCCCATTCTGCCTTCCTTCCAACAGAGTCTCACTAAGCAGTATAGGCTGGTCTTGAACTCATGATCCTTCTGCTTTAGTCTTCCAAGTGCTGGAATCATGGATATGTACCACATACAGCTGATCTTCTGCTTAGGTCTTACTGTTTCTGTCCTATAAGAGTATATTCCTGGCATAGGAAGAAGAGTGAATGTATTTGAAAGTTGAATAATACTTTGAAGCAATCTGTCTTGTAGCTGAAGACATGTTTGAAAAACTGCAGAGGATGAAAACACTTGATAGCATCTCTATGAGAATAAGTGAGAAGGCAGAGTCAATACGAACAATGTTCAAATTCTGTACTCATAACATCCACAAATTATATGATCCAACCTTAAGTTTCCTAACCTAAGGTTAAAGGTTCTCACCTATAAACTAACAATAATAGGTTAAGTGATACATGTATAAAAACCAGGGCAAAGGGCTTTGCATAAATTCCAGAGAGAGGGGAGAGAGAGAGAGAGAGAGAGAGAGAGAGAGAGAGAGAGAGAGAGAGAGAGAGAGAGAACGAGAGCACATTGTTTCAGCTCTCTGAACTTACCACCTTTGTCTGACTTTGAGGAAATAGATTAATCTGTTCCCCTTCTGGAAAACAGAGACCCCAATACCTTGTTCACAGAACTGTTTGGAAAATGAAGAGATGATCTGCATGGAGTTCAGCATCACACTTAGCACATCTGTACTACAAAGCACTAAATCGAATACAAGTGTTGTTACTAAGTTCAGCACGGCCCCTCAAACAGCGGAAACAGGGGTGGGAGAAACTTTTGGGTCTTTGTGAAGGCCCATAATGGTGGCTGGAATTCTAGAAAACTGAAATATGACTTGAATTTTAAAGTGTGTTTTTGGGCTAAGAGTCTACAGACAGAGTGATCTTTTCAGAGGTTTAGAGAATAGTCAGAAAGTTGAGTTGAGCACCTTAATCCTGTGAAAGCTATGTGACAGAAACAAAGGGATGAGTGGGAGAATTACATCCTAAAAAATCAGTAAGTTATAGAGACTGATGCCCTTGAGCAATGAAGGAAGACAAAACTATCTCACTCTCTTTGTTATGGCTTACAGTTTCAGATAATAACAAAGCAATTAACAGAAATAGTGGTTTCTGTTACAAAGAAACAGTCTGACAGGAGAAAGGTAGGTAGTAATTTTTGTCAAACTTGTGGAATCTGTAGTCCAATATGCAAAAGAAAGCCCAAGCCTGGCTCTGAGATGAGAGATGGGAGGTACTGACTTGGGTGTCATTCATCCAAAACGTTGTCTTGGTTTTGTTGTTTTGTGTGTATGCTCTTCCTCTTACTCCCCCCTCTCTGAAATCTTACAAGCAGCATATACACAAAGGAACCCAGAGCCAAGCCTTAAGCTTAACCTTAAGCTCTTGGGAAAGAGAAACGTGGGAAGGCTCTTCTCAAATGCAACAATGTCCTAGAAAGGCTTTGTCATGACTGATCTTCAAGCTGTGCAGTGATATCCTGTGTCAGCCAACAAGTCTCAACTCTGCCTATCATTTTAAAGTTCACCCGCCATTTTCACTCGTCTCAACCCTGCAGCAGTTATCTGTGTTGGCCACAACTGTTTCTTCATTCTCTTCTGCAGCTTCACTGGTTTTACATTAGAGCTGTTCTCCTTTTTATTCTGGATCTTTACTAACTTCATTCCTAAGTACAAATTAACATATTACTTCAGGTTTCCTTTTGTGCACGCCAGTGTTCTCAACTGACACCACCTGTCTTAGAAATGATTTCTACTAGGTTTCAATTTTTATTGTTGTTTGAAACATTTTCAAATCCAAACCCAGTGGGTTGTGCACATGTAGAGAGTGTTCATCCATGCCTTTGTTTGATGTATGCTATGTACAAATTTCATACCTAAAACAAAAATGCTGGGATCTGGAAATGTTAATTCTATTTCATTCTAGAATTCCTCAGTCAGTGATTAGATGCCTGTGGTGATTATTAGGTTTAGAATCTCAGAAGCTTTGACATATAATCAGCTGTAACATTCTCTCACCTTTCTGAATCCAAGTCCCTATAATCTCAAGCACTGGGTGTTGTGATGGTCTCTTTACTTAGTCCCTTCTATTCAGCTTCTTCCTTCAGTGTACTCTGCAGAACCGAGTCTTCCCAACCTCCTCTCTGTGTAACATTTTTGTGGCTAATGTCATCAGGGATCCCCAGTGCTTAACAAATAAAGGTCTAAAGGGAAGGCTTTCTTACTGCTTGCTCATAATGCTAACCACAGCATCTACCTAACCTGGCCTTCCCAGAAACATTAACACTTACAGACTGGATCTTCTGCTTCTTCAGTACACTGGGCAGGTCAGAATATCATGTATTTCTGTGATGCGTAGCAGAGAGAACAATGCCTCATGCACAGTACTCATGTAACAAAAGGATTTGTTGAGTATAGTTACAGCAGGCTAGCCCAGGGTCTAGGATTCCATTTGAACAAAACCAGGCTTGAGAAATAATTTCTAAAAAAATTTAACAAAGATTTATTTATTGTTTATGTGTCTGTGAAAGTATATGCCGTGTGTGGTGTGTGTGTGTGTGTGTGTGTGTGTGTGTACACATTTTCTCTCTCTCAGAGGTCAGATAGGGTTCTAGGCTGATGTGAGAACTGAACTCTGGTCTTCTGGAAGACCAACAAGTGCTTTTGAACATTGAGCCATGTCTCCAGCCCCGAGGATTATTGATGAGGGCAACGCAGGAGCATGGTAGAAGATGAGGAGCATTACATGAGGAAGCATGTGTGCTACCATGGAGACCAACTGGGTCTCCCTGGCAGTGCTCTCACAAGTCACTGAGAGACAGGATGATGCTCCAGTATCTCACTCCAGCAGAGACTGCCAAGGTACAGTTAGAAGTCATGGAGGAATTATGAGTGATCTGAGAAGGCCTCTTGGGTAAGTCTGTTTACAGTTCTTCTTCACATTTCCATGCAGCCTTCTGAATAGAGCAAGAGACAATGTAGGGAGTGTGGAGGCTGTAACTGGAGCTTAAAGTCACAGGACAGATACAGATATTTTAGGTCTACATGAAGTTCAATAACATGAGTTAGTAACAGGATAGCTTAAAAATATCAAACCTACCCTGTTTTAATGAACTCATCTTCAACTGCAGAGCTTTACTTTCAATGATGTGTTCTTAAAATTGTTAATGTAAAATTCTTGTTTTGAAATGGGGTAATGAATCTCAATTTATCAGTTAACCAATTTCAATGACAATAACATCTTTTGGTCTGAGATAATCTCGAATGGAGTTAGTCTAGGTAATGTGCTAGACTGATTCACTGAAAAATAAGACAGTATTCTTGTCTGTTAGAAATTTAAATTTTCACCTTTAAGACTATACAGAAAATGAAAATACATTACAATATTCAAAATTCTAACCAATAGCAGCAGCTCTGTTTTTCTGAGAAGTTGAGCACATCTCAATTTGCAAGATGTTCAGTTTTGAAGTAGTTACTTTTGATGATGTGACTTCCTAACTGAAGTCCTGCTATCCACATTTCTGATCACTACGTAACAGCAGAGTCCAGGGCGAGACATGCAGACCACAGAATCAGATGGGCTTGGCTCACATCTCAGCATTCATGTATTAGCTGAGTGATGGAGAGAGTTTTTAACCTTTGGTGTTTTAATTTCCTCACTGAAAACCTGTCATACAGTTCTGGGTACTTTATTGAGATGCTCTGAGCATTAAGTCACAGATACAAGCATTCAGAACGGTAGTGGGTACAGTAAGCCGTTCACAAGTGAGTGATGCTATTGCAGCAAATGTATAAAGGATGGGACCTAATACCTTGTTGGGGTTTAATAAAAAACTTACTCCCATTAAAAGAAATAGTAAGACAGTGGTCTGGCTCCTGCCAGTATCCTCTCACATTCTCTAATGTGACCTGTGTCATTTGCCTTGAAATACTTACATAATTTCTGTTATCATTTTTTTTTCCTTTCCATTTCCTGACTCTGTGAGTTTCCTTCTTTATTCTGTAAGGCTTGTATATAGAAGGTGTACAGTAAATATTTATTGACTGAATGGCCATAGACATCACCTTAATTCAGGAGAGATACAGTTAAAGATATACTATAACCAGTGCAGTGCAGTCCGAAGCTTACGTTATTATGTAATATTCTTGTTCATCAATTCCCAATTATTTCTGTAAATAGTTTGTTATTACTTTCTGTAATAAAACCCGAACCCACCAAGCATCACTCCAGATATTGAAATATATAATAATAAAAACATCATGAAAATACCTTGAGATCTACCAGTAAAGCCACATATTAATATTTTATAAACAGCATCTCAAATATTACCTGCAGACCTTATTAATGGATCTCCAAATGGATATGTGATGAAGCCCTGTTTAACAAGCTGCTCACTCATATTGTGTTTGTGCCAACTCTGCATACTTGAGTGATTTTATAGTTATATAGAAAGCAACTATATAGACATATCTATACCCTCAGAGACAAGAAAGGTGGGGGTGGTAGCCTAGCAACAATGCATTTGGCTTTTGCTTAAGACTGTCTTAGTCTCTGAATTAGGCTTTTTAATTTACCTAAGAAAACAAGCTAGCTCAGCACAGCACTCAGTAAGCAACAATAAATGTAGAATTTTATTTGAGGCGGGGTTAGGATGGAAATAAGTTGACCATTTGGGTACAGTATGCTCCTTGTAAAGCACACAGCTCTGACAGTGTTTTATGCCTTATATTTTTGCACCTAAAAGCACTATAAAATTAGGAAAGGGCAAGAGAAACTAAGTAATTCACTTAAAAAGGCTTTCATCAATATATTTAAAATTTTTAACTTTACCAAAACTAGGCCATGAAAAGTTGCTAGGGTTCTACTCTACCTGCTCTTAAGGAATGATTCACAGGACTCCGTAGTTTAGATTTATTTTTCTCTCAGTACTACAGAGTCACACTTGAACCATCAGATGTGGTTCACGGTACCGCACTACTTAAGCAAAGCTTTTCTTTCCCTCCCCAAATTTGAATTCAAACCCGAGAAGAGGCTGTAGTTCTCACCCTGCATCTGAGTAACTAGCTGCTGGGTCTCATACCCTCCAGAGCCCACTGCTGAAACCAGCCTTGATATCACATAGCTACAACCAAATGACAATGGAGTCACTATATATTCAATTTTGCATTTCAGTCTTTTATAAAAAAAATATTTATTTATTTATTTATTTAATGTATGTTAGTACACTGTAGTGTCCTCAGACACACCAGAAGAGGGCATAGGATCCCATTACAGATGGTTGTGAGCCACCATGTGGTTGCTGGGAATTGAACTCAGGATCTCTGGAAGAGCAGTCAGTGCTCTCAACCACTGAGCCATCTCTCTAGCCCTGAATTTCACTCTTAAAGGGCAAAAATCTCAATAGTATCAACTACAAAAGGGCCCGTATAAAATGCCATGAAAACAAGATGAAAATCCCCAAGGAAGAAAATGTCTTCATAATACACATACCTTTATTTGGATAATATTTCTTCTAGTGGTTAAGAAACAAACAACAGAGCGTCAGTTAAAAGCATTTACACACTAGACTGCCTCCCTTAATCAAAGGAAAGAAACACAATTACTTTTTAGTTGTAAGTGCACTAAGTTCACTGAATTAAAAAATGAAAGGCTGGGATGTAGCTCAATGTAATGCCCAGTGTATGAGGACCTCAGTTTGTGCTCCAGAGCTGAGCAACAAAACAATACGTTTTAAAACAGTTAAAGTCTAACTCAAATGTAAATTCTAAGTGACTCAGAAATACATTGCTAATAAAAAATAGAATTCAAACACCAGACAGTATAATTGTAAAAACCAAAACAACCTTTCGGGGGTGAGGGGAAATGTAATATTTTTACATGAGGCTACAATAGAACATAAAATAGTTAATATGCAAGTAATACACATAAGAGAACATTAAAAAAAGTAAAATTGTGCATAAGTGATTCTATTTCATTTTAAAAAGACAGCCTTTTTTAACTTTGCAAAATTAGACATAGAGAAAAATATGTAAAAATTTAGGAGTTAGATTTTTATGTTTATAAACAGGGCTACTATACAGAGGTGGATACTTGCAGCCAACCACTGAACTGAGCAGGGAGTCCCCAATGGAGGAGTTAGAGAAGCAGCTGAAGGGGTTTGCAACCCCAAAGGAAGAACAACAATATCAACCATCCAGACCCTCCAGAGCTCCCGGGGACTAAACCACCAACCAAAGAGTACACATGGAGGGACCCATGGCTCCAATCACATATGTTTCAGAGGATGGCCTTGTTGGACATCAATGGGAGGAGACACCCTTGGTCCTGTAAAGGCTCGATGCCCCAGTGCAGGATGGGGAAGAGGGAGTGGGTGGGTGGGGGAACACCCTCATAGAAGCAGGGGGAGGGGTAATGGGATAGGGGGGTTTTAGAGGGGAAACCAGGAAAGGGGATAACATTTGAAATGTGAATAAAGAAAATATCTAATAAAAAATTTTCAAAAACAAAGATAAAAATAAATAAACAGGGCTACTGATTCTATTCTTATGAATATTCATAAAAAGGGTCACATGGAGGCAAAAACATTTAAATATAAAAAGTTAAAAAAATAACCTAAATTCATGAGGATAATGGAACACTATTAGCCATTAAAATTAGTGAGTTTCTGGGAGCAGTGGCATACTCTTTTAATCTCAGCACTCTGGAGGCAGAAACAGAGGAATCTGAGAGTTCAGTCTGGTGACCTCCAGGCCAGCAGAGCTGACTAGTGAGACTCGGCCTTAAAACAAGGAAATGAAAACAAAGTGAGCTGACCAGAATGTGTCCTATGGGACAGCCAGCCTATAACATACTGAAGACCGAGTATTCTAGTCACCTGGGCAGTGGCACACACCTTTAGTCCCAGCACTTGGGAGGCAGAGGCAGGCAGATCTCCGTGAGTTCGAGGCCAGCCTGGTCTGCAGAGTGAGTTCCAGGACAGCCTGGGCTACACAGAGAAACCCTGTCTCGATAATACCAAAGGGGGGTGGTGGGAATCTAGCCACTTACAGTATACCTAAAGTATGTATGACCTTATGTAAATAAAGCATATGTACTTATAAATAGATAACACACATTGTTACATGTACTACATGTGAGGACACAAATATATAAAGAACATCTTAATGTTCAATTTGGAACCATATATACTAAACTAGCAGTAGCCTTTCCTTCAGGGGATGGGAGGATAAAAAGATTTGTAAGAGAAAACATACTTTCTTCACTATTTGATATGTATACAAGGATAGATGATTTGTAAGGTAAACAACAAGGACATCTAAAATAAGTCTAAGAAATCTAAAGAAAGGTCTGCCACAGTGTGAGATATTTTATGAAGTTTATTTTATCCACTAACGTAACATTCAGTCTAAGCATTTCAGTTGATAGGGCAGTCAAAAACTCTTGAACACACAGACCTTGCAAACAAGGTTCATTTTGATATATAAGACTTGCTTCCTAACTTATTTCTGTTTGAATACAAAGAGGCTGTTCTCATATTTTAGCTTTGTTTAAGATCAACTAAATATTAATAGCTAGGAAGCATGACACTTTTAAACTTAACCAATGGTTTCCTCCAAACAACACTAAAAATGTATCAGATAGCTGGAGGCTTATATACACATGTCAAAATGCTATAAAGTTCAAAACAGCAGCATGCTAAAGAAAGTGAAACTCTCTTAAAAATAAGGGCACAATGAGAAGATTGGATAGAGGCACATTTAAGGAGAGAAAGAAGTATTTCTACCAACAGTCCTGCTCAAATGGTGCTAACAAGAGCATGAAGAAACTGTCATGTGTGGGAAACTACAGATTATCCTACTAATGCCTCAGAACTGAGCCCATACATTCCAGCCACACTCAGCCTAGGCCCAGCCCAGACGTGCTAGGCTCCAGTTCTTGTGGCTGTCCATCTACTACAGCATAATCCCAGCTGCCAATCTGAAAGAAACCAGCTAGTCAGGGCAGATACAACCAAGAGAAACAACTGTCACTCAGTAACGCTCAGCAGCCCTGCGCTCATGGATAATTTCAAACAGTATCTCGGACTCAAATGCTGATGTGCTCATTCAAAACACCTCCATCTCTGGCTACTGGAAGCCAGGAGATAAAGGCGCCTGCCTAAGAAAATAAGTGGAATGTCTTCAAAGAAGTGGCCAAGGCCAAAGGAAGCACAGTGAGCACACAGTAAGTGCTTAACAAATAACGGGGCATCTGAGTGGAGCTAGATTGCACTTACAAGGTAAGTTATTTCTCAGAACCCAATAAGTACACATACACCATGTTAAGGGGATTTGCTGTTCATTTGATAGGAGAACCCCAGTCTATTTCCCCCAAATATCTGTGAGCATCCCTTGTGTGTTAAACTCCAAAGTAGGATTAACGAGGAATTTGACTGCCTGCTGCCTAACTTAAAGCTTGAAAGACAGCACAGTAATAGCATGGACAGAGAAGGAGGACAACAAGTCATGCACAATGTAGTTTACTGAACATTTTCAAGATGTGTCTTTGGGTCAAGAGTTTCCCCAATACTGGGCATTTCATTAGATTCTTTGCATTCTAAATAAACGTCCCTATCTTAATAGAAATTAATCTATTATAGAAAATCTGACATAGTGTCCAAAAATTTTATGTAGATGTTTTTTTAAATCTAGGGACATTGTTTTCTTTTTAATCTTTCTAAAAGCTTTCTTTAGTGAGTAAAATTGAGTAACAGTGTAAAGTGGAGATGGTCTGAAGGAAATGGTTTCCTTCATGAGGAGGACAGAAGAAAGTTTGGGTTCCTGAGATGCTGATGAGGATTAGAAAACACAACAAAGCATGAGAACGTGAATTTTCTGCGGCATAACTCGGCTGCTTCCTCAGCCCTGAGCGAGCGCAACATGGAGCTCAGCGGTAATGACGGCTCCAAAGCTCACTTAGTCAACTCAGGGGAACTTTGTCTACTATTGTGGCTTTGATGTACAAGAAAGTCTGGCAAAATGTCAGTGTTTTTTAATGTAGTTTTTCAATGAAGACTTGACTAATCCTGGCCATCCATTTGGCTACTTCTTTGTATAGTTCCTGCCTTGCACTGTGTCAAACACACCATCTGGGCAACACACTTCTGGCTAGTGACACTTCAGGACTGTTTCTGTAGTACTGAGTTGTAGCTGCATGAAGCTAACTTAGGGCATCCATACTCCTAATTTACTATATTGCTGCAACCACTGTAATCCTGCTGTCCTGGCCTTAAATCTCACTACAGTCACAACAAAGATTCCTGCCCCACCTGCTTAAGATGGGCTTACAGACCACTCCCACAACTTATTCAACAAATGTTAACAAAGCTATAAATACCAATTGTGTTTATGCTTTCTGAAAGATTCACTGCCAGTGTTCTGCAGCAGTGCTGAGCTGAGCTGAGGCTGACTCCCACCATGAGAGTGATGGAATTCTAAGCCAAAAATGCTTTTCCTCGGATAAGATATCTGATTTGCTACTGCTGTCATGAAGCCGGGGTCATGTAAACTTAAACACGGCTGCTGCTTCTTCAGGAAAACAGACCTTCTCAGAGTGATTATGAGTTGCTAAAACAGCCTTTGGAAGGATAAATCTGGAAGAGGCCAAAAAAACTACTGACATTAAACATGACTTCAGGGAGTGTTCAGGCTTGACTTTCATGCTGTGAGACCCATTGTAGATAATTCTTTAAACTGAGTAATATCTTGGCTCTCTCTCATCTTCTGAATCCACCTTAGCAGAGAGAGTTGGGATTTATTTTCAAAAGGAAATCACATATCAATTGACACTCTCTTTCCTTAAAAAGTAAAGGAGAAAATAGCACTTCCACAAGAAATGTAGTGAGTGCCGCAGTAAACTGCAAGGTGAGAAAGCAGCGCTTCTGCTCACACTAACTGGTCCTTTCACAGCCCACAGTGGCCCAGGCCTCCACACATGCCCAGAATCTGCCTATGTCTGTGTCTTACTCCCTTTTATCAATGTTTACTGTCTAGTTCTGACATCAGACTGACTGGAAAGGGTTGTTTGAGAAGGAAAAAGAAGAAAAGATTTGTAATCAAAGAAATCATCTCTAAAAGTGCATCCCTGCAGCATGGATGGCACTGGCTAGCAAAGCCCCGGGTCAGAGCAGAGGCTTTCCATCCATATTCTTTACCTCTGGATTCTGTGTAATTTTAATCATTAAAATGTAGTGCTTTGAAATATACATTTCCAAATCTCTTCTTGTAAATTTGTACACACACACACACACACACACACACACACACACACACATACACACATTATTCCCCCTTCACCTATAGAGTTTGAACCCAAGCTTTGGCCAAAAGCGGTCTCACGTTTGCATAGTCATGACAATAATGATAATTACCAGTAATATATCTAAGATAATTTTCCCGAAAGTAGAAAGTTGCTCTCTTTTTCCCTGCCAAATACTATAGGAGATACAAAAAATAAATTGCTTAAAATTACATTTAGAAAAAAATTCCTATTCAGTGGGTTAAATAATGAAACAAAACAAAAACTAAGACTGAAAGTGAGCCGATTGTGGGTCAGGCAAAAGAAAATAATCTTTCCCACTGATGTTTATGTGAAGATGACTTTGTAAGCACTATACCTTGACCACAGAGAATGGAGAGCAAACAGCCAAAGCTGGAAGGCAACCACAGTTTCTATAAACGTCCCATCTCACACACTTGCCTAGTGAAGATTTCTAAGCAGGTTGATTTTTTTCCCTTCAAAAAAGGAGAGACTTCTGTCCTAATCCCCATCCTCAACCCTTCAGAACACAGAGAAAGGCAAGTGAAAGGCTTTGACCAAAGACAATGACTGTAAATATGTTGAGGTCCATAATTTCAGAATTTTTGCTATATATTTTATATTTCATAAATTGAAATGTTTCCCTGTAATGTAGCAAAATATATTTCCATAGCAAGACATATAAATCTGTAGAACACTATTTTCAACACTTACAGCCTCCCCGTATGGACTGACTGATGACCAACCAGTGTGCCACTGTTGCACATTTAGGCACTACTTTGCAATTATGAGCAATTCTATAATCCAACATTCTGATTAATGTCCTAGGCAAGTAATGCATAATGCATAGATATTATAAAAATTGGCATAGATTGCTATAAAATTCAAATTCTTTTTCTTTATAAAATACATGAATTTACCTGTTTTCTCACACTCTCTCAATATCCAAGGTTCTCATTAATTTTTAATCTTCAATAATCTACTAGGCAAAAAAATTTCACTGTTTTTGGATACTAGTACAGACTATTTTACTTATGTTTTCTCTTTGGTCATTTGTACATTATTTATTCTTACACCTTTTCATTATATACAGAAACTTCAGTTCTCATGTGAGTAGCATGCCAATTTCTATGATTACTGGCTTTGATATTAGACTTCCAACCCTCTTCACTCTAAGATTATGAAGCTATTCACATATGTTCCAGTCTCACATTTTATATCCAGATATTCTTTATTTCAAATAAGTGTATGTAAAACATTTCAAAGAATTTGAAAACTCTTCCATTACGATATGAAGATGGGATCCGTATTAACTTACATTCTTAATAATCAGGTGTCAGACCTGACATTCCACAGACAAAAGTCACCCTTGGCTTGTGACTTAAGTCAACACTTGAATCCCATCTTCGCTGTGTACTACGTCCATTTCTGGAAGGCATGTTTGGTTCCACTAAATGTTAATTCCTTTATCAGACACACTGTTTTGACCACTCTGGCTCAGGTTTTCTTGCTAGATAAACTTATTTATCTATAATTTAGTTCTATCAAATCCTGTGTTAGAACAGGAGGGGAACAAAAAACCACAGGCATTTGGAGACAGTAACACAAATTGAGAACCAACAGCTTGAGAGGAGAAGAGGAGCATAAAAAGAGAGTGTGGAGACTGAGAGAGAACAGCTGACTGATTCTTTAGTTTAAAGCTAGATAGAACAAGTAATGGGAATACTCAGTGTTTTTATTGTGTGGTGCTGGTGATAGAAGCCAAAGCCTCATACATGCCAGTCAAGTACTGCACCACCAAGCTACATCCCATTCCTGAACAACAAAACAAAAACAAAATGAACAACAAACTCTTTGATTATGTAGGTTCTGGTAGTGAACTCGTGTCATCTGGTTTGGTGACAAGCACCCTTACCCACTGCGCCATCTCACTGGTCCTACTTGGTTTTAAAAAGTTTATTTCTTACCTGCTAAACTCCATCAGTGACCTGTCTCCTAAGGTATTAAGAGCTAGATACTGAGCTCTTCACATTGGGATCAAGTAAAAACCACTTAGGTAAATTAACTTGTGTAAAAAACCACTTGTGTAAATTAACAAGTGAATTCTGGAGAAGGAAGTGTATGGAATATAGGCTTAGCAGGAAACCAGTGCCTATGAACGCAATCATAAATACTATAAGTAATGGGGAAAACATGTATATTAAGCCTTTCAAAACAGGAAAGTTATTTTGTAGAGTAAGTATTATAAAAACAAATAGATTTTTTTAAAGTAACAATATTCATTTTGGCTCACATTTAAAGGTCCCGGATTCTCTCCTTTGGAAACTTGTGTTGGAAGGAAAAGAACTGACTGAATCAACACAAAGTTAACACAATTAATGATCATAAAATGACCTGCTTTTATTTGCCTCTTTGTCTATAAAAGAACATATACATAAGGCTATGAAAATAAAATAGGTTAAAACTGAGACACAGAACTAGCGACAAGAGAGGGTTGTGGAGTAGGGGTTGTGCAAATAGTCAACTCAGTACAAGAACTCACACCTTAGCTGGGGTCAGAATATCTGAAAACAGATTAGCATATCTGACTGCAGAACACTCCTTTCTGGTGTGTGATGTATGTAAATGGAGGCTTCTATATTGATAACACAGCTGGTTTCTAAAAATTAAAAACAACATAAAAGTTTAATGTGCTACAGGCTGTTTTGCTGATTCCTCTTCCTCTTCGCATAGTTATCACTTCTATCATTTAGAGCTCTTTTTATAGAGAGATCATTTTTATGATCACTTACTATGTTATGTTATATTAACCATTCACTCTGGATCTCTTGGAAGCCAAGTAGAGCTTCACCAAGCAGCAGGCAGATACATGCCTGTGTGTGACCATGTGCACGGGAAAAGGCTCAAAACTAAACTCAGTGTGCAGCAGCGAACACAAGGAAGGGCAAGTCCAGCTGCTGGGAGGAGTGATCTGGGATAGAAATGGAGTTTGTGCTTTCAGAGAGACACAATCTATTCTGTTACCTTCACAGAGACCTGGAACCCTCAAGGCAAGACAGGTGAATATGTAAACACAAGTTTGCTTTAGGGAAACACATTGGGGGGCACATTAGGAATGTGAAAGTCCCTCATTAAAACACAATTTTGAAGATGCGTGTGTCCTGTGGGTCCATAAATTACCGAAGTTGTTCAACTGGCAGGGTCTGTAGCAAGACTTGACCTGAAGGCTAGCCTGGGCTCGTGAGTATGTCTGGCTATGGGAATGGGAGCTGTACCCTGGGTGTCTGTTTTGCAGGAAACAGGGTTTATGAAGAGGCAGTGTATAAGCATCCTCTTTAAAACCCTTCCCTATTACCCTATTTCTCCTCAGCCAACGCTATCCTCTTCACAGTACCCATCACAATTGAAATTATAGTATGCATTGTGGAAATCGATTCTGTGAGTCCAATTGGATTTTCCCTTACTCAGATGTTTATCTTCAGTATTATCAACAGGATAAGTATTTGTCAAAAAAAAAAATGAATGACAGAATTTCCTAGTTCTCCAGTCCTTTCTTGTCTTTATCTCCCCAAGTTAGCCTAGACCTATATTTCACCATCTTAGCATCTCTGCCTATAATCCTTTTCATATATTTCATCATAAGTAATACATCTGAGTTCCCATCTTTATATATCTGTGCATATACAGTTATACACACACAAACACACACATACACCCTTTGTGCTTATCCTTTTTCTGAAATTATTTTTCTGCCATTTAAAACACAGAAAAATGCACAGAAAGGAAATAAACATCTATCACTATTCCAGATAGTCCTATAAAGTTCATCCCATCCCATATATAAGTACACATAAATGAATCTTGGAGCCACCCTACCTTGCACATACATGCTGACTACACAGGTCTCTGCACACTGCTGACACTATCCAACTCTAGTGAAGGCAATATCACTCCCTCCCTTTGGTGCTTATCTCTGTCTGTGCTCTGGAGTTTGTTCTTTTCCCCTTTCTCATAGATATGCTATCCTCCTTTTGAATCTTTCCAATAAAACATGGTTGAACAGCTACTCATATAAAAAGTCTCTTTAGAGAGATGGCTAATGGGTACAAAGATTTCTTTTGTAGTGATAAAAACTGTTCTTAGACTGTGGTGATGCTTATATGTTAAGAATATACTAAGCTGTATACTGCCAACAAATAAATTGTATCACATACAAATTATATCTCAATAAAGCTGGTAAAAATTTTACCTTAGACCTGGGGAGAAAGGTATTTTTTTAATTAAATATGTATACTTATAGTGCACAGTAATTAAAAGATATACTCTTATTTCAAGGATAGCATGCAGCTAGTGCACCAAAGCTCTTAGTTGTCACAATAGCCTAGAAAAACATGGTATGTATATTCAAGGGGATTTTAATCAACCCTAAGAGGGAAGGAAATCTTACAGAAGCTACAAGCTTTATGAATGAAACATAAAGATACTATGCTAAGTAGAATAAACCAGACAATCAGGGACAGATATTATAAGTTCTTGTTCAGATTGCTAGAGCAATCTAATCTGTGTAAAGAGAATGCAGAATCATGCTTAGCAGGATCTGAGGAGAGGATAGTTACTGCTTGTTTAATGCAAAGGTAGTTCCAGTTTGGGATATGAAAGTTTTCTGTATATGGACAGTAGAAATAGTTTGTACAATAATATGATTTTGCTTTTTTCTCCACTGGAGATTGAGACCAGGGCCCTATATATGGTAACACATGTTCTGCCCTGTTGCTGCACCCCCAGCTCTGTGCGAATCTTAACACCACTGAAGTGCACAATTATTTACTACAAGACACTTCATCTAAAGTTATAATGTGTTTGTTTTATTAAAATAAAAGTCTGCAATGTATCCTATACTTGCATTTCAACTGTATCTCTGATGTCTGCAATTAAAGATCTAATGTCTGATATCATATACCCAGCTTAAAAGATCTGACCTGACAAGTTAGCTCTCTCATCCTCTAATCTTTTGTCCTGAAATTAGTCCAAAACCATGGTTAATGCCAAAGATGTACAGGGCATTCTCCTCAATGCTGCTGTCACCATGGCACAACTAGTCACATGCTCCAACGTAAATATTCAGTTCCTCAGATATACTAACCACACTTCAAGGGGACATGGGTCCCAGGCCATGATATTGTAATGAGACAAGTACTTCCATTACTATAGTGAGTTGTGTTAGTACTCTTCTAGAATACACTATAAATAAACTATATAAATAAATAAATCTTTAAAAAAAGAAGAGTCTGTTTATTTACACGTGTATAAGCACACATATGTTATGTGGAGGTCAGAGAAAAGCTTGTGAGAATTGGTTCTCTGTTTCTACCATGTGAGTTCCAGGCTTAGAGTCAAGCAGTCTTGCCCTCTGAACATACTGGCTACCCTGATTTTTGCTGTGCTATTCTGAGAAGTGAGTTAGGCATTGTTGAGAAGTAACACTTGCATGCTGCTTTAACCTCAGTGTCATGTAGGTTCCTAAGATGCTCTGAACCATAAAGTCAGCAGTTCCTCTAGATAGGGTGCTCTGGAGGGACGTTCACACACAGAGGCAGAGCATATGCTTACCGTGAGGAAGAGTCTGGACTCAATCTCTAGTGCCCAGTTCACTAAAGTAGGAGATTGAAGGCACTGGGAGTTAACTGACCCAGCTCTCTGTCTCCACAGTTTTTAAAATACGAAAAACAGAAACTAACTATGCACAATTTAGGGCAAAAGAAACCTAATGCACAGTACTTTTGTTTATGAAATAACATTTATCTAGCAAAATAGGTCAAGTGATCATATGCTTATTTATTTCACTATGTACTTATGGATGTTCAACATAACTAGATAACAGAATTAAACAGGAATGCACCAAGTCCTAGTGAAAATAGGACATATTACACATCACAAGTAATGTATCCTTCAAAGTAGACACCTGCTCTATGAATCAGTGTCTTGCTGTGAGTGTCCATCTGTTCTAAAACCTTATTGCTGTTTGAAGTTGTATCTGTGCAATTGTATTAATTTTCACACAAGGCTAATACATTTAGTGGGTATATAACTAGATTAGAAACACTAAAAAAAAAAAAAAAATTTCTCCAGAAGTTTGGGTGAACACTGGATTTGCCAAGACCCTGTTTTTAGTGTTTTATCAGAACATACTTGACAAGGAAAAAGCAAGCCTTACCATTATTTAATAATGAATAATGACAGCAAAGTTTCAGACTTCAACCCCACTATTAAGTTCTGCATAAATGTGCATGCACTAATGAGCTATATTGAAACATGTTGTAGTGCATTTTGACTTAGGCTCATAATTGTATAGTGAGTTAACGGCTATTTTCTTAATATTTCAAACTAGGCGAGTAGCTTCTAAATCCATAACAATTAATAATCTGAGTGTGAATCCCTTAACAGGTCAAACTGTAAAAACTCCCATTTAGCATTAAGTCATACTAATTTGGAAAAAGCTCCAGACCCAAGTTCCCACTAGGTGACTGGGTCACAGCTCGCCCTGCTTTAGTCCGCCCGCTTGGCTTCGCGGTCTCTATCAGTCACTTGGAGGATAGGGAAATGAAATCAGTACTACGCAGCTGGCAGACTCCCGATACTGGGCTTCTCCTGAGTAGAGGGGCCTACCTCTCTCAGCACAGGGTCAGTTATTGAGTCCAGGTTGACAGCCCCTTCATAGGTTAGGTAATAGAACACGTTGAGGGCTCGCACTGCCTCTGGGCCTTGTTGTTTATAGCCAAAAATAAGATCAATCCATTGGTGAAGCTGGCAGGAAACAAATTCACTCTCCAGCGCCTGAAAAACAGTAGAGACCATATCATTATGTTGAATCCTATTTTTAAAGCATAGATATTTAGAATAACAGTAAGGCTTAACACTAAACTTACTTAAAAAACAAACAAAAACAGAGAACCCAGGTATGGTGGCATGCATCTGTAATTGGGAAGCTGAGTCAGGAGGATCCAAAGTTCTAGGCTAGGCTGAGAAACACAATGAGACCTAGTCTAAAGACAAACCAAAGTGATGCAAGGGAGTTTGGCTCAGTCCTTTGAGTGGTTACCTGAGCACAATTCCTAGAACCTATGTTAAAATCCAGATGTAGTGACACATATCTGTAATATCAGAACTGGTAGCAGAGACAGGAGCATCCCAAGAGCTTGCTGGCCAGCAGCCTAGTTGAATCTGCAAGTCCCAGATTCAGAGAGAGCCTGCTTCAAAAGTTAAGGTGAAGAGTGATTAAGGAAGACATCTGATATTGCTGCTCTATGACACACACACACACACACACACACTGAAGAGAAGGAGGAAGGGGGAAAGGGGAAGAGGGAAAGAAAGTGCAAAGGGAAGAGGCAGGGTAAGAAAATGACAGGACAGAGCAGAAAGACACTGTGGCTCAAATGCGGTTTGGTGTAGAGTACATGCTTTGTACTTGTAAGGTCAAGAATTCAATACCCAGTTCTGTAAAAACCAAACAACAACCACCCCCCCACCCCACCCCACCCCCACCCCCGATATCCTGTTTTCTAGCTGAATCTGTCCCTGTTTATTTGGGAAGAGTCCTGGCCCTCATTATGCTGAGCTGTAGTAATCTCAGCATTCTCCCACTACACGGTAAGGTATAGGGACTGGGGCTGGGCTTATCTTGGTCATACTTGTAAATCAGTCTTGACAGGCACTCAATTCATGCTTCAAAGAAGGGAGGTCATAGACTGAAGGACTACTTTGCTAAAGCAAATGCAAAAATGTTAAACATTTTCTATTCACTTAAGATATTAACTTTTTTCTCAAATTAAAGCATGTCGTGTCCTGCAATTGTAACCAAATTAGTTATTTTGATTGTGTTTATAGTATCAAATTAGATTTTGTGGGGACTTATAACTGCTGTATTTTTATTCTATGTGTCAGTACCAAACCACTTTATGCTATTAACAGTGCTCAGTAAATAATGAATGAGCATGATCAAATGTTCATTTGAAGTGCTGGGCACAAGATTCACTTCCTATTCATCATTCTCTTCCCATTTACTAACATTGTTTGCTAAATACAGTTGGTGCCAAAAATGTTTGCTGAACTGAGTAAGTTAGGAATGCCAAGGCCAGAGACTTGCTAGCAAGCTATTCCTCTTTATACTGTGTAATGTAATGTAATTCCAACATCAATGGTTTAGGTTTTCCAAGATATAATGCTATTCAGACCAAAAGCAGTTGAAGCTATCTCTGAGTCCTAACTCTGGTTTTAGCACCAAAGCTGCAGGATTGTGATCTTTCCTGGCAGTGTATGGTTAGCATCCTAATAAGAGGTCTATAAGTTTTAAGATGCAGTTGGCTAGACTTTTCTTCTCATTGGTGCTGGAGACTGAATCCAGGGCCCCGTGTGTGCTCCATCACTGACATCTCTAATTCTTAGTCCCCAAAGGACTAACTTCTAATGCAAATATCCAATGAGGTATAACCCATCTTGCTACAAATGACAGACACATTAGTTCATAGGTACATATGTATAAAAATGTCTTATTAAAACTAGTGCCTGTGAATAAGAAAGATGTTTACAGCTAAATACAATGTTTTCTTTAACCTGGGTTTGTAATAGTATCGAATATAAAATATTATTCTCTAAATAAATCCCTATGCACTAACTAGGCAATTCTCATATTCTAGCATATACTTGAAATGAAAAAGACCTAAAAATGTCTGTCTAGCTCTCCCTGTGAAAGTTACTGTTTTAGACACCTATTATAAAATTCACTGTATTTGCCACTTTCCTAGAGAGAAGGTAAGAAAGCAAAAACTACTTCATATTATACTTCATATAATAAGAGGGTTTTAATAATCAAATAAATCCCTATTTTAATTATATGAATTTAAAATAAGTCTAAAAATTCAAACTACCAGTACAAGTTGCGTTAACTTTGGCCTTGGGAGGAATGGGAGGGGCATGTTTAAAGTGACACATAGAAACAGCAATTGTCTTAATTTGTGTGCAGTGTACTCCACACAAAAGCCCTAAATATGTTCAAATTAGAGCAAGCGGCTTGATTGTCACTGCAGTCTCATGTCACATTAATGCATGACAAACATTAAACCATACACTTAAATGGCAATTTATATCATTTAAATGTTTACTGCCAGACTAGCTCATCACTCATTTAAATGTGACTTTCTGACAGCTAATTTCAGTTAATTTTCTCCAATTCACTTAATTAGAACTTTCAATCAGGGATGGACTTCCATGTATCTTCAAGAGTGCATCCTTTTCGGTTGTTCAAAACTGTGAGCTAATAAGCTGATGAAAAGCCCTGCCGTAGGATTAATGTGTAAGATCTGCAAGTCTACAAGAGAGCGTTACTACACAAAGCAAGCTCACAGCATGCATTCTGAGAGAGAGCATACTTATTTATGTGAATGATACTCTCACCAGTAGTTTAAATAAAAAACGTTTAGTTCATATATACCCACTATTGAAACAATAAAAAACCTGCATCTAAGCTAATTAAAAATTAATGATTTCAAAATTGTTTAATAAGATAAAACAGCCAGGAGTCTCTTGAGTGTCCATGGAATTGTGATTTGAGACTATAAAATTCAGAAGGCTCAGAAAATGAAGATGTACAAATGGGTTTTCTCAATATAATATTAAAGCTCGACAAACTAGGGCAATTTTGTTTTCTGTGCCATCAAACAAAGGGCTGCGGGTTCCTAATGGTTGATTACTTCTTTATGCACATTTGAAATGTGAGGTTGGTTTGATTTTAATGCTCTAAGCTTTATATCTTGATACTGCCTCAGAATTTTAAACAAAAAACACCCAAGAAACCGCACTGTGCTATGCTGCTGTGGACACACCTCAGAGCCATCACATGCCAAGTGTTCAGCCCCCCTCGAGCTCCCACAAGTCAGTTCTTACGGGTCGACCAGGAATTCACAGAATTAATGGCAGACTTTATTCAAGGAGGTTATGAAAACATCAATAAACATACAAGCATTTTTAAAAACAGTAAATATTACCCTTTATAAAAGATAGGACCCAAAAGAAATGTGATAGATCTGAGAGAGTTTCTGAGAAGTTTTAGAATCCTCTAGTACAAAGTCAGCCCAGGACTTTAACCTCCTTTTGACAGCACTGAATGACAGTGGCCTGACCCAGAGTGTGCACTGGTAAACAAGTATATAGAATGCACACTTGAGGGAAGAGGAGAGGAAGCGGGAGGCCATTAAGGACAAAGAAAATAACTCAAAGTGGAATACTTTGGATTTATATCTTATAACTTATTTTGAGGTTCAAAAACATAAAGGAAGAAATGTCTACTAAAAATTCTTCAAAATCTCTTTTGTATGCAGCTTTAAACAAACACGCACACACACACATACACACACACACACCACACATACCATGTCAGTGGAATGCTAAGCATTTGGGGGTTTTCAAAGCCTTTAGGACAGACAGTCTTCATTAAGGCTGGAGTTAATCAGGTCTGTAGCTAGGGGACAGGAACATTGTTTCCACGCTGCTCTCAAGCCATCCAATCTATTGTATGCATTCCCCTAGCAGGCTGGATACATCACTCACATCCAATGTGGGCTCTGAGTAAAGTTTGCAAAAAAGAAAATCCACAAAAATGTCCAAAGGATACAGAAATATTCAACTCACTGTGAGTTATTATAAAGTATTGCTAAGATCGTGTAAGACTATGAAAAGACTACCACATGAAGCTTTGCACAAATTGTCACTCCAATCCAGTGGGACTCATATTAGCCTTGACAAACTGTCTGGGGCTGATATATGTTTTTTAGTGGTATCTATTAGGTAGAGACTAAAACATTTGCGAGATGCTAAAAAGTACATAGATGTCAAATACACTTATTAGTAACTTTCATTTGCTTGGTTCTTATATAAAATATCAATAAATAAGTTTTAATATATCATAAAGATAACAATACATTTCTCATAAATGAATGTATCAGAAATAATTATAGCAAATATGAATGTTTCCAATAATAAATCTTAGAGAAAGAAATCAACATATTAAGGAACTGAATTATTTATTGATATAAAATGTTAAATAAAATGATTCTATTTTTATAGAGTGAAGCCAAATGATATGCTAATATATAAAAATAGCTTACTTTTCCAAAAATATTAATCTATTTGAAAATAATAATTTTAATGATATCTATCACTAATTTTATTAATCTATAAATGTTTTAAAAATACTATAGCCACTCTCCATAAAAATGAGTTTTTATTAACATAAAAATTGGACAAAATAAATAAAATCAACTTTATTTAACAAAAGGAATTATAAATATTTGTTTATGACAAAGGAGCTGTGAGTGATAGTTACTTGTGGTTTCCATGCTTATAAACTCATGCCACTAGATATTCCTACTCAGTGAAATCATACAATAGTACTTTTTATGAACATCAAATAAAATGATCATTTACAAATGGAATATATATATATATAAAATGAATATCTATCTATCTATCTATCTATCTATCTATCTATCTATCTATCTATCTACCTACCTACCTATCTATCTAGTTTGATTCTCAGAACCAGGATGACATCAACAACATGCATAATAAGAGCAAAGGCCCATTCTACCTAGATCTACATCTCTGCAGATCAACACCACTACTTTTCTTCCCCAGTGTTTAGGAGGCCTGATTCAATTCCACAATACAAAATATCACACCAGTTTGCTTCAAATAAAAATATAAAAAAATCACTAATGAATTCTAATTTGGTATATATTTAATTGTACGATGTGTATGACCAGGTTTTAGTGAAAAAATAAAAAATAATTTCCTAAATTTTAATTAAATTTAGCTAAGAACTTTGATGTGAGTTGAGTGTATGTAGTGATATATTTGAAAGAAGGTAATACACCAAATTGTAAACTTTGATTTATAAGTCATTTTCATTTGAAATAGATGTAAAAAGCATTCTTCACACACACACACACACACACACACACACACACACACACACACACACACACACACACAGAGGAACTGGCCTGCTATATTTGCATGTGGTGGATTTCAAACACTAGTGGTAATGTTTCCTTAACATTGATATATGACCTTTGTAATTTACATTGAAGAAAGCTGTTTTTTTTCAGCCTAATTAGAACTGTTTCAAATTTTCTTGCTAAATATATGATATAAAGTTCTTTCAACTTTTTTATTCTAAAGTTTCTTTCCATGTCAACTTTGTTCCAATCAAAATATGCTTTGAATTAAATGATTTTGATTGAATATGTGGATCACATTTCACGTCTAAGATTTAAAGTCCAAAAAGGAAAAGTTTAGCCTGTTCAAACAAAGCAAGCGCAGCCACTTTGCGGAAGGCTGTTCACTTTAAGAAGACTGACAAATTGTTTGTGTGCACCATCGGGTCCAGTTCCTGCAATAGTTGCCAGATTTCCTGTCGCTCTAATAAGATAGATACGTTAACTCCTCAAGTGCTGGCTTGGAATCTGTGGAAAATCTGGCTAACTTTAGGTAAATTTTAGGAGTCTACTTTTAAATTAATCTAATGAAAAGAAAAGAAAAATTTGCAACTATGGTATATTAATGTTTTCAAACAATAAAAGTCATAGAAAATGAACTGCTTTTTATATTGGACAAATATAAATTCAGAATACTTGGATGTTTTCCAAGTGTGATTTGCTAAAAATGACAAACACCTGTCAATCCTCTTTTCTTTTAAATACATTAATTTCACCCTTTAAACAATTATCTTTATAGCTGAAACAGAATGAAAACTGTAATATTTAGTCAACTATAATCAACTAACATTAGCTTAATTTTCTTGAAACTGACTTCAAGATCACCAAACTGCTACAGAATCTAGACACTCACCTTACTACAAATGTAAAACAATGTTAAGCAACTTTAATACTACTTACATTAGAAAAGTCTAACTTTGAGAGCTTGAAAAAAAATGTGTGAAATGTGACATTTAAGAGTAAAACATCATGAAGATCAAAGAGGGGAGAGGAGGACCAAAGATTAAAAGAAAAAAGGTGTGGGATACTAAAAATAAAAGTTATACTCGGCAGTTTAAAAAATGAAATTTAAGTTCAGCGGGCAGAGCGGATAGAGAAATCTCTGGTGGAGCTATACACGCCACGCTGCCCTTGAACTGCTGGGCAGAGGAGAGATTTGAGTTCACTTCTACATTTATGTCATTACTAAAAAGACGTGTGAGTTAGTATCATATCTTGATAAAACCATCAAGCGCCATGCATCTTCTGCCAGGAGAGCCATTCTGCTACAATTGTTATTGTGTAGTTTTAAATGGACTAGTCAACCAGCTGTTCTATATTTTACACACTGAAGGCCATGTTTCCTTTGAAATTCATAGTTTTAATCTCGAATGAAGTCTGTATTGCTGTGTGCCAAGATCAAAAGGATTAGGCAAACTTGTACAATTACCTCTTTTTCGGAGAGATTTTTTTTTTTAATATTTAAAATACTCCTGTATGCTGACATTTTATCCAACTATTTTCTTTAGAACTCTAGAACATTAAAACATTTAATTAACATTTCAACCTTAGGTCATTCTTATTCTAACATATAGAAATTCGTAACAGACAGATAGGTTGAGGTAGTTGTAGTATGACACACATAGAAATATAGAGATTTTCCTTATTTTTGTCTAATTAGGTAGTAATGGGTAAGAAATGAGTGTACCAGCCTATCTGTTCTATTATTTACATTGTGCACTGTTGTGTAAAGAACTTACAACAATGAATATGTGGCCACAGAAATTTAAACAGGAGATAAAAGGTCTTGCAAAATTAAGGACAAGATGGAGATAGATATTCATTAAAACCATGTTGTGACATTTCAGAATTGTCTTGAGATGAGCCCTGTAGTTGGTGGCAAGTTTTCCAGCAGGCAACACAGAGAAACTTGAACGATTACAAAAGTCAAAAATGACCATAATCTAAAAACAAACCAGATGGCCTGAAATACGTTATTTCTATTTCTGAGATAAGAAATTCCTCCCTTGGCAATTATGATGGAGCCCAGGTACATGACTCATAGAGGAACTTACTTAATCCTCAAGTAGATTTAAAGTATAGACAAACAGAGAGGCTGCATACTCCAGACAATCCTAAATAGACCTTATTTCTCTTAGGGAAGTTTCAGATGGTAGATTCTTAGATAACATTTCATGACAAGTACCTGGAATGTGTAGCCATTCTGTCAGTTAAGTGCAGAACCACATATCTAAAAAACAGGTAAACTGAGTTATGGGACGTTTTACCATCTTTAAAAGATTTAAGGGCATAAAGAAAAAGATACACGCCTGTATGGAAGGCAGGTCCATCTTCATTGGGATGGGACAATGGCCTACATTTAGAATGATATGTCTAAGGTTTCCTCCGAGTGTAACACAGGGTAAACTTTCCCACACAGACATACAAAAGCTTCCAAATACCTAGTACAATGCACTATTCCTTGTAGACACCTAAATATTTGAAGTATGCACAGGGGGCTGGTGAGATGCTCAGTGGGTAAAATGTTTGTCACCAAGACTGACAACTTGAGTTCCCTTTACCAAACCCACATTGTTGAAGAAGAAAACCAAATCCCACAAATTTTCTTCTGGCCTCCACATGTGTGCTACATTTAGGCATACACACACACACACACACACACACACACACACACACACATTGTAATAAAAATCAAAACAAAATCTATACATATTGAATGTTCCAACTCTAGAAACACCACTAAAGTTCTCTTAGAAAATAACTGTAAATATGTATATAGTTTACATGCTCTCTAAAATATACTAGTTATAAAAATATACAGCTAGGCAATTGAAATACTAATATAAAACACTTGATTCAGTTGTGTATAAAAAATGAGTATCTTTCCTCTTTAACCACAAAGACTGTATTAGTGTAAGAACTGCTGGAAGTTTTCTTTTATAGTCAGTTACAAAAGGAAGGAAAACAAAATAAAAAACTGATCTCTCTCCATTTGCAAATCTGCACAGATCTGATAAATATTAGCAGTCTCTTGCCTTTGAAGACAGCTTGACCAGAATCTCTACTTCTTACCAGATGCAGTTTAATCCCACAGGGATGCTAGACAAAAATGAGGAGCTTTCTGCATGGCACCAATGAGTCCTCTCAGCTGACTGTCATAAACCTATACAGGCAATTACTCCAAGAATAGCCAATAAAGAAACACACACACACACACACACACACACACACACACACAGAATTTTTAAAATGCATTGCTAAGTTTGGCCAGAGCCAAATCATATCTGCATTTCCTTTGTGTGTGCTATGTATATTCTGTAGAATTGAAAGTCTGAGTAATACTAGCATCTCTCTGATCCATGCATTCAACAAGTGTGTACTGTGTGCTACTAGACTCTGTGCTGGGCTCTGAGATGAGGTCCTCTGGAGGGAAAGGGGAAGGTGGGTGAGCTCCTAGTGAGTGACAGGCCAGGTGAGGGGTACTGAGAGCCATCTTCTAGACAGCAGCACAGGGCAGGGGAGATGACTCAGTGAATAAGAGTGCTTACTTACCTTGCAGAGGACCTGGGTCCAGCACACAATCACCTGCAACTCTAATTCCAGGGATTCTGATGCCATTTTTTGACTTCTATGGGCTCTTGCACACACAAGGTCACATACATACACTGAGGCTCACACATATACACATTTTTAAAAAAGGCAGTAACACAGGAGGTGAGGACAAAGCTTGGTGGCAGGGCGATTGACCAAGAAGTTGTACACTCTAGATTCAATCCCCAGTACATGGAAAGAAGGAAGTGTAGGCAACCAGGGAAGCAGGCAGGTGGTGGGACTGAAGAATGAAGGATAGGGTTCAGAAAGATGTAAGATGGATTCATTACAACTGAATGTTAATGAGGAGGAAGACAGCATCTTGGAATGATACCTGATTTCAGGTTTGGATTCTAACTACACTGTAGTAGAAGCAATCTATATGCTAAATTAGTTGAATTTTGAATTAATATTAGTATTTTAGACTTTTTTCAGTGCCCACAACCTGGCAAATTCTAGCACTTTATCAAACGATATTTATAGGCTGGTATTGTTTACAGAATTGAAATAAATCCTAAGAGTTTAATTTGGATGTAAGGTTGAAAGTTGTAAAAGAAATCTATATCCTATCTCAATATTAAAATCAAAATATGTCCATTCTCAATAGAGGGATGTCCAAGCCCCACCCCCTCAAGGTTTTTTTGATACTATGAGGGATTCACTGTTCAGTCCAGGCTGGTTTCAAATTCACATTTTTCCCCTCTTTGCCTACAAAATACACAACTATAGGCATGTCGCACCAAAAGAAATATATGAAAACTAAATATATAATATTAAGTTTTCTAGTGGTCACAGGTGAATCGATTTTAATAATGTTTAATCAAACTAATATAAAAGCATTATTTTATATTAAATCTTAGAATTTGTGATGTGTTTCATACTCAGTATGCATATAATGTACAGCAATTTAAACAACTACATTTCAAGTAATCCATAGCCATGAGCTAAACCTTATAAAGCATCAAGAACCTAAAAGATTAAATGATTTTCATTGCAGTTTCGAGGTCATTGCAGTTCTCAGCACTGTAAAGAAGAGCTAGACCTTTAGATATGACAGCAGATATCAAACATCTTCAGGAGTGAACTAGACATAATGTTCTCCAGCGTATGTTCTTTCACACTTTACAGATCTCAGGAGAAATGTGGCAGCATGTGAAAAATGGCACTCTCTTCATCCTCTTTAAATAAAGACAAAAAGCAAAATCTACTCAAGCCCACCGTCTCCTGCCAACTTATCATTCTCACAGGTCCTTGGTTAGGAGTTTTACATTTTGGCTGCCCAGCTCAATAGTTAGGCACCCACAGACCATAAACTCAGCACTGGAGACACAATCTTTGCTGAAAGTCAGTCATGTGAAACCTCCATGTTTTCATTAACCCTAGGAAAGGTGAGCTAACCACTACCTACTCTTAGACAGTTCTTAGAATACATACCATGATTCTCTAAACTGCAATAAATTGTGGATCCAATTCTCTGAATTATCAATAAAATGCTACTTAATAATGACTCCTAATTATAGTATACATCCATGAATACAAAGGCATTATGGGATCAGCAATAATAAATGTCTTGAAATAATTAAATAAATGCTATTTTAGATATTTGTCTCCTCTTTGACTTAGCTAAATTCTTCCTTTCATTCTCAGTACACCAAAGATGATATTTTTGCTACTTTAAGAGTACTGTATGGGTCTAGGGGCCTCACTGTCCTTCATCTCCTTCCTGTTATTAAGTCTCTTTTTGTTACCCTCTCTCTGGAATCTAAATCTATTCAATTCCCCTGACCTTTTAAGCATGAGTCTTTTTCTTCTATGCTTTCCTGACTCTGTCCCAGTCCTCTGCTGCTACCTAACCAGTAAGAAGGGACCGGACCAATGCCTCCCAGGGGAATTATTCCCACCTCTAGAGTTTCAGATCCAAATTGTGAACTGCCTTGTGAACATATTCTCTCTCTCTCTCTCTCTCTCTCTCTCTCTCTCTCTCTGTGTGTGTGTGTGTGTGTGTGTGTGTGTGTGTGTTTGTATGCGCATGTGTAGGGTGTGCTAAGGACTGAATACACTTAGCATATATGCTATCATTGAGCTTCACATAACACTTCATATTCATTCTTTTTGAGACACAGCCTTACTATGTAGGCCTGGCTATCCTAGAATTAACTATATAGACTGGCTTCCAACTCACAGTGTCCATGCTGCCTGTCTCTGCCTCCTGAGTGCTGGGATTAAAGGTGTGCCAACATGCCTGGCCAATACTCATCCTTAAAGATTAAGATCAAAGATATGTTTATCCTTAGCAGTCTTTCCCAACCTTACCAAGAAGCAGAAAAAGGCATTTCCTCTTTAGGTCTTATTGCAAATACACAGACAGACAGACACATGCATGCGTGCGTGTACACTCACACACGCGCACGCACAAACTTTTACACTTTTATGGTAGTCCTGCTTCTCATTACGGCATACAATATAAAATCATATTTATCACTTGTTACATGTGTAATATTTCAAGTTATATATGCATTTTAGTTTATTTATTGTCTATCTATCACTAAACAACAAATTCCCTTCAAAGCAGATATTATACATAGCATTCCTAGTGCTCTACTACTTACATTTAGTAGGTGCTTACAAATACTGGGAGTAAATGACTGTATCATTTAACCTAGTTCCCTAATTAGTTACAGCTATGTCTGTCTGTATACTTCTTAAAATAGCAGCCCCAAAGGGCAGGTGTCATATACTTGCAATTTTGTGATACAGATCTAATTATTCAGGAGGTTCTTAATAAATGCCTATTGAATGAATAAACAGCATTTAATCATTCTTAGTACAATTCAATGTAACTATGTAGAAGGACTATAGTCTTCAAGCACCGTATGAGCAATAGGAAACTGAGGACAGAACTTTATCCAGTTGATATGCTGCTAGCCTGGCAGTTTTAGTAAATGAATTTCTCTCCTTACTGGCAACTGCAAATAAGCTATCTGCAGCTTGTTAACCATATGATCAGACTGAGGCAGGATGGTTATATGAAGAAAAGTGAGAGTGGACCCCATACCATAGATGGATGCAAATAATATCAAGAAAACATTTGACAAAGGTTCTAGAACCATGTATATATTATGGAAAGAAAAGCATCTGGAGCACGAGCTTATGGTGGCCTGGGGTGGACACACTGGCTAGCCAAAGAACGGCAGGAAAGCACAAAAGCATCTAGGAATGCTTAGGACACGCCCGCTTCGTGTGAAATGCTTAGGATGCATGATTCTATTTAACCAGTACAATACTCCTAAGAGATAAACACTACATTTTAAAAGGCTGTTTTAAATAGAAATTAAAAGTTCTTCAGTAAAATGCCTGATGTCACACAGCTAGTAAATGTCAGAGCTGAAATCTACACTCCCACTGTCTGAGTGTACTCCACATTCTGCTGAATAATTTTAATTTTGGCATAGAATGATAAATGCCAAAGCCCATTATGAAAAGTTTAAAATTACAAAATAATTTCATACTAAGCAATATTTGTAATTTTTTTCATATATGATTTAGAGACACTAGCAGTGAATACTGCTGAATATATAGTAAGCCAGGTATGCCAATCATTATGGAGGCTTTATTTACAGGTTTCACTGTTCTTTCAAAGAGGAATTTGTACCACCACGTGACTTTCAAAAACTAATACTTTCATATTGTATTACCATTTACATTTCTGTCTTCCTTGCTAGAATGGGGATCTACGTGTCTGCATCTTTGGAACTGAATCATTATAGACATTTGATAAATACTTATTGAATGGAGTGAGAATTTATACTCTAGCCTCTTTCATTATCTTTATTGAATACTGATCAGCACCTTTCAGATCAAGGCAGACAATACCAAGGATATCTGTTGGTTGCTAAGCTTAAAAGTCTCTTGATAAACCAGCAATTCATTAAACAAAACACCTGTTGGGGAGAAGAGAACTAACAAAAAGGGCCCATTCTGCTCATCTGTGAATTTAATTAGTATCTACAGACACCAATAACTTTAACAGCTGTGATTTCATAGAGTTAAAGTTTTATATTTCATCTTGATGCAAACCACTTCAAATGAAACTCTTGTATGGAAAGAATAAAAAAATCTCATGTCTCTTCCAAATTAGGTAAACATTTTCATTTACCCATCCAGACATATATTTTTTTGTTATTTTTTGGGGAATACTCTTAAGTATTTTCATATAACTATGCCAAGCAAGCTATTCAATAGTTACATTTATCTTTCATTTTTAGAAATGACATAAAATAAACATTTTGTTTTCTGACTCAAGTATCTCTTACATGAGATCTGATAACTGCTTTTAAATTATACTAGACCTGACAAAACTGAGTAACTGCTTTGAGTCTTACAAATATCCCACAACTACAGGTCACTTGGGAAAACACCCAGAGTGCTTAAAATCAGAGTTGGAACCACTATAGAGTTAGGAGAACTGGATCAGGAACTCAAATGTGTTTAATCCATAAACCACCATTTTCCTCCTTTGTTGTTAAAAAATATGACTCTTCTTAGTAGGATCTCTACAGAGCAGTGTGATCCCACACAAAGGATGCTGCTAAACTGTCAGGATCCAGCAGGATCTGAGTAGCAACGACAGCATTTGCATTTCTCCTAAACATGTAGGTGAAAAGACAGACAGCATGGTAAGAGTTAATTGAAACATTCCTGTTGGAGAAGGACTGAAGAGTGGGGGTAGAAGAGGATGGGAGGGGGAGCTAGGCTGGGAGATGCAGAGTTAATCAGGGAGCAAATCCAAAGCCAGGCATGGATAGGCCTCACTAATGAGCCTCAAGTACCCTGCAGTGGTTTTCAAACTTAACTGGCTTCAAAAGATGCCACCCCATGACAGAATGCAGCTAGCCATAAGAGGAGGGTGATTAGAATAAATGACTGGAGTAATTAACTCTGATGTGAAACCACCTGATTGGAAAAGAGAAGCCAAGAGCTATTTAGCTGATGGTCCTGCTGGAGAAAAGGAAGCTTTCCCTTTCTCTTGTGTGGGTGTTCAGTCAGAACTCCACTCTTTCAAGTAGGTATTTGGTAGCACTAATGAAAAGCAGCTTCCATTCAAGGGCCTCTCAAGGGCCTTCCCATTCATTTTGAAAGGGGAGGAAAATAAAAGCTTCAAAGTAGAACTAATTTACTTTACTCCCTTACCTCTCGGTGAATTTTGCATTTGAGAAGTCTACATTCTCATTTGTGCTAGTGCTCTCCCTCCAAATGATGTCATAAAACTAACTTTATAAAAACGTATGGGACAGTTACTGAAGAAAAAGAAAACAATAACTTTTTTCCTTTAAAAATGTTATAATTAGAAAACTCAAAACTGATAGTAATTAGTTGCTGACTGGTTAGAATACTTCCAAGAGCTACTGGAATCCTTCTTCCCACAGCAAAGTCTGTACGGAGAAAGTGAAGCCCGGCAGAGTGGAGGTTCATACTTAACACAAACAAAGAACAAGGCAGAAGGAATGGAAGGATTCTATTTGTGCAAGAAGATAGCTATACTCTCTTGTTGGCTTTATTTTATTGGGAGGAGAGGGAGAGAGGAGAAAGTGTGTGTGTGTGGGGGGGGGGGAATTATGAAAACTTGGGGGCATTACTACCTGCTGTTTTACAAGTAATCATCAATTCATCAGGCCAATGTTGTTCTGTACCTGCTGAGTTAATGTCCTTCCACATACCCCTCCCCCAAACAGGTTCACCAGCCTTCCAGTAACCACGGTGTAGTAGCACAATAACCTAGTAAATGTTTATGCCTACACTAGGATTTATTTGACAGCTTTACACCTTTGGGCATGATATAATTAAATGTTTTGACAGCTAAACAAAAACTGTATAAATTTAAAAGCTATTAGGAGCTCAGC
Source organism: Tokudaia tokunoshimensis (assembly GCA_036184795.1). Taxonomy (NCBI): domain Eukaryota; kingdom Metazoa; phylum Chordata; class Mammalia; order Rodentia; family Muridae; genus Tokudaia; species Tokudaia tokunoshimensis. The sequence goes on from BTHU01000003.1 coordinate 72,653,776, forward strand.
ATCTAGAATCAAAATGAAGTAATTTGCTTATACCTAAGTCACTTTTAGCAAGGCATTCCAATAAAAAGCAGGCAAGTATAGCTGTTTATCCTGGTGTTTTAGCTAATTCGTTCTTTCTGTAAAGGATATTCCCTTTATAAATGTTGATGATGGTGAATTGAATACTTAACAAAGAAAGATGAATATATTTAATATGATCAATAGAAACTCATTGGCTATTTTCTGTAATTTGAGAAACACTATTAAAAATTCACTGACTGTTAAGTAGTATATTAGTTTAAAAGGCTACCATGTACTACGTATGAGTTCATTAACTCATGGAACCAAGGACCCTTCAAACTCAGCTACAAAGGACTAGGGAAGTTAACCCTCATTCTCCTTAGAGGCCAAGTTCTGGGTTTCAGTGTTCTTACTGCTGTGAACCCTAAATGCATGGCTTACCTCCAGAGAAGCCCATTGTTGATAATCAGAACTTCAGACAATGTCCTCATCAGCAATGTTATTTAAACATGCAGATTGCAAAGTTCAGATACCTCTTTAAAAGTGATAAAAACTATATAGTACAACTAATTTGTCCATTAAACTCTACTTATTTGTTTAAAAGTAGAGGCTGTCTTGTATTTATTACATGGTATCACAGCATCATTGTAGAGAGTATGGACAGAGGGATAGCTTACAATCTGGGTAGAGAGTTATACTTCAATAAGACCCTTAGAGCCATTGCTGGAGTATTTGAACTCTATCAATACTCTTTTAATCATATAACAATCTAGGGAGATACTTTATCTTCAATAGCAGTAACAGTGATCAGTTGTTTATTTAAGAAACAAATCACTAAAATGTTTGGAAAGCAGTCTACTTTTTTTCTCCATGTTTATATTTCACTTAACCATCCTTCCTGGGAGGACAGCTCTACAGGAGGAAAATACTGAGAACTAAATCCTGTTTAACTTACATGGCTGAAGTCAAGCAATTTAGGAGAAACATATTCTAAAAAGAGCTTCTTATGTATACTTGCAAAAGCATTACTGCATTATCTAAGTGGCTTCTTCCTCTCGCTTGCTCTAACAGAGTAGATGCCTTTTTGTATACTGTATTGGGTTTCTCTGGCACACGGCCTGAAAACAGAATAAACTTTCTTAAATGTTTAAAGATCTGGTGGTGTGCAGACTATAGAAAGAAGAGCCAGGGACTCTGAAGTTGAGAACTGAAATTCAGCTCGTATTTATTATTATAAATAATCGAACATTTCAGTTAGATCATTTAAACACTAGTTCTCACACTCAGTATCCCTCGGTGATGGTATATGTTTGAAGACTTACTGAATAGCAGACTCAAAGGTAGGCACTGAATTAGAGACTGATGTCACGAGAAGACCACATACGAAGTGTGCTTTTTCTCAGCTTGCAGCAGGTTTTTAAAAGTGCCATCGAAGATGCTGATAAATATGTGAATGGAGAGATTGCTCAGTGGTAAAGGATATGAGTACACATGTTGGGTGGCTCACAACCACCTGGGATGTCCAGCTGCAGGGTGAAACAGAGGCCTCTGGCCTCAGTGGGCACCTGCATTCATGTGCACATATCTACACAGAGATGCACACAAATATTCATAATTAAAAAACAACAAATATTTTGAAAACTGTCCCAATACAATTTAGCTGAAAGCATAGGAAAAGGAACATAGCCCACATGCCTTCTCCTAGGCAAAGTACAGTGGCAACTCTAAGAGTCTGGTGATTTTGGCTGAGATTATCTGGACACATGAACATAATATGGTTAGTAAATACTAATTTGTAGACTGAAGGCCTTTGTTTTATATTGCTAAGAAATGAAAAGAGCTGCAAAGTAATAAAAGCTTCTTGTGTAGAATTTTAAGTCTGTCCTTACTAAAAGAGTGTTTAAACCTTTTAGACACAGCTAAATCTTTTGCATATGTGAAGTGAAATATACAAACACAAACTGATCATCTAGAAAATGTGTCAGAGTCCAACTCTCTGAATGACTCTCCAATGAAAGGTGCTGACACCTGTGTTTTTCCTTCCAATGTTGTCTCTACTTTTAAGAGCACTGGTGAAGCTGCATATTTAAAAGAAGCTTATGAATCTTTTTCTAAGTCTGATATGAAGATTCTGATGCTCAGTTTCTTGAGTTTTTAATAGTGATTGCACTTGTCCATTAAAAATGTATCATAGCGCTTGCTTCATATAAACTCCGCTTTGAACCACTTCTGCCTTAACTGTCGAATTCCTCCACTGTGACAAGGGAGTCAAATTCAGCAATGTATATGTGATGGTTCAGATATAAAGTGTTCCCACAAAGAGTTCCTATGTTGAAAGCCTGATCCCCAAACTAGAGCGCTACTGTAAGTTAACTAAATTGTGAGATGTCTAAATCATCATCAGGTTAGTCCATCGCAGAGATCAGGCTACATGGTGTGGGGCCTGGAGGAAATGGGGTACTGAGGAATGTTGTAAAAGGGTTTATCTTGTCTTAGGACACTTCCTCTCTGTCTCCCTGTCTCCTGCCCCTCATGATGGGAGTCCCTTTGTTCTAACACATGACCCCTATCAAGAAGTTCTGCCTCACTATAAGCCAATGGAGCCAAGTGACTTCTGAGACCATGAATCAAGATTTTGGTCATACTGATGAAAAGTGACTCAACAATACATTAACAATTTACATTTCTTGATTAGGCATAAACTATGTAAAAAAGAAATCTAAGTGGTATTCCCATAAGAATTTGAAAAAAATAGACATTTTAATCTGAAAATAAATATTATGTGAGTAAACATTACTTAACTATATATCTAAACAACACATAAAGCCTCATTACTACATGTAATTTTATGTTTTTATTTATTGATTAAATGTGAAATTTAAAAAAATGATGCTAACTGGAATAATATTGATTAGTAGAGTACAGCTAGCAATTTCTTACAAAAATTAAGCATAATCTTACTATCTGATCTAGCAACTACTCCCTGATATTTAACAAAATATAGAGAAGCAACTATACAAAAAACTAATAGTTGATTTTAATTAAGAATTTTTATTCAACCAAGGTGTTCTTTAGGAGATCAGTCATACATTATACATACCCGCATGATGGTATCCTTTTAAAAAGATTATTGTTGATAAAAAGAGATAAGGTATCTCCAAGGACAGAGAAGCTGTACAAAGGACAAAGAACTTTAAATACATATTACTAATCAAAGGAAGTGATTCTGACTCGCTGGAGTCAAAGCTATGGAAACAATAAAAAGAGAAGTTGTTGCCAGGGATCCTAGGAGTGGCAGTGCAGTGACAAGACAAATAGTGGTCTCTAAGGATTTCCATGGAAATGAAACTATTCCATTTGATACTATTCTGTGTGGTAGAGATGTGTCTTTGTATTTGTGAATCCAAAGGTAAACTACAAATTTTGGCTACCAATGCTAATGTTGTAATAAATATAACAAATTTAACAAGATGTTGGCAGTAGGGAAAGTGGGAACAGGGAAAATGGGAACTGTATGTGACAACTCTGAGCATCCCCTGTGCTTCTAGAAACAGCAGGTTAGCTTTTAAAAAGCTTTTAATATATATATATATATATATATATATATATATATATATATATGAAGACTATTAGTATAAAAAGGGTAAAGAAAGGGATTAAAATTTTATTTGAAAGAAGAATGCAAATCGATCCATTCTTATCTCCTTGTACAAAGCTCAAGTCCAAGTGGATCAAGGACTACCACATAAAACCAGATACAATGAAACTAATAGAAAAGAAAGTGGGGAAGAGCCTTGAGCACATGGGCACAGGGAAAAATTTCCAGAACAGAACGCTCATAGCTTATACTCTAAGATCAGGAATTGAGAAATGGGACCTCATAAAATTGCATAGCTTCTGTAAGGCAATTTTTTTGTCAATAGGACAAAATGGCAACTGACAGATTGGGAAAAGATCTTTACCAACCCTACATCCATCCAATAGAGGGCTAATATCCAATATATACAAGGAGCTCAAGAAGTTAGACTCCAGAGAAACAAATAACCTTATTAAAAAATGAGATACAGATCTAAACAAAGAATTCTCAACTGAGGAATACCGAAGGGCTGAGAAGCACCTAAAGAAGCGTTCAGCATCCTTAGTCATCAGGGGATGTTTTTGCTTTTAGAACTTTTTAGATATGGAAGACAGGAGAAGGTCCAACTATACTCCAGAGAAAGTCTATCCTCAATAACTTACGGGAGATTCATAAGACTGAGAACTTCCAAGAACTTATTAGAATGCAAACCTGTAGATTTGGGATATAAAATCAGTCCAATCATAACAACCACAACAACATTTAGCCTTACATACACAGATTATAATAAAACAACAACAACAAAAGACAGCTGAAAATTTTGTTCAAAGCAACTTAAAAAGATAGACTGAACAGTTTTAAAAGCTAGAAGTTACTTAACAGACGCCAAATGCTGAGAGAGAAATTAAGTGTGAATAAGAGTGAGAGAGAATAAAAAGATTATTCCAGATAAAGAGGATGAGCCTATGTAGCTACCAGCCCGGAATTCTGCTCTATAGCCACAACTTAAATTGCCAGGCTTCCATCACTAGGGTATGACACCCAGAGCTGAACTTCATTCTGTTTAGTGATGACATCCATTCTCCAAATTCTTTTTCTCTTCCTGATTTCCTACGTATGCCAAATTCACCATTATCCTGTAGTGACATGGAAATCAAACCTTTAAAATGGAATCTGACTTCTATTTAGATACAAAAGGCACCTCGGTATCAGTATCTTCTTCCCTGAGACACACTGCCACTTACTTGGATCCAATCCTAGCCATCTCTACTCTATTCAATCCAATAAGACACAGCTAGAATTCGTTTCCTAAATGGAAATGTCAAGTCATTCCGTCTTTCCACAGAATGCTTTTTTTTTCTTTTTTTTATTATATATATTCTTTTTTTTCCAGCTTCAAAACATTGTGAGTTTATTTTTTTAATTTTCTATATTCTTTATTTACATTCCAAATGATTTCCCCTTTCCCAGTTCCCCCCTACCCGAAAGTCCCATAAGCCTTCTTCCCTCTCCCTGTTCCCCATTTGTCTAAGAATTTCATGAATTCATTGTTTTTAATTGCTGAGTAGTATTCCATTGTGTAAATATACATAGAAAATATCTCTGATAAAACTGAAGAAATATATAGAAAAACACGTTAAGATTGACTATTTCATTGAAAAATTATACAGATAAAATGGTAGGCATAAATATATTCCTAAGTTGACTGAAAGTGGAATTATAAACATTTTCTGATAAAATTGAAGATTTACCTGGAAAATATTTCTGATAAAATTGAAGAAATATATAAAAAAACACGTTAAGATTGACTATTTCATGGAAAAATTATACAGATAAAATGGTAGGCATAAAAATATTTCTATTTTTTTTTGAAAGTGGAATTATAAACACTTTCTGATAAAATTGAAGATTTACAAGAAAAATATTCCTGAAAAAATTCAAGAACTATATAGAGAAACATGTTAAAACTGACTATTACATGGAAAATTATACAGATAAAATGGAAGGTATAAAAATGTTCCTAAGTTGATTGAAAGTAAAATTATAGACATTGTCTGATAAAACTGAAGATCCACATGGAAAATACTTCTGATAAAATTGTAGAAAAATACAGAGAAATGTTAAAATTAAAGATTACCATGGACAATTACACCGACAAAATGGTAGACACAAAAACATCCCTAAATTGATTGAAAGTGGAACTACAAACACCCCCCACCCCCTCGACGAAACCAAAGATCTACATGAAAAACACCTCCGACAAAATCGAAGAAACACACAGAAAAAATGTTAAAATTAAAGATTACCATGGAAAAAAATACAGTTAAAATGGTAGACACAAAAAGCATTACTGAATTGAAAGAGGAGTCACAAACATTTTCTGATAAAATCGAAGATCCACATGAAAAACATCTCTGTTAGACTATGTTTTTTGTTGGGGAATTGAGTCTATTGACATTATAAGATATTAAGGAATAGTGATTGTTGCTTCCTGTTATTTTTGATGTTCTTTTTATGTTTGTGTGGTTACTTTCTTTTGGGTTTGTTGGAAAAAGATTACTTTCTTGGTTTTTCTAGGGTATAGTTTCCCTCCTCCTGTTGGCGTTTTCCATCTATTATCCTTTGTAGGGCTGGATTTGTGGAAAGATAATGTGTAAATTTGGTTTTATCATGGAATATCTTGGTTTCTCCATCTATGGTAATTGAGAGTTTTGCTGGGTATAGTAGTTTGGGCTGGCATTTGTGTTCTCTTAGGGTCTGTATGAGATCTGCCCAGGATCTTCTGACTTTCATCCTCACAGGTGAGAAGTCTGGTGTAATTCTGATAGGCCTGCCTTTATAGGTTACTTGACCTTTTTCTCTTACCGCTTTTAATATTCTTTCTTTGTTTAGTGCATTTGGTGTTTTGATTATTATGTGCCGGGAGGACTTTCTGGTCTGGTCTAGTCTGTTTGGAGTTCTGTAGGCTTCTTGTATGTTCATGGACATCTCCTTCTTTAGCTTAGGGAAGTTTTCTTCTATAATTTTGTTGAAGATATTTACTGGCCCTTTAAGTTGGAAATCTTTACTCTCTTCTATACCTATAATCCTTAGGTTTGGTCTTCTCATTGTGTCCTGGATTTCCTGGATGTTTTGGCTCAGGAGCTTTTTGCATTTTGCATTTTCTTTAACTGTTGAGTCAATGTTTTCTATGGTATCTTCAACCCCTGAGATTCTTTCTTCTATCTCTTGTATTCTGTTGTTGATGCTTACATCTATGACTCCTGAATTCTTTCCAAGATTTTCTATCTCCAGAGATGTCTCACTATGATTTCTTTATTGTTTCTACTTCCATTTTTAGATCCTGGATGGTTTTGTTCAGTTCCTTCACTTGTTTGTTTGTGTTCTCCTGTAATTCTTTAAGGGATTTTTGTGTTTCCTCTTTAAGGGCCTCTACCTGTTCACCCATGCTCCCCTGTATTTCTTTCAGGGATTTTTGTGTTTTCTCTTTTAAGAGCCTTTACCATTTGACCCATGTTCTCCTGTATTTCTTTAAGTGAGTTATTTATGTCCTTCTTGATGTCTTCTAACAGCATCATGAGAAGAGATTTTAAATCCAACTCTTGCTTTTCTTGCTTTTTCTTGCTGGGGCATCTGGAACTTGCTGTGGTGGGAGAACTGGTTTTGATATTGCCAAGGAGCCTTGGTTTCTGTTGGTAGGGTTCTTGCGCTTGTCTTTTGCCATCTGGTTATCTCTGGTGTTAGTTGGTCTTCTTGTCTCTGGCTGGAGCTTGGCCCTCCTATGGGCCTGTAAACCTGTGTCTGTACTCCTGGGAGACCAACTTTCTTCTGGCAGGGTCTGTGCACAGAAGGCTGTGGAGCTGTCTGGTTCCCTGCTTCAAATGGCGGCCGGAAGGGAAGACTCCTGTTCCAGCTACTGCACTGATCATATGCCTTGTGCACTCCTAGCTGTACCCCTCCAGAGAGAAGGTGGAGATCTCACCTCTGTGCTCAGAAGTGAAATTGCTGCTGGGAGATCACTCTCTCCTGGTGGGCTAAGCACAGAAGGCTTTGAAGTTGCCTGGTTCCCTGCTACAGATGGAGGCTGGAAGGGAAGACTCTTGTCCCAGCTGCTCCACTGATCGTATGCCCAGTGTGCTCCTAGCTGTAACCCCTCCAGACACAAGGTAGAGATCTCACCTCCACGCTCAGAAGTGAAATTGCTGCTGGGAGATCACTTTCTCCTGGTGGGCTAAGCACAGAAGTCTGTGGAGCTGCCTGGTTTTCTGCTGCAAATGGTGGCTGGAAGGGAAGACCTCCATAGAACTCTTACAAGTGTCTATGAACTAAGGGTAAATATAACTCTTTATCATAGATTCACAGATTTCTATATCTGTGACCTCAAACTGCCTTTACCATTTCTGAAGTCTCAGCAATTGTTTTCTAATTTACTGTTGCTCAAGAAACTTGTCTCTATTCTGAGTTTCTTTTCTGCTCATGTGCTTTTCTTTGCTAGAATCAAACTGAGATGCATGTTCACAGACACCCACCACAGGTCTCCAATAATGTGACTTAACTTATGCACCACCAGAAACAGGGAAGAGGGAGTAGCTGGAGAAGGATGAAAAACAAATTATTTACTTATTTGCACCCCATCTTGGTGTCATGAAGTAAGCTCAGCACCCTCTTCGTCCACTGTCCCTACTCAATGCACACTCCATTGTACTAAGTGTTTAGACAGCATCCTTCATGCACTTCATGGAGAGCAGAATCAAAGAGCCTGCTTCTTCTTTGACTGATGATCTTATTATTACTATAATACTCTGAGCTATGAAAAAGCCCTGCCAAAGAAAGATAACCTCATTTTCACTACATTATTTTTGCCAAAGAAACATGATTTTCATTTTTATTTACTTAACACTAAATACCACGTTCCACTTCCTCTGTATGTTTATAAACTATAATTGTGGTAGGAATTTTTCTGGAATAAGCACTCCCACAACAATGAGAGCAGAAGAAAGATGACACCAGAGGACCAAAGCCAGGACAGCTCGTGAAAGGCTTCAATGTTGGGTCCAGTTTGCACTCTCATTTTATATTCTAAAACCACAAAGTCAGGAGGGCAAGCATGCAAGATTTTACAAAGCATACATGGTAGTCAGCAGGTTCGTAAGGGAACGACCCACTGTCTTAACTTATTACTCCAGGTAGCAAGGGCATGTTTGGCAGATAGGCAATTCAAGCAGTGCTCTAAGTAAATCACTGAATAAGACATTAAGTCAGTATCTAATAAATGATCTTTTCCACTTTAATCTACTTCATAATAACATATTTCAAAATGAAATTCAGAAATGCTGCATTCATGCTGATTTTAAACCACACAGGGAAGAACACTTTGAAAGGGTATAATAGTTTTGAGATTGATGTTAAAGTAAAGAATACACTTGAGTCAATAAAATGAGCGGCAAGTTCTTCTGGTGTGTTGGCATGCACTGAAATGACTCATTTTGTTTACTACCTAAAAGGCTAATCACATAGCAAAAAGAGCAGAACTTAGAAGTGGAGATGGAAATACCAACTGCCCAGTCTGGCTAGATAAAGGCCACTAGTGCATTGTGCAGAGTTTGGCATCTTTGTGATAGAATTTCTGACAGTAAAAAAAAGAGGAAAGATTTAGTTTGTTCATGGTTTTAGGAGTTTCTGTCATTATGAGAGTGCAAGTCAAATCTTGGTGGACAGGAAGCAAATTGGGCCCAGGTCAGTGTATCCAAGAACACATTCCCAGTGATTCACTTCCTTTACCCAGGCTCCACATTCCACAGGTAAACTTCTCACCTTCTAATAGTTTGTTAAAATTCTGAATCTAATTAGGCATGTCAAAAGTTTTAACACTTCAAAGTGGCATTGTCCTCTGTAAAGTTCACACCTGAGAACCAAGCACTCTATCAAAAAGAAAAAAATTGTACTATTTCAAGAGTTAAGTTTACAATTTTTGCGTTGAGACACATTCATAGCTATTCTAGTGTCATGTGACCCACTGGCACCTGCTGGCAAGAGCTCTAAGTCAGCATGCCTTCCCTGACACATCCTGGGCATCTTGGTTGAGGATGGGCCTGTTGCTGTTTGTATTTTGATGTTAATTCAGCTATCTTGGGAGGGGCTGTGGACAAAGAGTGAGTCATACTCAGGCGACTTCTTGAAAACCATCCCCTAATGAGTAAAGGACCCAATCACTGGGCGAGTAGGAGGATCTTCCAGGTTGGAGAAGGTTAGAGAGGAAGCAGGAGAGGACCCTTTGGACAGGGATAGGGGATATAGCTACTAGTGTCTCCCAGTTTCAATGGAGGATCCATCAGGATTCACGTCTGGAGAATTTAGATTTAATAAGGCTTACAAGATTAGGATTTCAGTTGTTGCGCTCAGCAACTGAATTACTGTTGTTTCTGAACTATGTTTATGTAATGTTTTCCTTCACACAGAGGCTCATCTGGGTTCAAGAGAGAAAGGTATGGCAGGAAAGTGTGGGTTTGCCTAATGTGCACCACAAAGGCGGTGGGGGATTTGAAGCACGGGTAGTGACCACCAGTGGGAACAGAGAGCTGGGTGGAACAACTTTGGAGCTCTGAGTCAGAGAGCCTCCATGAGATAAGAACTGGCTGGTGAGACCACCAGGGTTGAGAGTAGCAGGGTCAAGCACAGGAACTTGGAGTTCTTTTTTAATATTTCCCGTAACATGTCTTTACTGATCTCCTAGGCTTTTCTGTGTTCAGTCAAGTGGGTAATCAAGGTTAGTAATATCCTGGAGATTTTACTACCATAATCTTAGGAGTTTTGCTTTTCTAAATCAACTTTTGTAAATCGGTTTTATGGTTTCTTTGTTATGATATTAACTATACTTTAACTCAGAGGTTGGTAAATTTTCCTATAAAAGCACAGATAGTAAATGTTTTAGGTTTTTACCAAGTGACCATCATCATGAGTATTCTGTCATTATAGCCCAAGGGCTGACACAGACAGGAACAACTACCACGGCTGGATTCTAAAGAAGGCTGTTTACAAAACCAGTCAGGAGACTTTACTTGATTCATGAACCATTGCTTGTTGGCTCTTGATTGAGATTTACAAAAGCAACTTTTAAAAATAATAAGTGAATTATGGAATCTTTTCTTCACTGAGAGATTGATCAGGATAGAACCTGAACCCCAGGAATGCAGAGCTCAGCTGGTGGCTTCAACTCCTTAGAGGACAGGATTTCAATCTGTTTTTTGGTGCTGTGCTACTTTTCCCTATGACTAGAAAACATGTCACTGGCACCTAACACTATAAGGAGAACAGGCCTTCTGCAATAAAGCAAAACGTCAATTTAGCATTATCACTTGAGAGATGGCCTGGAACAGATGGAGATCTATTTGCCTCTGCCTCCCCAGTGCTGGGATTAAATGTGTGCACACTGAGCCTGGCCCTAAGTTTTTTTTTAAATTCCTTTTCACTTAACACAGTCACAAAAGAACACACATGGTATGTATTCACTGATAAGTGGATTATTAGTCCCCCCCCCAAAAAAAGAGCTTGGAATACCCACGATACAACTCACAGACTATATAAAGCTCAAGAAGAAGGAAAACCAAAGTGTGGATGTTTCAGTCCTACGTAGAAGGGGAAACAAAATAATCATGGGAGGTAGAGAGAGGGAGGAACTTGAGAAAGAGAGGGAGGGGAGGGAAAAAGGGGAGCAGGATCAAGTGTGGGACAGGGGAGAAGTATAGAGGGTCAGGAAATTGAACAGAGGTGTGTAGCAATGGGGGATGGGAACTGGGGTACCCACTAGAAAGTCCCAGATGCCAGAAAAGCAAGAGGCTCCCAGGACCCAATGGGGATGACATTAGCTGAAATATTCAACAAAGGGGAGAGAGAACCTGTAGAGACCATATCCAGAGGTTAGGCACAGCCCCTGGTTGAGGGATGGGGCCACCCACCCATCTCAAAAATATTAACACAGAATTGCTCCAGTCTAAAGGAAATGAGGGACAAGAGTGAAGCAGAGACTGAAGGAAAAGCCATCTAGAAACTGCCCTACCTAGGGATCCATCCCATCTGCAGACACCAAACCCAGACACTATTGCTGATGCCAAGAAGTGCTTGCTGACCGGAGCCTAGTATAGCTGTCTCCAGAAGCTGAAGAGGTTTGCAACCCCATAGGAAGAACAACAATATCAACCAACGAGACCCCACCAGAATCCCCAGTATACATAGGTCACCCCATGTGTACTCTTTGGTTGGTGGGACTAAACCATCAACCAAAGAGTACACATGGGGGGACCTATGGCTCTAGCTGCTTTATGTAGCAGAGGCTTGCCTTATCTGGCATCAATGGAAGGGGAGGCCCTTGGTCCTGTAGAGACTGGATGCCCCAGTGTAGGGGAATGCTAGGGTGGTAAGGCAGGAGTGGGTAGGTGGGTGGGGGAGCTCCCTTATAGAAGTGGTGGTTGGAGGAAATGGGATAGGTTGTTTGTGGAGGGGAAACCAGGAATGGAGTAACATTTAAAATGTACATAAATAAAATAACCAATAAAAAAAAAATTCCTCTTTACAATGTGGAAGCTTAGCTGGGCAGGGTCTTGCTCTGAAGTCACAACTCCCTTCATTCTGCTTAGCATCAGGCTTTTCTTTAATCTGTTTATACTTTCAGGAATTTTTTTTCTCCTCCAAATGTTTGTTTTGTATTTTTACTTGGTCAGTTTGCTCCTTTTCCTTACAGATTTTCATGCGTATGGCCACTAATGACCAAGTAACTTAGTCATCTTGATATCTTGAAATCTCTTCCACAAAAGCTGCTAATCCATAACTCTTCAATTTAACCTCAGGCAGAGTTTTTGGACTAGGACAGAAATCAGTCATATTCTTCCCCAAAACATACAAGAAAAATTTCTATGCCACTTATTAATATTTTTATCCTCTGAAACCTCTTGAGCCAGACCCCACAGATCAAATAACCCCCAGTAATAACCCACTCCTGGTATCAACTTCTGTCTTAGTGAATGTCTTATTGTCATGAAGAGACTATGACCACAACAATTTAACTAGGGTTGGCTTACAGAGTCAGAGGTTTAGTCTGTCATTGTCATGGCAGAAAGCATGGTGGCATGTAGGTAGACATGATGCTATAGAGGTAGCTGAGGTACATCCAGGTTGGCAGGCAGCAGAAAGAGAAAGAAGGAAAGTGACAGACAGACAGACAGACAGACAGACAGACACTGGGCCTGCCTGAGCATTTGAAATCTCAAAGTCCACCCCCAAGGACATGACTCCTCCTACAAGGCCACACCTCCTAAGAGTGCCACTCCCTAAAAGTATATGAGAGCCATTTTCATTCAAACCACCACATTATTATTTTAAATGCTGGTTTGTATTCTAATGAGAGAGACTAAGGATGTAGATTTCAGTTGGTAAGGATGTAGGGAGGATCTGGGATACAGAAAACTGTAATCAGAATACACTATATGAAAAAAAAGTCCTTTCAATAAAAAAATCAGTTAAAATATATCTGTGTGTTTGTGCATGTGTGTGCATGCATGTGTGCCACAGATTCCATCTCACACCAGTCAGAATGACTAAGATCAAAAACACAGGAGACAGCAGTTGTTGGCGAGGATGTGGAGAAAGAGGAACACTCCTCCACTGCTGGTGGGATTGCAAGCTGGTACAACCACTCTGGAAAGCAGTCTGGCGGTTCCTCCGAAAACTGGGCATGACACTCCCGGAGGATCCGGCTATACCACTCCTGGGCATATACCCAGAGGCTTTACCTGCATGCAATAAGGACACATGCTCCACTATGTTCATAGCAGCCTTATTTATAATAGCCAGAAGCTGGAAAGAACCCAGATGTCCCTCAACGAAGGAATGGATACAGAAGATGTGGTAGATTTACACAATGGAATACTACTCTGCAATTAAAAACAATGAATTCATGAAATTCCTAGGCAAATGGTCAGAACTTGAAAATATCATCCTTAGTGAGGTAACCCAATCACAAAAGAACACACATAGTATGCAGTCACTGATAAGGGGATATTAACCCAGAATCTCGGAATACCCTAGACACAATTCACTTATCAATAGATTTCCAAGAAGATGGAAGGAGAGACCCCTAGTCCTGGAAAGACTGGATGTAGGGGAATGCTGAGACAGAGAAGCAAGAGGGGGATGAATGGGGAAAAGAGGGAGGGAAGGGGGCTTATGGGACTTTCGGGGAGGGAGGAAACGGGAAAGGGGAAATGATTTTGAATCTAAATAAAAATATAAAAAATAAAAAAAAATAAAAAATAATAAAAAAAAAATATTAGCATGCAAAAAAAAGAAGTCGAGTTTTCTCTTTCCATCATATGGGATCCAGGGTTCAAACTCAGGTCATCAGGGACCTTTAGCTGCTGAATTATCATGGAAAATGATGATACCCCACCTTGGGTTTTCAGCTAAGAGTTTTATGGTTTGAGGTCTTATGTTTATATTTGATTCATTTGAGTTTACTTTTATAGACGGCCAAATTCAATTACATTGTTTTGTATGTAAATATCGAATTTTAATAAAGTTCAAATTAGGTATGTAAACACTGCCTTGAATCTACAAAGTATCCTGTGCACTATTTTTTTTTTCCTAAAAATAGGACAGAAAGTAATGGACTGGGATCCAGAAATGTGAACATACCTTTGATTCTTACTAGTTCTGTGACCTGCCTGTCATCCTTTTTGAATTTCTAGTTTGTACCCATCCTCCAAAGGGCATTAGGAAGGGTCAGAGCAGTAGTGTGAATGTCCAGTAGACATGAAGTCATAAACAACTCCCAGCCCAACACAAAAAAGAAGGGATTATGGAGCTCAAAGGACAAAGACACTAAAGCTATATAAAAAACAACGGTATTATACAAATCTAACTTATAATTGTTATAGAATCTTTGACTATGATTTTGAATCAATATTAACATTAATATTAATTTAATAGAAATAAAGTCTGTTTATGTACTGCTATTTTGCCTGGTTAAAGTTATTGATAATTTTCACTATAGCTTTTAGGTAGAAACATGTCTACATTTAGTTAAAATGCTTTAAAGGAGTGGTTCTCAACCTGTGGGTTGTGACCCTTTGAAAGTTAAATGACCCTTTCACAGTGGTAGGATATCAGATATCCTGCATATCAGATACTTTCATTATGATTCATAACAATAGCAAAATTACAGTTATGAAGTATCAACAAAATAATTTCATGGTTGGGGAACATTAGGAAGGTTGAGAACCAGTGCTGTAGGGTGCCACATTTGTTTTGGTACAGTCTACTACTGTGCAAACAATACAACAACTAGATTAGTTCCCACAACATTTTACAAGAGAAACAAGGACCCATGATTAACTATTTAGGGTAACAGTGATAAATTCAGTAAGATAGTCAACCAAATAATGTAAGGATGCTTGTTCTAGGTAGAGGCCCTTAAAGAGGAAACACAAAAATCCCTTAAAGAATTACAGGAGAACACAAACAAACAAGTGAAGGAACTGAACAAAACCATCCAGGATCTAAAAATGGAAGTAGAAACAATAAAGAAATCATAAAGTGAGACATCTCTGGAGATAGAAAATCTTGGAAAGAATTCAGGAGTCATAGATGCAAGCATCAACAACAGAATACAAGAGATAGAAGAAAGAATCTCAGGGGTTGAAGATACCATAGAAAACATTGACTCAACAGTTAAAGAAAATGCAAAATGCAAAAAGCTCCTGAGCCAAAACATCCAGGAAATCCAGGACACAATGAGAAGACCAAACCTAAGGATTATAGGTATAGAAGAGAGTAAAGATTTCCAACTTAAAGGGTCAGTAAATATCTTCAACAAAATTATAGAAGAAAACATCTCTAACCTAAAGAAAGAGATGTCCATGAAAAAAAATAAAAGTAAAAAAAAAAAAAGATATTTCCTACTTACTGCCTTTGTTTGACTGGGTAACAATCTCATCTAAAAGGCATGTAATAATAACAACTGCTTTTCACAAGCTGGCTGTTTGTAGCCTTGACTTCTGTATTTGAGTAAACCACTATGCTTCTAGATAAAAATGAAAAGCGATTCTATTGAGGATTTTTATTTTTTAAGATGCTACAATAATAAAGATTTTAAGTGTCCATGGATAGAAAGGAGAGCAAACTCCCTGACCAAATTTCTAAAAGGGAAATTCATACACAGATCACAACTCCAATATAAATAATGTCAAGATGTAGAATACTGTGTAACACAGGGAGCGGATAAAGCAACTTATGTGTGACCTTTATGGGGAGGAGATAGAGAAGAAATGTATGACTGCCTTACAGAGAGCTAAGAGAGACCAAAATAGTTCTGGTCAATGTAATATACTGCCAGAATGTAAGGTAAGTTTAACACAGACGTAAGAAACAAAAATCTCGTCTAACCACAAATGTCTACAAAAAGAATGGTAATAATGTCAGACATATTATTAGCAAGGACATCAGCAGTTACTCAGAAAACAGAAAATGCAAGCTTCAGAAAATATATTCTCTAAATTAATATCTTATTACTATTATTACTTATATATTAATAATTTCTTATATATACTTATATCAATTAGGAAAAGGTATTAACCTTAAATAAATGTTTGTCTAAAAACTTATCCTTAAATGCAGTGGTTCTCAATGTGTGGGTCACAACCCCTTTGGGGGTCCAATGACCCTTTCACAGGGGTTCTCTAGGAACATTGGAAAACACAGATATTTATATTATGATTTATAACAGTAGCAAAATTATAGTTATAAAGCAGCAATAAAAATAATTTTATGGTTGGGGGTCACCACGACATGAGAAAGAATATTAAAGGGCTGCAGCATTAGGAAGGTTGAGAGCCACTGCTTAAATATTTACATATAAAAATTCCCTAATTAAAAATATTAGCAGATAAAAATCAAGTTTATGCTTTAAAAATGTTGCTTGATTTACATGACTATTAGGTTATATAGGTCCAGTCCCAAGAGGCCACTTAATCACAAACTAAGAAAAGTACAAGTCATGGCTAAAAAAGTCTCTAAGTTCAAAAGAAAAAGGCCAGGTGTAGAAGTACACATCTCTAATCCCAGGACTTGGGAAGTAGAGGCAGGAGGGTTAGGAGTTCATGCTCACTCCCTCTGCAACACAATGTAAATATATGATTAAAATACAAATTTATCAAAAGCAGTCACATAGCTATGCTACAGACTGAAAAAATTATATAAGATATAGTTCAAAACAATAACAAAGTCTTAGCACTCTTGATAACCATTCATAGCATATGTTCCAGAGATGCAATATATTTTCTCTAGAAAAATCAGCCTTAGTTGCATTATTATTAACTGGAATAAAATATGCTGGACCTTTTAGTTTTGTATATTAAGACTATCCATATATTGTTGGCTATTATACTGCCACAGTTATGTTCATGAAGACAAAACAGAAGAAAAGCTACCACGTCCATATTTTGAGAAATAAAGACCCTAACTCCATTCTTAAACAAATTGACATCAACTCTTTTCAGGATAACATTTGCAAAGTACTGATGAATTAGCCTTCATCCTTTAAGCACTTCCCTTTCTCCCATATCTTACTTTTCCCTTGAACTAAATTAAAAACTTACTCCAAATCATAGGTTTAATTTATTTAGAGTTTAATGAACAATCCCTCTAAGGCCAACTCTGCAAATCTCCAGAATCAGTTTTCTGGGCTTTGTTTTGTTTTGAAGATTTGTTTTATGTATGAGTGTTTTGCCTGCATGTATGTATATGCACCATATTTTGTATGTATATATGCATGTATATATGTGCATCTTGGTGCCTACAGAAGTGAGAAAAGGATATTGAAGTTACAGATAGTTGTGAGTTGTCATGTGGAAGTGGCGAACTTTCAGGACCTCTGCAAAAGGTGCTCCTAATGGCTAATCACCTCCCCAGCCTCCAGGATCAGGGTAGAAATATTAAATATGGCCTTATATTAAAATATGTCTACACGGATTTTGTAAAAATTCATTAACCACACATCTTCCTCAGGGATAGCAGAAAGATAATGCCATGATGATGTACACAGCATAAAAAGCAGATTGAATCTAGTGATGTCTTTGTCCATTGTTTCTACAAAACATATTCTTTTATTGCTGTGGTAAAATACCATGACCAAGGTAACGTATAGAAGAGTTTTTTTAGGCTTATGGATCCAGAGCGTTAGAGTCTATGATGGAGAAACGAAGGCATGATAATCTGTTCACAGCTTGAAGGGCAAACAGAAAGCAGAGAGTGCACTGGAAATGCCTTGAAGATTTTAAAACCTCAAAGCCCAGTCCCAGAGATGTGTTTATTCCCACACCTCCTTAACCTAATCCAACATTTCTGCCAACCAGGGACATTCCAACATCTGAGCACATTCACAACCAAACCAGGATAAAAAGTGTGTAGTTTGTCCTTTAAACACAGACGATTTACTTGAGGATGTGATTATCAGGTCCTCCTCTCCTGTCCCTCTGCAAAAGAACAAGACAGGTAGAGACTCCCCCTCCTTGTGGAATGGTATGTAACTACTTGCAGCAAGAAGCTTCCTTAAATAGAAACCTAGCATTAAGTCTCCCAAAATAAACAAAAACACATCTAAAGGATTAGAGTGAACAAGATATTTAATTTTATACCTTCAAAATAAAGACTTGCTTGGGGAGCTGAAATGCAAAAGTATTTTAGTTTAATCAGATTATATTTCAATCAGACTATAGAAAATGAATATCCATGTGTATAGATTTATAAAACACAAACATTATTTAGTTTTTTTCTTCAGAGCAAAGAATTAAAAAGAAAGTAGGAGAGAAAAGGATATAGTATTCAAATGACTACTAGTTTGGTCTGTAACTGGTAACATAAATTTTCATGTTTCTCTCTTGCAGGCATTTGGAACAGCCTCTAGACTTCACACAGCTAATGGCCGAGCCCCACAGAGCTCTGTTACTATTCTAGACCTCTAAACCTAAAGTTATAATCTTATTTTCTGATTTTGATTGCACGAATCTTAGATATATAAATTTCTATTACAAATTGTTACTTCAAAATGAAAAAAAAATTAACATTCACGGAATATACAGAAGAAAATTTGAAAAAAATAACTGCATATTAAACCACTCTAAACAAAAGGAGAGCAATAAAACTACACTGAATAAAAATTTAAAGTTGAACATACAAAAGAATAAGTTAGGAAGCAATAGAAATAAAGCAACTGCGTAATGTAAAGCTGTCTTTGGAAAATGAGATTTGACAGCTATTACAATTAGATTAGAGAAGGTGCAGGGCAGTGAGCCATGGTTCTAAAATAGAATAGACTTGTCTTTTCTCCAGCATTTGCTGAAAAAAGGTTTAACCTTCTTCTGTATTACAGATCATCTGGAGCAAGTAGGCCCATGCAAATATAAAAATAAATAGCTGTTTATATATAAGCCAAAACCCAAAGTCATATCTATAAATAAAAGTTATACCTATAAATCTATTATATAGAATCTTTTTTATAGTCACACAGAGGCAAGAAGATAAAACACAAACAATAAAACTTTACCAGTTAAGATGTGGAACTTCTTTAGTTTGTAAATTTACTGTTGTTTTATTTTCTACCACAAATGACTTGCCTGACTCTGTGGTATCTACTGTACTAAAGCAGAAAGAATACAACTGGGAGGTAACAAAGAGAGAAAGAAGAAAAAACAAGAAAGGAAATGGAAAAGTAGGAGAAAGAAAGGAGGAAGATGGAAAGAAAGGAGGAAGATGGACAGACAGAAGGAGGAGGAAGAGGGCAAATTGGCTTAGTCAAGCTCTCTGGGGATGGCGTGCTGAGTTACCGGAGCAGAGATGAGGGCTGAAAGCTACTGATAACTGGTGGAGGCCAAAGTGCTGCCTAAGTGCTGCTGTCTGTCTGAGAGGAGTGAGGAGGGGCTGGAGCTGGGAGATGCCAAGTGCACTCCAGCCAGCAGAATAAAAAGGAAGCATTAACAGCAGTCCCAGGGGAAGCTGAACAGCTATCCCAGGAGCCAGAGGGTAAATAATGGCAACAGCAGAGAAGCAGCACTGGAGAAAGGGATAAAGAAATAAAGAAACCACAGGAAAACTGGCAGCTTGAGGCACATGCTTGCCTGGAAGTAACACTGCCATCTTTCTACTGCCAATGGGTTATTAATCAACAACCAATATGAGGCACACTGAATTTGCTCAGCAACATTACATTAAGCCTGGATTTAACTGTGCAACAGCAGTTCTAATGAGAAGATACACTTATACTCCCCCATGCCAGTTTCACAATCATTGACAACCCACAAGGAACTCCAAAATAATTACAACAAAGAAAAAGCAGTTAAATATGTTTTATAAATTTTATCAAGACTCTGTAAACTTTTCTATAGAGCATAATTTAATAAAGTCAAAGAGAATACATATCGATATTTCTTGTAGTGTGTATTAGTGTCCCTAAAGAGATCTAAAAAGATAAAAACCCTCTAAGGAACTTCTAAAATAGCATACTCACAAATTATTCCTATTCATGTCCCATTTGAGAAGCTGGAAATGTCCTTAGGAAGAAGTCTATGTTATACTTGTTTAGAAACAAGGTAAAAACCACAATAAGATCCACTCTTTTAAAGAAGTGTTCTAAATTTTAGCACACTATCCAAAGACAAGATACATTCAGCACTTGGGCCTGAAGAGTGGCCCAGTGGTTAAGAGCACTCATTGCCCCTGCAGGTAACACCCACATGGTGGTTCATAACCATCTATAACTCCAGTCCCAGGGGATCTGTTGCTCCCTTCTAACCACCACAGGTACCACATGATACACATATATACTGGCAGGCAAAATACACATAAAATAAAATGAATAATTTAAAATTTTCAAAAAAGACTCAGCGCATAATTTTTCAAATTACAAGGCTTTATATATTTGGTAAACTGCAAAACATAATTAATCCAATAAATTCCACTGGCCTCAGAGTAAGCAAATTTTATCTTATCAGAATTAATGTAATTTAAGACTAATACTATGATGAAAAAGTCCTAATATGCCTGGGGATGGAGCTCAATGGTAGAATTCTTGCCTAGCATGAATAGGGTGCTAGGTTCAATACTCAGCACAATAAATAAGAGATCTCCAAGCTTCAGAACCAAAAGAAAAAAAAATCTACCCGTAGAAGCAATTAAAGACAACAAACTAAAAAGCAAGAAACATCATGGACTGAATGATGTGGGAATTCAGGACATGGAGAGGTGTGAAGTTAGGGGTGAAGTAGTTCATAGAAGTAAAATTTAAGATAGTTCAAACAATGTGGATTTGGGTAAAAGGCATTTGGAAGGAAAACAGAACAAGAAACAGAAGAAATAAAGCAACTGTGTAATGGAAAGTTATCTTTGGAAAATTAGACTTGACAGTTATTACAATTAGATTATAGAAAGTATTAGGGCGGAGAGAGAGAGTGAGTCATGGTTCAGAAATAGAATAGCAAGATGGGCGATTTCAAACTGCTCAGGCTTCAGAAACGCCATGGACTGGGTGGCTCAAACAACAGCATTTAGCTCTGAAGGCTGAAGTTCTGGAATGAAGGTTCTAGTAGGTTTGGTTTCCTAGCTATAGATGGTCGTCTTCTGGCTCTGTCCTACAATGTAGAGACAGAGATCTTGGGTGATTCTTGTTCTTTTATGATGTCATCAGCTCTCTTGGATCAGGGCTCCACTGTTAATACCTCATTTAACCTCAGTCACCACAGAGAACTTGTCTTCAATACAATCTACTTCCTACTTTGACACATCATTTAAGGCACTCCTGAAGGTTCTTGTCTGAGTGTCATACATATTAAACAGAGAAGGTGTGCTTTCACAGACCTTGAGATATTTCCCCGGTTCTCATGTTAAGGAGTTATAGACCCTAGGATTAAGCTGACCAATCTTTTTGATGAGCAATAACCCACAGATAATACTTTTCCTTCAGTCATCCGTTTTCTTGGTAAATCCGAACCACAGATGTCCTTTCTGTGGACCGACTTACATCTTGAGCATTTGATGAGAACTGTGAATGAGATGCTTTCTCCCAGAAACATCTTCCTCATCTCCTGCTTTATATTTTCTACCACTTCCCATTCCACATCTTTCTTGCAGGCCAACCTTTGCTACTCTGTCACAGTTATTCCAAGTGTAAGTTGTTGCACTATGGCATGACTATTGCTAATCAAGGGCAAACCCTTCTCCTGGTCCCTCTTTTGTACTGCTTGATCTTCCTTTCCTTCCACAAGACCTTCTTATTCCATAGGAAGTAGGAAACAAAATAAATAATTTCTTCTCCAAGAAATGCAGATTCACTCTTACAAGTTCTCATGCATCCTTCTGCTGGGTGACATTAGGGGGAGAAAGCAGAAAATGACAAAGACTGTCTGAGAAAACAAGGTGAGCTTGCTGAATAATATGTTCTACCAAAACTTTCCAAGTCAAATGCAGAAAATTCTCTGTGGCATGTTCTACAGTATCAAAGTCCACTACAGCATCAGTGATTAATTGTCTTCCATTCTTCCTTTTTTTTTGCACAACAAACTCATCCTCCCTTGCAGTGATAGGAAACCAACTCTATTTGATATCACACTTACGAACTTCCATATTGGTAGGAGACACCATGTAACTGAGGTTTAGAAACTAGGATGCCAACAAAGATAATGTGTCCTAGGTGAAGGGAGAAGGAGAAGGAAGGACTGGAACCTTCAGTAACTTCTCACATAGATCAGCCTTAAATCCTGGACCTGCCTAACAGTTAAAGAGTAAACCTTGCCTCACCACTGTACTGGCTGGTTTTGTGTGTCAACTTGACACAGGCTGGAGTTATCACAGAGAAAGGAGTCTCAGTTGAAGAAATGCCTCCATGAGATCCAGCTGTGGTGCATTTTCTCAGTTGGTGATCAAGGTGGAAGGGCCCATTGTGGGTAGTGCCATCCCTGGGCTGGTAGTCCTGGGTTCTATAAGAGAGCAAGCTGAGCAAGCCAGGGGAAGCAAGGCAGCTCCTGCTTCCTGACCTGCTTGAGTTCCAGTCCTGACTTCCTTTGGTGATGAACAGCTATGTGGAAGTGTAAACTGAATAAACCCTTCTTCCCCAACTTGCTTCTTGGTCATGATGTTTGTGCAGGAATAGAAACCCTGACTAAGACATCCACCTTATCACTTCATTTTAGTCTACATGAAAACTATAAATCTTAAGATGTAAAAAGTTATGGTTATAGCAGCAACATATTGTATGAATAGTCTAAAAAGACAGTTAAGATCCAAGAGATCAGATGTGAGATACAGTTTTCAGGGTGAGAGAGAATGAAGACTGGAGAGCATATATGATTTAATGAGAAGTTTTTGGATCCCTACCATAAGCCAGACAAGTCATGTACTGTGGTACAAGCTAAGTAAACTACTGTCCTGGATTGATTTTTGTCAACCTGACACAAGCTTGGAGTTACCTGAAAGAAAGGAGCCTCGATGGAGAAAATGCTTCTGTAAAATCCAACTGTAAGGCATTTTTTTAATTAGTGATTGATGGGGTCCAGCCCATTGTGGGTGGGGCCATTCCTGGGCTGGTGGTCCTAGGTTCTATAAGCAAGCAACTGAGCAAGTCATGGGAAACAAGCCAGTAAGCAGCATCCATCCATGGTCCCTGCATCAGCTCCTGCCTCCAGGATCCTGCCCTCACTTCTCTTCATGAATTGTGTAGAACTGTGAGGTAAATGAACCATTTCCTTTTTGAGTTGCTTTTGGTCATGGTGTTTCATCACAGCAACAGTAATCCTAATGAACACAACCATACATATGTATTCTGTACTCGCGGAGTTTCTGACAGTGATGAGTTAAATGGCAGGAAATTCCCTATGACACAAACAGTAAATAGTATTGGTTTTGTTTTTGGTTTTTGTTACTTGTTTTTTGTTTTTGACACAGAGTGTGTTACAGAGCCCTGGTTATCCTGGGCTTGCTCTGTAGACCAGGTTGACCTCAAACTCCCAGCTTCCCAAGCACTGGGATTAAAGCATGTGCCACCACACCGGACAGTAAATATTATTATTTACAATACAATACCACATGTATGGTAATGTACTAGGTTCCTTAACTTCAAATTTTGTTTTTAAACTCTCGTCACTTCTCTAGTTCAGACTCTCAGAATTAATTATTTCAATGGATGTTTTCTTATCTTCAGTTTCTTCTCTCTCCAGAGTAAATAACAATCCTTAAATAAGAATCTGGTGACTACTACTGTATTAGTTACTCTTCTTAGCTGTGATAAAGCATCACGACCAAAGGCAATTTATGGATTGATTGAGGGTTTTTGGTTTTTTTTTTTTGGCTTATGGTTCCAAAGGGATCATGGTAGGAAGGCAGAGCAGGAAGCTGACAGATTAAATCCTTATCACAGCATGAAGCAGAGATCACAAAATGAAAGGCAGAAGGACATATTTCCTCCAGCTAGGCTGTTTCTCCTTGTAACCTTTCTAAACAGGGTCATCGAATGGGACCAAGTGTCCAAAGACTGACCCTACAGGGAAAATTTCTCATTCAAATCACCTCAGCTACTCTCATTTTATTTATCTGAAGGAAATGGGTGCTGAGAGAGGATCTTTCTGTGTAGTCCTTGCTGGCTTCAAATGAACAGACTTCCTGTCTCAGCCTTTCAAGTAGCTGTGATCATAGGTGCTAGCATGTACTGTGATAGTCTTCAAAAAGCAAAGAATATTCAAGATGTCTTCTCGCTTGCAGAGGTCAGTGTTTTAGCAAGTTAAATTTCAAAATAGCTTGTCTAACCTTATTGAAATACCTTCACTTTTTACACAACCAATGCAATGCCTTTGCATTCTTATCTAAAATATTCATGTAAGGATGATTTTAAAATGGGTTACTTTAATAAAGCTTAATGAGGTCAGTGGCCTCATAACAGAACTCTGATAGTAAGCACCAGCACAGGAGCTGGATGTAGTTGCATATGCCTTAAATCTCAGCACTTGAAAAGCAGAAGCAGGCAGATTTGTCTTGAGTTCAAGGCCAGTCTGTTCTACAAACTGAGTCGCAGGCCAGTAAGGGCTACACAGGGAGACCATTTCAAAAACTGAAACAAACAAACAAACAAAAGGCTAGAGGGATGGCTCAGTGGTTAAGAACACTGGCTGCTCTTCTAGAGGTCTGGATTTGATCCCCATCACCCCACATGATGGTTCATAATTATATATAACTCCAGGTCCAGAGGGATCCAACACTCTCCTCTGGCTTTCACAGGCATCAGGCACACACCTGATACACAGATATACATGAAAGCAGAACATCCATGTAAATGAATGAATGAATGAATGAATGAATGAATGAATACCGGCATGGTTCTTTTTTTATGAGGATAAGGACCATCTTCCTGATTTGGGTACAGCTACTTTCTTCCTCAGTCGTCACCATGATGGTGGGAAAAAAAGGGAGAAAATGAGAGAGGTAGGCAGGGAGCATACAGTCTTTGGTTCCCCCCCCCACTCTTTTTTTTAAGATTTATTATTTTTATTTTGTGTATGTGTGTGTGGACCTGACCATGTGCATGCAGGTGTTCACGGAGGGCAGAAGAAGGTGTGGAATCCTCTGGAAACTGTTGTTATAGGTGGGTTGTGAAGCACCTCATGTGGGTGCTGGGAATTAGGTCTGGGTCCTCAACATGAGTCCTCTCCAGTCCTGTAGTTCCTTTCTTATTAGGATTACCTCATGGTAATCTTTATTACCATGAGGACTTTTCCTTATACTTTTCTCTAAAACCAATTATGTCCACAAAGCTCTACCTCCAGGTATCATCACACTGAGAATTGGGGTTCACAAGATACTAAATTTGGGGAAAGATAAACGATTCCATCCATAATAGATAACAAACTCATCCTTCAATGCCCAGCTCCAATGCCTCTCAACTTCATCCCTCAAATGCAGCTGAACTCTCATCAGTGCTTATACTGATCATTCCTATTAACAGTCTGTTAGTTCCCGTATGGCAGTGATACTGTCAGAGTCTTCCTTGTCTAGTCTGAGGATTGAGGACACTGGCCCGCAGTATGTGACATTAAATATTTGCTGAATGAAACACTCGAACTTTAGAATAGGAGAGATATGCCGAAAAATTTTACTGCTTTTCTTTATTTAGAAGTCACGTATGGTAGTAGAATCTCTTTCCTCTATAATTCCTCATCTAAATTTTTCTATAATGACTCATTTCTTTGGAGTTAAAATGCAGGTTCTACAAACCAGTCTCAGATTATGAGCATTTAATTCATGAACTACAGACACTTTTACCTGATGCGTGGGCTGAACGTACTTTTTCCAGAGTAATAAATAACTTCAGATGCCTTTGTGAGGTGCTCAGCCATAGGAATCACATATTAATTTTCCCTTCTGAATATATTTTCACAAGGAGAAAGTATGACCAATCATTATTTTATGGAACCACAGTAGAGAATCTTTAATCTTCTTTTACATAACAGTTCCCTGACCATAATGGCCAAGTGATCATTCAGTGCTGTATCTGTCCTAAATCTATCATAATACTTAAAACATCCTGCTGATTTTCAATGGCCACTTTCTACTTACTGCCCAGGATTTAAATAACTTAATCATGGTCAAGATCCAACTAATTAATTTGATCAATCTTCACTGAAAATTTCAACTGAAAACATATAATGCAGTCTAATATCATGTTTAGATCATAAACTTTTATGAAATTTCTAAGACAATATGAGAATACAAACCATATGATCAAAATTATTAAATATGTTAATTATATTGCTTAATTTCAGTTGAATTAGAGTTGTATGTAATAAATATTCACTGTAATATGAAGTTTAGGGCATTATAAGTGGGGGTCAGTAATGAGAATAAATGGAGGAATAAAATATACATACAATTGCATGGAATTAAAAGATAACAGTCAGTTTCTGTATCTACATGTCAGAAGAAGTAAAGTGGAATTGAAGTCTTCACTGCTTGGGCAGAGGATAAATGGGTAGAATCTGAAAAAAGGCAGATTCCATTCATTCAACATAAAAAAATGTTTAAAAATAATGTTAAATTGAAAAAATGTGACGATATACTGCAGGCTTAATTTCTATGTGTAGGAGAGGTATAGTAAGTAGTTGTAAGTAGTAAGGAGTAGGTTCCGTCTCTAGGAAATCTATGACAGCTCTGGCTTAGTAGCATAGTTCTGCTTATCATGTATAAGGCCTTGTGCTTCTTCCCAGCACCTACCTACCCACCCAAAAAAGTAATCCCACCAGAGACTGAGACCAAGAACCATAATTCTATTGTACATTTATATGAATGTTTAAACACAAGCATGGGATTAAATGCAAAAACATGTCAGTCTAACCATTGCATATGGTTCTTTCTTTGTTGCTGTTGTTTGATTTTGTTCTTTGAGACCAGGTGGAAACTCACCACATAGACCAGATTACCTCAGACTTCTGGTCCCGTATGTTGGCACTGGGATTACAGGTGTGTACTATCAAACATGGCTGATATGTAGTTATTTCACATGACAATTGTCAAATATCAGCACAGAGGAAGATGTATGGGTATGCTTTTAATTAATCTTTATTTGGAAAAAAAATTCTTGTCAATATTCTTTTTCCTATAAACTACCGAGTTAATTTTATGTGTTGTCTTGATTAGGCTAAGAGAGGCCCAGGTTTCTATTTTGAGGACTCTCTGAAGAGGTTTTATAAGAGGTTAGCATTTGAGTCAGAAACCTAAGCCTTAAAGATCTCATTAGTGTAAGCAAGCATCATCCAAACTAATGTTATGAGAGTCTTAACAGAAGAAAGAGACAGGAGAGAATTCTCTCCATAACTTGAGCTTGGATATGCATATTCTTTTGACTTTGGATATTACTGCTCAAGGTTCTTGGGTCTTTAGACTCTGTGATTTACACTAATGGTCACCTGGTTCTCAAGATTTCTATCACTGTAAGAATTATATCAATGGCTTCACAGGCATGGTTTAAACAGGAATGCATCCCATACACTAAAATATTTGAGCCCTTTGTCCCGATTTGGTGCTGCTGTTTTGGGAGGTTATGGAATATCTAGGAAGTAGAATCTTACTGGAGGGAGTATGTCACTGGGGATAGACTTTGAGGGTTTACAGCCTCATCCCCTTCCTTGCTTGCTCTGCTTCCCATGTGTGGTTGACATGTGATCTCTCATCTCCCTGCTACTGTCACCATGCTTTCCCTATCATTATGGACATCTAGTCAACTACAAATCCAAACAAACTTGTAAGTTGCTGTTGGTATTTTATAGTATTTTATTATAGTACAAAAAAGTAATTAATACAGCATGCTTAGAGTTCTAACACTGGCTCCCTTGGTCAAACTCTTGGTACATGTACTGAATTACACTACAGGTTCTCTTGGGTCTCTATACTAAAGACAATTTGTGGTTTCAATAATCATGTGAGCCAATTCAAAATTAATCATGTGAGCTTAATCCACCCCCACCCCCTGTATTTCTTTCTGATTAGTACTAAGCAGTTTCTCTAACATACAATATGTCACATTGTCATTCTCCAAATATAATTTGGCTCTTTAAGTTATGAAAAAATAATAAATAAAAGAGTAAAATAATAAATAAAAAAGAGTAAAAAAATCGTCTAAACATTAACTATAAAAATGTTGCTATAGATCTGTTTCAAAATAATATTTTTCTTATGCATATGTAAACAAACACATTAACTCACATCTACAATTTTTATCATCTGAACCATCCTTTTCTTTAATTACTAAATACATAAATTTGGAGGGTTTTTTTTTAATCTGATGAAAATCAATAGGTGAAAGTATTTTTCTCATTCAACTCATATTTTCATTCAATAAATCTGACATAAAGTGCATTTTCAAAGAACTTTCTGTATAACCACAACCTATCACAGCACATGTGGCAATACAACTCCGCCACAGGCAGCACAGTGGGTTGGACATGGTCAGCATGAACGGAAGTCTCAGCTCAGTATATTAATGATCAATAGTCATGATTTTGGCAAGTTACATAAACTCTGTGGCTCAGCTGCCTCATCTAGAGTAGAGAAATAACACTTATCTCACAGGTCTGTTGTAAAGGATTAAGAAACTGATCCAAAACATACATCAGTATATAGAACATATTAAATGCTCAAAGAGATACAGTTACTTTCTTCTTAAAAACTGAAGCTTGAACTGAGCAAGGGTTTATTAAAATAAAGAACAAATATCTATGAAAAACACACAAAGAAGAGTTTAAAATACACTAAATGCATTGCATTATCTTCTCTAGTGCAGAGAACAAAAAAGTTGACAAAAGAGAACAGAGAAGACAAGATGCTTGCTAGAGGTTTTCTTCACAGGCATTTGATTGGCAGGACAGAAACATGGCACCTGTTGAGAGGATTCATCTTACAGAACATAGGCCAACGACAACATGAAAGATTTCACTTAGAAAGAACAACTAAACCCACTGTGTAGCGAGTGAAACTGAGGGGGAGGAAGTGAAATGTGTTCACAGGAAAAGGCAGAGGAGAGGCAGTAGGCCAGCTGGCAGAGGTACCTTGGAGGGTCCCACGAAAAAGAAGAGGGAGATGCTGCCACACGAATGGGAGGCCTTACGTTTTCTTAGTGTCTCTTCTGTGCTCTAACTGCTGTTTTTCCTTTGTCTTTATGAGACAGGGAACTGAACTCAGAACCTTACATATGCAAACGTGCGACCCCTGAGCAGGAACTCCTCCTCTGACTCTTCATTTTGAGACAAGGCTTCACTAAACTGAGTGGACTGGCCTTGCCTTCTCTGTGTAGTTCAGTCAGGCCCTGAGCATGTGCTCTTGTTGCCTCGGCCTCCTTTGTAGCTGGGATTACAGTACTGTGCTATCAGGCCCAGCTAAAGCTTTATATTTACTGGAAAATATTTATTGCAACTGGTACAAACATATTTCCTATGAAAATTTATCTTGTGCATTTAAATAATTAAATGTATTTTTCCTAAGTAATATAGGTTTGGCTATTCACAATGGGGGGACTCAGACTCTAATAATTCAGGGTAGTTTTTCAGTATCCACTTCGAAAATTACAACGTACTCTGACAAATATGAATATATCTTAAGAACTAAAATCTAGAACCTTCTATTATAATATTCCAGCTTAACTTTAATAAAACTTATTACTATTGTTTTTGTATTATTATTATTATTATTATTATTATTATTATTATTATTATTATTATTATAATATTTGGTGAGTTTCTCTGTAGACTTGGCTATTCTGGAACTTGATTTGCAGACCAGACTGGCCTTGAACTAACAGAGATCTACCTGCCTCTGCCTCCTGCGTGCTGGGATTAAAGGTGTGCATCACCACACCTGGCAACTTAATTCTTTATAATATGTATTATAATTGTTGTTTATGTTTTATGCATAAATCAATATCTGAAATTGCCTATACTTTATTGAAATACCATGCCCATCCTTCATGAACTATTCTGCGTCACTTACCGTATGGTTCTAAACTGGCTATGACATCTCATACCAACAGATTCATGCTCAGGTGGCTCACTAACACACACATCAAAGAATAAATTTTCCTGTTACACAAACACTAAATTTTTCAAACAGTATTTGTAAGACTCTCCAATTTAGGGAGTATCTATTTTATGAGTATCTTGTTATAACTTATCCTATGGTGCCAAGTTGGCCATTCGTAGGATTATCCTGACAGAGACATAAACAAGTCATCTGCTGCTGAGATGCAGATTACATTTCTCCCAGGCATGAGGACCATAAATTACGTCATTTTATTTTTAAAAGTGATCAGAACAGAATCTATTATATGTCATTTTTGGTATACAGGAGAACTTAAATAATTGTAACACAGCTTAATGAATACTAAATTAAGAAGATAATGTACAAGGTTATTCCAAAGATGTTTGTGAAAAGACAGGCAATTAAGTGGTTACTGCAGGCTGAGTTATACCCACTCAAACATGACTCCATATGTTGGTATTTTAACCTCTAATAACTCAGAATGTGACCTTACCTGAAGATAGATTATTTATACAAGTAATCACGTTAAAACGAGGCCCTAATCCAACATGACTGGTGTCCTTATAAAATGAGAACAGGGAAACAGATCTACACCGAGAGGAAAGAATGGGAAGACCAGAGTTAACAGTGTCCTGTGGCTTTCACAGGAAGCAAGTTCCTGCAGATGCCTTGAACGATGAGACTACATATGTTTGCTATTTTACCTAATTTACAGTATTCTGTTACGGAAACGCAAGGAAGCTAACACTAGTGGCTAGAGGTAAAGTAGCTTCTAAGAATCTGCATATCATCTAGCAGTAACAAGTTACATTGCATCCTGTATCGGGGCAAGAATTCTATAAAGGTATTATTTGCTCAGCTCACAAAACTGATATATAGGGAGCATATTAGAGAAAAGCATTTTAATTACATAGACTTAAGAAATAGATAACTGTAGTCACATAAGGGAATATAACTATTTCTAGGAGAATGTAGAAGTAAATACCTAGGCATAAGACCATGAAGTACATAACTAACAACTGAAGGATTTTATAAAAATATTATGTGTATATATGTGTTCATAGTCTGTATATGTATATGTATGTATACACATTTATGATGGAGAGGAAGAGGGAAGGAGAAACACTCTAAGGAGGAGGTTAAGATGCTAATAATAGTAGACTTGAGTGAATTTCATATTTGTTTTGGTTTAAATATGAAATCTCCCAAAGGCTCAAGTATGGAGCCATTGGTCCTGGCTCATGACATTATTTTTGGAATGCTGGAAATTTTAGGGCTGAGGCCACAATGGAAGGAGGAGGTCATCAGGAACATGTCTAAAGGTATTCTGTCTCTAGTCCCTTCCTATCTCTACTCCCTCAGCATCATGGGAAAAGCAGTCTCCAATTGTTTAAGCAGATTAATCCCCAAGTAGATAACTCAGTCACTCTTGAACTAAATCTTCTGAAACTGCTGGGCCAATCAGTACCCAAATGCAAGGATTAGAGACAATGCTTTGTTGCCCAACATGATGACCTGTGTGTCATGTGCCCCCCTCGAATCTTTTTATAACCCTGATACATTTCCCACTGCATGTGCTTTAAATGAGAGTATATAGCTTAGATAGACACTTTCTTAACACTCATTTGGACTTTTTTTTTTAAAGTCCAGGTCAGACGCTTCCTTTTGAAGATTATTTATTTATTTATTTAATGTAAGTATACTGTAGCTGTCTTCAGACACTCCAGAAAAGGGAGTCAGATCTTGTTACAGATGGTTGTGAGCCACCAAGTGGTTGCTGGGATTTGAACTCAGGACCTTCGGAAGAGCAGTCAGTGCTCTTAACCTCTGAGTCATCTCTCCTGCCCCTGGAATAACTGTTAATGGGGAAAAATGGTGTATCTTTTCATTCATTCATTCATATATATATATATATATGTATATATATACATATATATATACACACACACATACACGCACAGACACACACATATGTATATATATTTCATAAACACACAACTAGTTGTTTTGTAGTATTATATATATATTTTTGCTATGTAACTTGAAGAATTCTCATATTCTTCTAAAATAGAGTGAAAGAAATCAGACCATTAAAAATGAAGTCATGCTGGAAAAGCTAAGCATGTGGCAATCCTCTGGGTTTTGTTTGTTTGTTTGTTTGTTTTGTTTTGTTGGATTTTTTAATTTTTTTTATTTTTTGAAAAGGTCACTTTCTGGTTACCACACTCAAGGAAATTTGCCAGCATACACAAAATTCTTCACTGGAAACAATTTATTGGATATACACAGTTACGGGCAAATCAGACATGAATACTGCAGTAAGCAGTCATTTACTGGATAGCCCTGTGCAGAGCTACATGAAAGCATCTAATGCAGAACCATCCACAGCAGAGACTGCTTTCCAGGATGACTGTGGCAGGTGACAAATAGGGAGGGCAAGGTGCCAGGGGAGTAGGTGTAGTGGTGTCAGGGGGATTGGATGCTTCTTCCTGGCCTCACAGAGCATCACTGGAAGCAAGGTGGGAGAAAACCTTCCTCTGTGAATGCTACTTCCAATCTCACATTGTAAGCCAGTTAGTTTCAGTCTGCACCTCCAGCCATTATCACCAGGCCCTGGCAGGATGATGACTACCAGTTAGACATGGCAGCACATTCTGTGATAACTCACATGAAGATTAAGAACTAATCAGCACAAGGGGAAACACTAGGCTGCTCTTCTCCTTTCCACCCTCAACCTCCTCTTCCTCTTCCTCTGCTTCTAATCTGCAGAGAACTTCATGCTCTCTCCATGAACCTCACGTCACCATAATGTTGTTTCATTTTGTCTTCCTGATGTCAGTACATCAAGTTATGCCAAGAATTTAGTGAAAGAACTGACTAAATAAAAACTGTGTTGAAATGATTTTTGTCAGTCCCACTCATTAAAAAGCTCAATAGAAAGAACAGTTAACCCAAAGACCAGGGACGTACAGAAAGAAAACACATGACAATGTGGTCTCAACAAACCTGGAAAGAGTGGTCTCTACCACACAAGTCTGACCATTCTGATTTAAGTACTAGGCATTACTCTGCACTGGACATAGGTTAACATGGCTGCTAAGATCTTTCAAATTTACAGCTACGTGTAGCACTGCAGACGTGCATATAATCCCAGCTATCTAGGAGGCAGACAAAAGAGTTCTTTAAATCTAGGAGTTTGAGATTAGTCTAGAAACACAGCAAGACCCCATCTCAAAAGACTGAAAACAATTTTGAATAAGAAATTGGTAGAAAACAATTATCTATTTAATTGCAAAGAAGCAGCTTAGGAAACAGCAAGACCAAAGATAAAAGGAAGTGATAGACATGAATCCTACCATAACAACAGCAGCATTAAATATGAATAAACACTTCAGTCAAAAGGCTAGTCTAGATAAATAATATGACCTCAAAATTTGCTATCTATAAAACCCTATATTTTAAAATTAAGGCCTATATAGGTTGCAAATTAAAACAATAAAGTTTTATGATACAGTCATTAAAGAACAGGATAGTCCCACTGATATCAGCCTATAACACAGAAAGACATGCTGTGGGACCAGGTGTGGTTGTGCATACATTTAATCCTAGGACTTAGGAGGCAGAGGCAGGCAGATCTTATGAGTTCAAGATTAGCATGGTCTACATAATGAGTTCCAGGCCAGTCAGGAGTAAGACTGCCTCAAAATAAGTCGGTCAGTCAGTCAGTCAGTCAGTCAGTTAGTCAGTCAGCCAGTCAGCCAGTCAGTAACCAATCTAGGAACAAAGGTGAACCATTTTTACCAGAAATGCACAAGGATTATGAGCACTGTAACAAACTGATCCCCACCTCCCGCCCAACCCTAGACCCCCTGCCAAGTTATCAGTTCTCTTAATCCCTGGAAATGTAAATGAAGAAATGACTTTGCAAAGCCATAAACTGAGTATTCTGGTATGGGAAGATTATCCTGGTAGCTCAAAGTCTAAGAAAGAGTCCTAAGTACAGCAATAATATATATGTGTGTGGGGTGTGGTGGTGGGCATTTTACAAAGAGAAGGCAGTTTGAACACAGAAAAAGATGTCTTCTAGAAGAAATCCGATACTGATTTCAGACTTCTGGCATCTACAACAGTAACAAATAAATTTCTGCTGTTATAAAGTACTAAATGCTTATAGTGGTTTATTCCAGTAGTCACAGAGAACTATTAACAACAGAATGCAATACTATAAAAGGCGAAATTTGACAGAATAGGAGTCACCCAATACTTGGACACTTCAGTATCTCACTAGGAAAAAAGGACAAATTTAGGTAATCAGTAAAGATATGCAGAAGACATGGAGACAATAAGCCAATTTGACTAATTGACCATTATAGCATACCTAAAAAAATAGAAGAACTTAATTTTCTCAAGTATATATGCTGATTCATAGAAACTCAAGCATTAAGTAAAACAAAGTATGCTCTCCAACTGCAATGAAATTGAAAATGCAAATAAAAAAGAAGAAACATCTGAAAAATCAAAAATGTTTGAAAACTAAGCAGCACGCATGCCCACAAACAAACAGACAGAAGCAAGCTTACACAAAATATCAGAAACTGTTCTGAGATTGAGTGACAGCTTGAAATACAGTGTTCACATTTACAAACCACTGGTGAAGCTACACATGAAAGGAAATTAGTAACAAAAGTAATAAAAGGTGCTAGTGGGGACCCAGAGTGAGCAGGGAGGGACTGGGGAGCCAAGTGAGCAGGGCCTGGAGGGAGCAGGCCTGAGCAAGAAGAAGGG